>OZ053305.1:20337161-21047161 GCA_964056655.1 Arabis hirsuta | reverse complement strand
AGCAGTTGACTGGACATCTAGGGGTAAAGCACGGTTTCGGTGCGGGCTGCGAGAGTGGTACCAAATCGAGGCAAACTCTGAATACTAGATATGACCTCAAAATAATAGGGGTCAAGGTCGGCCAGTGAGACGGTGGGGGATAAGCTTCATCGTTGAGAGGGAAACAACCCGAATCACCAGCTAAGGCCCCTAAATGACCGCTCAGTGATAAATGTGGTAGGGGTGCAGAGACAGCTAGGAGGTTTGCCTAGAAGCAGCCACCCTTGAAAGAGTGCGTAATAGCTCACTGATCGTGCGCTCTTGTGCCGAAGATGAACGGGGCTAAGCGATCTGCCGAAGCTGTGGGATGTCAAAATGCATCGGTAGGGGAGCGTTCCGCCTTAGGGGGAAGCAACCGCGCGAGCGGCGGTGGACGAAGCAGAAGCCAGAATGTCGGCTTGAGTAACGCAAACATTGGTGAGAATCCAATGCCCCGAAAACCCTAGGGTTTCTCCGCAAGGTTTGTCCACGGAGGGTGAGTCAGGGACTAAGATCAGGCCGAAAGGCGTAGTCGATGGACAACAGGTGAATATTCCTGTACTACCCCTTGTTGGTTCTGAGGGACAGAGGAGGCTAGGTTAGCCGAAAGATGGTTATCGGTTCAAGGACGCAAGGTGTCCCTGTTTTTTCAGGGTAAGAAGGGGTAGCCCCTCTTTCTGGTCTTTTAGTCACGCTCTTTTCCCAACCACATCCCTGGGTAAGGGGTCTCTAACTCTGCTTTCTAAATCTCTGTTTCCACACTTCTTTAATGTTGCCATTTCAAACTAAAATAACAAATTATAGGATCAAACCCGCCTTCCTCTACTTTATGGTCTTGTGTACGGAGTCAAGCTAGGGTATGGACAGTCTTCCATAACAAGAATATGAATACGCTAGCCTTCCTGATGTCTTTGATTTCCTACTAGAGAAAGATGGCTTCTATCATGAGTTTAGGTCGTTTTACAGTTCCGGGGATGGGGTTTTCAAATCTTCCATTTTTGGGTTAGAAAACGAGCTTCTGGCAAGACACATGGGGGAGCATCTATAATTTCATAACCTGCATTGGTGCGGTAGAGTGGCACCTCATATGCTCGATCCATAGAGAAAGAGGGAGTACCAAGTCGTTCAGGAGAGGAAAATTACCACGTATCCATCAATCAGTCATCCCATTTCATTCCTCTTTGACACCCATTTAGTAGTGCTTTGGGCAGTTATCCAGTCATTCCAATCTTTCGTATGCGGATCTGTAATATCTATATCTGAATAAGACGTTTCAGGAGAGGTTTAAATAACTCAACTAAAATGAGAGGTAATCAACAGGCGAAGCAAGCAAGTCCTGCTTGAACGGATCTATGTTGGTAGTTCTCCGATCTCTGGGAAAACTAGGAAACAACCAACAGTGTCAAGGTCTTCCACCAAAGCCGAGTATAGATCTATGGTGTTTGCTTTGTGCGAGCTTAAATGGTTCAAGGAGTTACTTCTCTCGTTTGGTATCAAACATTACAAACCAATGAAGTGAATTTTTTATAGCAAGTCTGCTATGAATATTGCTGCCAATCCTGTGTTTCATGGAGCGCACGAAGCACATTGAATCTGATTGTCATCAGGTGCGTGATGCGGTTCAAGACAAACTCTTACAACCAAACACATCTCTACTAAAGAACAACCTGCCGATTTGCTCACCAAGGCGTTACAAGCTCCAACTTTTGTTTATTTGCTTTTCAAATTTGGAAGATTGTGACCCTGTCCTGCTTTTCACTGGCTCAGCTGCTCAATAGGAATAGGAAACCGTTCCAACCACTTCCACAACTAGGAGGATTGGCATTTGGCCAAGTCCAACTGGAATGAAAATCTCTGCCACGAACGGGCTACTCCGAATCAGGTGGCCTTGGGAGCTCTTGATGGAAGCAAGTGTAGCTAAGAAAACAAACTGTACTAGAATGGCCTGAATGCCGAGTCTTTCTCCCGCCGTTCCCTGTTCGCTTCTTTTTCAATGACGGTAACGCCATTTCCACTTTGAAGAAAGGATAGGACGAGTATCGAACAAGATATTGACTCTTACCTCTCCTACTTGGCGCTTCGGCCCCTGAGAATTTTTCGTACCTGTCTCTGGCCCAATTTGGAGTTTTTTCCAATCAATTTGGAAATCAGAAAGTTAACTCTCCCAGCGGGCCTGGTTCGTGCTGAGAATACGCTGTTTGAAAGGTCTCAGAATTTCTTGTCCGATTGAAATGGTAAAAACGACTTCTCCGACTGATCCGCGGCTGCTGTTTCTAACTAACTACTGTTGCTAAGCTCCTTTCGGGAGAGTGAGCTACACTTGCTTGTATTCTTTTTAAGGTCTCTACGAGCGGGGTTCCATACTGTTGACATGGTTAGCTCAGCAACACATGCTTAACACAGCAAAGGACCGCAGGCGCGCAGCGCTGCATTCCTGGCTTGCATGGGATACCAACTAGAATCCCTACCCATCACCGCCATTTGATCAAAATGCGGGATGATCGGGCAGATCAGTTGGTCCGATTGTATCTTTCTTGGTTCTCAGTGTGTCGAATTATTTAATTGGCGAAGCCTATAAAGGCTAGCACATTCCGTACCATTGTGACTCCCATCAAAGATATGGGTCGGGTTAAAGGTGTGTTCTGAACTTAAACAAAATGTAGAAAATTTGTTTAGACGCTATCTCCCCTGGGTGAACTCAATCCCCTTAGAAAAGGGATTTGAGTTTGTCCCGTCCTGGAAGTCCACCCTTAATGATTTAAGTAACCTTTTTCAACATAAGATCCAACGGAGCCCTGAAGAAGAGGAAGCGCGACGTGAAGCACAAAGGCAACTTCGTGAAGAGCGTAAGCTCAAAAAACTGCGTCCGCCGAAACCAAATCTTTAGTTGCACATGTGGTCTAAAAAGGTTACAGGTAGTGATGAGCAGCCTGCTCCTAAAGAACGTAAGGAGACTTGTTTCTTCTCTGCGATGTTCTTGGAAATTTCCGCCAGCTGCGAATCATTCGTTCAGAACCGGATGATATTTTCAGTCCAGGTATTCTCTTTCAACCTGGGTATACTTTGTACCCGTTTGATATGCAATTTAGTACCTGGGCAGCTAATGAAGGGTTGAGGTTTTATGAGGCTTGGCCTGGCTTGGTGTTTGATTCCCTCGCCATGGGCTTCGACCGTTCTTCTCAACCTCTTTATTGCGGACGTTTGGCTCAGTCCTTAGAGGGTGGTCGGAAAGCGACGTTTGTTTGTAATCAGTAACTGGTTTAAACGTCTGTTATACCCCGTGCATGTGTGGGGTATGTCTGTTCTGAGGCGTATTCCACAGGACGGTACCTTCCATCAAGAAGGTCCTATCCATCGTCTGGCAAAGAGACGCCCAAGATTTATAGCAAGTTTTTACTTGAGCGCTGCCACCGATCGGTGGCCCGTTCCAGTTATATGTGAGCTTATGGCGTGCCTTTTCTGTCAAACGATGGCATCATGCATTGTCAATGGTGCCTTAGCACTCAACTTATGCTCTTTGAAGTCCATTACTGGACGGCATAACGAAGTTGTGTTTGTTGCAGGTCAACCTTTGGGTTATTACGGCTCCTGGGCTCTATTCGCGTTGTCCCACCATGCTATTGTGTGGTTGGCAGCATTACGAGCATATCCTCATCAGACGAGACCATTTCTCGACTACGCTTTGTTAGGTGATGACATCGTCATTGCCGATCGTAGTGTGGCTAAGGAGTACCGTTCTCTACTTGATGCTTTGCAAGTAGATATATCTGATGCCAAGTCTATTGTATCTGAGACGGGTTGTCTTGAGTTTGCCAAGCGGTTCTGGGTTAAGATAATGTCGAAGGACTTATCCCCAGTATCTGCGAAAGCTGTGCTTGAGAGCTACTTCCTTGTTGGTACTCAGCAGTTGGCCTATAAGTACAAGTTAAGTCCTAAGACTTGTTTAAGGTTAAATAAAGCTGGATACCGCGTGCTAGGACAAATGGAAACTAAGGCCCTATCCCGGCATTTTAGTCGGATTAAGGCGTTATCTAGTAAGCTTTTAGTCGGGCCTGATCGGTTACCACTCGAGTGGTGGATTGGAAGAGGATTACCTCTCAGTCCCTATCTTCGTGGTGTGTTTATTGCAAGGATTCGGGATGGGATGAAGCTTAAGCAGCTCACGCCCCCTTCCTTGGAGATGTTCCTTTGTGGAGAGCCAGAAGCACATATCGCAGAAAACACCCCTTATAGACATTGTATGAACAATGGTGTGAGTACGTGGTATGGTTTGACTTCGTTCCTCATCGTGCCCCTTCCCACCTAGGAAGAGATGCTAACCCGCAGCTGCACTTAGTGTAATCACAGTAGAAAAACCTTCTCCTAGACATTCTTCGGGGGCAGACCACACCACCTCGGGAAGCACATCCAGCAACAGAGACAGAGACAGACGTTCATCGCTCACTTACCTGCATACATCATGACAACTTGTTCCCATCACACCATGCAGATGCGCGTAGCGAGTAACAATCCGGTCCATGTGCTGGCTTGGCATGGAAGGCAACCCTTTCTTTTTCGCAGCGCTACGCGCCTCCACATCCAGTGAAGAGATCCCGGACAGGGAAGTCAGAAGGGCAGTTACTCTTTGGACCTAGCAGCCCTGCTTTAGCTGCACTTGGTGGTTCCCCGCTTGGCTGTACCACGAACAAAGGAATCCTCAATCAGTAAGAGAGAAAAGATGAATTAAAGAAAAGCGAGGCTAACCCGGCAGATCACACAAAAGATGCAAACCGGGCGCAGCCCCGAAAAACATTACAACAAACGGGCAAAAGAAGGGAAAGCGGATCAAGGGTACGCAGTACCAGCACATCGAATATCATAAGTAATAAACGACAAACCTTATCCGGTTGGCCCCCGTGTCACAGTAGCACTACAAATGTCTTGCCTCTATCGGTATCCACACACACACAAACTATATCAAACGGGATGCTAGTGCCGTATAGATCTAAATCTCTTGTTATCAAAGATAAACTTTTTTTTTTGTGATATCAAAGACAAACTTTTGTCTTCTTGTATTAGGGTTTATAAGCGGCGACTTTTGTTCTAATTAAGTTATCATCACGTCACCTTAATATATAGTGCAAGCATCATTTAATGGGCTAAGCCCAAATGTCATTATTAGAGTTTTATGTTGTGACGCCGTGTCTTCTTCTTCTTCATCTATTTACGTTCTTTATCATCTGATACCCATAAACTTAATCGTCACCCTCTTCATCTATTTTCCTTCCTTGATCTTTGTTCGCGATCTTATGGATTCAGTAATTATTGTTTCCGGTAATTGGGTTAAAAAAAACAGATACGTATTCAACGCCGACGGTAGAGGGTGTAGAGTTCTGTATTTAAATGATGAAACAACACACGACGAACTTGCAAAGTCGGTACTCAATGATTACGGATTGAACGAGTCGAACCATCAGATTTAGCTGATCTACATGTTCTCGAATAAAAATTTGAAAACAATGGCGCACAATACTCCACCAGTTTACATCTCCAATACTCGACAGTTGATAGATTTTCTAAGCCTAAGGAAATTGGAACAGCTACGTCTCTGTGTAGAGATTACGGAGAAAAAGGAGAGCAAAATTAGTCGGAATGACAAAGTGAGAGAGAAGAAGAAAAGGTTATTCAGTTGTGGCTCAAAAGTAGAATCTACATACGAAGATTACGGTGGTTTCAGTAATGATAATTGTCCTGGTGTTGAAACAAAATACGAAGATAAACGGGATGATGAAGACATGGATTGCGCAAGTAAAATGGAAGGTGAAGAATACGAAGTAGGCGGATAAGACGAAATAGGCGAACAAGACGAAGAAGATGATGAATTTGAAAGCCGATTTGATATGTTCGACGACTCGGATGGTGCTTCATCTGAAAATGATAACTTCAGTTCATACGGTGAGTCTCCAACACAAGACGAAGATTCACCGACGCTACCGCCTAAGAAGAGAGCTCAGAACATGTCAGTGAATGGATCGGAAAGGAATCCAAAGGTTCTAAGGTTGGAGATATCTTCGCTAAACCTAGCGGTTGGGCAATGATACGAGAGTAAAGCCGATTTGGAGAAACGACTGAAACTTCTTACGGTGAGAGATCAATTTGATTTTGATGTATACGTATCCAATTCGGACACACTCGTTGTTAAGTGTTGGGTTGATGGATGTCTCTGGAGAGTTCGTGCTTCTATACAAGGGGAATTACTGGCATTTTATGTTCGTATTTACGATTCAGAGCATACATGTTCTGTAACTGAGCGTTCTAATCGATCTCGACAAGCAACACCAGATATTTTAGGCCAGTTGTACAGGGATTATCTCGGCGATGTTGGTCCGTCAGTTCGACTTAAGAGTGTCGGAATAACTATCAATAAGAATTTTGGTGTAAAGGTAATTACTAGTACGTTGCAGCTGACTTTTTTGTATAGTACAACTGATTTTTAGTACGTTTTGGCGGACTTATTTGTATATTACAGCTGATTTATTAGTACGTTGCGACTGACTTATATTTTAGCTGATTTATTAGTACGTTGCGACTGACTTCTATTTCAGCTGATTTATTGGTACTGAGTAGCTGACTTATTTGTTTATTACAGCTGATTTTCTTGTACTTTACGTTTTCCATGTGGACAGATGGATTATTGGAAATCACATAGGACGCTAAAATTTGCAAGGGAAATCGATATGGGAACTCCTGAGAGTGGGTTTGAAGACTTGCCTCCTTACCTATATATGATAAGAAGGGCAAATCGGGGTACGGTTACGCGTCTTCAAATTGATGAGTTTGGAAGATTCATGTATGTGTTCCTTGCGTTTGGTGCGAGCATAAATGGGTTTCCTTTCATGCGCAAAGTTGTCATTGTCGACGGTACGTGTCTTAATGGTAAATACAAAGGGACACTTCTCACAACACTAGCTCAGGATGGTAACTTTCAGATTTTCCCAATAGCCTTCGGTGTGATTGACACTGAAAATGATGACTCATGGCACTGGTTCTTTACGCAACTAAAATTTTTGAATCCTGACGATGAGGATCTTGCGATTATCTCGGACATGCATAATTCGATAGGAAAAGCAATTGGAAATGTGTTTCCGTTGGCTTCTCGTGGAATTTGCACTTACCATTTATATAAGAACATTTTGCAACGGTATAAAGAAAAAGATGTCTTTCGTCTAGTGAAGAAAGCGGCAAAATATTTTAGGGTTTCTGACTTTACTACGATGTTCGAGGAGATTGAAGCGATTAATCCTGAACTTCATGACTACCTCCAAAGAGCTGATGTCCGACTGTGGACGCGTGTTCATTTCCCGAGCCAAAGGTACAATTTGATGATTACGAATATAGCGGAATCAATGAACTGAGCACTGTCAAATGCTAGAAGTCTTCACATTGTTCGACTATTAGATACGATACGGGTTATGATGACCAGATGGTTTGAAGAACGGAGAGAGGAAGCGAAATCGCAGCTAACCACGCTTTCACGTGGTGTCGAGAAACTACTACATGTAAGTCAGCCATTGCAGTTCATAAGTCAGTCTTTATTGTTCCATAACCCAGCCTTTATGATAAGCCAGCCGTAATATTTTTTAATTTTTTATGTTTTATAAATAGGGTCGTGTCATTGCCGCCAGACTTATGATGGTACAAAGGATTGATCCTTATCACATGGAAGTTACATATGGATCGTCTTTGCATATTGTAAATTTGTAAACGAGAAAATGCACATGTCGGTGTTTCGAACACGAGAAATTACCATGCGTGCATGCAATCGCAGCTGTCGAGGACAGGAAAATTTGTCCTATATCCTTGTGCAATCCTTACTACAACAATAGTTTTTTGGTAAACGCATACGCTGAGTCGATCATGCCGATAGATTTAACGCTCCAAGTTCCAAATAACGTTGCTAACCAACCGTGATTGCCCCCGCTTGTTCGTCAACAACCAGGAATACCTAAGAAAAGTAGGATGAAATCTGCTTTAGAAGTTGCCCTTAAGAACAAACGTCCTAGGAAACGACACACATGTTCTCGTTGTAAACAGTCTGGACATAATGCAAAAACTTGTCCGATTTGAAAGTGTTGTTTGGATATGTATGGATTTGTGTTTTTGTTAATGCGATAAATCAGCCGTAAAGATTGAATTATTGTCAATAAACGACTAACTTATGATTACAATACACCTGATTGTCAATAAACGACTGAGTTATGATTACAATACGGCTGATTGTCAATAAACGACGATGAGATTGGGTTAGATGAGGAAGACATTTTCTTTCGAAACTTTAGAAGAAGAAGATGGTAACTCGTCCAAACGCGTAATATTTTTTAAAACAAATCATAATATTTTAAGGGATTAGAGTTCCCAAAATATTAATCATTACTCCTAGTATAGGGAGCCATATAACCGTCAGTATAGCGTCTCCAGAGTACGAAACGTCGCGAGATAAAATTGAATAAATAATGTTTTTTTCCCGCCCAAATACGAAACATCGCGAGATAAATTACACGTTGCGGCTGACTTATATGCACTTAACGTCGCGAGATAAATTTGAATAAATTATGTTTTTTTTCCCGCCCAAATACGAAACGTCGAGAGATAAATTACACATTTCGGTTGACTTATATGCACCTAATGGCTGACTTATGGCATGGTTTGGGAATGTCATAAATTTGGGTATGTTTGAGGTTTGGCTGAGTTATATACATGACAGGGCTGCGGTATGTCTTTGTTAGGGCTGATTTGTGTTTTTGTTACAGCGATAAATCAGCCGTAAAGTAAGATGGAATTATTATCAATAAACGACTTATCAGCCGTATAGTCATCGGATCCATAATACATAGATTATGAGTTCACTAAAACAAGCCATAGTTATTAAACAACTTGGGTGGAAACTAGAGGCATCATGCCTTGATCTTGGAGCATAACTTGAGCATAGGAGGAGATGCTTTGTCTTCCCAAACCAACTCCAGCACAAAAGATTCGTACGCCTTAACGCCAATAGTCTTGACGAATTCTCTAACCCCTGAACCAAAGCGCAACCTCATATGTATGTCTGCTACGCATAGATACACTGGCCACTCTACTCCATGCTTGTCCAAAAGAGTTATCTCCTTCCCTCCTGCTTTTTCCATCTGGTGAGCCTTAATGAAGCTCACTGGAATGTGCTGTATAAGAAAGAGACAATAAGCTCTTGACAAAGCATCAATAACGAAAAAATAAGGGAACAAAACTCCTTCAAGAGAGTTTACTTAAACTTACAAGTCTAGAATCTTTGAGACTAGCTGGTGTGACAGTTAGTGTCACAAATCGGTTTTCACTTAGTGTAGATGACACTCTACTTTGACTACTCTCACTGGTTTTTCTCTTCTTCTCTTTTCTGCTATGTTTTGTGGAGATCTTGTCCTCCTCCTCCTCCTCCTCCTCCTCCTCCCCCTCTACATCATCACCATCATCGACGTTGTTGCTAGACTGTACATATTGAATCTCACAGCAACTAGGTCCAAGACCAGTGACGTGGAACAAAAAATCTCCTTCGTGTCTGAAAATGATGAAGTCTCCGACTCGAGAAATCATGAGCAACTGCGAACTCTTTCCATCCAAAGGTGAGTCTCCGACCTTGCATCTTAACTTTCCATTTTTTCTCACACGTGTCCGACTTAAGCTCCATCATATTTTTTTCGTTTCTTCCTTCTATGTATTTCGAGAAGAACTTCACCGGAATGCTCTGCAACAAACATAAACCGTAAAGAAGAAGAAAGACATTGAGATATATATATATATATATATATATATATATATAGAGAGAGAGAGGGAGGGAAGAAGGGAGATTACATACGAGGTGAGAGTGGAAGCCGGGAAGAAGAGGTTGAAAGAAATGTGGGTTTGTAGGAGATTTACATACTTGATCCGCCATTTTGAAAGTTGGAAAAGGAGCTTCGAAGATAAGAAAAACCTTAAGTTTATGAATGCTGTGAAACGGTTCATCCTCTTATTTATGGCGTATACTCTCTACATGGTTTATATAGAAACATGAAGAGAAAATACGATGAAAAATCTTGAATAGAGGAAGTCAAAGAGACTTACATGGATCTTCTTTCGTGAAGTCAGCAGAGGAAGAATCCGGTGAATGATTTGGGGATCGTGATGGAGAGGTCGTGATAGGTGATGGATGGAGATCAGAAGTTTTGGTTTCGCAAGATTTTATGGGTCATTTTTTGTAACTTTGCCTTTTAAAAACAAATCATAATATTTTAAAACAAATAATATTTAAAAAAGATTATAGTTCCTAAAAGATTAGATTTCCCAAAAGATTAACCATTACTTCTAGTATAGAAACGTCTCGAGAGTACCAAACGCGTGCGTAATACGATTACGTACATACTACACGGCTGAGTTATTTTAAATACACGGCTAAACTTATAGAAACTACACGGCTGAGTTATATTTTAAAACCGCTGACTTATCTCATGCGTGTCAAAAGTGAAGTCATAAACGAAGTTTAGGCTGAGTTATGTTAAAGGTTAGGCTGAGTTTGAAACGACCCGACCCAAAAATTTAAAAATTTCCTAATTAAAAAACCCGGATTATCATTATCACAAATGATAATCCTCAACGGTCCAATCAAACATGCGGAATACATAACAATTAATCAACTCAACAACGCAACAATTTTAACGAATCCCATACTTCATTAAATTACTAACCAATTCAATCCAGCAACCAATATCCAATAACACTAACACAGGATTCCAGAATTTACTAGCAACCTAGCAATTCTATAAACAACACTAATTGAGACCCTAAATCATCTCTTCTTCCTCGCCACGATTCCACGATCATATTTTCTCTTTACCTGCAACACATGGCAAAAAGAGTTGCGTGAGTATTATTACAAATACTCAGCGACGCGGTCATCCCGTCTACGGGTTATTTAAGTATAGATATAACAATCAATAAAATACCAGGATGAGCATACAAGCAAACAACAAGAACAACCAACACGAACAATTACAGAGACTTTGTGTCGATCGACACAACCTCTAGGTGTCGATCGGCATGACTCTGTACTGTGTCGATCGACACACCACCCTGGTGTCGATCGACACACCACCCTGGTGTCGATCGACACACCACCCTGGTGTCGATCGACACGACCACCCAGAATCGAGCCTATCCTCTTGTGGCTCGAATCCGTCGCGATTCATCGAGTCACCTGCACAATTCCAATCACAGAACACACGAAAACAACAAAAAACCGCATTCCATCAATTCCTATGCCCACACAACCCACGATCACGCACTCACCTCGAAGAATCGAAATGAGAATGGGACCAACGGTTACAAAACGAATCACACACGACGAAACACTGGTCGAAAACCAAAACAGAGGACTGTTCTGGAAACTAGACAGACACAGATACGCGTCGGTATGTGGATCACCTCCAGAATCCTTCTGGTTCGATCGGAAATCAACCCCGAAGCCGACTGATCGCAGACAACCTATCTGCACAGACCCATCGAGTTCAAACAGCCATAACTCGAAGAATAATCAACGAAAAGACGAACCGTTTTCGCCTACATCAAGAGCAGAGATCGGAGAACTTACCCACCAAGTTTCACCCCAATCCTCCTCGAATTGCCCAGCCGTTTGCCCTCTCAAACTTCCGAACAGAAGCTGTCCTTCACCCTCAAACACACACAACTCACAACCTCTCTTGATTCTCTCTCAAATCCCCCTGTTCTTCTCAACAAAATACGGCCAAACCTTCTGTTTCTGCCTTATATATCGAAACCTAGGGTTCCCTAAACCGGCCCACCAAACCGGACAATTAAATCGAACCTGTCGGTCCAATTTCAACCCGTGTCGATCGACATACACCTCTGTGTCGATCGACACACCCACCAAAATTCCACTTTTTGGTTCACGGGTGTTACAGAGTTATAAACAAAGTATAGGCTGAGATTAATCATTACTCCTAGTATATGGAGCCATATAATTGTCTGTATAGAGTCTCGAGAGTACCAAACGCGTGCGTAATACGATTACGTACATACTACACGGCTGACTTGTTTTAAATACACGGCTAAACTTATAGAAACTACACGTCTGACTTATTTTTAAACACGGCTGATTTATCTCATGCGTGTTAAAAGTGAAGTCATAAACGGCGTTTAGACTGAGTTATGTTAAAGGTTAAGCTGAGTTATAAACAAAGTTTATGCTAAGTTATGTTAAAGGTTAGGCTAAGTCATAAACGAAGTTTAGGTTGAGTTATGATAAAAGAAACAAATTCTGCATTAAAGTACTAAAAATACATAAACAGTAGAGTACTAAAACATAAGCATTACATAAACATAAGCATTAGATAAACATTTAGTCAGCCATATATTTTGCATCAACCTTCAGCCAATCAATTTCTGGAACTTCGACACTGGCCATCTTTTCTTCGGCTTCAACGAGTTCTGCTGCAAGTTTCTCCAACTCAGCAATGAAGTCAAAGTTTTCCTTCCCCATAATTTTTTCAAGCAAATCCATTTTCGCATTAATAGATTTCACTTCCTTCATATCATCATGCAATTCAGCTTTAGCTTTCATCTGTTCCTTCACCAAGAGGAGCAACGACTTGTAATGCTCCTCGGTTTCCCTTCTGGCCTTTTTAACATCATTTGGTCCATGGTCATCCTCCATTGGACGCTTCATCATCTTCTTCGATTCTGCCATTGATGCTGCATGTATATCGAAAATAGGATGTTAATATATAATGTAAACATATAAACAAATCAAGTTGCAAAAACGTGAATTACATATACTAGGAGAACAAAGAAAAACTAACTTGTATTTGAGATTGCAAAAGGATAAAACAAGTTAAAAGTTAATAAAAACGAATGTTCGGTTACTGAGTATTCACTTGATATTTATAGAAAAAACGAAAATATATATATTAGAAACTGTTCGGTTACTGAGTAGTTACCAAAAATACAATTAAAAACTGTTCGGTTACTAAGTGTTTAGTTTAGGCTGAGTTATGACTGAGTTATAAGTGACATAAACGTGTTAAGACTGACCAAAATATTAGAGTTCCTAAAATTTCAATCATAACTCCTAGTTCCCAAAAGATTAATCATTACACCTTATATAGGAAGAAATATAACTCGTCAGTTTAGCGTCTCGAGGGTATTAATATTGAAATTAATACTCTCGAGACGCCATAATATTCAATATGATTACGTACATATATTCAGGCGCCATAATAAATCATATATTCTCTATTATTTCAATTTAAAAATGTGTAATTTATAGGTGCTACACGACGGACTTATAATATATTTAATACACGGTTGACTTATCTAATGCATGTCAAAAGTGAAGTCATGAACGAAGTTTCGGCTAAGTTATATAAAATGTTAGGCTGACTTATTACGAAGAATTTATATTCAAACGAAGGTAGCTTTAATTGATAAGCATTAGAGTACTAAAAATACATAAACATAAGACTACTAAAACATAAGCATTAGATAAACATAAGCATTAGATAAACATATATCCCTATTTTGCATTAAACTTCATCCAATCAAGTTCTTGAACACTGGCGTTGTACATCTTTTCTTCGGCTTCAACGAGTTCTGCTGCAAGTTTGTCTAACTCAGCAAAGAAGTCAACCTTTCCCTTCCCGATAAATTCTTCAAGCAAATCCATTTTCGCAGAAATAGATTTCATTTCCACCAAAGCATCATGCCATTCAGCTTTTGATTTCATCTGTTCTTTGACCGAGAGGATCACCGTCTTGTAATGGTCCTTGGTTTCCCTTCTGGCCTTTTTAACAGCATTTGGTCCATGGTCATCCTCCATTGGACGCTTCATCATCTTCTTCGATTCTGCCATTGATGCTGCATGTATATCGAAAATAGGATGTTAATATATAATGTAAACATATAAACAAACCAAGTTGCAAAAACGTGAATTACATATACTTGGAGAACAAGGAAAACTAACTTGTATTTGAGATTGCAAAAGGATAAAACAAGTTCAAAGTTAATAAAAACGAATGTTCGGTTACTGAGTGTTCACTTGATATTTATAAAAAAAAACGGAACTGTTCGGTTACTGAACTGTTCGGTTACTGAGTAGTTGCCAAAAATACTATAAAAATACATATAACTCGTCAGTTTAGCGTCTCGACAGTACCAAACGCGTGCGTAATATGATTACGTACATATATTCACACGCCATATTTATTCAATTAAATTGTAAATTTAAAAAAGTGTAATTTGAGGTTAACTTCACGGCTGGCCTATAGGTACTACACGGCTGACTTATAGTAAATTCAAATTATCGCATGCATAATTTGTCTGACTTACCAGTGATGAAATCGTGGAAAGTCGGAGTTATTGGAAGGAAAAAGCTGACTTATATTTAATACACGGCTGACTTATATTTAACAGAAGGCTGACTTATCTTATGCGTGTCAAAAGTGAAGTTATAAACGAAGAAACAAAGCATTAGAGTACTAAAAATACATAACTGATTTGAATTACATTATAAAGGAGGAAACAGTAGTCTATATTACAATACCCAAAGCCTAGTGTCCGACCAATATATAATCGGCTTAAAATCACGGTAAAAAAGACCTAACTCTTTGATCCAAAAGTAGCGGTCACACAAATTGTTCTCCTTACTGTCTTCAATGTACCAAAAATCCCAATCTCGGTCCATCAATGGAGTACATGTGCAATTACAGAACAAGGTTATTTCCTTTGACATGAACTCATACTTCTTCGTTACAAACGCATCAGTGTGAGACGTTCTCCAACCCCAGTCTAGAGATCTAACAATCTTGCCTATCCTCTAAACAGATTCTCTTGTGAAAAGAGAGAAAGACTCTTCAGTATTCCAAAATACCTTGTGTGTCATTGCATATGTGTACAAAGCACGCTCGAATCCTGCATCTGCTGCTCTCTTAATCAAAGCAATTCCTTCATCTTGGAGGTCGAATGTGAAGAACATCTGTACCCCCTTTAAGAACAGTGTACTCGGGTTTCCATTAGCGTAGCAAACTTGCATTACCAAGTTAGATAGATGTATGTACGAAGGAAAGGTAAACACATCTATAGATTCGTACACTCCGGGCCGGTCTGTTAGTTCCTTCATAGACTTGCATGTTGCTCTCAATCTATATAGATCTGCAACGGAGTTAGCAGCCACACGTTCGGCCACTAAGGCTTGGATTTCTTTAGGTAGGGCGGTAAGAGGGAATAATTCCATTACAAAGTGGATATAGTACGGCTGAGTTATGATTTTACTGCAAATTTGAGTAAATTTCTCTAGAGATATATTTTTTTTTTTTGTTTTTGTCATCTTTCTCTAGAGATATAAGGTTAATGAGTGTTTAAATGGTATTTATAGATTAAAAAAAAATTAAATAGCGACTCTTTGGTTACTGAGTAGTTACGAAAAGCAACTGTTCGATAACTGAGTAGAAAAACAATTGTTTGTATATTTGGAGTAAATGTTGACTTATGACTGATCAACCAAAAAAGTAAATTTTGATGCGTTTTTGACTGTCAGTTTACCGTCTCGATATTACCAAAAAGTATGTCTGATTATGTACATATACACACGCATAATAAATGAAGCCATAGTAAATTCGGACTTGTAAATCAATTAATTCAGACTGATTGTGCAAAGTAGCGGCTGACTTAAGAGTGACGAATTCGTGTTTCGGTTGAGTTATGACTGCTTTGTGCAAAAGAAGCGGCTGACTTATTGGTTTAAATATTCAAAACACAAATAACTCGTCAGTTTAGCTTATCTATACGGCTGATTTATACATTCAAAACTCAAAAGATACGGCTGATTTATACATTCAAAACACAAAACATACGGCTGGTTTAAAGAGATGAAATACTAAAGAGATGGTATTTATAGATTTAAAACAATTTAATATCAACTCTTCGGTTACTGAGTAAAGGCTGACTTATGTGTTAGTCAGCCTTTACTCTCATGAGTAATTACGAAAAGCAATTGTTCGGTAACTGAGTAGAAAAACAACTAGGGCTTATGACTGGTTAATGAGTGTTTAAATGGTATTTATAGATTCAAAAAAAATTAAATAGCGACTCTTCCGTTACTGAGTAGTTACGAAAAGCAATTGTTCATATATTTTGAGTAAAGGCTGACTTGACTGATCAACCAAAAAAGTAAATTTTGATGCGTTTTTGACCGTCAGTTTACCGTCTCGATATTACCAAAAAGTATATCTGATTATGTACATAATCACATCGCATAATAAATGAAGCCATAGTAAATTGCGGACTTGTAAATCAATTAATTCAGACTGATTGTGCAAAGAATCGGCTGACTTAAGAGTGACGAATTCATGTTTCGGCTGAGTTATGACTGATTTGTACAAAAGAAGCGGCTGACTTATTGATTTAAATATTCAAAACACAAATAACTCGTCAGTTAAG
Organism: Arabis hirsuta; assembly: GCA_964056655.1. Taxonomy (NCBI): domain Eukaryota; kingdom Viridiplantae; phylum Streptophyta; class Magnoliopsida; order Brassicales; family Brassicaceae; genus Arabis; species Arabis hirsuta. The sequence continues at coordinate 21,030,643 of OZ053305.1, read as the reverse complement.
CTTATCTATACAGCTGATTTATACATTCAAAACTCAAAAGATACGGCTGATTTATACATTCAAAATACAAAAGATACGGCTGGTTTAAAGAGATGAAACAAAAATAACTAAAGGGTATCATAACTAAATTACATTCAAAAACCAAAATTATCAGGGCCAAACTCTTCAAACATATCGACCAGATTCGTCCAAATTAGTGTTTATCCAATCTGGCTTCTCGCCACCATGCGCCCATATCCTCCTTAACGTGCGCATTTGAGTTCGAAATAGCGTTCTAGCCACCAGATTAAAATGTGTCCAAATCGTCAAAGTGTGTCTCGGTTCACATCTGTATTTTCGCTACAAAAAAAAGAGAAATATTATTGTTGTTGATAAAATGATCGGGAAAGAAAGATATTAGTGTTGGCTTACAGCGATTTTAAGAAACCATCGTTCCTTAAAATAATCGGGAATAAAGCGGTAAGTCGGCCACTCATGAACCCAGCCTTCTCGAAGAATCTCCGGAATCGCCTTCGAGAGCTCGTGTAAAAATTTGAACCACGTGATGGTTGTTTTATCAATAATACCAATACCAGGGTTTAGAACGAGGAGGTGATCCCGATCAGCAGAGTATAATATGGCATCGACACTGCTGATTAACTTGAAACTATAGTGTGGGACAACCGACATGTCGAAAAGGAATATGAAACAGATAGATTACAGAGAAGAGAGAAAACAGTGTTGGATAGAATGTGATGGGGGAGACAAGGTTTATGAGAAGGTAGATATATACAGATATATAGAAATATGAAACGTCGCGAGATAAAATTGAATAAATAAATAAATAAATAAATAATTCACTAAAAAAATTGAATAAATAATGTTTGTTTTCCTGCCGAAATACGAAACGTCGCGAGATAAATTACAGGTTGCGGCTGACTTATATGCACTTAACGTCGCGAGATAAAATTGAATAAATTATGTTTTTTTTTCCTGCCCAAATACGAAATGTCGAGAGATAAATTACACGTTTCGGCTGACTTATATGCACCTAATGGCTGACTTATGGCATGGTTTAGAAATGTCATAAATTTGGGTTTAGAGTTTATGTATCGAGTTCTTTAGAGTGACCACTTGCAAATTCAAAAAGAACATATATCTTAGCAATCAGATACCATTCAGAGATACCATTCAGTAACTTTATAAAGTACTGAGTTATGTACACACGATATTAGGGTATGTTTAGGTAGTTGAAAGTACTGAGTTATATACACACGATGTTAGGGTATGTTTAGATAGTTGTAAGAGAACCTATACCTCAATTGGGTATGTTTAGGGTATGTTTAGGGTATGTTAGGGTTTAGGGTTTAGGGTTTAGGATTTAGTGTTTAGGGTTTAGGATTTAGGGTTTAGTGTTTAGGGTTTAGGGTTTTATGAGAACAATGTATAAGTTTTGCTATACCTCTAGGAATTAGGGTTTAGGGTTTAGATAGTTGTAAGAGAACCTATACCTCAACATTATTTAATTTATTGTATGTTTAGGGTATGTTTAGGGTATGTTTAAGGTATGTTTAGGGTATGTTTAGATAGTCTTAATTGGGACTCTATTTAATTTACACTTTTAGTGAAAGCTTATCATGCATAAGTCAAATACAATACAATAAACGGGTTTATGTTTCGAACTGCCCAAACAAATTATAAGTTCCTTCATGGAGGATCTCTGATGCCATCTTTACCCGTATACCCTGAATATTCGCATCATTTATCCCATCAAAATTTAGACCAAGCGCTAGACACTCAACAAACTTCAATGCATACACCCCACAGTCACCAACTTGGACATTTTGTGGGATGTATGTGCCTTTCCTCCTTCGGAATGGAAACTGCTTGAATCTAGGTTCTCGGAGATTGGCATGAACTAATTCGTTCATCATTGCAGGGATCATTTGCGTAAACGGCCTAAATGCATCTAGAATTTTCTGTTCACTTTCGGGTGTTACCCGTCCAATGATGGGATCGTAAGCATCGATCTTCTCCTTAAGAAGGTCCACGTGAAATGCCACCCAATGATCTCCTCCAGTATGTAGAACTCCGTACAAGTGATCGACATCTTCTAACCAATTCTTGTTTGTTGGCATGTTTGCGGGAATTTTGCCGTTTACTAACTCCTCATACCCAGCACCTTTGAACTTAAACATCTTTGGTTTGATATTGAACTGTGGATAATCAATACACCATCCTGAAGTAAACCAAGGGTCCAAAAATCCAATTCGCTTGGAGTAGAATGGGGAGGGATCTAGCTTGGATTTTTTTATGAGGAGTCTCATATACGCAGCAATATGCTGTACAAAGAGAATCAAGTCAGCCCAAAATTAAACTTAACTCAGCCCCATATAATATATAACTCAAACATAAAGCATACTTAAGCCTACATAACTCAGACATATAATAAATAACTCACACATTAAGTATATTTAACTCAGCCTCAACAGTATACTTACATTATCAAACAGCCATCCATAATTTGGATTTGGCCAATACTTTCTCTCAGTTATGAGAATTATGTAGAACTCGATATTCTCAGCAGCCTGTTTAAGTGGAACGTCCCTAAAACAATTAAACACAAGTTTGTTTAGGCAAATATTGCTAATAGCTGTATTAACACATGCTCTAAAGGGTCATACTTGAATGGCTTTAGGTGATCCAAAAGTTTATCCACTTTAACCGGATCAGCAGGTGAGAGAGGATCATAGATTGCCGGTGAAGGTTCATAAGTTTTCCTCATGCATGTCGTTCCATTGTCTCCAATATAAGGAAAAACTCGTGCTTGAGGATCATTTTGTAGCCTCGCTGAAAACCCATAAGAAGATAATTGAATACTTGATACTCGATAAGTCTTAATTCTCTCAGACCTAATCCTTTCCTCTTCTTCCTCATCATACTCCGACAACAGTTCGTTATTTTGCGCGATAATTTTGTCGGTGACATCCTCAATCTCACTGTCATTTCCAATCTGTTTCTTCTTTGTCAAAGGTATTCTTATTGTATTGTTCGATGCTGGGATAGTCACTTCTGTAGGTTTCGGATCATCGTCACCTTTACGATTCCTCTTTGTCCTTCTTAGTGGCACCTGTTGTTTTTTTAAAGCAGCGGCCTCCTTCCTCTTTAAAGAAACGGCCTCCTTCCTCTTTATAGCAGCGGCCTCCTTCTGCTTTTTTACCTCAGCCAATTTATTTTTCTTAGCAGGATAAATAGTAACGAAATCAACTGTTTCTTCGTCATTACCAAATTCCTCAGCCAATTTCTTTTGCAAATCAGTGGCCTTAGGATCTTTGATATTCAATTTCACTTCAGGACTTTTAAGCTGTATTAACATATTAACATAACTCAGCCAGAATAATAAGAATAAATATGTCGTTATGTAACTATAACTCAGCCGTCAAAAGTAACCATAACTCAGCCGTCAAAAATAAACATAACTCAGTTGTAACATACCTTTGGACTATTAACGGATTTCTGCGGGATGTTGTTGACTGGTTCAGGACTTTTAAACTCGTCCTTCTTCGGCTGTATTAACATATAAACACAACTCAGCCGAGACTAATAAGAATAAATCAGTCGTGATGTAACCATAACTCAGTCGTCAAAAATAAACATAACTCAGCTGTAACGTACCTTTAGACTATTAACGGATTTATGCGGGATGTTGATGACTTTTGAGACGTTATCATCCTTTTGGGAACTGTTCCATGCCTCGAGAGCATTCAGACGCTCTCTCATTTGCATCCGATCATTCTCAATAGATGCAACTCTTTCTTCCACAACAGCTCGGACTGTAACACCAATCATCTTCTTCAAATCTGACAACTCTCCAAATTTTGTGTTATTGATATATCATGGTTTTTACCCGTTTTCGACCATGATATAAGTCCTGTTTATAGAGTCTTTTTGGTATTTTTCGAGTCTTTTTGAGTCTTTATTGGTTAAAGGACGATTGAAGCTTAATGGAAGCTTTTAGAGCATTTTGGAGCATCGAGGAAAGAAGAGACGAAGTGATCAAGTCAAAGTCAATTTTACATGTCTGTGTCGATCGACGCGGGCCTGTGTGTCGATCGATATGGTCATGTCTGACGAGAAGAGAAGAATTTTCTCTTGGGCCCATGAAGCCCATAAATTTTCAGAAAAGCCCAGTCCGAATTTTACACTTTATATATAGTTTTTATTTAGAGTTTTAGGGATATCCAGTTTTTAATTGAGACTTGAGAGAGGAGAGATTTGCAGAGCTTTTAGGAGATTTCAGACTTCATCGATCTAAACTCTCTATATCACTTACTTTATCTCTTTTATGCAATTTATTTCATTCATTATGATTTCATCATCTATGTCTGAGTAGTTTGCTTGTTAGGTTTAGGGTTATTCAAAGGTTTGATGAGAAATTGTTATGATTGAAACCCTGTTAGAATTTATCTTTATGTTCTTCATCTAGATTGATTTAACTCTGATTTTAGGATTGATCAACTGAAATTGGATATCCTAGGTTGCTTTAATAGATGCGAAAGTATTATTAACAACCTGATATAATCTTAGATGAGCAAAATTATTTATTCGCAAAGAAATTTGGCTTAGTAATTTTGTTAACAATTGAACCTGAACTTAATGCTCGTATTTATTCACTAAGTTTGCAAAGAAATTTGGAATTTATGAATTTATTAATAGATAATCTCTGCAACAAAAGTTGATTGGTTTTACATTCGTGTTTGAGTTCTAGAACCGTGCTTTATAAAATCCTAACGTCTTTTATCCCTGTGTCGATCGACACAGACCCTTGTGTCGATCGACACAGACGTATTTTGATTCATCCCTGCGAATTACCCATAGCCTAACTCTTTTATCCAATTGATTTCTAGATCCTTGCCATCATCCACTGTTTACTTTAGCTTTCTATTTTACATTAATACATTCTTACTTAGCATAATTTGAATTCTCTAATCGATTGTGTGTTTAGATTACCTATGTATTCGATCCCTAAGTACTACGTCGATTTCTTAATTTGAGAGAGTAGCTCATGACAAAGTTGAGCATATCAGTTATAGGCGGTTAACTGCAACTCAACACTCTCTATTCTACTAGCAAAGTTGTCAAAGTTGTCAAATCTTCTAACAAGATTTACTAGGATATTCACTACGGTCGTCAAATCCGTCTCTTTCCCCATATCCTCCTCACTAATATGCTGCAACACAATCTCACCGTTGTTTACTTCCTGGTATTTCTTAGCTTTCTTCTGATGTTTTGCGGGGGGTTGCTCGGAATCTAACGAAACTGCAGCCTTCAGTTTTTTCTTGTTCTCATTGCTCTTCACATCCCAAAAACCTCTAACAAACCTATCCGCATGTATGTCTATTATCAGATTTACAAGTTGTGGGTCATTTTCTTCACTTAACCACTGCGGAAACAGCTCTTCTACAACCTCCTTCATAACCATTTTCTTCAAACGCACTTGCATAGTAACTCAGCCATCAAGTAACTCATAAGTCAGAAATCAAATGATTCATAACTCAGCCATCAAGTAACTCATAAGTCAGACATCAAATGATTCATAACTCAGCCAAGTCAACCTTCTTACCTCACCATGATCTCTGATTTCCTCAGATATGGCTGTAGTAAGACTTTTACGTGTACGGGTTCCACCCCATCGCAAAAGAGGAATTTCATTCTCATTGAATACTCTTCCAAAACGCTCTCCAAAGCAAGTCACAGCTTCGTACGCCCAAACCAGCAACATGTCCTTCATGCCGCTAACGGTGTACGACTTTCCTTGTGGATTCAATATCTTAATTGAACCAACCAGAACTTCGAATGCAGTCCGACCCCACGGGTAAGTCCTCAAGGCTTCATCGTCGAATACTCTTTTTGCACTTTCAAAGGATATTTTAGAATTATGATGCAAGCCATAAAGTCCCATGGCTTGAAGAAGCAACAGCCCTAACCATTTTCGCTTTTCAAAACTCTAGCCTCAACAGACCTCTAATGATGGCCTCAGTTCATCTAACTTGGGTCCTACCCCAAGTGGCACATTCAACTCCTCCCATAACGTTTTGTATTGCTCAGGTTCAAAACTTTCTGTTGGCAATGGACCTGTGTTTAGACCCGTGAGCACACCAAATTCGATTAAGCTAAACCTGAGAGGTTGATCAACAACAAGAGACCAAATCTCCTTCTTATGTACTCGCAGCTGTCTACATAGTAGATAGTGTACAGTCTTCACAGACCACACGAATTGGCTATAAGCTAGCTTAGCAACTACTACAAGAGGAAACTGCTTCATGTGTTCCAACACATCATGTCCTATTGCGTCTCTGACTTGAGGGAAGTCTCCCAAATGGACATTGTGATTAATTTTTTTATTTTCCTGATTAGAAGCCCCTTCAGTGTATAGTCTTGGAGGGTAATCCATTGATTGATCTTCAGAAATAGCAATCTGAACATAAAAGACATAACATATTACTGATAAATCAGCCGCAACAAAATTCAAACTCAGTCACAACAAACAAATAAACCAGTCGCAACCAAACACAAACTCAACCACAACAGCCACAATTGCAATTGCACATATAAATCAGCCGCAACACAACACAAACTTAGCCACAATTGAACATATAAATCAGCCGCAATGTAACACAAACTAAGCCACAAGTGCACATATAAATCAGCCACAACATAACAATAAATCAGCCGCAATAAATAACTTAAATAGCCACTAGCAACGATAAACAAGCCGCCACAGAATAAGAAATCAGCCACAATACCGTTAATAAGCGACAAATACCTTCGATTCCTCAGATTATACTTAAAATAAAATGAAGGAAGATGAAGAATCCCCACTCCTCTGTTTATACTCACCTTCGACTAAAATCCGACTGTGAAAATGCAAAGCAGATGTTTCGACGAAAACGGAGGTGAATGTTTCTTAGAAATCGACTAGAGAGAAAACACTGGAAGTTTCGACGACAACACACAAAGTTTTTATTTTTCCGTCCATTGATTTTCCTTTTCTGACTTGTTAACACGTTTAATCTTATTAGTGACGTGGAACAATGATTAGTGATGTGGATTAGTTAATCATTTTTTAATTATAAATAACCTCAATTTAAAAAAAATAACCAAGGGTGTTTATTGTAATTTACTAGGCTTTAAAAAATTTTGAGTAATTTCCAAAAGATATATGTTATTCTAGTAATATAACAACTTTTCTATGCTATTTGAGTAATTTTCTCTTTATTATAAGATAAGCTCTTTTTTTTTTGTCATCTGTTGGATATATAAGTAAGCAAGTTGTATGACAAAATACACCAAAAGTACATAACAGCGAAAGTAACATCTGCTCAAAAACACAGAGCCAAAACGAACACAAGGCCATAACATCCGAGAAAGATAAAACAATGCCTTAAACAGAGGACAAAAATTTCTCATTCACAAAAACTTCCTTTAGCCATTCCGGAAATCCCAAAGCCACATACGATTGAGAACGGCGATCTCGCGTCACGCTTTGTACAATGAGAAAGGTCCCTGTATTGGCACTTCTCAGTACAAGCTCCATTTTTCAATCCGCAAATCTTTGAATTGTAGCCAACACCAAATTAGATTCAAACCCAAAAGATGGCCAAGCATCGGGTCTTGTAGTAAGTAGCACCTACAAGAGTAGCATCTTCAATCTCAAATATGACTCTATTCAAACCATGATTAAGAATACTCTTCATAGCCCAAATCAACACAATCAAGTTTGCCTCCAGTCTTTCATCAACAGGAGCAAAAGATCTACGGCTATGTAACAAAACCTTTGCATTAAAGTCCCTAAGAACCCAAGCACCACCCACTTCTTTGAGAGTATTTTTCAAAGAAACTCCTATATTGCATTTGACCCATAGAATGGGAGGACGTTTCCAACAAAACCTGACCACAGAAAGTTGTTGAGAATATACAATATCCCCTGACCTTTCCAAGTTCTTGGCCATAAACCAATCATTTGATTTCTTCCTAACTTTGTTAGCCGTTTCACTAGCCAAATACATAGTCCCCTCGAACAGGAACTTATTCCTGTTTTTCCAGAGGAACCAGAGGATCCAAGGGAAGGATCTTTTTATCTCAACAGGAATATCAGCCCTTTTCATCCCCACCAAAAGAGATTGAACATTGACAAATGCAGAGTCCTGATGAAAACCTTGTAAAGGAATTGAATAATCAGACATAGCCCATACCTGTCTGGCTAAAGAACAGACAAACAGGACATGATTCACAGATTCCCCTTTAAGACTGCATGTTTGGCATCTTGAATCAGCATTCATACCCCTGGAAATAAGCCAATCAGCAACCGGGATGGTTTCACATAGACACTTCCATAAGAAAGAGTATTATAAGATAAGATCTAAGACCAACTTTTCCATAAATGAGAACAAAAGAGTATTTTTAGGGATTTGTCATATATATCTTAATTATAGTTGTAAAGATAATTTTGTGATATTTTTACTTCTCTCTCCTAGTTACCTAAATATATTTTTTGAATATGTTACTTACCTAATTATCTTCTTTAAAAGTGTTATTCTACTAATTAACCCTTATATATATTTGTATTATTATTAAAACCCAATATATTAGTGATCTAGTTTGCTTAGGTGGGTGACCCTATAGGAATATAATATTAGTAATAGGCTTTCAGACCCACAAATTATAAGTGGTTTCTAGCAAAACATTATAACCATCTAATATTATACGATTGTCAAACCTTGACATTTTAACTTTCGAGAGTAAGTACAAATGATTTCAAGACATTCCCAATAATCTCTCACTTGTACTGGAATAATCTTTTCCTATAATCCCTTTGTCTCTGTATCTCGATCTTAGTATAAGGTAAAAAATTGCGTCATCATTATTAAGCTAGATCATGTTTATCGAACCCTGATTTATTCTGATTAAACAAACGATTGACTTTCACTTCGTTTGAGCACGACCATGCATTTTCAGTATCAAATTTTGGACAGGCCCAAAAGTACTTATCTCCTATTATATAAGAGGGACAAATCTCATTTTGTTCCATCCGTGTTTCTTACACAATTCATAGTATGCCCAAGCACTGTCTTTATACACCTTTTACGCTTGACATTTGACAAAGTCAAAACAAACCAATCTCTATTTAAGAAGTCATGATGAACTCAGGTCAAAGGACTATACTCTATAGTTGTAATGAGAAACTCTTATGACACTCATATAACATTATTGTAGAGTTCTCATAGCGGATTAGTCCAATACTGTTTTCTCCAACACATATCTATGTGATTAACTTTAATACAACATATCAATGACTTCACGAAACTTAGTCATCAGTCACCTCACATACCAGTCATAGTTATAAATGTCCAATGATAATAACTTTGACTGGGGACCTCTATTATTTATCTCATCTTTCACTTACAGGGTTTCATATATAGTTATTAATGTCCAATGATGAGTCACGTACTTGATGACCTTATAAATTATTTTGGGACCATTATTTAATTATCCAACAATAAAATAATACTGAAACAAATTTCATTAATTTAAAAATAAAATCAAATGTATGTATAGATAAACATCATATCATAAAAAAAAATTCCCCCACTATAATCAAGATCACATCTTAAGAAATCTAATGCCTATAGCAGCAATATGACTCTCATGCTTAGGCCGTGGAAGAGGCTTGGTCAAAGGATCAACAACATTTGCATCTGTCAAGACTCTGCTTATCTTCACATCTCCTCTATCAACAATATCATGTATAATATGATATTGTCTCTATATGTGTTCAGAATTCCGGTATGATATGGGTTCCTTTGCCTGAGCGATAGCTCCATTGTTGTCACAATAGAGATTTACGGCCCAGATATGCTAGAAATCAAACCAAGCTCATTAATGAACTTCCTAATCCAAACAGCTTCTTTTGCTGCTTCAGAAGCAGCGATGTACTCAACTTCGGTTGTGGAGTCTGCCACGGTGCTTTGCTTGGAGCTCTTCCAGCTCACAGCTCCTCCATTAAAACAGAAGATAAATCCAGATTGTGATCGAAAATCATCTTTGTCTGTCTGGAAGCTGGCATTAGTGTAACCACTCACAACAAGCTCATCACTTCCTCCATAGACCAAGAACTTATCCTTAGTATTTCTCAAATACTTAAGGATGGTTTTGACTGCCGTCCAGTGACTCTCACCTAGATCTTATTAGTATCTACTCGTCATGTTTAAAGCACACGCAACATCTGGACGAGTATAGAGCATGGCATACATGATAGATTCTATAGCATAAGCATATGGGATTATACTCATCCGTTCTTGCTTTTCATGTGTCGAAGGATACTGTATCTTGCTGAGAATTATGCCATGAGACATTGGAATAAAACCCTTCTTGGAATCATGCATGTTGAACATGAGTGAGATCTTATCTATATAAGTATCTTGGCTCAATCCAATGATTTTGTTTGATCTATCTCTATAGATTCTTATTCCAAGAATATAAGCGGCTTCTCCCATGTCTTTCATTGAGAAATAATTACTTAGCCAAGTCTTAATAGACTGAAGCAAAGAAATATCATCTCCAATGAACAGTATGTCATCTACATACAATATTTGAAATGCAACTACGCTCCCATTAATCTTCTTATAAACGCAAGGTTTTTCTTTGTTTCTACTCAAACTCTTTGATCGCTTCATTAAAATGAAGATTCCAACTCTGAGATGCTTGCTTCAAACAAAAAACGGAACAATGAAGCTTGCATACTTTGCTAGCATTTTCAAGATCTATAAAACCCTCAGGTTGTGTCATGTACACATCTTCCTCAGAATTTCCATTAAGGTAAGTTGTTTTTACATCCATCTGCCATATCTTATAATCATAATAAGCGGCAGTTGCTAGAAAAATTCGAATGGACTTAAGCATTGCAACTGGGAATTGGTTTCATCATAGTCTATACCATGAATTTGTTTGTAATCTTTTGCCACCAATCTAACTTTATATATCTGAATATTACCATCCATGATAATTTTCTTCTTGAAAACCCATTTACACTCAATGGATTTAACACCATCAGGTAAATCTACCAAAGTCCATACTTGATTTTCTTACCTGGATTCCATTTCAGATTCTACGGCCTTTAGCCTTTTATTGGAGTCAGAGCCCATCATTGCTTCTTCATGAAACGTAGGTTCATCAGTCTCTATAATTAATAAATCATGATGATCGGTCACCCAAACTCCATATCTGTTAGGTTCGTGATGAGTCATCTCGGACTTACGTATTCCAGGTTCCATAGGTGCAGATTCTACTACTCTTCGTAGATCTAATTGATGCTCTTCCTGATAAGTTTCAGCAATCTCTTGTGTTGTATTTTACTCCCACTGTTTTCTTAGAAAGAAATTTTCTTTCCATAAAGACGTAATTTCTTAGCACTTATCGGCAACTAAACGTCTTACATAAACTTCACAATCCCAAATCTTCTGAAAAGACAGATTAAGAACTTTTCTAGTCAATATCTCATATGAGGTCTTTTCAACTGATATTGATGGACATCTGTTTAGCGTAAACGCAGACGTTTCTAAAGCATATCCCCAAAAGGATAATGAAAGATCTGTATGACTCATCATTGATCAAACCATATCTAATAAAGTTCCATTTCTCCTTTAAGTCAATTCCATTGCAGTGTTCTTGGAGGAGTGAGTTGTGAAACAATTCCACATTCTCTCAGATGATCTTGGAAAGTTTGGCTCAAATATTCTCCTGCTCGATCTGATTGGAGAGCCTTGATTGTCTTGCCAAGCTAGTTTTGTACTTCATTCTAAAACTCTTTGAACTTTTCAAAAGATTCAGACCTATGTTTCATTAGATAAACATAACCATATCTACTATAATTATCAGTAAATGTAATGAAGTACTGGTAGTTTTTTTCTAACACTTAAACTCATTAGTCCACAAACATCAGTATGTATAGTGCCCAACAAGTCACTAGCCCGTTCACTGTGTCTAGTAAAAGGAACATTAGCCATTTTTCCCAATAAATAAGATTCACATTTCTCATATGATTCATAATCAAATGAGCTCAAAAGTCCATCACTATGAAGCTTTTGAATGCGTTTCTCATTTATATGGCGTAAATGACAATGCAAAAGAAACGTAGGATTAGAGTCTTTGGTCTTTAATCTTTTAGTACTTATGTTATAGACATGCACTTTGGTCTAGAATATAAAGCCCATTCTCCAATGGACCACTACCATAAATAATATCACCACGATCAAATAAACAACACTTATCTTTAATTGAAAAATGAAATCCTTCCAAATCCAAACAAGAAATAGAAATAAGATTTCTGCATATAGAAGGTACATAGTAGCAATTATTAAGTTATAAAACCATGCCCGAAGACAAAGACAAATGAAATGTTCCTACAGCTAATGAAGCAACTCCTGCTCCATTTCTCACGCGCAGGTCCACTTTTCCTTTCTCCAAAGTTCTACTATTGCTTAGGCCCTGCATATTCATACAAATATGAGCACCACAACCGGTATCTAATACCCAACAAGTAGAACTAGAAGTAGCAACATTTACTTCTATAACATAAATACCTTTAGAAGAAGTCTCAAAAGTCTTCTTCTTTGTCAGATCTTCTAAGTATTTCTTGCAGTTTCTCTTCCAATGCCTAGAACCATTACAATAATGGCACTTGTCTTCACCAGAAAGACTAGGCTTGAACTTAAGAGCAAGGTTAGGCTTGCCCAGATTTTTAACCCAGCTTGGCTTACCTTTTCCTTTGTTATTACCAGGTTTCTTAAACCTTTTACCCCCTTGTACCATAAGTACATGCGAGGTGTCCTTCTTGATGTTTGGCTTAACAGTCTTGAGCATTCCATGCAGCTCAGTCAAAGTTTTTGTCAAGTTGTAGTTCATAACAAATTAATCATAACTTGGCAGCAGTGAAGATGATGTCAATAGCCAACTCTTGGCTAATATGAGCATCCAGTTTAGCCAGGTTATCAATATAACCCATCTTAAGACATGTGGGCTAACTGGATTGCCTTGAGGCAACTTGCACTCAATGAGAGCCTTAACGGTCTAGTATCTCTCATTTCGTGTCTGATCCTGAAACATCCCTTTCAGGCTAATGATCATGTCAATTTGCGAATCCACGTTCTCATATTGCTTTGGCAAGTTTGAGTTCATGGTAGCCAACATAAGACAACACACATCAACCCTGTCAGTGACATGTTTATCATGAGCAGTCCTCTCTGTATGTTGAGCAATGGTCTTAGGTTTTTCAGAGAGATTCTTTTCCAGGACATAGTCCTTCTTCTTCTGTTTGAGAACAATTCTCAGGTTTCTATACCACTCGAGAAAGTTTGATCCACTCAGCTTGTCCTTCTCAAGGACGGACCGCAATGAAAATGAATTGTGAGGGGTTGACATAGTTGTCGGAAAGAAGATGAAAGATTAATATGATGTTCATTAATTTGAGAAGTCTCAACATTTAAGAAAACTCACATTATATCCAAAACAATATTATCCTCAAAATGAATATAATGATCCAAGATCCATATTTTACTAGAATTCAAGTGAGTTTTGGCTCATCGCCCGAATGTCTAGCTATTTAGGTAAGCAATACACTTTGCTAATTATATCTAATATAACTCTAATTATATCCAATATAACTCTTGGTTGTCGGATGACATCTTATGTCAATCCAACATATGCCTCTAAGCCCAAAACCATTTTGATAACCTAGTCAGTCAACCAATCTCATTTCACATGGTAACTATTACCATATGTCTCAATTATGTAGAAGTGGACACCTTACTTGACAGACTCATCACACAACGAAATAAGCTTTGATAATTGACAAAGATTGGATAAACATAAAAAAATATTTGATATTAAACTGAAAATTTAATTTTAAACCAATTTATATTTATATTATAAGTTTATATCAAATATAAAACATATAATATAACTAACACATATCTAATATGTATTAAACTAGATTGTAAATAATTTAATTTTAATCTAATTAAAATTATAAGTTATTAGTTCGAACGTTCTAATCTAATTAAAATTTTAATTAGACGAAAGATTAACACAAAACAAGCTTCTGGATTTTAATTTAATCTAATCAATTAAACCAAAAATCAAACCAGTGATAACAGTATTGTATAACACATGCATATAACATTATTATATCAAAAAGTCAAACAGCACAAAACGTGTGTCCCTGATTATTATAATATCAACTGGATCTTCGTTTTCAATTATGCAAACAGTTTTAAACATACATGCGAATTGTCAGTGACCGATTATAATCAAATTATAACATTAAAACAATCAAAATTACCATACCGATTATAATCAGATTATAACATTAAAACAATAAAAATTACCATACCGATTTCAACAAGGTTCCGGGTAATTAAAATCATAGATCTCATAGTTTCAATTTACATTGACATGTTTCATAGAATTTCACAAATTCAAACAGATCAAAGTATTCACACAATTAAAATATATATCATATATATATTAAACTAGACCAATTTCAATATTATATTCGTAGTCTTTGATACCACTGTTGTAATTCATAACGATTTATAACTATTTATAAATATCAATTTAGAATTTAATTTCCAAGATTCGTGTAAATACTAAATTTAGATCTAGGTTCTGTAGTTTCAAATATATCTGGATATTCGTCAGCGAAAAGATGAATTAAAATAGATCAAAGTCATGTAACACTTCAAACGTGGTGCCTCTATCGATATCCACATATACACAAACTAGATCAAACAGAATGCTAGTGCCGTACAGATCTAAATCTCTTGTTATCAAACACAAACTATTTTGTGTTTTTGTAGTATGATTTATTAGCGGCCACTTTTGTTTTAAATAAGTTATCAGCACGTCACCTTGACATATAGTGCAAGCATCATTTAATGGGCTAAGCCCAAATGAGGAAGCTATTACGTGGAGAGGAGGAAGAAGTAATCTTAATTATTATTTTTTCCTTTTTACTTTACGTACACATATATATAAATGCACCATATATATGTATATCTCATATAACATTTATTCTAAGTGCATTAATACAAATAGATATATACATATATCACATATATTTTATATATTGTATTATTATTAAAACTCAATATATTAGTGATATAGTTTGTTTAGGTGTGTGACCATATTGATAATATTAGTAATAGGTTTTCAGGCCCATAAATTATAAATGGTTTCTAGTCAAACATTATAACCATCTAATATTATATGATTGTCAAACCTTTATATTTTAATTTTTAGAGTAAATACAAATGATTTCAGGTCATTTCCAACATATACATGGGGTAAAGAGTATTGAGGTGATTTGGGCAATGGAGATAAAACGGCAAAACCACTCCTCAACTTTTGGTGAATCTTACGAATTGCCTTGCTATCTAGGTCAGATTCCTATATGTTCCATCTCAATGGGGGAGAAAATGATCCTTTTACATATTTGATTAGTTGTTCCTGTATTCTCTTAGTTTTTGAGTGATCTCCTTGAATTAATATGTGATCATAACTAGGAGTGACCAATCTGGTTTTCCTTTCGGTTTTATGAGTTTTACGGGTCTATATCATTCAGTTCAAGCAGAATCGGATTTGGTCATGATATCTTCTAGCAAAATGTATTTAAGTTTAGATTGGTTAAACCATATTGGACAGCCCTAATCATAACTCTAATTTGTCTTGCAGGTGTGTGCAAGAAAGAGGAAACCCTATGTTTTGGTGGAAGGTAGATTGTTGTATAGATTTGGGTGGATGGCTTTTGGAAGCCTTGGTTTCCCGGACAGAAGACTTTTCGACAAAGTCCTTAGGCCTAGAGTATTGGAATGTTTGAAACCACACAATGTCTCTCAAGTTGCACAGGTTTGTATCACACCATAGTCATCACTCAACGTGGTTGCATTTTTGGGCTTGGAGATAACAAAATAGCTCAGCTCAGTCACGGCTCACTCTGGCTGTAAAACAATTGTCTTTCTTTGTCAAGATGATAAAGCAGGCCAGGAGAGAACTGCAGAGGAGATAAAGATCAAGAGAAAGAGGACTGAAGCGGAAAACATTGCCAAAGAGGTTAGTTTAGAATTTCTGCTGTAGAAAAGGACTACTTCACTTCCATTGCCAACTTTGCTTAAGCAAGAGTTGAAGCAAGGAAAGAAATCTTTGTTGTCATAGAGTTGTGTTTGTAGGATGGTCTGATATAAGTAACATAGAAATGCATTGAGAAATATGAGTTTGGGTATAAGTATAACAGTATAAGTGTGAGTTGTGCTATACAGTACTACAACATTTGGAAGGAAATTAGAATGGATGTTTTTTTTATATGCTTCATGAATGTTTTCATATACAGAAGCGAATTCTGGTCGATATATATCTTTTAAATATTAAAGGAGGATCAAAAATTTTGGGGATGCTTTTTACTAAGACTTTAAATTTTTGGGGATCCATCGAAACACAATAATTTTTTGAGTTTATCTCATTGAAGGACAATTATATATTTTAAATAGGGAACTTAACTTAAACGACACATAAATTAGTTAATATTACTAGAATTATATAAAACTTTTTTTTATTATTCATTTATTTTAAATGCCCAGCATGTCCTTGTAATTACGTTCTAACAAAAAACCTAATTACAAGAATGCCATTACTTTTAAGTGGCACGTCAGAAAAAATCCAGCACCACATAGGAAATCGCTGACGTGTATTAATAAACTCAGCCGTAAAGCATTACAGCGGTATTGACGGCTGAGTTATATATATGATGTGGCTGACTTAAAAAAATTGGCTGATTTACAGATACAAATAAGCCAAACGATACGGCTGAGTTACAAAACGTGGCTGATTTAAGATCTTCTGGCTGACTTAAGATTTATGTGACGGCTGAGTTTACAAAAATCTGCCTGATTTATGAGCTAATGACTGACTTACGTACATATATGATGGCTGATTTGTACATCGGCTGGTTGAGATATGTTTCTCACGATGATGGAATGATCATCGACTGGTTGTGTTACTAAACGGACGGCTTACCTATGAAAGTTAGTTACGGCTGATTTAAATATAATTAGCGTAAATCAGCCATGTTTAGCTTGATTAATAGTAAACTCGGCCTTATTACGTCTGATTTATTAGCGAAAGATTAATTACTACAATAGCATTAATTTGACGGCTGATTTATTTGACGATACAGCTGACATAATATTTTTCAGCTGATTTACGCCCTTTTATAGCCTCTTTTCGAACCCGATTTTTGTTATTTTTATTACTGAAATAGTATTCACGTTGCAACTGACTTACATTTGTATTTGATGACTAATTTAGTTAGGCTGATTTACGTTTTCGTTTTGTGGCTCAATTACCATATAAGCAAAAAATTAATAACATCAAATCCGATTTTCCATGTCATCAGCTCCTATTTTTCATGTCATTATCCATGTCATTGTTAGAGTTTTATGTTGTGACGCCGTGTGTTCTTCTTCTTCATCTATTTACCTTCTTTATCATCTGATACCCAGAAACTTAATCGTCACCCTTCATCTATTTTCCTTCCTCATTATTTTTTTTCATTGATCTTTGTTCGAGATCTTATGGATCCGGTAATTATTGTTTCCGGTAATTGGGTCAAGAAAAACAGATACGTATTCAACGCCGACGGTAGAGGGCGTAGAGTTCTGTATTTAAATGGTGAAACAACACACGACGAACTTGCGAAGTCGATACTCGATGATTACGGATTGAACGAGTCGAGCCATCAGATTCAGCTGAGCTACATGTTCTCGAATAAAACTTTGAAAACAATGGCGCACAATACTCCACCAGTTTACGTCTCCAATACTCGACAGTTGATAGGTTTTCTAAGCCTAAGGAAATTCGAACAGCTACGTCTCTGTGTAGAGATTACGGAGAAAAAGGAGAGCAAAATTAGTCGGAATGGCGAAGTGAAAGAGAAGAAGAAAAGGTTATTCAATTAAAGCTCAAAAGTAGAATCTACATACGAAGATTACGGTAGTTTCAATAATGATAATTGTCCTGGTGTTAAAACAAAATACGAAGATAAACACGACGATGAAGACATGGATTGCGCAAGTAAAATAGAAGGTGAAGAATACGAAGTAGGCAGAGAAGACGAAGTAGGCGAACAAGACGAAGAAGATGATGAATTTGAAAGCCGATTTGATATGTTCGACGACTCGGATGGTGCTTCATCTGAAGATGATAACTTCAGTTCATACGGTGAGTCTCCAACACAAGACGAAGATTCACCGACGCTACCGCCTAAGAAGAGAGCTCAGAACATGTCGGTGAACGGATTGGAAAGGAATCCAGAGGTTCTAAGGTTGGAGATATCTTTGCTAAACCTAGCGGTTGGGCAACGATACGAGAGTAAAGCCAATTTGGAGAAACGACTGAAACTTCTTACGGTGAGAGATCAATTTGATTTTGATGTAGACGTATCCAATTCGGACACACTCATTGTTAAGTGTTGGGTTGATGGATGTCTCTGGAGAGTTCGTGCTTCTACACAAGGGGAATTACCGGCATTTTATGTTCGTATTTACGATTCGGATCATACATGTTCTATAACTGAGCGTTCTAATCGATCTCGACAAGCAACACCAGATATTTTAGGCCAGTTGTACAGGGATTATCTCGGCGATGTTGGTCTGTCAGTTTGACCTAAGAGTGTCGGAATAACTATCAATAAGCATTTTGGTGTAAAGGTAATTACTAGTACGTTGCAGCTGACTTATTTGTATAGTACAGTTGATTTTTTAGTACGTTTTGGCTGAATTATTTGTATATTACAGCTGATTTTTAGTACGTTGCGACTGACTTCTATTTCAGCTGATTTATTGGTACGTTGCGGCTGACTTATTTGTTTATTACAGCTGATTTACTTGTACTTTACGTTTTCCGTGTGGACAGATGGATTATTGGAAATCACATAGGATGCTAAAATTTGCAAGGAAAATTGATATGGGAACTCCTGAGAGTGGGTTTGAAGACTTGCCTCCTTACCTACATATGATAAGAAGGGCAAATCCGGGTACGGTTTTGCGTCTTCAAATTGATGAGTTTGAAAGATTCATGTATGTGTTCCTTGCGTTTGGTGCGAGCATAAATGAGTTTCCTTTCATGCGCAAAGTTGTCATTGTCAATGGTACGTTTCTTAACGGTAAATACAAAGGGACACTTTTCACAGCACTAGCTCAGGATGGTAACTTTCAGATTTTCCCAATAGCCTTCGGTGTGGTTGACACTGAAAATGATGATTCATGGCAATGGTTTTTTACGCAACTAAAAATTTTGATTCCTGAGGATGAGGGTCTTGCGATTATATCGGACAGGCATAATTCGATAGGAAAAGCAATTGGAAATATGTATATGTTGGCTTCTCGTGGAATTTGCACTTACCATTTATATAAGAACATTTTGCAACGGTACAAAGGAAAAGATGTCTTTCGTCAGGTGAGGAAAGCGGCAAAATGTTTTAGGGTTTCTGACTTTACTACGATGTTCGAGGAAATTGAAGCGATTAATCCTGAAATTCATGGCTACCTCCAAAGAGCTGATGTCCGATTGTGGGCGCGTGTTCATTTCCCGGGCCAAAGGTACAATTTGATGACTACGAACATAGCGGAATTAATGAACAGAGAACTGTCAAATGCTAGAAGTCTTCACATTGTTCGACTATTAGAATCGATACGGGTTATGATGACCATATGGTTTGAAGAACGGAGAGAGGAAGCGAAATCGCAGATAACCATGCTTTCGCGTGGTGTCGAGAAACTACTACATGTAAGTCAGCCATTGCAGTTCATAAGTCAGTCGTTATTGTTCCATAACCCAGCCTTTATGATAAGCCAGCCGTAATGTATTTTAATTTTTTATGTATTATAAATAGGGTTGTGTCATTGCCGCCAGACTTATGACGGTACAAAGGATTTCCTCATCACACGAAAGTTACATATGGATCGTCTTTGCATATTGTAAATTTGGAAACGAGAAAATGCACTTGTCGGCGTTTCGAACACGAGAAATTACAATGCGTGCATGCAATCGCAGCTGTCGAGGACAGGAAAATTTGTCGTATATCCTTGTGCAGTCCTTACTACAACAGCAGTTATTTGGTAAACGCATACGCTGAGTCGATCATGCCGATAGATTCAGCACTCCAAGTTCCAAATAACGTTGCTAACCAACCGTGCTTGCCTCCGCTTGTTCATCAACAACCAGGAAGGCCTAAGAAAAGTAGGATGAAATCTGCTTTAGAAGTTGTCTTTGAGAGCAAACGTCCTAGGAAACGACACACATGTTCTCGTTGTAAACAGTCTGGACATAATGCAAAAACTTGTCCGATTTGAAAGTGTTGTTTGGATATGTATGGATTTGTGTTTTTGTTAATGCGATAAATCAGCCGTAAAGATTGAATTATTGTCAATAAACGACTGACTTATGATTACAATATAGCTGATTGTTAATAAACGACTGAGTTATGATTACAATACGGCTGATTGTCAATAAACAACGATGAGATTGGGTTAGATGAGGAAGACATTTTCTTTCGAAACTTTAGAAGAAGAAGATGGAAACTCGTCCAAACACGTAATATTTTTTTAAACAAATCATAATATTTTAAGGGATTAGAGTTCCCAAAAGATTAATCATTAGTTTCGGCTAAGTTAAATCAAATGTTAGGCTGAGTTATTACGAAAAATTTATATTCAAACGAAGGTAGCTTTAATTGATAAGCATTAGAGTACTAAAAATACATAAACATTAGACTACTAAAACATAAGCATTAGATAAACATAAGCATCAGATAAACATATATCCTTATTTTGCATGAAACTTCATCCAATCAAGTTCTTGAACATTGGCGTTGGCCATCTTTTCTTCGGCTTCAACGAGTTCTGCTGCAAATTTGTCCAACTCAGCAAAGAAGTCAACCTTTTCCTTCCCGATAAATTTTTAAGCAAATCCATTTTCGTAGAAATAAATTTTACTTCCACCAAAGCATCATGCGATTCAGATTTTGATTTCATCTGTTCCTTGAGCGAGAGGATCAACGTCTTGCAATGGTCCTCGGTTTCCCTTCTGGCCTTTTTAACAGCATTTGGTCCATGGTCATCCTCCATTGGACGCTTCATCATCTTCTTCGATTCTGCCATTGATGCTGCATGTATATTGAAAATAGGATGTTAATATATAATGTAAACATATAAACAAACCAAGTTGCAAAAACATGAATTACATATACTTGGAGAACAAGGAAAAACTAACTTATATTTGAGATTGCAAAAGGATAAAACAAGTTCAAAGTTAATAAAAACGAATGTTCGGTTACTGAGTGTTCACTTGATATTTATAGAAAAAAACAAAATTGTTCGGTTACTGAAACTGTTCGGTTACTGAGTAGTTGCCAAAAATACTATAAAAATACATATAACTCGTCAGTTTAGCGTCTCGAGAGTACCAAACGCGTGCGTAATATGATTACGTACATATATTCACACGCCATATTTATTCAATTAAATTGTAAATTTAAAAAAGTGTAATTTGAGGTTAACTTCACGGCTGGCCTATAGGTACTACACGGCTGACTTATAGTAAATTCAAATTATCGCATGCATAATTTGTCTGACTTACCAGTGACGAAATCGTGGAAAGTCGGAGTTATTGGAAGGAAAACGCTGACTTATATTTAATACACGGCTGACTTATATTTACTACACGGCTGAATTATATTTAACAGAAGGTTGACTTATCTTATGCGTGTCAAAAATGAATTTATAAACGAAGAAACAAAGCATTAGAGTACTAAAAATACATAACTGATCTTAATTACATTATAAAGGAGGAAACAATAGTTTATATTACAACACTCAAAGCCTAGTGTCCGACCAATATATAATCAGCTTAAAATCACGGTAAAAAAGACCTAACTCTTTGATCCAAAAGCATCGGTCACACAAATTGTTCTCCTTACTGTCTTCAATGTACCAAAGATCCAAATCTCGGTCCATCAATGGAGTACATGTGCAATTATAGAACAAGGGTATTTCCTTTGACATGAATTTATACTTCTTCGTTAGAAACACAACAGTGTGAGACGTTCCCCAACTCCAGTCTCATAACTAAATTACATTCAAAAATCAAAATTATCAGGGCCAAACTCTTCAAACATATCGACCAGATTCGTCCAAACTATAGTGTTTATCCAATCTGGCTTCTTGCCACCATGCGCCCATTTCCTCCTTAACGTGCGCATTTGAGTTCGAAAATGTGTCCAAATCGTCAAAGTGTGTCTTGGTTCCCATCTGTATTTCCGTTACAAAAAAAAAGAAAAATATTATTGTTGTTGATAAAATGATCGGGAAAGAAAGATATTAGTGTTGGCTTACAGCGAGTTTAAGAAACCATCGTTCCTTAAAATAATCGGGAATGAAACGGTAAGTCGGCCACTCATGAACCAGCCTTCTCGAAGAATCTCTGGGATCGCATTCGAGAGCTCGTGTAAAAATTTGAACCACGTGATGGTTGTTTTATCAATAATACCAATACCAAGGTTTAGAACGGGGAGGTGATCCCGAGCAGAGTATAATATGGCATCGACACTGCTGATTAACTTGAAACTACAGTGTGGGACAACCGACATGTCGAAAAGGAATATGAAACAGATAGATTTATAAGAAAGGAGAAAACAATGTTCGATAGAATATGATGGGAGAGAGAAGGTTTATGAGAAGGTAGATAGATACAGATATATAGAAATGCGAAACATCGCGAGATAAAATTGAATAAATTATGTTTTTTTTTCTGAAATACGAAACGTCGCGTTATAAATTACACGTTACGGCTGAATTATATGCACTTAACGTCGCGAGATAAAATTGAAAAAATTAGGTTTTTTTTCCCCGTCCAAATACGAAACGTCGAGAGATAAATTACACGTTTCGGCTGAATTATATGCACCTAATGGCTGACTTATGGCATGGTTTGGGAATGTCATAAATTTGGGTTTAGGGTTTATGTATCGAGTTCTTTAAAGTGACCACTCGCAAATTCAAAAAGAATATATATCTTAACAATTAGATACCATTCAGATAGTCTAGGTTTAGGTTATAAGAGCTTCAACGTAACTTTATAAAGTACTGAGTTATATACACACGATGTTAGGGTATGTTTAGATAGTTGTAAGAGAACCTATACCTCAACATTATTTATCTCACCAATTAGATACCATTCATATTGTATAGGTTTAAAGTACTGAATTATATACACACGATGTTAGGGTATATTTAGATAGTTGTAAGAGAACCTATACCTCAACATTATTTATCTCACCAATTAGATACCATTCATATTGTATAGGTTTAAATTACTGAGTTATATACACACGATGTTAGGGTATGTTTAGATAGTTGTAAGAGAACCTATAGCTCAACATTATTTATCTCGATTTTAGGGTATGTTTGAGGTTTGGCTGGGTTATATACACGACAGGGCTGCGGTATGTCTTAGTCAGGGCTGATTTAAATAGTCTTAACTGGGACTCTATTTAATTTATACTTTTAATGAAAGCTTATCATGCATAAGTCAAATACAATACAATAAACGGGTTCATGTTTCGAACAGCCTAAACATATTAAATGTTCCTTCATGGAGGATCTCTGATGCCATCTTTACCCGTATACCTTGAATATTCGCATCATTTATCCCATCGAAAGTTAGACCAAGCACTAGACACTCGACAAACTTCAATGCATACACCCCCACAGTCGCCAACTGCTTGTGGGAATATTTCTGTTTACTAACGCCTCATACCCAGCACCTTTGAACTTAAACATCTTTGGTTTGATCCTGAACTGTGGATAATCAATACACCATCCTGAAGTAAACCAAGCGTCCAAAAATCCAATTCGCTTGGAGTAGAATGGGGAGGGATCTAGCTTGGATTTTTTTATGAGGAGTCTCATATACGCAGCAATATGCGGTACAAAGAGAATCAAGTCAGACCAAAATTAAACTTAACTCAGCCCCATACAATATATAACTCAGATATAAAGCATACTTAAGCCTACATAACTCAGACATATAATAAATAACTCAGACATTAAGTATATTTAACTCAGCCTCAACAGTATACTTACATTATCAAAGAGCCATCCATAATTTGGATTTGGCCAATACTTTCTCTCAGTTATGAGAATTCTGAAGAACTCGATATTCTCAGCAGCCTCTGTAAGTGGAACGTCCCTAAAACAATTAAACACAAGTTAGTTTGGGCAAATATTGCTAATAGCTGTATTAACACATGCTCTAAAGGGTCATACTTGAATGGCTTTAGGTGATCCAAAAGTTTATCCACTTTAACCGGATCAGCAGGTGAGAGAGAATCATAAATTGCCGGTGAAGGTTCATAATTTTTCTCATGCACGTCATTCCATTGTCTCCAACATAAGGAAAAACCCGTGCTTGAGGATCATCTTCTAGCCTCGCTGAAAACCCATCAGGAGATAATTGAACACTTGACTCCCGATAAGCCTTAATTCTCTCAGACCTAATCTTTTCCTCTTCTTTCTCATCAGACTCCGACAACAGTTCGTTATTTTGCGCGACAATTTTGTCGGTGACATCCTCAATCTCACTGTCGTTTCCAATCTGTTTCTCCTTTGTAAAAAGTATTCTTATTGTATTGTTTGATATTGGGATAGTCACTTCTGTAGGTTTCGGATCGGCGTTGCCTTTACGATTCCTCGTTGTCCTTCTTACTGGCCCCTGTTTTTTTAAACCAGCGGCCTCCTTCTTCTTTAAAGCAGCGGTCTCCTTCTACTTTTTAACCTCAGGCTCCTACTTTTTTGCCTCAGCCAATTTCTTTTTCTTAGCAGGAGAAATAGTAACGAAATCAACTGTTTCTTCGTCATTACCAAACTCCTCAGCTAATTTCTTTTGCAAATCAGTGGCCTTAGGATCTTTGATATTCAATTTCACTTTGGTCTTATGAACTAGTTCAGGACTTTTAAGCTGTATTAACATATAAACATAACTCAGCCAGAATAATAAGAATAAATATGTCATTATGTAACTCTAACTCAGCCGTCAAAAGTAACCATAACTTAGCCATCAAAAATAAACATAAATCAGTTGTAACGTACCTTTGAGGCTGTTGGACTATAAACGGATTTATGCAGGAGGCTGTTGACTAGTTCAGGACTTTTAAACTCGTCCTGCCTCTGCTGTATTAACATATAAACAAAACTCAGCCGAGACTAATAAGAATAAATCAGTCGTGATGTAACCATAACTCAGTCGTCAAAAATAAACATAACTCAGTTGTAACGTACCTTTGGACTATTAACGAATTTCTGCGGGATGTTGTTGACTAGTTCAGGACTTTTAAACTCGTCTTTCTTTGTCTGTATTAACATATAAACACAACTCAGCCGAGACTAATAAGAATAAATCAGTCGTGATGTAACCATAACTTAGTCATCAAAAATAAACATAACTCAGCTTTAATGTACCTTTGGACTATTAACGGATTTCTGCGGGATGTTGATGACTTTTGAGACATTATCATCCTTTTGGGAACTGTTCTGTGCCTCGAGAGCATTCAGACGCTCTCTCATTTGCATCCGATCATTCTCAATAGATGCAACTCTTTCTTCCACAACAGCTCGGACTGTATCACCAATCATCTTCTTCAAATCTGACATCTCCAAATTTTGTGTTATAGGCGGTTAACTGCGACTCAACACTCTCTATCTCTATTCTACTAGCAAAGTTGTCAAAATTGTCAAATCTTCTGACAAGATTTCCCAGGATATTCACTGCGGTCGTCAAATCCGTCTCTTTCCCATATCATCCTCACTACCATGCTGCAACACAATCTCACTGTTGCTTACTTCCTGGTTTTTCATAGATTTCTTCTGCTTTTTTGCGGGGGGTTGCTCGGAATCTAACGAAACTGCAGCCTTCATTTTTTTCTTGTTCTCATTCCTCTTTACATTTCAAAAACCTCTAACAAACCTATCCGCATGTATGTCTATTATCAGATTTACATGTTGTGGGTCATTTTGTTCACTCAACCACTGCGGAAACAGCTCTTCTACAGCCTCCTTCATAACCATTTTCTTCACACGCACCTGCATAGTAAATCAACCATCAAGTAACTCATTAGTCAGACATCAAATGATTCATAACTCAGCCATCAAGTAACTCATAAGTCAGACATCAAATGATTCATAACTCAGCCATCAAGTAACTCATAAGTCAGACATCAAATGATTCATAACTCAGCCAAGTCAACCTTCTTACCTCACCATGATCTCTGATCTCCTCAGATATGGCTGTAGTAAGACTTTTACGTGTACGGGTTCCACCCCATCGCAAAAGAGGAATTTCGTTCTCATTGACTACTCTTCCAAAATGCTCTCCGAAGCAAGTCACAGCTTCATAGGCCCAAACCAGCAACACGTCCTTCATGTCGCTAACGGTGTACGACTTTCCTTGTGGATTCAACATCTTAATTGAACCAACCAGAACTTCGAATGCAGTCCGACCCCACGGATAAGTCCTCAAGACTTCATCGTCGAATACTCTTTTTGCACTTTCAAAGGGTATTCTAGAAGTATGATGCAAGCCATAAAGTTCCATGGCTTGAAGAAGCAACAACCCTAACCATTTCCGCTTTTCAAAACTCCAGCCTCTACAGACCTCTAATGCTGGCCTCAGTTCATCGAACTTGGGTCCTACCCCAAGCGGGACATTCAACTCTTCCCAGAACGTTTTGTATTGTTCAAGTTCAAAACTTTCTGTTGGCAGTGGACCTGTGTTTAGACCCGTGAGCACACCAAATTCGATTAAGCTAAACCTGAAAGGTTGATCAACAAAGAGAGAGCAAATCTCTTTCTTATGTACTCGCAGCTGTCTACATAGTATATAGTGTACAGTCTTCCCAGACCACACGAATTGGCTATCAGCTAGCTTAGCAACTACTCCAAGAGGAAACTACTTCATGTGTTCCCACACATCATGTCCTATTGCGTCTCTGACTTGAGGGAAGTCTCCCAAATGGACATTGTGATTAATTTTTTTATTTTCCAGATTATAAGGCCCTTCAGCGTATAGTCTTGGAGGGTAATCCCTTGCTTGATCTTCAGAAATAGCCATCTGAACATAAAAGACATAATATATTAATGATAAATCAGCCGCAACAAAATTCAAACTCAGTCACAACAAACAAATAAACCAGCCGCAACCAAATACAAACTCAGCCACAACGGCACATAAATCAGCCGCAACATAACACAAACTCAGCCACAATTGCAATTGCACATATTAGCCGCAACACAACACAAACTCACCCATAATTGAACATATAAATCAGCCGCAACACAAACTCACCCACAATTGAACATATAAATCACCCACAATTGAACATATATATCAGCCACAATAGCCACAATTGCACATATAAATCAGCCATAGCATAACAATAAATCAGCCGCACTAAATAACTTAAACAGCCACTAGGAACGATAAACAAGCCGCCACAGAATAATAAATCAGCCACAATACCGTTAATAAGCGACAAACACCTTCGATTCCTCAGATTATACTCAAAATAAATCGGAAAACTCAAAATAAAACGAAGGAAGATGAAGAATCTCCACTCCTCTGTTTATACTCACCTTCGACTAAAATCCGAGTGTGAAAATACAGAGCAGACGTTTCGACGACAACGGCGGTGAATGTTTCTCAGAAATCGACTAGAGAGAAAACACTGGAAGTTTCGACGACAACACACGAAGTTTTTATTTTTCCGTCCTTTGAGTTTCCTTTTCCGACTTGTTAACACGGTTAATCTTATTAGTGACGTGGAATAGTGATTAGTGACGTGGATTAGTTAATTATTTTTTAATTATAAATAACCTCAATTAAAAAAAATAACCAAGGGTGTTTATTGTAATTTACTAGACTTTAAAAACATTTGAGTAATTTTCAAAATATGTATGTTATTCTAGTAATATAACACCTTTTCTATGCTATTTGAGTAATTTTCTCTTTTAAATATTGGTGGATACTATTACATGAGGGTCATATCAGTTCATATCAAAGAAAGGGTCTAATGTGTTAAATGTATATATATATATATATATATATATATATTGGAGGATACTTAGATTAAGGTGCTTATTGTGTTCGTGTTGGAACAATATTGTGATTTTTGAGAATAGTTTGGTAAAATATTTGAAATTTAAAAACCAAGTTGCAAGAGAAATTCACATATGGTGTTGCGAAGGTCATCTGAATATTATAATGGTAGTGAGTACTTTCCTAATTTTTTCTAGGAAAATTTTGTTTAAGCTGTTTCATGGCATTTGCATTGGTGTTATTTGTTTGTGAACTTGGTATTATTGCGGTTCTTCTCTTATGATGTTCACTTCTTAATCTTATAACTTTATGGTACTATAGTTGCATGATACAATTGGAGCTTTTTTATTTGTTAATTCGAATTTATTCACAAACGTTACCTAGATTCGCAAAAGTGTGTTTAACGAAAATGTTTTGGTTCGAGTATACGTATCAAGAAGCAAATAGTGGGACCATGGACACGTTACGATACAGATCAAGAAACAAAGGATTACTCCACTCCAATTTCAGGGACAAGATCACCATCAAGCAAAAGGCTAGTAGTTGAGGTTAGTCTCTTGAAAGCATGAAATATAATAGTTTTGTAAAGTATCTTCAACCACAATCTATTTAAGAATAAAAATCTATGTTTTTCACTCCTAATAATTATTAAAAGTCGATTAAGTGTTCTATGAGAATTAGATTCAAAGGAATGTTGGAACTAAAATTTAAACAACTAATTTTTGTAATTTTTCCGGTAGTTTTTCCGGCAAAGTCGTTGCCCAGAATTACCGGATTATGAGTTCAATGGAAATCTTGCAGTTTGGACTACAACTTGGAATGTTCATAAGTTTAAATTGAAGTATTAGTGAATGAGAAATGTGAGGTCAAATTGTGGTGTGTGTGACAAATAAAGTCAACTCATATACTAAAGTCCCGCATTGCTAAGAGAGGAAAGAGTTGAGTGGTATATATATTACCATCTCTTATCATGTTTACAAATGACTAGCATGGTGCATGATGCAGTGCGCGCTGCCGCTCGGCTCGGCGTGGGCGTGGGCGTGGACTTGGGCTTGGGCTTGGGCTTGGGCAATTGGGCCAAAGGTCCATCAAGACTATTCTTTTGGGGAAATTTTTTATTAAATTTCGGCCCAACTTTTATTTGAGTGTTGCAAATCATTTTACTCACGGTTTTATCCTGGGATTCGTAATCGTATCAAACCGTCACACTACGGGCGATTTTAATCAAATTAAGGAAAGAGAGCAATCTCGACTCAAGGATTGCGATTAGTTTTCCAACATCTCTGCGATTTGCGATTTGTTTTCCAACATCTCCGCGAAACGTTTTCTCAAGGATTTGCGATTAGTTTTTTAAACTTTTCCGCGAATCGTTTCTCTTATACGAACGTTTTTCACGTTATCAATTATTTTGTTTTGTTTCCGCGAACGTTTTCTATAAGCGAGTTTGCGAAACATTTATCAGATTCTGATATCATTCTGTTTATCTGTTAACAGATGAAAACTGATGGTGATGATGTCCATATGACTGGTAAAAGTCCATCTGATGGACAAACTGATACGCCTGTGGACTATGCTAAAGGAGGACTTGTCAAGGTGTGTGTTTCGACAGTCCTTCGTACTGATAAGATTAATAACGCTAATGTTGTTATTGCTGACAATTCATCTAATAATAGTTATGTTGCTTATTTGGTTGAGTCTTTTAATATTTGGCATGAACGTTTTAGACATGTCAACTATAAATCTATGCAAAGATTGATGAATTTGAACCTAATTCCGAAATGCAAAGTAAACAAAGACAAATGTGAAGTGTGCGTACCGGCCAAACTCACAAAAACTCCTTCTCCCCAAGTTCAAAGAACTACAGAACCTCTAGGTTTAATACACACAGATTTATGCGATCTGAAATTTATACAAACTAGAGGCGGTAAAAAGTATTTTGGGACATTTATTGATGATCACATAAAATATTGTTATGTATACTTGTTACGTAGCAAAGATGAAGCCTTGTCAAAATTCAAAAAGTATAAGCTCGAAGTTGAAAACCAACTAGGTAAAACTATTAAAATAGTTCGAAGTGATAGAGGAGGCGAGTATGATGGTCCATTTAATGATTTTTGTCAGCAACATGGCATCATACATCAAATGACAGCTCCCTATTCCCCAGAGTCTAACGGAATTGTGTAACGGAAAAACCGAACTCTGAAAGAGATGATGAATGCAATGTTGAAGGAATCTGGGTTACCCCAGTCAATGTGGGGGGGGGGGGGCAAGCTTTGCTTACTACGAACTCTATCCTCAACAAGATACCACATAAAGTTACTGGTAAGACGCCATATGAACTTTGGAAAGGTGTTGTACCTTCGTACAAATACCTGAAAGTGTGGGGGTGCCTTACAAAAGTCGCAATACCACCTCCGAAAAAGGTCACAATTGGACCTAAAACAGTGGATTGTATTTTCATAGGATATGCACACAACAGCAGTGCTTATCAGTTTCTGGTTCACAGTAATGGAATCACGAAATGCATCTTTCTTTGAAAACATTTTTTCTTGTAAGGACAAACAACGTCCGAAGAGGAAACTTGAACAAATAGAAACAAGCTCCCCAACAAATGAGGCAAGCACTTCCAAAACTTCAACACATGAAGTGGAAGACGTAGAAGATGAACCTCGACGCAGCAAAAGAGCTCGTAAGGAAAAATCTTTTGGGGATGATTTCATGATGGTCTTTCTCACAGAAAACGAACCAAGAACTTACTCAGAAGCCATGTCTATATAAGACGCACTTTATTGGAAGGAAGTTATCAATACTGAGATCGATTCTGTATTGCAACATCATACATATGAGATTACCGATCTACCCGAAGAGTTTAAAGCACTAGGGTCTAAATGAATTTCCACAACAAAAATGAAAACTGATGGGACTGTGGATAAGCATAAGGCTAGGCTTGTGGTCCAACAAAAAGAAGGTCTGGATTTCTTTGACACTTATTCTCCAGTAACGCGAATAACCTCCATCAGACTTTTGGTTGGTATCGGAGCATTAAGAGGCCTAGAAATACATCAGATGGATGTCAAAACCGCTTTTCTAAATGGAGATTTAGAAGAAGAGATCTATATGAAACAACGTGAAGGTTTTGTTATTCCCGGACAAGAACACAAAGTCTGTAGACTTGTCAAGTCATTGTATGAACTGAAGCATATGGTTCAGCTTAACGAATGTGATAAATGCATATACATCAAATGTACCCCCACACGGATATGTTTTGTTGTGTTTGTATGTTGATGACATGCTCATTATTGGCAACACTAATGACATGATTAATCAAACGAAGAACTTACTTCATAGTAACTTTGAAATGAAAGACATGGGATTGGGCAGATGTCATTCTCGGTATTAAGATTTCACCGATATGTTAGAGGAATCATCTTATCACAATCACATTATGCTCAAAAGATACTTGATAGATTTAAAAACTATTCAAGTGGGACTGCAAAAACTCCAGTCGACCCTCATATTCACCTGACTAAAAACTCAGGTGATGCAGTTTCTCAGGTGAAGTATGCACGAGTAATCGGAAGTCTGATGTATTAGACCCGACTTAGCGCACTCAGTAAACATACTAAGTCGCTATACTAGTAATACAGGACATAAACATTGGAAAGCTATAACTAGAGTATTGAATTACCTACGTTATACCAAAAATTATGAATTACACTATGGTAAAGAACCAGGAGTTTTGGAAGGATACAGTGACGCGAACTGGATCGCGGACTCCAAAAACTCAAAATCCACAAGTGGATATGTCTTTATACTTGGAGGTGCAGCAGTGTCCTGGAAATCTACCAAACAAACCGTGATAGCCACATCGACCATGGAATCTGAATTTGTCGCTTTAGACAGAACTGCTCAAGAAACAGAGTGGCTTCGGAATTTTTCGGAAGATATTCCAATGTGGGAGAAACCATTGCCAGCCTTACGTGTACAATGTGATAGTCAATCGACTATCTCTCGAGCACTGAATAATAATTATAATTGCAAGTCTCGTCACATAAGGCGACGCATAAAACCATTAGAAACTTGATTTCAACAGAAGTACTCACGATAGATTATATCAAATCTGCCGACAACCTAGCTGATCCGTTCACTAAAGGTTTGGCAAGAGATCAAGTAGAAAAATCTTCAAGAGGAATGGGTTTAAAACCCTATGAATAAGTTGAAGTTTGATGGAAACCCCACCTACATGACTGGAGACCCCAAGAAGTAGGTTCACAGGGACAACTAATTCAAACTTAACCTGGAAGAACACTGTGAGATTAATATCTCTACCCAGTTCCTAGGATAATATACATTGTTACATCGGTATGTAATAAGGATAAGCATTTGGCTTTTAATGATTCCTTAGCCTTATAATAGAAAGTATTACAGGATACTTCTAAAAATAAGCTAATGAGGATCACCTAGTGAGTATGAAATGGGGCCGTTTCTAGGAGAATGAAGGAAAGGCTATATTCTCCAAGTTCATTCATGATAACCAGGCAAATTCAAAGCCAAAACGAACGCAATAGAGAACAAGGTTCTATGAGAAAATGAAGCTGTGTTATAGCTGTTGTCTAGGTTTACATCGAAATCCGGGTGGTTCAAGACATCATGTCCACCTCCTGGCCAAGTAAATCTGACAGCTACTAACTACGAGTGGTTCAAAGCTAAAAAATTGCTACCAACTCAAATACAGTAATTTTTCGTTATACTCTCGAAAAGTCTGTTTGTCTGTCTGTCTAGTCAATTTAGTTGGTATAATCAGTAGAGTCTTAGAGTGTATCGAGTCGTCATATGTTTAGAGGTTATTTCTATTCATGTGGGGGATTGTTGGAACAAAAATTTAAACAAGTGATTTTTGTCACTTTTTCGGTAGCTTTTCCGGCAAGGTCGTTGCCCGGAATTACCGGATTATGAGTTCATTGGAAAGCTTGCAGTTTGGACTACAACT
This sequence comes from Arabis hirsuta, assembly GCA_964056655.1. NCBI lineage: Eukaryota > Viridiplantae > Streptophyta > Magnoliopsida > Brassicales > Brassicaceae > Arabis > Arabis hirsuta. The sequence goes on along the minus strand of OZ053305.1, from coordinate 20,997,417 downwards.
TGGAATGCTCATAAGTTTAAATTGAAGTATTAGTGAATGAGAAATGTGAGGTCAAAGTGTGGTGTGTGTGACAATTAAAGTCAACCCATTTACTAAAGTCCTGCATTGCTAAGAAAGGAAAGAGTTGAGTGGTATATATATTACCATCTCTTATCATGTTTACAAATGACTAGCATGGTGCATGATGCATGTGAGAAATGGGAACCACACACGCGCGCGCCGCCGCTCGCTCGGCTCGGCACGGATCGGCTTGGGCTTAGGCTTGGGCAATTGGACCAAAGGTCCATCAAGACTATTCTTTTTGGGGAAATTTTTTATTAAATTTCGGCCCAACTTTTCTGGCCCAATTAACCAATTTCGGCCCAAATTGAACCGGTCCAAATTTAAATATTGCGACTTACCAATTGGTAACCGCGATTCCTTCTTCGGTTTTATAAACCAAGTTCTGCATCATCATCTTCCCCAAGGTTTTTCCTGCGAATTTCCACCCCAGAAAAATTCGAACATCCAAATCTCCCACAAAGTAAGTCTCGAGAGTATCATCGTTGTCTTGTTCGTCAGATGATATATCATGGGTTTTATCCATTTTTACCATAATATAGGTCCATTTTTATCGAGTTTTTTTCTGGTGTTTTCCTATTGTTTTAGAGTCTTTGTAGGTCAATGATCGATTGGAGCATAACGGGAGCTTTTGGGAGTTTTTGGAGCATCAAGGAAAGAAGAGCCGAAGTGATCAACTCGGAGTCAAAATTTGGAGCTTGTGTCGATCGACACAGCATGTCTGAATAAGAAGAAGTTTATTTTTGAAGATTTCCACTTTTGCCCGAGAAGCCCAGAAGTTTACAGAAAAGCTCAATCCGATTTTTAGACATTATATATAGTTTTTCTTTAGGCTTTCATGTCTATATCTTGTTTTTAATTGAGACTTGGATTTGGAGAGCTTTAGGGAGACAAATCTGCACTTTAATCTACAGAGATTTCGAACCTTTTTTGTATCTCTATCTCTATCTTTTTAATGCAATCTTTTCTATTCATGATGTTTGTTTCAATCACCATGTATGAGTAGTTTGCTTGTTAGGCTTAGGGTTAGTCAAAGGAACATGAGAAATTGCTAGATCTGTTAGATTTGTTAGGGAACATCTCTTGGATTCTTCATCTAGATTGTTGTTAATGTTATTTCTAGTTTGATCACCTAGAACTTAGATCTTAGATTAATTGTTAGATGCGAAAGTATTGATAATTACCTGACATAATCTTAGATGAACAAATTATCTATTCGCAAAGAAATTTGGTTTAGACAATTTGTGAACAATTGAATCTGTGTTTTAATGCTTGTTTAACCTATTGAATTTGCAAAGAAATTTGGGATTTAAAAAGTTAGACATAGATAGTTTTCGCAATGAAATTTGGTTAGCTTTACAGAGTTTTCATGTTCAAGAACGGATCTTAATTCCCATAACAATCTAACTTGTCTGCAGTTTTGAGTTTCATGCGATTTTTCGAAAGCCTAGCTTTTGTCTCATTGATTTTAAGAACCCTACTTATCATCGTTTTCTTGCTTGTTTTGATATTTAATTTACATTATTATATTGTTGCTTAGCCTAATTTGAATTCATTAGTCTTTTGTGTGATTTGATTTCCTGTGGATTCGATCCCTAAGTACTACTACGATCTCTTAATTTGAGAGAGTAGCTCAGGGTAAATTTGAGCATATCAAATTTTGGCGCCGTTCCCAGGGAATCAAAATCACCATTTGATTTTTGATTTTAGAGTTTTGTCTAAGTTTTAATTTTTGTTTACTTACTTCCGTTTTTTTTTGTTTTTGTGTGTTTCAGGTGCATGCCTAATCGCAAGACCAGAAGTAACCAGAATCAAGAGTTAGTGGATTTTTGTTTCTAAGTTAGGAGTTCTAGAAAGAGCCAACAAAAAAGCTACACGAGAAGCAGCAATGGAGCGTCTTCCGTTAGTTTTGTTTCGAGATGCAGCTGGATTGTTGGTTGATGGTGAAGGGAACAGGCGCAATGAGCGCGGTCATAAGCTGGATGCTGAAGGAAACGTGTTCCCTGAACCGTGGGCGAACTCTGGGAGACTACAATAGGCCATATGAGTTCTACGGTAATAGGGCTGCAATTCGCCCTCCAGCATTCCAGAGGAGCAATTTTGAGCTGAAGCCTGCTTACTTCTCACTCGTGGCTCAGCATCCATTCCATGGTCTTCCCTCTGAGCACCCTATGGACCTTACTGAGAGGTTCGAGGACCTTGCTTCTAGCATCAAGGCTAATGGGGTGTCTTGAAATTACCACTACTGCAAGTTTTTTTCCTACCCTCTTGGTGGAGAAGCAGCCTACTGGCTGAAGCAGCTGGAGCCGGGATCACTGACTACTTGGGAGGACACCAAGAATGCCTTTCTCAATAACTTCTTTGATGATTCAAGGTTTGAGGATTTAAGGACGAAGATCTCGAATTTTAAGCAGGGACCGACTGAAGCATTCAAGGCTTCTTGGGTGCGATTCAAGGCTTATCAAATTGATTGTCCTCATCATGGTTTCAGCGGCGTTCAGTTGTTGGGTATCTTCTTCAGAGGGATTGATTGGAGGTACCAGATGGCTCTAGATGCTGCAAGCAACGAGAACTTTAATACTAGATATCCTGAGGATGCACTTGTGCTTATAGAGAACTTGGCTTCTAGCAATAGTACCAAAAATGCGGACTTCAAGAGGAAGAAGCTTGGTGGGAACGTGGATGGAAGTCAGATTGCTGAGGTGAAAGCCAAGATAGACTCTGTGCATAACCTTATAGTGGGGAAGAAGTCTGTTAAATTTGCTGCAGAAGTGGAGACTTTCGAGCTTGAAGAAAGGGATGTCAACTACATCAATGGAGCTGGTTATCAGGGTTAGAGGTTTGGTAATCCACAAGGGTATCAGAAGAATGATTTCCAGAAGTCGTTCCAGAGTAACTACACCAGGAACTACGGTTCTTCTTCTTACCAGACGCCTCCTGCTCATTCTTCGGGTAGTGAGATAAAGTCTATGCTGGTGCAGATTTTAGAGGGTCAATAGAAGATGACAGTGAGCTTCAATGGGAAGATGGATGCCATGTACTATGATTTGAATGGGAAAATTGAGGCTCTCAATCTCCATGTGAAGAAGCTAGACACTCAAGTTGCTCAAACCGCGGAGAATGTTCAAAGGCTAGAGGGATTTCTCCCAGCCAAGACGGAAACAAACCCAAGACTACACGTAAATTCGATCACTTTGGGGTACGAAACAGAGGCTGAACAAGCTTTGGAGAAGGGTCTTAATGAAGGGCAACTCATGAAGCTTGAAGAGGAGGTTGAAGGAGATGAGATTTTTGCTCCAGACCCCATGTCGATCGACACGGAAGGCTTGTGTCGATAGACACAGGTCAAAAATCTTGATTCTGGAAGTTACGTAATTGGTGATTTTTCGCCCAAGGTCGACACCAAGGTCGACACGAGGTCGACGCAGAAAACTCATGTCGATCAACACAAGGAGTGTGTCGATCGACATGGGTCCCAGAATTGCCCAATCTCTTCAAAACCTTCGGCCAACGCAGTGGAGCGAGTGTACAAGCCTAAAATACCTTATCCTAGGTACTTAGAGCGGTCTAGACAAGTATATGCAGAGATTCAAAACATGACTCCGGAAAAACATGCTCAACCGTCGCTGAAGAAGCTGCCTAAACTAGCAAATCCCGAGAGGTTTGTTGTTCCATGTTTAGTCAATGGTATGGAATTAAAAGACTCTCTGTGTGATACAGGTGCTAATGTGAATGTCATGTCTGCGGTCGTTGCAAAGAAGCTAGGAGTTCTTGATTTACAACCTCCAAAGGCATCTATCGAGTTTGCAGACGCTTCTTCTACAACTCCAAAAGGCTTCATTCCAAATTTGTTGCTTCAAATGAGGGATTGTCTTGTTCCTGCGGACTTTCACGTGATGGAGATGAAGAAGGGCGGCGAGAAACCATTGATTCTTGGGTCATCATTCATTGCCACTATGGGTGCGATTGTAGATTTTTCCAATCAGCGAATCTCTTTCTCCAATATCAACAAGGATGTCTACTACCCCACAGTTCATATCAAAGAGACTTCTTGTATGACCGTCCATGATGGAGGGAAGAAATGCTCAAACCCTGGAGATGACATTAGGAGCAAGATGACCTCTTCCATAGCACGTCGTGATGGAGACTTGGCTGCACCCAATGTAAGGCGCAAAGGGAGCTCCAAACCTTTCTCTAAATTCAGAATCAGCATCCCCCTGGAGTTAAGGGAGAGTGGAGAGGTAGTTCTTCAAGAGATGGTGGGAAACACTATGAAGCTCTTTCCAGGTGTTGTTCCTTTCACCAAACCACCAAAAGCCTGAGCCCTGACACAGTCAAGCTAATGACTAAAAACAAGCGCTTAGTGGGAGGCAACCCACTGGTAACTCTACATATTTTCATTTGATTTTCCCCTTTGTTTACTAACTTTTGGTTTTAGTTTTAAGTGTTTCAGTAAAAAAAAATGGCGATTAGACGAGAAACACCAGTGTGTCGATTGACACACACTACTTGTGTCGATCGACACACCCTGCAACAGGTAAGTTCTCGTTCTTTTCTATTGGTGTTTTCTTTTTCTTTTCTGTCCTTTTATCAACTTCAGGCTTAATAACACTGGGGATAGTGTTGTTAAGGTCTAGGGGAGGTAGTTGCTAACTTTGTGTTTGTTTTTTAGAGTTAGTCCAAAACGTTTTATTGAGTCAAAATAGTTAGTTTGAAACGATGACCCTTCTTTTGGTTAAGTGGACTGTCTCTTTCAGTTGTGTGACTATTCATCCAGGATCGATTTCACAATCAGACTAATGGGAAAGCCTAAGGCTGACCAGTTAACTGGAGACATCTGTTACCTCCAGCATAATCCGCCGAGTTCGAGCTACTCAACGGTCTTCTTTGTGATTGGTGTTCATAGGGCTTGACTCCTCATTCATACCTGACAAGTGCAATCTCTGTTGAAAGTAATGGTACTCCTCTCCCTGGTTCTAAAAAAGAAAGAAAAAAAAAAAAGAGGGTGATATGATTTTCTTTGAGTAGAAAGCCATTGAGTTATTACTCAAGAGATGATCACCCGGAGGCTCAAAAACAGCAGTCTGAGTCCCTTATAACGGATGTAGAGGACGAGCGATCTCACGACCCTGTCTCCTCACAAGGAACAATAGTAGTGAAAGCACTGTTTTTGAGTTTCTGAACTGAATAAGTCTGGGGGAGAGAAAGAGTATAAAAGGTTGTATGGTTCACTTGTCATGGTATAGTACGGGAATGAGTCTAAAATGTTCTTGGCATTGAGATCATCGAAGCCCAGCAATGATGACTAGTGGGTTATGTTGAGAAATTGTGGATGAATTTGGGAGGCTGCGAATGTCTATGGAGAAGTACATGGTAGTCTGATTTTGAGTTGGTTATGCATTAAGTGGCTTACTAGTTGAAAGGGTCAGTCCGGTGCTCCAAAGGAAGGTAAGTTTCTGCGTTTTCAAACCTCTTTCACATTCTTAGTTTATGTTTTGCTTGAGGGCAAGAAAATGCTAAGTCTGGAGGAGTGTAAGACTACGATTTGAGTGTTGCAAATCGTTTTACTCACCGGTTTATCCTGGGATTCGTAATCGTATCAAACCGTCACACTACGGGCGATTTTTCGAATTAAGGAAAGAGAGCAATCTCGACTCCGTGTTCATGTTTTAAGATCGAAATTCCTTTTCCTTCTTAATTCATGTTCGTATTTCATTCGGATTTCTCAATTCGGTTTTCGCGGTACCTACAAGGAAGAAGATAAACATGATGCATCAATTTCGTTTATGTTACTCTCTACGAGAAAGGAGATAGAAAAAAGAGAAGAGATACACAAACAATATGGAAGCGGAGTTGTTCCCATCAATTATGTTGGTTAAAGATATATATCAATGTGGTTCTAAAAGACATTAACGATAAAACCCGCGCGTATGTGCGAGTATTCACCTTGTATGTATATAAAGAGATTTGTATGCTGTGTGAGTACAAATGTGAACGAGACTACTAGCAAGTAAGTATAAAAATAACTATTAGGAGATTTGATCAATAAACCATAATTATTCTGAAAGATTAGTATCTAATATTATACTTTGTAAAACAGTTGTAGAGTGTAGAGTCAAAGATATGACTTTCTTTTTATATACTCTCTCCGTTTTATATTAGTTGTCATTTTAGATTTAATTTTTTGTTTCATATCACATAAAACAGTATACTCCTTCTGTATCAGAATAATTGATGTTTAAGGATTTATCACACAAATTAAGAAAACTTTAAATTTTTTGTTTTTCTAAATTAAAACATTATTTATCATCCAATTAAATACAATTCAACCAATAGTAAACCAAAATGCAAAATATAAATAGTCAAACTAAATAAAAATATATCTAGTTTTGTCTTAAAAATTGAAAAAATTATCTAATTTGACACACACACAAAAAAAATCTCTATAAAATCATCTAGTTTGATACAGAGGGAATATTAATTAGGGATAACATAGAAATTTAATTGTTTTCTTAATTGTGTGAAAAATGTTAGAATGACAACTAATTTAAAATTGAGAGAATATAGCGTTGCAGACAGACATGACTTTCTTTTCAATGCGAACAAACATCATTTACTAAATAGGCAAATACTAGTAGTTTATAAGATCTTAGAGATATACTTTTGGTCTTAGTCTGGTTTGGTTTATTAGAATATATCGATTGTTCAATTTCGCTACTCTTGTTTAGAATATCTTTAAATATTTAAGTCCTTTGTAATTTTATTTCAAATGGAATGAATTTTTTTTTCTTTGTTTATGTAGGTCTAACATCGGGAAAAAATTTAGATTAGTTTGACTTGTATATAATATGAAGTTTACACTTGTTAGAGTAAATATTTCAGCTGAATAAAAAATTACTTTGGTTTACTCTACTTTATTGCCAATCAAAATTTGAAAAGTAAAAACATATTCAAGTTGTTTACGCTGAAAATGAACAAAAAGTAAAAGAATATTTACCTATTATGTGAGGAAAGAAAGTTACTCTAACTTTATTTTTTCTTTCTCTCATTTATTTTTATTCCTCTCTCCTACTTTTACTCTACTCCACCATTAGTTACAATGGATCTAAATCGTAGCAGAGGAATTTTGCAGAATTGTGAAATCTTGCAGAATTTTTGATATTTTTTGCAGAATCCAGCAGAATTATTTTGAATGTAAATGGTAACAACTGAATTTTGCTGAATATAAAAAAAATTTTAAAAAGAAATTATTTATTAATTAATTAAAGTTTTTTGTCAAAATTAAAATTACAAAGGATTTGCAAAATATTTGCTTCTGCATATTCTCCATCTTCTCCGTTAGTACGAAATGATTCTGCTGGGATTGTGTTACCATGCAAAGCATTATTAAAATCAAAATCAGGAATTTGAGAAAGTCGAATGAAGTTATGCAATGCAGCTGTGCTAATGATTATTTTGTTTTGTGTCTCGACCTCGTATTTTGGAAATTCTGATAAAATTCTCCACTTTTTTTTCCAAACTCCGAATGTCCGTTCGATCACTGCGCGAAGTCAAGAATGCAAAAGGTTTAAAAACTCTTCTTCACCTCTAGGGGGAGAGCCAACTTGAAACTGTGTCAAATGATACATTTGCCCTCTAAATGGAGCTAAGAATCCTCGCTTGTTGGCATAACCATAATCTACAAGATAATACTTCAATGGCGGAGGAGTTGGAAAAGTTGGATCACGCTCCATTGCGTAAGACAAAACTCTTGCATCATGTACTAATCCGGGACATCCTACAAATATGTAAGTGAATAACATATCATAATTGCATATCGCTAAAACATTAATGCTTGTCTCTGAATGCCGGTTATAAAAACGTCTCGCCTCTGCACCAGTTACCATGACCGTGCAATGAGTCTCATCCATTGCACCAATAAAACCATTAAAATAAGGCCAATAACGATCATCATCTCGCAAACCTCAGGGTACTTGAAAAAGTTACTCGGGAGACTGTCTGCTCAGCAATCTACCAGATAGTTTTGTGCAAGCTTTTAGACACTTTTTAAATTTACATCCAACCGTCTCTTGTGCACGCCCGAATAACAGTCCAGCTGACTGTTATGTCATATTGTGACCACATATCACAAGAAACAGTGCCACAGTTTATTCCACATAAATGTTTTTTGTGCATTTAATTCTGAATTATGTGCTTAATGTCTCACATAGACGTGTAAAAACCTCTATGCGCATCCTTAAGAGATGTAAACAATCTCTTGGATAATTATAAATCCTTGTCTGAATGTTACACCATCCTAAACCCCATTTAGTCCCCATTGGTTTTCGATGATAATAATTTTTGTAGTAGTCTATCACAGGCTTGAATAGGGCTTTCATGATATCCATGTGCTCCAAAAAAAAATAGTTCAAGTAGCTCATCTTCTGTGAGATTATGTAATACATGTGAATGTAACTCGATAATGCGAGGAACCTGAACAAAAATATAATTTCATTAAACGAGAAACAAATACATAAACTAGTAACACTTAAATAAAACATTATATGATAATATAACATTATTTTCATTTAGTTTTCTCCATCATTATTGTTGTTTCCGAGTCTTCGATTAAAATCAGACAAATTAAAACGTTCGAGTAACTCAGTTGCAGACGCTGGTCTAAACTGCAAACCCTCACTAGAGACAACTCTAGCATTTTGAGATGCATTAAATTGTTGGTTAGAGTTTGAAACATGAAATCCTTGTCTTCTTGTGAATTGGTTCGGAGAGCCGGAACCACCAAAATGCATAGTACCATCACCCCCAAAATTTGAGCTACCCCCAATATTTGAAGTACTTCCACCACCACCACTGTTAAACTGTGCAAATCCTCCTACGCTTGGAGACCCTGATCAACTACCAAATGATCCTCTACTGCTGGTCCACTAGAACAACTAAGTTGGCATTTCCAAGGACTACCACGGAAATTACCACTTGGATCATAACCTGTTACCCCTTCCAGAAAACAAACTCTCTCTTCGTTACTCTTGAGTAAGACAAACCTTTTTTGCTCAAACGAATCTCTCAATTTCTCTGATGATGCCCACCAAAAATCTGTAAATTTCTCTACATCTTCTAATTCATTTAGTTGTAACCAAGATTCACGCTCATAATCCTCATTCGGTTGGCTACGTGCATTGAGCATTTGGGTTAATGTTTGCATATTTGCAAGATATGACTTGATATTGTTTAGGTGTGTGTGTCCATAACAGCTCTTCTTCGGGAGGTTTGAGTTGTTTGTCGACTAGATGAACTTCGTCCTCTGTTGTTGCTTCTACCACTTCTATTACCACCTTGTCTAAATTGTCGTTGCTGCGTAAGTATCTCAATTGGAATTGAGGGCGCGGAAGAATGGTTTTCCATTGGTTGTGGTGGTTGATATTCAGCCTCAAAATTGAAATTATTTTGAGTTTCAGGTACACTATTAGGGAAGTTTTCTTCGTCGTCTTCTTCTTCTAGCTCATGTTCTTCTTCATCATTGTCTTCCACTATGTCATCTATTTGACTAGCTGAAATCATGTTGTCATTTACAGGACAATAGGGACTAAAAATCCTGTACATAACCTCTATGTGTGGCAGAGGATTTTTTTTTAGCCTAGACGCTGCTCTTTGAGTATCCTGCATTATATAATATTTTATTTTAAAATATTTTAAAGTCAATATAGTAATGTGTGTATATATATATTTACAATTAAAAATACACACACATATATATATATATATATATATATATATATATATATATATATATATATATACACACACACAATTAAAAACATTACCTTGTTTCGATCTTTCCACCAACTTGGTTCCATGATTATTTTTCCTGTATCAGGATCAATCGAAACACCCGTACGACGAACAAGTCTCATATAGATCGTATACAAAGCTTTAAAGTCATCATGTTTGTACTTATATTTCTCCTAGTCAATCTTATATCATGTCTGCTCATGAAACTTCTTGAGTATTATGATTTTACCCTCTCTAAATGGCTTACTCGAAATATAGTTTATCTTTTGCAATTCTTCGTCTAATAATTGAATGAATATGGACGTGGAGGTTGGCAACCATCTAAAATAGGACTATAATTTAAATTGCACAATTCAGCAAATTAACAAAATTAGATATAAAATTTAGTGTATAATAATTTTTTTTGAAATAGAAATATACCGAATTATTTTCGTTTGATGGTCCATCACCCGTATACCCCGCTCCACTCATCATTATATTTCTGATTATTAAACAATATTAACAAAATTATTAGTGTTTATCAAATTTATAAACTATAATCGATCACATGTACATATTTAATCATATAAATTAAAACATAAATGTGCATGTTCCATTTACAAATAGAAAAATGATATAACATATCATATCAAATTTTCAAAATTTATGTAAACTAATAATTATATTTTAATTAATAAAAAGTGAAATCTAATTAAAAGAGAATTTAAAAAATATTATAGCATAATAATTAATTAACGTTAATTAACAAAGAATGAAAGTTTGTTATAAAGAAAGTAAAATAACTTACGATAGTTTTAATATGATTTAAACAATCTTTATAAGATACGCTATAACTTTTACTTACCAAACAATTGTTTATATACAAAAAAAAAAAATCAGTTATGTAAACTTACTTAATTTTGTTGTGTGCTTTTCCAAAATTTCTTTATTCTCTACTACACTATTTAGGCCAGTTTCCATATGTTTGTTAAAACAAACGATAAAACATACATGGCTAAGCATATAAATTTAAAAGTTGATGTTTAAGAATTATAAATATATATGATTAAATATAATATAATTTTAAACATTTATCTACAAAAATCAATAATTAACCAATTTTTTACTATAAATGAATCCAATTTATCTTAATTATAATATAAGAAAAATTAGTTTTATAAAAACAAAACGCAAGCAACGTATGTCAATTATAACATAATTTAATGAAAAACCGTATATACTTACTTGATATTTTTATGATTGTTTTGAAGATTTTGCAATTGTTTTGAAGATTTTGCAACTCTAACTTATTTTTTTAAAGAACACTTTCTGTTTGAAAGAAATACATGAATGAAGATATGCACACGGAATGAAGTTATATAGACAACTTTATATTGATCTGTGAATTTGATTTGTAATATTTTGTTTTGTTTTTTCTTACTACTTATTTTTATTCTGTTATCCACTTCAAAATTCATCCATTTATGTTTAAACAAAAATCAGCAACTTTTGTTTTTTACATAAATTTAAATTGCAGATTGTGTTTTTTTGTTTTTGTATGATTTTAAAAATAAAATTTTATTTATTGGAGTTCATTTTACACAGTACAATCTCTTATTGCTAACTCAAGTTTTTATCTTTTTCAAAAAAATCAATTATTTAAATAAAGAAAATATGCATAAAAAGTCAAAGAACATGGTCAAAATTCCTCTACATTCCACATCCTCAACTGGTGTTTGTTTTGTTACTTTTTCATTTATTCCACACAATTCTTCAAATGTTGTGTTACCATTTAGGGCCAATGTAATGTTTACATAACATATGTGCATTTCGACAGATAAAATAATATTATATCTGTCAATTCTTGATATCCTTGACATTTGAGAATTAAGATAATTATTCAAAGAAAAAAATTAAGGTGATTAACTATTCACATGACAGAAATACTCGAATATACTTTCTTGTCCAATCAAAATTAGAGGTTGGTGTGCGCGTCACGAGTGACGATAGACTTCCTACGTTGATGGGGCCTTCGTGTTTGCTTTGTGATGTTTAATATTTTTCTGTTATTTACATGGTTAGACATCATTAGTAATTTTAGGGAAATTTTGTTGACGAGAATGATATTTGTAGTGACGTTTCCTAAAAACAAAAAAACCTTTGTGTGTTTCGGATGCGAAAATAGAAAACTTGTTTTGATTTTTTGGACACTATTCAAAATTAATTCAATATTAAAACTCTTAAAAATAATACTAATGAAAAACGAGCCAACAAACATCCACAAGTTCCACATATAAGACAAATCTTGGTCCTAAACATATCTTGTGCATATTTTTTGTTTTAATCACCATCTTATTCTTATGCACACATAATTTCATATTAATCCCAAATGCACCCATTAATTTTTTTTAACTTAACTACTTTTATTGATAACTATTGGATAATGAATTTTGTCCGTACATGTACAGCCATCTCTCTTTCCACTTTCTTCTTTTTTTCTCCTGTTTTTCTTTCTACTAGATTTCTTCTTTTTTCTTTCTTTATATCATTATCACTCAAAATTTCCGAATCTCGAGATAGCACGTTTGCATATAATATTCGAAACGAAAATCATATGATCATAACAATACTAATATATAACTACAATAAAAACAGAGTACTTATTTATATATATGAAAACATAAACAGAGTATGTTTTTGAAGACTAGTACAATAATTAATCAGGCCGCTTCATGATCATATATATACTGGGATTTACAAAGCAAGAGAATCAAAGATGTAACAGTATCCTTTTCTTGAAGACCGAAAAGAAAACAGAGAATATTTAACCCCATAACAGTCACCGGTAAAGTTATTTTCCACTTAAATTTATAAAACGCACAAAAAACAGGAGAAAACCCCATAAGAAGATGATCATGACGGCTAAATACCGATCTTCACCACCACCGTGAGAAAGACCGACCAATCAGGGGCGAGTGGGATACACGCGCTTCCCGTTGCGATCACCGTCACCGTCACCGTCATGAGATGCCTCAGAAGTCTGTTTGCAAAGGGAGCGACAGATGAGAGAGTAAGCGTTTTTGACGACTTTAGTCTTCACCAACTCTCTCTTCTTGGGAAACACACTTCCTTCCTTCTTCTTGAACGGCTTCATTTCCTGCTCGGAGCTCATCTTCTATGAGAGATATGAGTGCTTATGTATGTGTATGTGTATGTGTTTGTGTATGTATATATATCTGTGTATATGTTTGCTTTGTGATTTTGCAGAGAAGCTGTGGGTTTATATAGGAAACTGAGACAAGAGTGAAGAGATTTTTCCACCAAGTGAGAGAGTACTATGGATCGAGGGTTAAACTTGCGCTCCAAGTTGGCAATGTGTTCACACCACACGTGTCAACCAGCCATTTGCTATGAACAAGAATGCTTATGTTTATTAACAACTTCTACTTAGTGTCGAAGCTTTCAAGTTAAGTGATTACATCTAATTTTCATTTGATTTGGATATTTTGTAAAATGTACATAAATTTCCCTCTCCCACTCTAAAATCTAAATAAAATACAGTTATTGTAATATGAAGGTTCCAAGCATTTTCCCAGCATTAATAATTAGTTTTTTTTTTAATTTATGTATTTTAGATATTAGTGAGAAGCACAAGCTTGGACACTAAATTAAAAAATAAGTTTATATTTTTGTTTTCGACTCTTATTTAATCAACAAAAAGTGAAGTTTAAAAAAGAAATGTAAATGTTTACTGAGCAACAGTAAAGTAGATAAAAATGCCTAGTTTCTTTTTACGTTGACTGTGGACCAAAAATAATATTATAAATAGTACAGATATGCACAAGGTATTACATAAGAATGGAACATCTCAATCAGTAGATAAGACCTTGTGGAAATTAAGTGTGTAAGAACATAAGAACATAACGATAAGTAGATAATTCCTTATTACTGTTCAATGAATCTAATATAAACAATATTATAGTTAAAAAAAAAAGCAATATTATTATCTTTCTTACCAATCATCTCCGTATAGTTAAAAGTAAGTATATTCCTTTTTATCATAGGCTATTGCTATATTTGTGTATAGTTTAAGACGAAAGTCAATATATATATATAGATTTTGTTGTCAGAGATGTCGTGTGAGTGTGAATACGTTGAAATGTGAACGGGAAGATTAATTACAAGGAAAGCACAGTTACTGTATTAAAGTCGTCATTAACTAATTTTGGAATATTCGTACTTATGTTATTGTGAAACAGCTGTAGAGTGTAGAGTCAAAGACTTGACTTTGCTTTTTTATTTAGCGGTAAAGACATGACTTTCTTTTTTAAGTAAAGACCGAATGTGACAAAAAATTAGCCTCACCAAATATTTGTTTCTATATAGATCTGAAAAGCAGACTCAACACTTTGGATGGAATAGTATTATGGCGGCAAAACCCTTTCTTGGACAGGGCATTAAGAAGACCATTTGTTCTGGGTGTAATACCAAGATTTGGAGTGAAATTTGGATCCCTGACAAACCGGCCCGGCTACCAAGAAGCTTCGATTACCATACCCCGTGAAACCCTCAATTACTTGTCAAAGATCTCATGCGACATCATTCGACCGAATGGAACAAAACAACTTTCCAGAAACTCTTTCATCCCGAGGATGTCATCCGGATAATGGGGTTGAAACCTAGTAGAAACTTCAATCTAGACGGATATGCTTGGAGCTATACAAAATCTGGGATGTACACGGTTAAATAAGGTTATGAAGTAATCCACAAAACAAATACTATTTCTCAGACCCGTCAGATATTAGAACCAAGCATCACGAATCTTCTTAGTTATCTTTGGAAGGTCAACACCCTGGGGAAGCTCAGACACTTTATGTGCCAGGCTCTTTCTGGATGTGTGGCCACATGCCAACGACTCACCTATCGTCACCTTGGGACCGACAAAAGCTGCCCAAGATGTGGTGCACAAGAGAAAACAATCAATCATATGATCTTCGAATGCCCCCGGCTCTCCAGGTGTGGGCTCTATCGGACTTTCCGTCTTTTCCGGGTTATTTTCCGAGTACGTCCATATTCCAAAATATGGATTTTCTATTTTGGAGGATAGAGAAAAGAAGTATCCCCAAACTCCAACGGGATATATACTCATGGGTCATATGGTACATTTGGAAAGCAAGGAACGATAAGCTCTTCAACAGAAGAGACACATCACCTTTGGATACTTTGTAACTCGCAAGGCTTGAAGAAGAGAGCTGGCGGTCAGCTAACTTAGAGGAGACGGACGAGGATGAGGATGGAAACCCTCCCCAAACAAAACAAACACATCATCCGCGAATACCCATCTTCCAGTATGCCAAGTTGACGTATCATGGATGGATCAGGGACCCAGTAGCGGTCTTGGATGGTGTTTTACCGATATCTCAAGACATGTACACACGGGCAAGCGAGGTTGTCGGAGGTCTCTATCAGTGCTACATGCAGAGATGGAATGACTTACTTGAGCAATGGGATGTCTAAAGCAAAGTCGTATTATTTTGGTTCAATTTAAGACCGACTGTTCGGATCTACTTAAGATGATCGATGACCCGTTGGATTGGCCAGCCTTTCAGTCTGAGTTGGACAACTTTTATGAGCTGAAAGATAGCTTTGTAACTTTTCGACTATCTCTTATCCCACGTTCCTTTAATATTCGTGTTGATGTCTTTGCAAAAGAGGCATGTACTAGCGGCAATATCTTTTTCCATGTAAATCTTGATGAGTCGTTAGGAGTGATTTCATTTGGAACACCTATTACCGACCAACTTTGATTTAATAATAGCATTTATTGAAAAAAAATATATATAGATTTGGAAAACTATTTGGTTTACTAAAAATTATTGTTGGTTCAATTTGGCTATTAAACTCGGGTTTACAATATTTTGTATTTAAGTTCTTTGTAAGTTTATTTCAAATGGACTGAATAGAGATTTTTTTCCAGATGTGTGTTTTTCTCTATTTATTTAGATCCAACATGGAAAAGATCATTTTATATTTATTGCACTTCCTTAAGCCTCGTATTCTAAATTTTTAAAGAAGTTACATACATATGTCAATTACTCAGCATAGGTATATCCGTACTCATCACGAATAATTTATTCAACACAAAGAAACAAGTCTGGTCAAAAAGCATTTCCCACTGCTCCAAAATTTATTCATATGAAAACCTATACTAAACTTTTACGAATTTATATGGACTATAATATAGTATTGAGACATCACGGTGGCATATTGAATTAGAAAGTTAATTAGAGACCATCATCAATATGATTATAAGTTATAAATTAGAGACTTATAATTAGAGACCATTATCATACAACGTCTCATAGTTATTACAACTTGGTATTTTTACAAAAAGAGGAAATATATAGTACATCATAATCATCATCACCCCAATCGGAAACTGAACATTAATGCAAACATTAAAATTGGAATAACAATTAAAAAAAAAATAAGGAGACGCATAATTACGAAAAAACTTACACAAATGAGAACATCAGCTTCTATATATTTATATAAAAAACAAACCCATGAAAGATCACAACGGCTTAATATCTTCAAGTACCCTCAAGAAAAGACTGATCAAGGAGGAGTGGGGTACAACCGGCGGCAGTGAGGGCAGAGATAATGGCTTCCACGGCCCTAGTCTTCACAAGCTTCCTCTTGACGGGAATAACACTCGCTGGTTCTTTCTTCATTTCCCGATCCACCTTGGAACTAGAACCATCTCCTTTGGTACTCATCTTTTGTCTATCTATGTGTTTGTGTATGTATGTATGCGTGTGTTTGTGGTGTTGTAATTGTGAAGCCATGCAAGATGTGGGTTGGTTTATATAGAGATGAGAGGCCCCTAAATGAGTAATATTAAGAATCAAACTTCTGATCTAAGTTCATTTCAAAAACAAAAATTAAAACCTTCTGCTCGAAGTTGCTCCATCTCCACACTACGTGTCAGCCACTCATTTGATGTAAAGAGGAAATGTAATTTTAATTAATGTCTTTCTACTTATGATTTTTAAGCTTCGAAAGAAAAAAATGAAATTATATATACGAAACTTACGTATAGTTTCGTAACTTTGGACACTTTTTTTTTTGTTGCCAACTAAATTTTAACATTTTAACTAAAAATATTACAAGAGTTGTTATTATACAACAAACCATTTGATTACATAATTAGACTCTTCCAGTCTTCATCTCTTTGCCAGACTATCTGCATATTTAACAACCTGACATGATACATTGTAAAACTTGAAGCCAGTGACTACTTCATCTTGAATCATTCTTTTGATATCCTCACAGTAAGTGAGAATTAATTGATTTCTGCCTTTAGATTCTCCGTCTATGCATCTCTTCAAAGTGTTAAATAAAGTTTCGGAATCACCTGCAAATGTAACATTCACATATTCATGTCTCCTTATGTGCTGCACTGCATCCCTAAGTGCATATGCTTCTGCTTCAAGAGCACTAGCAATCGGATCCAGAAAAGATGAACCTGTCATGACATTTGATCCAGCACCATCCATCAGCTTCCAGCCAATTCCTGCTCTGTTTTTCTCCGAAACCCATGAGCTATCTACAATGCAAAACCAAAAGTGAGACGGATTGATTAAATCAGATAAAGAAACGAAAAGAAATAAAAGAAATATTTTATATAATATGAAATTTCCATGCGTCGCCTCCTTTTTATTTTTAATTAATTTATTTATTTATTTACTTTGCCGATGAGGCCAACTTGGGAACTAAAGCACCAATCTATCGTTAGTACAAGGAACCGGGAAGACAACATTCGACACAATTTTTTATATTTTTTATTCACTACGCAAATATATCTTTTTCTTTTTTTCACTCAAATATATCTATATAACAATATCTAAAGAACAATACCAAATAAAAAAAAATCCGTACACTAAATAATTGGTGGTTTTTTAATCAACATATATTATGCGTGTAGAGTTAAATTAGGTTATTTTGACATATAGCTATTGGACTAAAAAATAAAATTTTATAGCTATCATAATAACAAAACTAATTAAATAACTAAAAAAATAATTTTTTGACCAAAATAACCTTATGTAAGAAAGTTGAAAACATAGAAGAGAAAAAGATTTGAAACAGTGATCGGAAAATGTCTTGCTGAAGAGCAAGTTATAGGAAGAGGAACGAAAGGCTAAGGTCCATGCTAGTGAGGAAAAGATGGCGGTGGAGGAGAAGTTGTCCCCATCGATAGTGACAAATCAGAGGCGGTGGAAGAGAGGTTGAGCATATCGACAATGATGAATCAGAGGCGGTGAAGGAGTGATTGTGCCCATCGAAAGTGACGAATCGAAGGCGATAATCAAGGGCAGAGATAATGGCTTCCACGACCCTAGTCTTCACAAGCTTCCTCTTGACGGGAATAACACTCGCTGCTTCTTTCTTCACTTCCCGATCCACCGTAGAACTAGAACCATCTCCTTTGGTACTCATCTTTTGTCTATCTATGTGAAAGTGTAGTTGGAAATGAAATCTGTTGGAAATCCGTCTAATTTTTAAAATTTACCGCGAAAATGAAATTCGTTCAAAAAATTTGGCAGTCAAAACCCAAAATTCAAAATCGGTCGAAAATTCATGAAAATTTTCCGACGGATTTTCCACGGCAATTATTTAAAAAAAAAAAAACTATTAAGTTGTTGGAAATCAGTTGGGAATTTCCCATAGATTTCCTAGGAATTAGGATATAGTGTATGCAAAATTGATATAAACAACGTCAAAATACATTTATAATAATATTATCACCCAACTAAAACATGTTTAAATTTAATTTATGTGTAATAGACAATACATTTATGCATAAACGAAAATAACTCTAGTAATGTATACTATAACTTAAACTAGAAGTTGTAAAACTCTTCTGTAGAAGTTATGAAATTCTAATTGAAAGCAAGTTGTTTATCATTTTATTTGATCAACTATATTGTATATATAACTTATCTTGTAGGATTGGATTAGCTTTTTGAATATTAGAACTAAATTTTGGAACTCTAAACCACATTCTCTAGAAAATCCGTGGGAAACTTTCCCACAAATTTCCGACAGAATATGCAAGCCGCCGGAAATTCGTAGGAAATTTTCTACTGATTTCATAGGGAATATGATTCGTGGGTAAATTTGCTACTTTTTCTTTCCAAGTTCCGACAGATTAAAATTCCCACGAAATTCCGACCATTTTTCCGACTAATTTATGATAGTTTTAATATATGTCGGAAAATTCTCATCGACTTCTGATGGTTTTTCAGCCGTGGGAAAATGGTCTGAATTCCATTTAAATTCGGTCTTAATTTTCCGATGAACAAAAGTTGGTTGGAAATGCCGTCTAAAATTGCATTGTTTTCTTGTAGTGTGTGTTTGTGGTGTTGTAGTTGTGAAGCCATGTAAGATGTGTGGGTTTGTTTATATAGAGATGAGAGGCCCTTAGACGACTAATGTTAAGATCAAAATTCTGATCTAAGTTCATTTCAAAACCAAAAATTTAAACCTTATGCTCTAGCATCTCTAATAGGAAGTTTTAGAGGGGTTCCAAGGAGAGTTTCTCCTAATAAACATAAAAACAGTAAAAGAAAATTAAAAAAAAATAGGAGAGCCGATCCTACATGAAAAATCTCATTAGATACTCACTTCTTGGACACATGACACTCTACAATTAGTTATGTTTTTTAATGGCACATCAAATACACGATAATATAATACAACAATTAAATAATTTGTACCTTGTTATTTTTTTTCTTTTGTTTTTATAAATTTTGAAATATAATTATCTATTTATCAAGTTCCATTACGTATATATTTAAATTATATATTAATATTAGTTTTACTTGATACGAATTAAAGTTGATACAATAATATGAAATTAGTAACATTTTACTTAATATAATTACATTAATATATTAGAAAATATGAGATTTAAAAAAGGGACAATTACAAAAATGTTACTTTTGAGTTGTCCATTTGCAAAAATGCCACTAATTATAGGTTTTTAAAGCTAAATCTTAAAATTTCAAAGCCTAAAAAATGTTTTGATCCTTAAAAACCTCTAAACCCTCGTAATTAAACTCTAATACAACATAGTTAACCCAAACATAAATGATATAACGAAAAAATAATTTTGAAAAGTGGCATTTTTGCAAATTCTTTTAAAAAGTGGCATTTTGGCAAATATGACACTTCTAAAATGGCATTTTTTAAAATTTCTCTAAAAATAAATTGTATTTTGAAAATTTCAATATGTTGTCTTTTCTAGCATTTTAAATTTGTATTTTTTTATAAGTTTATGTTATGTAATTTTGTGCTTACATAATGAAAATTACATTTACATATAGATTATAAAAAGAAAAATAATTAACTATTGTAATTACATATATTTAAATGTAATTTTATATGTTTTTGAAAATATTAATGAAATAGTTTTTTAAAATAATATAATTATTTTTTTTGTAAGAGACTATATGAAGTTCTCACCATTAAAGGGGAAAACCCCATATAAGTTTTCTAATTAAAAAATATTAAAAATATTATTATTATATTAGAAATAAACTCTATGAATCTTTTTCTATTGGAGATGTTCTAAGTTGTTCATCTCCACACCATGTGTCAAACACTCATTTGCGGTAAAGAGGAATGAAACGACCCGACCCAAAAATTTAAAAAATTTCTAACTTAAAACCCGGATTATCATTATCAACGGTCCAATCTTAACATGCGGAAAACAACAATAATCAATCAACAACACATTCCAATTCAATAAATTACATACTTTATTAAATTACTACTCCAGTTCAATTCAATCAAATTCCAGAATTAACCAATGACAACAAGTTCATAATTCACTAGCAACATAACAATTCTAACAATCTAGCAATTCTGACAATCCAACCACACAAGCGAGACCCTAGATCATCTCTTCTTCCTAGCCATGATTCCACGATCACATTTTCTCTTTACCTGCAACACATGGCAAAATGAGTTGCGTGAGTATAATCATAAATACTCAGCGATGCGGTCATCCCGTCTACAGAATATTTATACACAAGCATAAACAAAAGATACAATACCAGGATGAGCATACACAAGCATTCACAAAAAACAATCAACCACGAACCAATCCACGAACCCTGTGTCGATCGACACAACCTCTAGGTGTCGATCGATACACAGCCCGTGTCGATCGACACAACTACCAGGTGTCGATCGACATACAGCTCCGTGTCGATCGACACACCACCCTGGTGTCGATCGACACGACATCGCAGAACCCAGAAACGAGTCTATCCTCTCCTAGCTCGAATCCGTCGCGATTCATCGAGTCTCCTGCACAATTTCATTCACAAAACACACGAAAACCAACAAGCAATCGTATTCTACCCATTCCTTACACTTATGTAAGCCTACGGTCACGCACTCACCTCGAAAAGGATTGAAAAGGATGAAGAACAACGAAGAACACGAAGAACAGCCTCTGATTCGTCTTTCCCAGAACCGAAATCTACCCAGCAACGATCTCCTTTCCGTTCCAACAACCTTCAGAGCAAATTTCCTCAAGAAAACTCCCAGAAATCACCCAAAAACCTTTGATTTCTGATTCTCCCCTCAATCCCTCTGTTTTCTGCTGAAAAACGCGGCCACACCGACTGTTCTCCTTTATAAATATGAACCCTAAGGTTCCCTAAACCGTCCCGCCAAACCGGGCAATTAAACCGAACCTGTCGGTCCAATTCAAACTCGTGTCGATCGACACACAACACCTGTGTCGATCGACATCCGTCCAAAAATCCGACTTCTCACAAGTCAAAATACCCGTGTCGATCGACGCACCTCACCCGTGTCAAGCGACACACCAACCAAATTCTACTTTTTGGTTCACGGGCGTTACATGAAACATTAATTGTAATTAATACTTTCTACTTATAGTATAAGCTTCGAAAGAGAGAGAAAAATGAAATTTAGCGAAATTTACATATAATTTCGTAAAATTTGGACATTTCTGGAATATATGTACATGTACATAAACTCATGAAAACACTAAAAGAAATAAAACAAACATTTATGATATGAAATTTCCATGCATCGCCTTTTTTTATTAATTGATTAGTTTATTTACTTTGCAGATGAGGTGTCAACTTGGGAACTAAGAGCACCTTTAATGAGCCCAAATCTTGAAAAACCCAAAAATAAAATCTCAAATCTATAAAAACCTTTTTCTGAGTTTTTATTTATTTTAAAATAAAACTTGAACAATTACATTTAAACCCGTAATGAATCAGACATATTACGTGATCCAACCACCAATCCGACCCGAACCCGTCCATACCGACCCGAATCCGGAAAAGAAAACCGTAAAAAAAACCATATTACCAAAACCGTAAAAAACAAAAACTGTAAAAACAATCTCTCTTCTCTCTCTTTCGCAAACTCAGTTTGCGAATTCTCAGTCTCGCCGTTGCCGTTGCCGTCGCATTCTCCATCGCCTTCGCCGTCGATTTTGCTTACTCCGTTTGTCCTTCTCAAAAGTTGAAGGTAATCACATCTCCGTTTTTGGTTTTGATTTTTCCCAAAAGGATTTTGATTTTCGTGAATTGAATTTGAGACATTGGAGTTTTAATTTGATGTGGAAATGTTGGGATTGTTAGATTTGGGGTTTTCAAAATTAGACTTTCAAATTTAGGGTTTTGATGTTTTTCGATAAGAGGTTTTGATATTTGAGAATTGAATTTGAGTCAGTGGGGTTTTAATTTGATGTGGAAATGTTAGATTGTCGGATTTTTGAGATTTATTGATAATCTGAAGGTTGTGAGATTTATTGATAATTCGAGATAATTATGGTTTCTGTAGGATTTTGTTTATGTTTTGATTTTTTGTATGTATGTTTTGATTATGATTTGTAGGAATGGTTAAAACGAGGGGAGGATTGACGATGAAGAAAGGGAAAAAAAAGGAGAAGGGAGTTCAAGTGGGATTACGCCCACAGGGGAGGGAGTTCAAGAGGGATTACGTCCACTGCGCAAAGATATGTTGTGAGCGAGTCAGATAATGAGGTATATTGGTCTTTGGCTAGTGATTGTTGAATAATTATTGAATATTGTTAGTTAGTAGAACAGTTAGTGCTTAGGTAACTGATAAGTAGTACTAGTTATTATAACTGGTAATATTTTGTATAACTAGTACTTCCAGTGTAACTGTTAGTACATGGGATAACTAGTACTGCTAGGATAACTGTTAATACATGGTATAACTAGTACTATTAGGATAATTGTTAATGCATGGTATAACTAGTACTTATAGGATAACTGTTAATGCATGGTATAACTGGTACTACTAGAATAACTAATTGGTAAATGTGTGATATTGGGATTGAAGTTGTGTGTTGGATTGCAGGATACAGAGGTCTCCCAACCAATGCCGCCTGAGAAATTTTTCTTAAACACTAAGGAGTATCTCAAGTACCCGAAGATACAAACAAAGTGTAAGCTGGGTAAGTTTTTGAAGACCATAAAGACGCTTCAACCAGAATTGGAATGCTTCAGAACGCATCCTCAGGTTCACCATGTGCTTCACATGCCTATTGAAACAAACCGTAGGCTGTTGGGATTGTGGATGCTAATGGTTATAACAGTTTCTGTGGAAAAGAGGATAAGACTTTGGTTTGTGGTAAATGGCGTCCCCATCCGGTATTCTGTGAAGGAGCATTGTCTGATAACTAGGATGCACTGCCGTGCTTACCCGAGAGACTGTAATCCTAGAAAGGATTGGACGGATCATGTTAGTAAGTTTCAGGAAAGACAGTTTTGCGGGAATAAAAAAATCACAATGAAAGATGTGGAAGAGAAGCTGTGTCAATGAAGAAGAGTTCTCCCGATCGGTTAAAGATGGCTATCTTATTGTTTCTTTGTTTAGTGATCAGGCCTAGGAAGAATGCATCAGCAGGTATAGATCTATTCTTATTTAGATTGGCGGATGATGAAAAGTTGTGTAAAACGTTTCCGTGGGGCCGATTGACATTTGACGACGCTGTCAAAGATGTTTATCACGCGTTGGATCTTATGAAAGGCAGTGTGCAACTGTCGTTGACCCTTCCTGGTTTTATAATTCCTTTGAAGGTAAATATGGCTTCTAAATATTCAGTTTAACATACTTTATCTCTATATGTTTCCTTATGACATTTTTTATATCTATATGTAGATTTTAGCATTTGAGTGCATCCCAAATCTGAGGAGATCATTTCGAGAAGAAGTTATGGAGGCACAGCCAGATTGTCCAAGGATGTGCAAACAGAAGTTCAAGCATAGTACTATGAAAGGTTGGACGTTGAGTGACATTTATGATTCGCTTGATTTAACTAAGGTATGCATTCTTTATCATTCTTATCTTTAAATATGAAATCTGTTTTTCTTAATGTTAATAGGTAAAGTTATATTTTGGGAAAATCGCAGGACATTCATAGTACTTTGGTACCTGAATCTGCAAGTGAACGAAGATTAGTGCGTCTCATAGATGATGAAGCCTTGGACACTAAGCCTGACAGCTGGAACGAGTATCTTGCTGAGAACAAGATATTTTGGGACAAGTTATACGATCTGGATGTCACTTCTCGAGAGGAGAATGAGGAGATGGAAGAAGAAGAAGAAATTATTTTGGAACCAGAGAAGAATCCAACATTGCGTCAGCTTTTGAAAGACATGGAAGATAGGCTGGAAAACAAGATGTCTGAGAGGTTTTCCAAAATGAAAAGGAAAGTGTCAAGGTTACGGCTGAAGCTTAAGGCTGTTAGGAAAACAGTGAAGGATCTTCAAACTCAAGCATGGAGTCAAGGTGACTGGCCTGACCATACTGGTAATGACTGGCCTGAGCATACTGGTAATGACTGGCCTGAGACGACAGATATGGAGACAGAAGGACAAAAAGAGACAGAGGAAGAGACAACACATATGGAGACAGAAGCAGAAGGAGAGAAAGAAGAAGAAGAGAAAGAATAAGAAGAGAAAGAAAAAACAGAGACAGCGGAAGAAGAAGAAGAGCCAGCTGAGAAAGCAAAAGGGAAGTTGACAAAGCAGAAGGAAAGATGGAAGAGAGCTGTGCAGAAGAATATGGCCAAGCGGAAAGAGAGAAAAGGGACAGGGAAAGAGGACGAGAAAGAAGCCGAATCAGAAGGAGAGAAAGAAGCCGAAGCAGAAGGAGAGAAAGAAGCTATGGAATCGAATTCGGCTATTGTCGTCTACCAGAGAAATGTGTTGAAAGAAAAATTGATGTTGTACATTGCTGAATCAGAAGAAGGAAATAGAGATGTGGAGAAGCATAATGTGAAGAGCCCAAATGTGAACAAGAATGTGATACAGCAGAGAACTTCAAGGGAGAAGAGAATAATAGAACCATCACAATTCAAGAAAGAGCCTTATTCGGCGGAGGGGAAAGGCAAGAAGAAGGACAAAGCAGGAGCTAAAGCGGAAGTTGGGAATAAGAGGGTAAGGAAGGGTAAACCTGAGGACAAAATGACAAGGCAGAGAACGAAGAAATAGGTAGTAGTAGGATTATGCGTGAACTGATTTTTTAGGTACTTGTGTGTACCTGGGACAGAAATCGTAACGGTAAACTTATGTTGTTCGTTGAACTTATTTTGGTACTACTGGTGTGTTTAGGTACTACTGTTATTTTGGTACTACTGTTATTTAGGTACTACTGGTGTTTTTAGGTACTACTGTTATATTGGTACTACTAATGTTTTTAGGTACTACTTGTATTAAAAACAAACAAATACCACTTCGGCATTAAAAACATGTTTAAAAAAAACAGTTATATTTTAAATACTACATTTAGCACGTGCGCCGTCTTATATATTTAAAATACTAAAACTTTACTTATAACTTATACTTATTTACCTAGTAGTACCATATTACACACAGTTATATTTTGATCCATTTCATGTATAATCAGTTATACGGGGTTAAAACACTAATGTTTGTAGTAGTACTCCTCAAATTATTCCAATTAAACACATTTATTATAGTTATGTATATTAAAATTTCTGAAAACACAATGTTTGGTTGTTCTACATAACAATTAGGACTTCCATTCACACTTTAACCTATAAATGTAAGATAATTTTAGTAAAAAAATGTTTTAGTAAATTTAGTTTTTGTAAAAACATATGCACTCAGTATTATCTGTACCTAAGATAACAATTACTCTAAATGCAGCAATAAATAATAAGCACAAATCAGATGAACACACACAACTTAAATCAGATGAACAACATAGTTATACCCAGTTTTACTAGTAGTACCTAACAGAGAGAACACACAAATTAAACGTCACAGTTATACATAGTTTTACCTAGTAGTACTTGGCAGAGAGAACATCATCAAGTAAAATCACATAGTTATACCAAGTAAAATCGCAGATAGAACCGTTTTGCCTACTCCTGCTCCACCACATCGGGGTCGCGAAAAAAATAGTTATATAATCCTCGTCCTCTTCCTCTTCCTCGTCCTCGTCCTCTTCCTCTTACTCTTTGTCCTCCTCCTCTTTGTTCTCTAGCCGACGGGTACCGTCTTTCTTGATTTCTTCCTACTGAAGGATCTTCATGTGGTGGAGGCAAGCCAGTCAAAGCTCGTATATTTTCAGGGATAATCCATCCAGAAATATGGGGAACAGGATATATCGTCTTGCAATACACCAATTTCCACTTCTCCATAAGAAAATATTCACAGCAATACTCATGTATACGGGTTTCGGTCTCTCCGCTTAATCGGACGATAACTTGTAGTGCATGCACGCATGGGTACTTGTCGATATCATAATACTTGCAACTGTAAGTTATCCTCGTCAAATCAACCAAATAATTCATGCCATCCAGTCCAATTACATTGTACTCATTGGTGGAGTTGTTTAAGTCAACCGAGACTAATTTCTTTGCAGTCGGTAACATGGCATGAATTTGATCGTGCACGTAAGGCACCAACTTCTGTGACATTATCACAGCAGCGGCACTCTTCCTATATTTGTTGAACCATTTAGCCACTTTTGCAACAATGACATCAATCATAGGTAATAAATACTGCCTTGCAGTTAACAAAACAAAATTGATAGATCTGCTGAATTACTCGTGGCTAAGTTGTACTTTTCTCCTACAAAATAACACCTTGCCCATTTTCTCACATCAACACTTCTATCTAGATAAGCACCTGCAGCAGATACATTCTTCTAAACCTAGCATAAAGTGCTATGGACTCTGCCTCGGTATATGCGTGTGCGCATTCGATGAACTTACTCGCAACCATTTTTTTCTTACACCTGAAACGCTTCCTTTGACATTCTGAGACAGATGGTAGACACAATACCCATGTTGAGACAAAGGGAACACCTCACCTATTGACTTGATGAGGCTTTGATTTCTATCAGATATAAAAACTAGTTGAGCATCATCCTTTACCACTAATTTCAACTGCTCCATAAACCACATCCAGCTCGCTTCTTTCTCACCATCAGCTACGCCAAAAGCAATTGGATAATGGTGACGATCAGAATCCTGAGCCGTAGCAACAATTAAAACTCCACCAAAGAACTTTTAAGGTGGGTGGCATCCACAACGATGACGTTTCTCATGGATTTGAAACCTTCTATGCAAGCTCCAAGTGCGAAGAACAAATACTCAAACTTGCCTTCTTCATCCCATTTCACACATGTTTTTGTACCCTCATTCATCTTCTTAAGCATGTACATATAAGACTCCAACATCTTATAACTCTCCTCTGGACTTCTCCGCACACAATTAGAAGCTAGTTTTTTTCCTCTCCATGCAGTAGAGTATGATATATCAACACTACATTTTCCTTTCACCAACTTTATCAAACTTTTTGGTGCCGGAGTCTCAAAACAACCGGGAAAATCTTCATGTAAAATACCACTAACTATTCGTTGAGTCCCTCTCCTTCTTCATCTCCTTGTACTTGCATCAGCTTGGGAACATGTATGCATTTTGTTGTAAGTTCTAACTGACCAACAATCGGAATTCCGAATCAAAGTAACTCGTACATATCACTTGCAACCAGCTTTTGCTTCACTACACCAAAGCACATATCGCCCTGGATCGGTGTGCTTAACAACATACTCAAAGCAGTTCTGATGTGAAGCAATTTGAACTAGTTGTTTTACTTCATCTCTACTTGCAAATTCTTGATGTAGAGTCATATCCATACCATCTTCCCATCCTTGTCTTACATCCCCATCTCCATCCACAGCAGCTGGTCCCTCATTATATTCATACGTCCCAAAGTTACACTCATTATTAAAATCATGCATACCAAAGTTATCTTGTTCATCATGACCTATACTCAAATCAGAGTCAAACAGTCATATCAGTTATACCTAGTAGTACCAGACAGAGGGAACACGTAAAATAAATCAAGCAGTTATATCAGTTATACCTAGTAGTACCAGACAGAGGGAACACATAAAATAAGTCAAGCAGTTATATCAGTTATACCTAGTAGTACCAGACAGAGGGAACACATAAAATAAGTCAAGTAGTTATATCAGTTATACCTAGTAGTACTAGACAGAAACCACATAAAATGAGTAACACAGTTATTTTAGTTATACATTGATTTACCATCTCATGGTGTTCCGATGCTTCGTTGTTGTGTAGAGTTATCATCTCATAGTGTTGCGATGGTTCGTTGTTGTGTAAATTTATCATACCATCACTTACAAGCGTTTTCCTCTCTCGACCCTCTCCTGTTTGTTGCTCATTTTGATCTCCGATTTGGATGAGCTCCACGTGCAATAGACTTCTAAGACCCTCTCCATTCATTTGCATTAGATAATTAAAAACGCCATCATCGTTTCAGATATATGATGCTTTCGGAGCATTCAAAATCATAGGAATGTAACTGAGTTTTAGATACGTTGTAGTTTCATCTATCATGATCTTTCTCCCAATTCTATCAACCAACGCCGAATAAGTGACATCCTCCGCTCCGGTCCGCATCGCTAAAGTGTGAATTTCATCTCCTCCTACGTTCCATCTGAAGTTATCACCTTCCCTTATGTAACATCCTCCATAATCAAAACATATGATTGTGCAATTTTTATTCATTGTCCCCTACCAAAAAAAAAGAAATATCGTTAGTGTATTAAACTGTTATTAAGTAATAGTAATACCAGCTATTCTAGTATTACCAGTTAGTCTCAAAAGTACCAGTTTATTCAGTAATACCATTGTTTTGTATTAGTACCAGTTATTTTAGTTATACCCCTGCAATTTCGATTTACCTCCGATTTAGTACGATTTAGCTGCTGTTTTACGAGATAAATCGTCTCACCATACTAATAGACTTGTTAAACAAGTTTATTATTCAAATAACTATACAAAAAGAACAAATTAACCATACACACTAAAATAACATACAATCCAAAGATCTTACCTTTAAATTAACCACATTTAATGGAAAACGGAGATGAAGGAGGAGGTGATTGTGGCTCTGTTTTTATTTCGCAAAGAAGAAGAAGAACGTGACGAGATAAAGAAGGAGGTGACTGTGACCGTGGCTCTGTTTTCGTTCCTCTCAACCACAACAAAAATCGAAGAAGAACGAGAAGAAGCTCACCGTCGCTCTGTTTCTCTGTTTCACAAACGTAAGAGAAGAGGAGGTGACGTGGAGTTTGTTAGGTTTAGGGATTTATTAATTAGTAGTTGGCAAAATTAATGGTAATATAAAATTAGGTTTTTTTTTTTAAATAAATAAGAAAAAGGAGGGTAGAGTTGAGAAAATTATGGATGTTGACAAAAAAAGAGTTGTTAGATTTAAGTGGGGATTCTTAGATTTGAAATAAAGAAAAAGGATTTTATTAGCCATTGATTCAAGTAAGAACTCCATTGAGTTTTTTTATCTATATTATTTTATTAATTTTTATTTAATTTAATTATTTAAAAAGTATTGAGCCAATAAAATAATAAGAAGTCACAACAAAGTTTCTTAATTGTCAAGAACGGTTCTTATTATAGAGAGAGTCTCTCTCTTCTCTAGTTTTTGTAATATTTTTTAATTTTTAATTGTTAGAAAACTAAGTAAGATCGTAAAAGCATTCTCAATGGGTGGATACCCTAAAAGTATATACAATATATTATTTTAACAATTTGATTATTTTTTTAAAATTGAAATCATTAAAAACTTTTTAAACCAATAACATATAAACAAATATTATATGAGTTTCTACAAAAATAACAAAAGTTTCTTTTCTAAAACCCTTTTCATTTTCTTTCATACTTTTTATTTAATTTATTATTTTTTTAGACTAGAAACCCTAGAAAAAATTCTCTATTAGAAATACTCTAAGAACTCTGAAGCGTATCAAGGTTAATAATGCTCTAAGGACTAGTTTTCTACAATTAGTACAAGGAACCGGGAAAAGAACATTCGACACATTTTATTATATTTTTTATTCACTACTCATATATATATATATATATATATATATTTTACACAAGTAGTATATCTATATGACGAGATAAAAAGGCCGTACACTAAATAATACATCCTCCGTTTTAATATGTTTGATGTTTTAGAAATTTTACTCATTAAGAAAAAATATTAGTTTTGATCTAAAATACATTATTTTTTGCACTAAACGGTTTTCCACAACTTTAACCTAATAATAATTCAATAAAATCAATTAATGTGTCTTGAAATTTATAATTCATTATCATTAATTCATAAAAACTGCATTGAAAATAGAAAGCATTTTGTGCACACAAAAAATAGAAAACATTAAACATTTAAAAGCAAAAAATTTTTTCTAAAACATCAAACATATTGAAACGGAAAGAGTAGGTAATTTTTTAATTAATACTCACTCCATTTCAAAATAGTTATCATTTAAGGTTGTTTCACACATATTAAGAAAACATATTAAAAATCTGTTTTACCCCTAATTAATAAAATATTTTATTTGATATGAATAATTAATAAACTTAAAAATAGGGGTAAAAATAGAAAAATTAGAATTACTTTTGCATTGAAATTGCATAATGACAAGTAATATGAAACAAAAAAATTAAGCCTAGAATGACAACCAATATGAAATGGAGAGAGTATATATTATGATAACAATAAATTTGCCAAATTAGGACAAACTGGTACATCTAATGTCTCAATACACTTTTACCATTTTTTGTCTATAATACCCTTTATTAATTTTGAATAATTAAAAATAATTAGTTTTCTAAGTTTTTAAAATTTGGAAAATTATAAAAACGGATAGAATACTCCATGTAAATATATTGTGATATCGTATTTTGAAAAATCAAAGTTAAAAAAGAATTTGTAACTTTGTTCTACGTCTTGCAGAATTTGTGTTCTACTCTACGATGCTTCTACGAATCCGAAGAATGTTTATACTGCATTTTGTTTTATTTCTACCAAATGTAGAATTTGAATTCTACTATATGTTTTGTAATCTACTATTTGGCAGAATACTCATTCTACGATTTGCTTTAACAACTACCAAATATAGAATACACATTCTATCATTTTCTCTACCTTCTATCGCTGCAAGAATAGTAATTCTACCATATTTGTTATTTTCTACGAGACATAACATATGTTTTTTGAAAATTCCCTAAATCTAGGAATTAGGATAGTGAATATTCTAACATATATAGTTTCCAAAAAAATATTTCACTTTTAATTTATAAAAGCATAAATAAGTTACATCATCTTTTAATTTTCGTTTTGATAATTTATTTTCTATTTTATTTTAATTTAATTTTTTTTTAAACATTTTAAAAAACAACTAAAAACTTTTTTTTAATATTAATCAAGGTTAAAAATATAATTTTTTGAAACTATAAAAAACAACTATAATAATTTTTTCCTCTTTTAATTTTCTTATTTAACGTTTTATTTTCTATGTTATTTTGATTTTATTTTTAAAATATTGAAAAAACAACAAAAAAACCTTTTGGTAAATTTAGTTAAGGTTAAAAATGATTTTTTTGAAACTGTAAAAGAAGAAGCATAAATAAGTTATTTCTTCTTTTAATATTTTTTTTCAATATTTATTTTCTATTTTAATATTACTTTGTTTCTAAAATATTAAAAATCAACAAAAAACGTTTTTTTATATTAATCAAGGTTAAAAATAGAATTTTTCGAAACTACATCCTAACGGTTCTATTTATTCTATTTATTAATTCAATAGAAAACATTAATTCAAGACTTCATATGTCTTAGATCGGATACTTTTTCATTGACTTAATTACTTTTTCTGATACTTGGATACTGAATTTTGTCCGTGAATGTATAGCCATCTCTCTTTCCACTTTCTTTTTTCTCCTGTTTTTCGTTTTGGATTTCTTCTTTTTTCTTTCTTTTTTTGAAACTCTTCTTTTTTTCTTTCTTTATATCATTATCACAAAAATTCTGAATCTTGAGACAGCACTTTTGCATATTATATTCGAAACGAAATCATATGATCATAGCAATACTAATATATAACCACAATAAAAACAGACTACTTTTTTATATATTATGAAAACATAAACAGAGTATGTTTTGAAGACTAGTAAAATAATTAATCAGGCCGCTTAATGATCATAAATATATATATATATATATATACTGGGTTTTACAAAGCAAGAGAATCAAAGATTTAACAATCACCTTTTCTTGAAGACCGAAAAGAAAAAAACAGAGAATCTTTAACCTAGTTAAAGTTTTTTTCCACTTAAATTTATAAAACACACAAAAACAGAGGAGGAGAAACTAAAAAGATGATCATGACGGCTAAATATCGATCTTCACCACCACCGCCGCGAGAAAAGAGGACCGATCAGGGGCGAGTGGGATACACACGCTTCCCGTTGCGATCACAGTCACTGTCGCCGTCGCCGTCACGGGATGTCTCAGAAGTTTGTTTTCAAAGGGAGCGACAGATGAGAGAGTAAGCGTTTTTGACGAAATTTGAGGGAGCGTCACTGTCGTCTTCACCAACTCTCTCTTCTTTGGGATCACACTCCCTTCCTTCTTCTTGAAAGGCTTCATTTCTTGATCGGAGTTCATCTTCTATTGAGAGATATTAGTGTTTATGTATGTCTGCTTTGTGATTTTGCAGAGAAGCTGAGGGTTTATATAGAGAACACAGGAAAGAGAGAAGAGATTTTTCCACCAAGTGAGAGAGTAGTATGGATCGAGGGTTAAACTTGCGCTCCAAGTTGGCAATGTGTTCACACCACACGTGTCAACCAGCCATTTGCTATAAACAATAATATTTATGTTTATAACTTCTACTTATTGTTTTAGCTTCCAAGTAAAATGACTATATCTAATTTTCATAAAATTTAGATATTTTTTGTAAAATGTACATACATTTTCCACCTGCCATTCTAAAATCTAATTATAATAAAATTATTATTATATGAAAGTTCCAAGTATTTTCCCGGCATTAATAGCTAATTCATTATTTATGTATTTTACATATTAGTGAGAGGCGCAAACTTGGAAACTAATAAGTTGAAAAATAAGTTTATACTTTTTCTTCACGACTCTTATTTAATCAACAATAAGTGAAGTTTAGAAACATCAATAAATGTAACAATTAAAGCAGATAAAAGTGCTCAGTTAATGTGACTGGACTTAGTGTTATTTGTTTTTTTTTTTTTTTTGGCAATCAAAAGTATTCTTACCTTCTTACGGTTAAATTCATATAATTTTTTAAAAACACGAATTCATGACCACCTTTTTTTTGAGAAAAAATCATGACCATCTTTATAACAAAATTTTCAAGTGCTTTTTTTTTTCCGTTGACTGTTGGTCAAAAAGATTACTATAAATAGTGATACTTTCAAGTATAACTTGAGAGTGATAATTTCAATCAATAGATAAAACTAGGGCGAGACGGATCCAGATATTTTAAAATTTCAGGGTATCAGGATCTGGATTCGGAATCGTCGGATCCATGGAAAAACTATCCGGATCTGGATCCGTGACCTCTGGACTCTAGATATCCGACCAAAAATTAGGATATCCGCGGATATCCGGATCCGGATCCGAAAATAATATTAAAAATAATGAAAATAATAAATAAATAAATAAAAATATATTTTTAAAAATTATTAGTTAATATTTTAAATGATATTTTTCATTATAAATATAATTTATTATAAAAAGAACTAAAATCAATTATATACATATATATTTATTTATATTAAATTAGTTTAATAGATATATAATATATATGTTTTTAATATATTTAATACGTCTGGATCCGGACCTTAAAATTTTGCTATCCGGATTCGGATCCTAGATTTTACTATCTTTATCTGGATCTAGGCTTTCTGAATATTTTAATTTTCGGAACGATTCCGAACAGATAACGGATCGGATCTCGGATCTTGGATAATAATACCATCTCTAGATAAGACCTTGAGGAAATTAGGTGTGTAAGAACATAACTATAAGTAGATCATTCCCTATTATTGTAAGAACATAACATCTTTTGATGTGAAAAAGCAATATATATTATCTTTCTTATGTCCGTATAGTTCAAAAGCAAGCATATTCCTTTTGTATCATAGGCTATTGCTATATTTGTGTATGGTTTTTTTCTTCCGTTCAGAACACTACAGAGTTAAGCCGAAAGTCATTTTATTTTGTATATATACATACATATATATAAATAAATATATATAAATTTTGTTGTCAGAGATGTCGTGTGAGTGTAAATGCGTTGACATGTGAACCGGAACCAAAACACAGTTATATAACTAACAGAGGATTATGATTATTAACACAGTTATATAACTAACAGAGGATTATGATTATTAAAGTCATCATGAAGATTCGTACTTATGTTATTGTGAAACAGCCGTAGAGTGTAGAGTAAAAAACTTGACATTTTTTTTTTTGCTTTGCCAGAACTTGACTTTTATTTATTTAGCGGTAATCGGCAAAGACATGACTTTCTTTTTTTAATATAAGACCGAATGTGACAAAAATTAGTATCACCAAATAATTTGTTTTCTGTAAATCAGGAAAACTATTCGGTTTACTAAAATTTATTTCTGGTTTCAATCTGACTAGTAAACTTAGGCCTACAATACATCTGTTTATTTATATCCAATATCGGAAAAGATCATTCTTTTATATATTGCACTTCTTAAGCCTTCTCAAGCCCGTGCCTATGGGTTTGGTAAAAAAGCATTTGCCTCAGAGTCCCTAAATAATATATAAATTTTAGGATCCCAAGTTTAAAGACATTTTATTGGACACTTCTCAGCATCAACCCGAGTTCAAACTTAATAACTTTATTCAAGGAAATTTTTATTTCCAGCTTTATATCATTATTATTTCCAGTTTTCTTGTTTGTCTATTAAACCTTTTGTTTTTACTTTTTTTTCTCATGGAACCACCGATACGACTAAGCAAATACACATACATTTTTTTATTGAAAGAACCCCATTTTTTAGTTCGTCTTAGGCCTCTTGAAGTCTTGATACAACATTGAACCTCTTGTTGTGAATTTGTAAAGAAGTTTCATTTCAACATATGGACTTACATTGTCAATTGGTGACAATCAAAATACCCAAATTAGCACAAAACATGTAACAAAGTAAAGTCATAAATTAAAAAAATTTCCACAAAAAATAAAAATAAAATAATTCATTCCCACGTACATATATATGTCAATGACTCAACATAGTAAAAAATCAATAACTATGTCAACAGCTATACTCATCACGAATTCAACGCACATGTTTCCATAATTCAACACAAAGAAAGAAGTTTGGTCAAAAGCATTCACACTGCTCCAAAAACAAATTCATATGAAATTATACATTATTAAATTTACCCCTAAACTCTTACGAATTTATATGGATCTATAGTATGGAGACATCACGGTGGCATATTGAATTAGAAGTTAATTAGAGACCATTTCAAATAAACGATTACCATTATCACACAACGCCTCATAATTATTACAACTTGGTATTTTAACAAAAAGAGGATATATATATCATAATCATCATCACCACAATCGGAAACTGAACAGTGCATACATAAATTGAAATGACAAAAAAAAAAAAAAAAACAAAAACAAAGAGACACATAATCACAAAAAAGCTTACACAAACGAGAACATCAGCTTCTATATATGTAAAACAAACCCATGAAAGATCACAACGGCTCCATATCTTCAAGTACCATCAAGAAAAGACTGATCAAGGAGGAGTGGGGTACACGCGCCCTCCGTTACCGTCCCCGGTAGACTCAGAGCTCCGGCTACAACCGGCGGGAGTGAGGGCAGAGATAATGGCTTTCGCGGCCCTAGTCTTCACAAGCTTCCTCTTGACGGGAATCACACTCGCTGGTTCTTTCATCACTTCCCGATCCACCTTAGAACTAGAACCATCTCCTTTGGTACTCATCTTTTGTCTATCTATGTGTTTGTGTATGTATGTATGCGAGTGTTTGTAGTGTTGTAATTGTGAAGCCATGCAAGATGTGGGTTGGTTTATATAGAGATGAGAGGCCCCTAAATGAGTAATATTAAGAATCAAACTTCTGATCTAAGTTCATTTCAAAAACAAAAATTAAAACCTTCCGCTCTAAGTTGCTCCATCTCCACACTACGTGTCAGCCACTCATTTGGTGTAAAGAGGAAATGTAATTTTAATTAATGTCTTCTACTTATGATTTTTAAGCTTCGAAAGAGAAAATGAAATTATATATGCGAAACTTACATATAGTTTCGTAACTTTGGACACTTCTGGATATATGGGGATACATAAGCTCATGAAGAAGCGAAAAGAAATAAAAGAAATATTTTATATAATATGAAATTTCCATGCATCGCCTCCTTTTTATTTTTAATTAATTAATTTATTTATTTACTTTGCAGATGAGGCCAACTTGGGATCTAACCAGTCTACCGTTAGTACAAGGAACCGGGAAGACAACATTCTGACACACTTTTTTATATTTTTTATTCACTACGCAAATATATCTTCTTCTTTTTTCACTCAAATATATTTATATGACAATATCTAAAGAACACTACAAAATAAAAAAATTCTTCTTTTTTCACTCAAATATATTTATATGACAATATCTAAAGAACACTACAAAATAAAAAAATCCGTACACTAAATAATAGGTGGTTTTTTAATCAACATATATTATGCGTGTAGAGTTAAATTGGGTTATTTTGACATATAACTATTGGACTAAAAAATAAAGTTTTATAGCTATCATAATAATAAAATTAATTAAAAACTAAAAAACAACTATTTGACCAAAATAATCTCATATAAGAAAGTTGGAAATATAGAGAGAGAAAGAGATTTGAAACAGTGATCGAAAAATGTTTTGGTGAAGAGCGAGTTATAGGAAGAGGAATGAAAGACTAAGGTCCATGCTGGTGAGGAGAAGACGACGGTGGAGGAGAGGCTGTGCACATCGATATTGACAAATCAGAGGTGGTAGAGAAGAGGTTGTGCCTATCGACAATAATGAATTAGAGACGGTGAAGGAGTGGTTGTGCCCATCGAAAGTGACGAATCGAAGGCGGTGGAGGAAAAACCATATTTTCTGGTGAGATTAAAAAATATGGGAGTGTGTATGTGAGATGGATTTAATTTTGTAATTAATACACAAAATATAAAGAATATCACGGTCAATTTTTTTTTATTTTTATGTTATCTACCTAATTAATAATTTTTTTGTTGGTTATAACCCCTAAATTTCCATTTAAATTTAAGAGAACAATAAAACCAACACAACCTAGCTACGTATTTCACATGGACAATTGGTCATAAGTTTTTATAAACAAAAACTTATATCATATATTTTAAAAAAATCGTTAAGAACTCCGGTCCGCCCCGCTGGATTTTGTCCAACCTGCACATCTTTTGTTCAAAACCTAATTACGTAGAAACATAACTATCTATGTAGATTCACTTTGGTACAGTGGGTCTAGGCAATATCCCTTTTTATGTAATCGTGTCAAGATAATTAGAGTCATTTCCCCTTTTGTATATTTGTATATTTGTTTGTTTTCTTTTTCATATCATGTGTTTAATTTCTGTCAATTTTAATAGATTTTTTGTTCAGACCACACTAGCACACCAGATCTGCTTGGTCGTTAGGAACAGAACAAAGATCAGTCAAGGCCCCATTTCATTTTAAGGAAATTTATGTTATTATGATCTAAAGATTTTGTTGTCAGAGATTCGTGTGGAAAAATGGAAGAAACGTGACGGAGATTGAATTACAGAGAAACAAAACAATACTTTTTAAAAAAAATATTTATAAACAATACTAATTCAGTGTTTTGATTGACAAATCTTTCTAATCGTAGCGTTGCATTTGATAAAACAATACATTTTCAGATTCAAAATAATAGCGGCTGTGAATTTCGATGAATTTTCCAAATAAATAAAAATAAAACAAAAACCCAAATATAAATTTGGAAGATTCCTCCCTCCGTCTTGTTATCAAATCGATTGATAATCTATTTTTGACAATAAAAATAGATTATTTTCTCGACTCTGTTAAAGTTTATATTTAAAGGATTCATATCGGGATCTTTAGCAAGATCAAGATCGGAATTTTTTATGGAAACAAAAAAATATCTAGACACAAGAAATAAAGAGAAAAATCAAGTCAAAATATACTTTGAAATTTGACTTTTTTCTTACCCTTCTCTGTCATGCAAAAAAAAAAAAGGTTATGTAGACAGCGAATCTTTAGCAAGATTTGAACCAGCGTCGACATATTGCCAACCAATTTACAGTCAGTCCCAGTAAAAGCAACTCCAACCACAAACACCAAATTTAGTGTTAAAATCACACTAAATTTGGTGTTATACAATTTTACATTTTTTTCATCTCTAACCACAACACCAAATTCCACACTAAAAAAATATTTTATTATTATATTATTAAATATTAGATTCTTTTTATTTTATTTTTTATAATTTTGAAGTATATTAATTATTCTTATAACAAATTAATTATGACTTAAAAATAAAATTACAGTCGATAAATTAAAAATAGTGAAAATTTTACATCGTACTAATTTCAATAAATTAAAACAGTAAAATAAATTACATCATACTAATTTTCAGAATTAGTATATCCGGACCACAAATGTTCAATTAATGCATTTCGAAGTTCAATATGAGCTTCCTAGTCTTTGATTTTTCTGTGTTGAGCTAAGAATTCTTGAAATCGAACATCATCATTATATACTCTTATCTTTATTAATTTATTGTACTTGCTAACTCATTAACATTTTTCTCTTATCTTAAATCAGTTAAACCAAGCGAAGATGTTATTAACACAATATGAAAAATACCAGAAAAGATTCAAATTCGACCATGTCTGGCCTATCCTTAAAGATATTGAGAAATTTTCAAATAATCAGACTAATAGAGCCGCTGCATTCCAAGAAGAAGGTCGTAATGTTATGTCCTCTCCATCATTCCAAGATGAGTCATCGCCATCCCCTGGTATTAATTCATTTGATCTAAATACTAATAGTGAAGAAACCACTTTTAGTTTATCTCAGAGACCCATGGGTGCAAAAAGGCAAAGAAAAAACATCAATTTGAGGAACAATTTAAACAAATGATGGAGCAAAATGATAAGCTTATTAAGGCTATTGCTAAAGGTACTTCTTAAAGAAATGAAATTCAAAGACAGAAAGTCGAGGTACAAAGGATGAAACAAGAGCATAAAATATTATTCGCGGATTTGAATTTTGTAACCGATCCAGCGTGTCGTGCGTATATTAAAAATGAAAGAGCGATAATATTGAGAAGAAGAGCACTAACAACCCAATGTCAAGAACACGGAGAAGGTTCTCAAACCCAATATCATGGATCTCAATATTGAGCATCTCAAGCTCAAGCTCAAGCTCAAGCTCAAAGTGAACATGTTCAAGGACAACAAGTCCAAGGTGAAGACCAAAGATCACCAAATGACCAACAAGATTTTACCCAGTACTATAATTATCTTAGGGGAAATAATTTTTCCGGATATTAAATTATTGTTTAAATTTATGTTATGTTCTTAAAACTATTTTTTTGCATTTTTTTTATGTTTGTTTTATTTGAATTTTGTAATTTTATGTTTCTAATTTTTAATTAAAGTTTAATATGTATAATTAATCTTAATAAAAAATGTGTATCTTAATCAATAATATGTATTATTATATTATTTAACAAAAAAATATACATATTTTAATGTTTAGTGTAGTGAATAGTGTTACACCAAATATAGTGCAACACTATTCACAAAACACTAAAATTTGAAGTTGCCGTTTCTTTATACCGTCCGATTGGACTATATAATTAACACCAAATATAGTGTTATACAGTCCGCTTGGAGTTGCTCTAAAGCCTTGAGTTGAGGTATGCTATTTTACAAAAATACCACATTGAGTTGTTCATTTGCAAAAATACCACAAATTATGGATTTTTAAAGCCTAAATCTTAAAATTTTAAACCCTAAAAATGTTTTGATCCCTAAAAACTCTTAAATCTTCAAAACTAAACTCTAATACAACATAGTTAACCCAAACATAAATGATATAATGAGTAAATAATTTTGAAAAAGTAGTATTTTTGCAAAGATTTTGAAAATATGACATTTTTAAAAAAATTACATTTCAAAAATGACATTTCTCAAAATTTATCTTAATAACATTAGTATTCACCGTGTGAAACAG
This sequence comes from Arabis hirsuta, assembly GCA_964056655.1. Classification (NCBI taxonomy): domain Eukaryota; kingdom Viridiplantae; phylum Streptophyta; class Magnoliopsida; order Brassicales; family Brassicaceae; genus Arabis; species Arabis hirsuta. The sequence continues at coordinate 20,956,798 of OZ053305.1, read as the reverse complement.
CCATAACGTGAACATTATAGTAATCAAGTGCTTATCCAATCTATTATATTATATATAAAGTAAAAAATCCTACGTGGTATTCTCCTATTGATATTGATTTGAATGTGGTTGATTACAGGATATCCTCTAAAAACTTAGGGGGTGTTATTGGGAGTAGGATTCTTAATGATTTTTAAAATTCTTAGATTCTATTGTTATTGGTTTATAAATTCTAACAATCTTAATGAAATCTATTGTTATTGGTATGTAAATTCTAAACAAATCTCTCTACAAATTTAACAAATCTCTAAACTTTTCAAATCAACAAATTCTATCTAAATTCTACTCCCAATAACCCCCTTAATAATATACTCTAATTCGTTTGTTGGGTACATTTTGGGTTTGAACCCAAATTTTAATCAAGGCCCATAAAAGCAATTAAAACCCTAGCTAGCTTTTTCTTCTTCATGAATCGCATACTTTTTTCTTCTTCGGGTTTTATTTCTTTTTGCTTTTTTTGCACAAACTAAGAGTTTCAAGCTTCTAATGATATTTTCTTCCTAATTTCTTCTCTGTTTTTAAGTCTATCATGTTCTCTTATTCGTTGTTGGTTTTCTTATTTCTTAATTTGTTATTGCTTCTTGCAGATATCATATTTACTAATCCAGGTATGAATTTATTTTTCTATGGTTCACGATTTATTTTGATGACTTTATATAAATAGTAGGCGTAGGGTTTGTTCTATTACATGTTGGTGCTTCTTTAACCTAATGAATTGTTTATTTTGGCAGATATTAATGTGGTCATTGATGTATGATGTCTTTCACGTTTGCTTTCTTTGTTGACAGGTTTGTTATTTTTAGTTGTTCATATATATTATTTTGTTTTCAAGTTTATCAGTCCTTATTGAGTTATAAATTGTACATCATGGTTTTTAGTTGATGTTCTTATGTATTTTGTTTTGTATGTTTCATTGTCGTTAGATAATTATTAGCACTACAAGAAAACAGGCTGTTACCAACAAACCATTTCGTCAGTAATTCGTCAGTAACAGGTCTAACTGACGGAAACCCGATGACAAAAGTTCGTCGGTTTTATCTGGTCGGTAATTAAATTTTGTCGGTTTTTTGTCGATTATTACTGACAGATTATTTACGACCCAAAACCGACGACTTACCGATGCCAAATCTGTCGGTTAATTACTGACGGAGTATCGACAACATAAACCAACCACATACCGATGACAATTGTGTTGGTATAGTCGTCGGTACGGCGTCAGTAAATAACCGACATATTTGGATCGGTAAGTCATCGGTTTTGGGTCGTCGGTAATCCGTCAGTAATAACCGACGACACACCGATGACAAACCGACGAATAATTGGATATAAAACTAACGGAAAACCGACGAGTTTGCTTTTAGAAAACCGACGAGTAACCGACGGTTTATTAATTTTTTTATTTAATAATATATTTTTTATAAAATAATTAAATCTATTAAATATTTAAAATGAAATAATATAATTAAAATTTTAATTAATATTAATAATATTTTAAATATTAAATTTTGAAATTATACAAAATATGAAAAAAAAAAAATCTACGGGTTTGGGTTTTGAAACGGGTTCATCCTTAGACCAAGAATCTCTTGTCTGAAAGTTTCCATATTGCGTCTACTCGCCTCTCGATCTTCTTGCATTTGCTTCTCCAAAGCTGTAATCCGCTCATCACTTTCTTTTAGAGATTCCTCGAGGGTGGCGTGGTCGATGCCACAAGACCGAGCAGATAGTCGTTGACTTTGAGTTAGATTTCCTAACCCAAAGATTCGACCCTTTCTTTTTGGTGCTTCCTGCAAGTTATGGAAAACAATTAGTAAATTTTAATAATAAACATAAAAAAATCAAATTTAACTCAACAACTTCTCTTGCAACGGGATCTTGCATTTGTTTATTTTTTTTGTTGGTGTGCATATACTCCATCATATATAAATGTGAAGGATGCACACCATTTTCCTCAAACTATTATTAATTTAAAAAGCAAGATTAGTTGGAAAATTATTAAAAATAAAAGATAAAATAAAAAGAAGTTGAAACACTTACAGCTTGTTGTTCATGGGTCTTGAAGCTCACTGGTCCAGAATTGTGTATAGCAAATCCTTTTCCACTTCGGTCGCTTAATCGATTCTGAGAGTTTTTCTTTGATGCTGCATTTGTTTCCGGCTTCTCCCAGTGAAGCTGCAACTCTTTGAACACTGCATCGATCACCCCCTTGGTACTTTCCCTTTTCGCCACCTTTTCTTCCACTCGTTGATAGTTTTCCTATAGTGTGTCTGAATGTCCTCAAACGCCACACGAACCTCATGCGTTATGTTTCTATCTCATGTAAATTCTTGCTAAAAAGGATAAAACAAAACAATTGTTAGTATTTAAAATTAAATAAAATTCGTAAATCATAAATAAAAATTTACTTACAGCAAATTGTCTAAACCAAAGATCTTTCTCTGTTTGCGACAAGAGACTGAATTGTGGATATGGAGCCTTCAAGAGTCCTTGCATCATTCGCAAGTAAGCCTTTCAAATGCCGTTGTGCGAATATCCAAACCTAAAAACAGTAAACAAAATTGTTAGAAGTTATCAAATTTCATTAATTTAAAAACAAATATTGAAAAACTTAAAATTGACTTACCATATAGATTTGTGTACTTGTAGATCAAGGTCGAGAACTGTCATTCGGTGTCGTCCCGGCTGCAACACGAAATCCTCGATACTCATCTCCATTGGTGGAATAGAATGTTGCATCGGTGTATCGCTCTGGTAGCGGATTGCGATCCACTCGCTCTATCCGCCGGAACTTGGGTCGAGCGGCCCAATTGACTCGCCATATAATTTCTGCCATAATCCCTTAAGAAAATTACAGAAATGTTAAATAAATATTATTAAACAAAAAAATCAATAATAAAATTAATTGTAATTGCAAACATAATATGAAAAAAATCATTAAGTTCAATAAAATCCCAAAATACAAATTCTAAAATAAATAAATTCATAGAAATCAAATAAAAATCCTTTAAAAAAAAATTTCTAAAATCAAATCGTTTTTAATAATTCTTAAATTAGTAACAAAATATATAATTCAAAAAAATAACAAAAATTCACCAATAATTCGTTTTTATTTAAATCCTACTAATTTTATAAATTTATAAAACCCTAAAATACACCAAAAATTCACCAATAATTCGTTTTTATTTAAATCCTAGTAATTTTATAAATTTATAAAACCCTAAAATACACTAATCTAACACATATAAATCGAAAACTATGAAATTGGCCGTTTGAAATGCTAACTAACCACCTAAACTATCTAAAAGCCAAATTTACAAACCTAATATTAACCAAATCTCTAGGATTTACACATAGAGGAAGAAATCTTACATCAATTCGCCGGTTTGTGAGAGATGTCGCCGACGTGGGTAGAGGGAAGGAGAAGAATTGGGATTTTGGTAGAGGGATAGAGAAAGAGGAGATTCAATCAAAGGAGGAGAAGGAGGAAGAGGATAACAGTCGGTTTGGGTAGATAAAAGCCGCCGATTTGAGAGAAAATTGAGTCGGTTTTCGATAGAGAGAATTCGAGAATGGGGAAGAAGAAAGAGTGCAGGTTTATTTATTTCCTATAACTGACGTAAATCCGACGGTAGGGGAAAAAATATAATTAAATAGTTTGTAGGTTTTATTTAATTCCCGGAACCGATGAAAAACCGACGGTAGGGGAAAAAATATAATTAAATATTAATTGGCGCGGTGTCAAATAATTTGGGGAAAATAAATGCGGGGAAATAACCAACGAAAAACCGACGCATCCACGAATTTTTGCATGTCATTTAATTGGCCGGTTGACTTCTAACCGACAACTTCTTGGAATGCCGTCGGTAATGCGTCGGTTATGGATATGAATTAATCGACGCAAAACCGACGGACTCAGGGTTTAGGGTATAGATAGGAGTAACAGTTTTGAGTTTAGAGTTTAATATTAAAAATAGGCTTATTTTATGATGACTTACCATTTAAGTCTCCAATTTAGAGGTTTCACAATCTTTTTATATCATTCTTTTAATATTTTAACAATGTAAAATGCAAATCACAAATATATGTACATAAGTATACAAAACACTTTATACCATTAATTAGTCATTTCATTAGAATTTACAAAAACCACCATTTTATATCACTTTAATGTTGGTATGACTTCTATTGTAGTTAGAAACATCAATAGAAGTTGAGAAACTACTTGTTTTGATAACACAATTTTATATTCGTGTCCCTAAATATAAGTGCGTCGGTTATGCGTCGGTTCCAGAAGAAATTAAATCATAGGACCTGTCGAAAAGGGCGGCTCATCGGTTATTAAATAAAAACCGACGGAAAACCGACGACTTCTGGGAATGATCCAAATTAAAAATTTTCAAATTATCCAAAAATATTATAAAGACATAAATTAAAATGATCCAAAATAAAAATTTTCAAATTATCCAAAAATATTATATAACGATAACAAGAAAATTAAAATGATCCAATACATTATAATTAACTACTCTGAATCAGTAGAGTAATAAGAAGGAATTGAATCTTCATCATCGTCAAACTCTCCTACTGATTGCTCAGAGTCTTCATGAACTCTATCATCTGTGAAGTTAGTGAAGTCAACGACAAGGTCCACTTCAAGAGAATGCTCAACCGGGGCCATTAAACCACTTCCGCTAGGTTGCAAAGGCTCATGATAGGCAACTCCATAAAATTTTCCTCTTGGATTTATAGGTGTTACGGTCAACCAAGGATCTATCCGAGTTGTGACCTGTGGGTAGCGAATGTAGCATACCTAAGTTTATAAGAAAATGTTATTTCGCAAAAATAAATAAATTTCATAAAAATTTAATTTATGTGAATAATGAACCACATGTTTTGTACCTGATCTGCTTGTGATGCAAGGATGAAAGGGTCATATTTCATTAGTCTTCGTCGTGAGTGGACCGATGTAACTCCGAACTTGTCAATTTGAACACCACTATCAATAAGTGGATCGTACCAATCGCAGAGGAATACAATGCACCTTAAGTTGTTCATGCCAGGATACCGAACTTCTAGTATCTCTCTAAGGATACCATAATACACAATATCGGCTGATGTCGATGAGATACCGTAATCCACTGTTGTTCTCTTTGACCCCTCCTCATGAATCCTAAATGTGTATCTCCTCGTGCAATATCTCAGATATGAAGTTACAATGTAGTTAGACCCGTTTATGAATTCTAATAACCATGACGGAAATGAATGACCTTTCTGTACCTCCTCTGATACATGTGACAAGTTAATTACATTTTAATTATAATTTGGGACATGTAATTTTTTAAAAATAATAATTTTTTTTAACGTCTGATTTTATTCCACATTGTGGTCAAAACAATAGAGTCTAAGAAGAATCCAACCCCTCCACTTCAAACATAATGAAAGAAAAAGCTCAGAGACATATAACGTCTCAGCCTGCAACCAAACAACCATCATATCCCGGATGAGAAGGGAGATTGATGGTCACACAAAAGACTCTCGTGCAATTCGGTCATGGAGCCATGATGGGCCACCAAACGCAAGATAAGAATGGAATCGTCCATCACGAAGGACACTCTTCGCTATATCACGAGCTATAGAGTTTGAGCTATGTGTTTCCAAATCAAAAGTCACACTATGGAAAGCACGTCGTAAATCTGTAATCTGATGTAGCAAAAATCGGTACCGGGGCCATTCTTGAGGCTTGGACATCGCCTCAAAAGCTGCTGTACAATCCGAAGCTAGCACAATATTCTCAAACCATAAATCGCGCAGGCTTTGTAAGGTCCAGACAATGCACTTGAGTTTCGCAATGAGCCTATTTGAGGACGAAGTAAGAGCCTCCCTTGCATGATGCGTGACCGAACCAGTGTGATCCCTTGCTATCCAAGCTACACCCGAGTGAAGAGTAGCATTCCGCCAATTAGCATGGATGTTGCATTTGATTGAGCCTGGGCTTGGGGGTTGCCATCGTGTGCTATTCACGTGTCCTTTTCTGAGTTGTGCTTCTTGGAGTTTGGTTTCAGTGTTGATTAGTTTCCAATGTTTTGCCTCTTCTAAAGCTCTAGCAACCACTAATTCTGCGGCTTCTTGTGTATGTGCATACAAAACCGCGTTTCCATTCTTCCATATACTCCATAAAAGCCACGGGATAGCACTTCGGATTTCAGTTTCAATGCCTTGATCATTCATAAGATTCAACATATATGTCATGTTTTCTTCCAAAGAATCCACAAAACCATTAGCTGGGATCGGTATCTTTGTAATCTAATACATGAGCAAGACCGTATCACATTGAAACAAAACGTGAGAGATCGTTTCACTTCCTTGATTGCAAAGTTTGCAGGTTTGATCCATCACTAGACCCCGTGTAACTAATCTCTCTACCACTGCCAAAGCACTAGATATTGCTCGCCAAAGGAAAACTTTGATTTTCTGGATCGTTTCCAGCGACCAAATACTCCTCTTTATCACAAGTCGGGCTTGTTCCAGTTCTGTTCGCGGTGGCTGGGGCAGAGGCAGAACATTAGAAACAAACCAGTAGCCACTCTTTACCGTATATGAGCCATTGTCGGTGTAGGCCCAAATGTATCGATCCTCCAACAAACCAACTGGCATGCTCAAGATTTTTCGTGCCTCAAGCCGGGAAAACAGAGTATATATCAGCCCACTATTCTAAGTATTATATGGCGTAATGAGATCAGAAACAAACATATTGAGGTTGATCAAAGTCTGCTTCTGTAGAGGCACTCATGGATGCTCCTCCATTATCCATTTCTCATGCCATACTCTTGTGCTTCTCCCATTCCCTATGGACTTGAGTAAGCCTCTTTGTAATAATTCCTTCCCATACATAATACTGCGCCAAGCATATGATGGCATATAGCCTTTTCCACAAGTCAAAAATTCCGTATTTGCAAAATACCTCCCTTTATAGACTTGAGCCAGTAACGAAGCCGGTTCATTGAGGATCTTCCATGCTTGTTTAGCAAGTAACGCTTGGTTAAAATCACTTATATCTCGGAAACCAAATCCGCCATTTTCCTTTGAGATGCATAAGTCTTTCCAGGATACCCAATGAATCTTCCGTTTCTCTTCACATGTATTCCACCAAAAACTAGACATCGCACTCGTGATCTTTTGACATTAATGTTTTGTAAGTCTGAAGCATGACATTGCATATACCGGAAGAGCCATGGCAACCGACTTGAGGAGTACCTCCTTTCCTCCAAGGAAAAACGTTTTGGCAAACCATCCACTAAGTCGTTTGTTAAGTTTCTCGGTAATGAAAGCAAGCATTTGTTGTTTGGACCCACTAAAACATTCCGGTAAGCCTAAGTATGAGCCATCTCCACCTTCTTTCTCAATACCCAGCCGAAGTGCTAGCACTTTCTTCATGATCGGGTCTATATCACCCCCAAAGCTAACCGCAGATTTTGAAAAATTGATCTCTTGACCAGAAGCAATACAATACAACTCGAAGCATTTCAGGAACTCCGAGCATTCTGGTAATGTAGCTTTACACAAAAACAAGCTATCGTCAGCGAACAACAGGTGTTGTATTGGAGGACATTTCGCAGCTAATCTCATTCCCGAAAGTCTTTTCTCTTTCTCGGCTCTAGTCATGACATGCGACAAAGCCTCAGCACATAAGATGAAAAGAAAGGGAGACAAAGGATCACCCTGCCTTATGCCCCGTGTAGGAGTGATGTGTCCATGTGCTTCTCCATTAAGATAAACGGTGTATGTGAAAAACCTAACACAATACATGATCCACTTAATCCACTGATTATCAAACCCCATCCTCTGAAATAATTCCTCCAAAAATTTCCATTCCATACGATTGTATGCTTTAGACATATCTGTTTTGATAGCAAGAAAATCTCCTTTGCACTTTGGATCAGTCCGTAAACCATGGATCATTTCATGTGCAAGTAACAAGTTATCCGATATCAACCTACCCGACACAAAAGCACCTTGAGATGGTGAAACCAAGAAAGGCAGAACCTTCTTCAGTCGTGTGCATAAAATCTTAGACACAATTAAAAATAATAATTAATAAATATTTATATAACACTTACATAAATTGCAAGCCAAACAGAAAAATCTCCCTCTTTTACTTTCTCAAGTTGTTCTTTAGTGTAACCCGTGTAGTAGGTGCGTATTAAGGCTATGTAAATCCTACATCAAACTTATTAGTATTTTAGATAAAAATATAATATTTAAAAAATTCATAATATTAATTACCTCTCATATTGCAGAATATCACACAATTGTTGAGAATATACCTATGCAAATGCGTATGATCCTGCTCGGAAAGTTCTCGTTTCTTTCCTTTCCCACTTAAGCGACCAATTTGTGTAAACAAGTTAGGTACGTAGACAGGATAACTTGGTCGCTCGCCTCCATCATCATGGCGAGAAGGCTTACGACTCTTTGTATGAACCTCAGATGGAAAGTAATATTCGGCAAAGTGTGAAACATCTTCGTTTATGCTCTGCGACACAATGGAACCCTCGACTTTGCTTAAGTTTTTAACCTTCTTTTTTAGATGGAACATATAACGCTAAAAAGGATACATCCATCGATATTGAACATGACCTCCTAATGCTACTTCTCGAGGGAGGTGAATTGGTAAATGTTCCATAATATCAAAAAATGACGGTGGATATATCTTCTCGAGATTGCATAAGATGAGTGGAATATTTGTCTCTAAATTGCAGATACCGTCAACTGTAAGCGATCTTGTGCATATATCTCGAAAAAACCCACCAATAGCTGCATAATTAAAAAAATTCATTAATTATAAAATATATTGGTATGAATAATTTACCTAATTAATTATAAAAATTAATTGGTAAAAATAATTTACATGCAATAGGTTCATGAACGTTCTGTGGAAGAAGATGTGCAAAAGCAAATGGAAGTAGGCGTTGCATCACAACATGACAGTCATGACTTTTCATTCCACTAAACTTTCCTTCTGCAAGGTCAACGGAATTACGCAAATTGGATGCATAACCATCAGGAAACTTGACACTACGAATAATCCAGTCGAAGAACGCTTGCTTTTTTGGCACTTCTAAACGATATGTCGGTATTAGACATTTCCCATCTAGCAGTACTTCGAGTTGGGATCGAGAGCATATATTTGCTAAGTCTAATCTAGACTTTAAATTGTCTTTTGTTTTCCCTTGTACATTTAGGACGGTGTTCATGATGTTGTCGAAGAAATTATTCTCAATGTGCATGACGTCTAGATTGTGCCTCAAAAAATGGTCTTTCCAATACGGCAAATCCCAAAAGATGCTCTTTTGTGCCAATTGTGATTCACACCAGCAGCGAATAAATTTGTATGCTCTTTCCCACCGACATCAGGAGTCCTCCGTGCTCAAAAATCCCGTAACTGAATCAAAATATCATGATAATCTGCTTCGGGAGGTGGAACATCATTCACTCGCTTGTTCTTCGTAAACAAAGTCTTGCTACGACGATAAGGATGACGCGGAGGTAGAAACCTTCTATGACAATCAAACCAGCATGTCTTTCGTCCGTGCTTCAATTGGAATGCATCTGTGTTATCTTGACAATAAGGACAAGATAATTTTCCATGTGTCGTCCACCCGGATAACATACCATAAGCAGGAAAGTCGCTTATCGTCCACATAAGTACCGCTCACATCTGAATGTTTTGTTGGTAGGATATATCATATGCTTCAACGCCGTGTTCCCATAACATTTGCAACTCATAAATCAATGGCTGTAGGAAAACGTCAAGTGATGTCTTTGGATGTTCAGGACTGGGAACGAGAATCAAAAGATACAAAAACTCTCAACGCATGCACAACGATGGAGGTAAATTGTAAGGTGTTACAATTATTGGCCACAAAGAATATTGTCTTCCATGCTTGCCAAACTGATTGAAACCATCTGTACATAATCCAAGGTATACATTCCTTCGCTAATAAGCAAAATCCGGATATACAGCCTGAAAATGTCTCCAAGCTTCCGCATCAGAAGGATGCGTAATTTCCCCTTCTTCTGTTATATGCTCTTCGTGCCATCTCATCGCCTTTGATGTACGCTCAGATTGATATAACCTCTTCAACCTATCTGTAAGGGGTAAATACCACATCCTCTTATGTGGGATAGGATATCTCCCACTTGTTTCCTTGAATCGGGGTTGACCACACCATTTACATTTCCTAAGGGTTTCATCTTCTCTCCAGTATATCATACAATTGTCGATGCAGACATCAATCATCTGATATGGCAATCAAATACCAGATACTAATTTTTGAACCTCGTAATATGAAGCCGGAGAAAGATAATCTTCAGGCAAGATGTCTTTCACAAAATATGCTATGGCATCCACGCAATCTTCTGCCAAATTGTAGTCTGTTTTTATCGACATCAATGTACTTGCAGATGATAAAAGAGTATGACCATCTCTACATCCTCTATATAATGGCTGTTTAGATGCGTCTAACATATAAAAAAAACCTTCGGGCCTCTAAATTTGGTTCTTCAGCCGTATGCAAATTAGGTTCGTCCACCGTCCCTATATGTTCTCGATATGCATCATTCACCATCTGAACCGTACCAACACCAAAATCTACACTATTTGTTATATGTTCCTCTATCCTATTTGCAGCATATGATGATTCGCTAGTACTACCATATTCCGGTCTTTCACCATGGAGTTACCAAATCTTGTAACCATCCATAAATCCATTGGTATATAAGTGACTCCAGACGAAATCAATCCTAACATTACGAGAATTCTGGCAAACACAACATGAACATTTCAACATACCAGTTTTAAGGGCGGATGGTTGCCGACAAGCTACATCCATAAACTGTCCAACACATCATGCGTAATCGTCGTTTATTGCATTTGACTCCGGATCATGCATCGGCTGGTCTATCCACGACCGGAAATAAGACATTGATTTTGCTGTATGTTTTTTCTATGAAGAAAAAATGATGAAGATAATGAGTGTGTTATAGAGAATGAGAGTGAATTTGTAGGGAAATTAGATACGGCTTCTTGTCGGTAATCCGTCGGTTTTACCGACGTAAGTCGGTAAACCAAACGGACTAAAACTCGTTGGTATATTTTGTCGGTTATTATGTCGGTAAAACCGACGGACTAAAATTCGTCGGTTATTTATCGGAAAAAACGACGAACTATCATTTTGTCGTTTATACGGACTATAAACGACGAACTATCTTTTGTCGGTTATTAACCGACGGAAAACCGACTGTATGCCAGTATAACCGACGGACTAAAATTTTTCGGTAGAGTTTGTCGGTTATTATGTCGGTAAAACCGACGGACATAATTTCGTCGGTTATTTACCGACAAAAAACCGACGAAATGTCTTTTGTCGGTTATTTACCGACAGAAAACCGACAGATTCATTTTCATCGGTTATGAGTCGGTTAGTCGTCGATAATTTATGACAAATATCTGTCCGTCGGTAAATTCGTCGGTTTTAACGGTGTTTTCTTGTAGTGTAGGGTTTGATTTTTTTTTTTGTATCGTAGATATATGTTAATTGTGAGTTGTTCTTATGTATTGTGTTTTGCATGTTTCATAGTCGTTAATTAACTTTTTGGTCTGATTTCTTTTATTGTTTGTTTTTCCTCCAGATTTTGTGTTCTTTGATATCAAAGTAAGATGTTATTATGTTGTTTTTTAATTATATTAACCTTATCTTTTATCGATCTGAAACAGTATTATTTTGATATCAAAATACAAGTTACAGTTGTTAATCTACCATATTGCTACCGTTTTAAACCTAACTTTGTGACTCTATTTTCTATTGTTTTAGGTTACGAAGATGAAAACCTCTTAACAAAGGAAAATTGGAGGTCATTGTTAGGATTTGAATAAGTCATGAGAAGAATAAGTTTGTGTCTTATGGAATTTGTTTTAGTTGAGTTTGTTGGGATCGAATCTCCCCCTGGTGAACGACAGTCATAAAATAGCTAAGTATGGAAACCGTGTCGACGCTGTGCACATCGCGTGTTGATATCGTACGCATCGCGACATGAAGTCGGTCAAATTCCGCGACACTTGGTACCGATGTCACGAGGTGCTGATGTCACGGCAGTTGGTGCCGATGTCGCCCGAGGTGCCGATGTCGTTCAACGTGGTTCCGATGTCGAACGACCTCGGCGCCGATGTCGACGAACGACGGTGCCGATGTCACAAGGAGACGGCACCAATGCAGACAAATGACGGTGCCGATATCGTGAGGGGATGGCACCGATATCGATCGTTGGATGCACCGAGGTTGCCGTGGACCGATGTCATGGTGTCGAAGTGGTTCCGATGTCATGCTAATGTTGTTGCACCGAAGTGGTTCCGATGTCAATCTCATGTGGCGTTGATGTTGACTACGTGTGATGACGATGTCGGTCGATGCGTGACAAAGGAGAATGGTGGCTTGACTAATTGGTAATGGACTGAAGTGGCATGTGACGAGGCCCACGAAAGGATCGACACAAGCAATCTAAGCAAGAATGAAAATCGCAAGAGAAGGAGGAGGATTTCCATTATCGCTTAGGGATAGACAAAATTGCCTTAGGTTACTATATATACATGTACATAACCCTTGAGACCTGGAAAAATCGATACACAAACACTTGCAAGATAAAGCTTTCCGAACAGCAATAGAACAAGTTTTTCAATTCTCTTTACGTTTGTTTGCGTTGGTTTAACCCTAAAAATTCAATGCCCTACGAAAGTCTCTACCAAGAGGGGCAATCACACGCCCGATTTCATCCAGCACGAAGGAGGATTCAAGGGAGCACATAATTCCAAGTGGAATCCACTGGACGAAGTTAAGGACAAGGTCAAGCACGAGGAAGAGGTCAGGTACGTGGCCGTGGCCGGGGCCGAGACCCATGGAATACATGGGTAAGGAAGGAGAGCAGTTACGACAAAATGGCATATTGTGACCATCATCATGTCTTTGGGCACTCAACCGCGAATTGCCGGGTTCTGGGTTTAAAACTTGCTGCAAAACTAGCGGCATGAGAGCTTGGAGGAAACGTTAGCATTGACGATTTCACTATGGATGTTAACAAGGATAGTATTGATCCGGCAGGCAAGGAAGGTCAGAAATGTCTGAGACAAGAGAGTGAAGCCCCACCACCAGAACCGCGAAGGCGCATCAACATGATCATGGGCAGATCGCATTATTGCGCGGACACCATTTCCTCCATCAAAGCCTTCCAGAGGCGAGCTGACGTTAGTGTAAACCTCCAGATCCCGTCTACTTTTCCCAACGATGTCATTACCTTCGAGGAGAATGAAACAGTTGGGATTGATAAGCCTCATGATGATCCTCTCGTGGTCGAAATAGTCGTGGCCAACTGTGACATAGCCCGGGTGCTGATTGACACTGGAAGTACGATGGACATAATCTTCAGGGAAACACTTAAGCGAATGGACATCGATTTAGCCACGGTCAAACCATTCCCAAAACCGGTAACGAATTTTTCCGGAGAAACGACGATGACAATGAGACTGATCACGCTACCTGTTCGGGCGGGAGGAGTAACAAAAAACGTTGAGTTCTCAATCTTTGATCATCCTGCTATCTATAATATGATATTAGGAACCCCTTGGCTGAATTTGATGAGGGCAGTCACGTCGACCTATCATCTTTGCGTCAAGTTCCCAACGCCAAGCGGAGTGAATGTGCTTCCTAACAGAGCATAAGCTCAGGAAACCAGTTACAGACCAAGTGTCAGAGCGGAAGAAGATGAAGACGGATAGAGAGCCGGTGAAAGGGCTCAGCAAACTCTTATAGCAATTACAGATAACGGAGGGTCGCGCAAAAGAAAACAGACCAATTTGTGACCCCATTATTTCGGTCTGCATAAATGACGAACATCCGGAGCGATGCGTGGAGATCGGTTCCACACTCAGGGAAGGCATTAAAAAGGAACTTGTCTCGTTTCTTAAGGAAAACGTCGGTACTTTCGCATGGGCTGCCAAAGATATGCCGGTATCGATATCAGCGTGGCGAGCCACGAATTGAACGTTGATCCGAGCTTCAAACCGATCAAGCAGAAAAGGAGAAAGCTCGGACCGAAAAGGGCAAAAGCGGTCAACGATGAAGTAGAAAGGCTTCTCAGGGTTGGCTCACTCAGAGAAGTCAAGTATCCAGATTGGTTGGCAAATCCCGTCGTAGTCAAGAAGAAGAACTGAAAATGGCGCGTTTGCGTGGACTTCACGGATTTGAACAAGGCATGCCCGAAGGACAGCTTTCCTTTGCCTCATATTGATCGCCTGGTTGAAGCAACAGCTAGCAATGAGCTATTATCATTCATGGACGCTTTTTCGGGATACAACCAAATTTTTATAAACCCGGAAGATCAAGATAAGACAGCGTTCATCACGGACAAAGGAATTTACTGTTACAAAGTAATGCCATTTGGGCTAAAAAATGCGGGAGCCACCTATCAGCGCCTAGTCAACAAGATGCTTGCTAACCAACTGGGAAAAACGATGGAGGTGTATATTGATGATATGTTAGTGAAGTCGTTGAGCAAACAAGACCACGTCGAGCATCTACGGGAATGTTTTGAGCGGCTGAACTCGCACAATATGAAATTGAATCCGACGAAGTGTGGGTTTGCGGTAACGTCTGGAGAGTTCCTAGGTTACTTTTTCACTCATCGTGGCATTGAGGAGAATCCAAAGCAAATCGACGCACTCAAGAATATGGCTTCTCCAAAAATCAAACAAGAGGTGCAGCGGTTGACCGGAAGAGTTGCGGCGCTTAACCGCTTCATTTCACGCTCAACCGATAGGTGTTTGCCGTTCTATGATACTTTGAGAGGCAAGAAGGACTTCAATTGGAACGAGAAGTGTGAGTCAGCATTCCAGCAATTAAAGGAGTATTTGGCGAACCCACCGATACTTGCAAAACCAGTGGATGGCGAGCCACTTTTTCTGTACATCGCGATTTCTTTAATGGCCGTTAGTGGAGTGCTTGTTCGAGAAGAAATAGGAGAGCAGAAGCCAGTTTTTTACATCAGCAAGAGTCTCGTCGCCGCTGAGATAAGGTACCTGCTAATGGAGAAGTTAGCGTTAGCCATGGTCATGTGCGCTAGAAAATTGAGACCGTACTTCCAGTCACACCCGATCGTTATACTCAGCATTTTCCCCTTGAGGTCTGTTCTGCATAGTCCAAGCCAATCAGGAAGACTGGCGAACTGGGCCGTCGAACTTAGTGAGTATGATATTTCGAGGCCGGACTTGCAAGAACTCTAAAGTTTTAGCGGATTTCCTGATTGAGATTTCAGAGGAAGGTCCTGAAGGAGAAGAACCAAAGCCGATTTGGAAGCTCCACGTCGACGGATCATCATCAAAAAGCGGCTCAGGAGTGGGAATAGGAATGGCATCTCCAACAGGGGAGCTCCTGGAGCAGTCATTCCGTTTGGGTTTTCATGCGTCAAATAATGAGGCGGAATATGAAGCCCTCATTGCTGGAATGAGGTTAGCCTTAGGATTGAAGATCGAAAACGTACACGCGTTTTGTGATTCCCAGCTTGTCGTAAACCACTTCAGCGGCGAATACGCGGTAAAGGAGGATCGCATGGGGTTATATTTGAAGATTGTGAAGGGTTTAGCTGGACAGGTTAAGGAGTTCACCCTGACGCAAATCCCACAGGGCAAAAATACTTCAGCACATGCGTTAGCAATCCTCGCTTCGACATCGGATCTGGATTTAAAACGGATCATACCTGTCGAGTTCATCGAGCACCCCATCATCATGACAGCCGAGACCGTGAACATAGTAACTCGGTCGCAAGCCGCCAAACATACGAAGGGAAGCACAAAGAAAGTTTTGACAGAGACGACATCGACTTCGGATCAACGGACATCGACTTAGGCTCCATGGAAGACGACTTCGGATCGACAGGGTTCAGATCGATAGACATTGACTTCAGATCCGTAGAGGATGACTTCTGTGGCTGATGAAATCGAAGTCGTGACGTCGGGCTAGGCAGGATCCGATGTCGGCAAAACTGGCATGCCCACTTCGGCGCACACTGCGAAGTCGACAGGATCTGGGACCAGCATCGATAGCGCATCCATTTCGGCGCCAATATGCTCTTCCACTTCAAAACCAGGGATGAGTCCGGGGTTACCTGGATCCGAAGTCATTGCCCACAGCGATCCCAGCCCAGGACAAGAAGATGCAGTTATGACGGAAGCCGGGAATGATCCGACTAGCAATCCACACGGTAATCATGATGTTTTCCCGATTAAGGAAAAAAATCAACTTCAGGGAGCTCCTAACGAGTATCCCGATCCAACCGTTGACGAAGAGGAAATTATGGAGGGTCACGATGATGTAACCGATCCGGAATACGGCTGTGACAAACCGTGGCTTGGTGACGTCTGCGGTTACATCTAGGATGGTGAACGACCTTCTGGTAAATGGGCAGCCTGCAAACTCAAAGCTCAGGCCGCACGTTATATTCTGTTAGATGGAGAAGTTTTCAAGTGGTGTTTCTCCGGACCATTGCTAAAATGCGTAGAAGGCGAGATAGCTCGAAAGATCATGGAGGAAGTTCATATCGGCTCTTGCGGAACCATTCCGGTGGACAAGCGTTGGCAATAAGGATCAAACGACACGGGTATTGTTGGCCAACAATGATAAGGGATTGCGAGATGTTCTCGGCTAACTGCGAGCAATGCCAACGTCACTCTCAAAAAATTCATTAACCTACAGAGATGCTCTCATCAATCACCTCACCTTATCCATTTATGCGGTGGTCTATGGACATCGTTGGTCCACTCCATCCATCCCGACAAAAGCATTTCTTGCTGGTCATAACTGACTATTTCTCTAAGTGGGTGGAGGCAGAGGCATATGCGTCCATTAAGGATGCCCAAGTAGATAGTTTTGTGTGGTGAAATATCATATGTCGTCATGGCGTGCCTTATGAAATTGTCACTGACAACGGATCGCAGTTCATCTCTGTTCGATCTGAGGAGTTCTACGACAAATGGAAGATTAGGCTTAGCAAATCAACGCCGAGGTATCCTCAAGGAAACGGACAAGCCGAGGCAGCCAACAAGTCGATCCTTAAAGGGCTGAAAAAGCGGCTTAAGGCGAAGAAGGGAAGATGGGCAGACGAGTTGGAAGGAGTTCTATGGTCACACCGTACCACTCGAGAATGAGCAACAGGAGAAACTCCCTTTGCCCTTGTGTACGGAACCGAATGCATCATCCCACCGAAAGTGTAATTCCCAGGCGTGCGAAGAAGACTTTTGCTAGAGCAGGAAGGACTGAACCATCTCTTGATGCTCAATACATTGGACCTTATCAACGAGAAGCATGATCAAGACCTTATTCGAATACAGAACTATCAAAACGCAGCGGCAAGGTACTATAACTCGAAGGTTAAAATTCGCAGATTTCAGAAAGGAGAATTGGTGCTGCGGGAAATCTTTCAGAATACAGCGGAACTAAACGCTGGCAAGCTTGGTGCTAATTGGGAAGTACCTTACAAAGTCACCAAGGTAGTCAAACCCGGAGTATACAAATTAGCCAACACGGCTGGGGTTTTAGGTTCCGCGTTTGTGGAACGCTCGACATTTGAAGAAATACTATCACTAAGTCATTCTAAACGAACTACGGGGCGGTTTGATCCTTACAAAAGGTATGTAGGCAGTCCGTCTTTGGATGGGTTCATCTGCCCCCTTCCCTAAAAAGGGGGTGGGGGAATGGGGTACGTATACTTGTATACTCCCATTTCTCAAAAGATTTGAACATCTATCACAGATCAACCAAATCAATATTTGAACATCCATAACGGATCAACCAAATCAAAACGAGACACTTAACTTTTTTGTTACTGTTGGCCACAGTAACGCATTGATTTCTTTTACTCACAGATCTGACAATCACATCCCAAACGGGATATTAAGCGTGCAACGATCGTTAACGGAGCAAGTTCGTTTTACGAAAACCAGCTTGTAAACCGAAAATGCTCGTCATAAACCCAACATACAAAATGTTGGTCATAATGTGATTGTAGCTAGAGCGGATATCGTAACATTCCCGTAAGCCGGGTTCAATCATTAAAAAAAACCCAACAGACGAAACGTTGGTCGAAAATCAAAACATGTTACTGAACATAACCATCTTACAGAAAGCAAGGAAAACATCTTACGAAGAGAAATAAAGCCATCAAGGCACAAAGTCTACATAGATAAGGCCGTCTAGGCAATGAAACATAAGAGAACTAAAGCACGAAGCAAACACAGAGGCAAGGAACCGTTCAAGGGAGATTGACTAGGGGCAATGCCTCCATCGCCTCCACCATCAAATTCGTCTTCCTCGACCTCGGTTCCATCTATCCTAGCATCAGATTCGGCACCATCTTCATCAGCGCTGGTCTCGATAACATTTCCACCGTCATAGCCATAGCCTTCAGTGCCGTCGAGTTCGCCTGCGAACCCCGTACCGGTATCCTGGGCCCCACGCGGATCAAGCAGGCACATACCAGAAGGACCCCAGTTTGACCTAGAGGGGAAGTGAACTCTGATTTTCGCTGCCTGAATCTCAAACGGATTGACATCGAAGATGGAAGCGTCATCGTAAGTGAAAGGAGAGACAAACAAACCATGTTGAATCTCAGCAAACAACGCCTTGTATTCCTCGTTCCCGCCAACAAATTCCTCCCTCCACTCGGAAATTTTAGCAGCTTCATCCTCCAAGGTAGGAGCGTCATCACGCTGAAGCTTCCGAATGAGCTCGAGATTCGCATCAACTTGAGCGAGGTCATTCATCTTGTCCACAGATTTCCCAAGAGCCTTGAACTGCTAATTGGTCCTCTCTATATTAGACTTGAACTTGCTCATCAAAGAACGTACGATCCTCTTCGTGGCGGTTTTGACTTTAGACTCGGTAAAGTTTTTCTCCAATGTGAGCTGGTCCTTGAGCGACTCGATCTCCGAATCTTTCTGAGTGCCCGAATCACGCAGTTTGTTACGAATCTTCTCTAATGACTCCATGTTAACCTCCAAAGCCTTTCTTTGTGCCACTTCGGCTTTCCATTTGGCTGGAGCTTCTTCGGCCGTCTATTCGACCCGTTCAGTCTCCCGCTTGGCGCGACGATCGTACTTACGTGACAGCTTGGTAACAGAATCAATGAACTGGGGGAAATGACAAGTATATGAATTAGGAACAGCGGTAAGGATATAGGCAGCTCATAAGGAAGAAAGGATCACCTTGGTTCCATCAAGCGACAGCTTACCCTTAACCGAAGCTTCCTTCGGGGGGGGGGAGGGGGGCAGAATGAGCCTCTTGTTCCGCAATATCGGGCGTCATCAAGCCACCCTGTGAAGCTCTAACCGTGTATTGCATCACCCCTTTCCCTTTCTCTGTAGCAGACAAGGTACGCTTCCGAGGAACAATGTTTCTCCTTATTACAGGCTCCGTTTCTTCGGCAACGTTACATTCCAGCGTCAAAGAGACTTCAGATAAAGAGCGACGCCCGGGACGATTTCCAGCGGAGGAGTCGGAGCGACGCCTAGGACGAAGGGCAGCTGCGACATCGACCACCATGTTTTGAACGTCGCCTTCGGACTCACTAGCAAAACGGCGTGTATCGACCTTCTTCCTTTCGCGAACTGATGGCCTCTTCTCCATGATTGCTTGAGACGAACTGTTTGATGAAGCGGAACCGACGAAGTAGCGGGCTTGAGTGTCTTCGATTCGTTGGAGAGAAAAGTCTTTCTGCCAATTGCAGCGCTCGGACGCAAGTAACTCTGCTAGCGTGAGAAAGTCTAGCGAAAACTTCGGAAATGGATTGATAACTACAAAAACGACAAACAGAGGTACCATGTTAGTATACGTCCAACGGATCAACAAAAACGAACACACGACTTTGGCTCAACTACCCTTTCTTCTCCACTTCCTAACTATCTTTTCGATCCACCGGGGACCGACCGATGCTTCAGTTATCGAGACATAGAAGAAGTAGTCGATCCAGTAGCTATCCTTACTTGGGAAACCACCGATGATTGAACGGTTTGCCTTAGTCGAAACTGGATAGACGAGTTTTTCCCTAGGACGTGACACTCGGATATCCAACCAGTTCAGAAGATGGTAAACGTTAACTTCTTCGTCACATTTGATGCTTCTCAGTAAAATACCTATCAAGTGACAAAGATCGCGGGGACTTATCTGCGCTAGGGCAAGCTGATACATCCATAGAAACTCGAGAATGACTTTCGGAATCGGAAAGAAGTACAAGCACCTGTTGAAACAGCTCTCATACATGGTAAAGCAACCCGAAGGGGATCCCATGCTCGATCCGAAGACGAGGGGAGTATCATTTTGATCTCCTCCGAAATGTTGAACTTACGCCTCAACTTCCGCAGAGATTCTTCATTGCACAGTGTAGAGTCCGGAGGATCAGGAATATCACGTCTAACCCTAATAGTCAGGAATATCACGTCTAACCTTCGCCGCATCATGCATCTCATTCTCCGTATCTCGTCTAGCCATTTCCGCCAAGGAAACCGTGAATTCATCTTCAAGTTTTGCTCTCCTAAGATTCATAGTGTACATATTATGATCATCCTAGACGTCGCGACTACACGGAAGAGACCCGACTTCGGCACAATCAGCCCGATTTCGGGCGCGCGTTCAGCACGACTTTGGCGTGCGTTAAGCACGACTTCTGTGCGCGTTCAGCACGACTTCGGTGCACGATCAGCACGACCTCGGCGCATGTCCCACCCCGACTTTGGCACGCGATCGGACATCCAGATCAATTGGGACGACTTCGGCCCGCATCGTGATCGACTTCGGCCCATGTCATGACCAACTTCGGCCCGCGTCGTGATCGAGTTTGGCCCGTGTATTGATCAACTTCGGCCCGCGTCACGGTTGACTTCGGTTCGCGTCACGCCCGACTTCGGCCCGCGTCTCGATCGACTTCGGCACCGGCATGGCCCGACTTCGACGGCAAAAAAAAAAAACTAAGCTAAAATGGAGGAGTTAGAGAGAGAAAGAGGGGACGACACCAATGCGAACAAATGACGGTGCCGATGTCGTTAGGGGATGGCACCGATGTCGATCGTTGGATGCACCGAGATCGCCGCAGACAGATGTCATGGTGTCGAAGTGGTTCCGATGTCATGCTAATGTCGTTGCACCAAAGTGGTTCCGATGTCATGCTAATGTCGTTGCACCGAAGTGGTTCCGATGTCAATCTTATGTGGCGCCGATGTTGACTACGTGTGATGACGATGTCGGTCGATGCGTGACAAAGGCGAATGGTGGCTTGACTAATCGGTAATGGACCGAAGTGGCATGTGACGAGGCCCACGAAAGGACCGACACAAGCAATCTAAGCAAGAATGAAAATCGCAAGAGAAGGAGGAGGATTTCCATTATCGCTTAGGGATAGACAAAACCGCTTTAGGTTACTATATAAACATGTACATAACCCTTGAGAAGGGGACCTCGAAAAATCGATACACAAACCCTTGCACGCTAAAGCTTTCCGAACAACAATATAACAAGTTTTTCAATTCTCTTTACGTTTGTTTGCGTTGGTTTAACCATAGAAATTCAATTCCCTACGAAAGTCTCTACAAATTTTGATTGTGCGTCACGCCCGACTTCGGCCCGCGTCTCGATCGACTTCGGCACCGGCACGGCCCGACTTCGGCGGCAACAAAAGAAAAAAAACTTAAGCTAAAATGGAGGAGTTAAAGAGAGAAAGAGGGGTTATCTTCTAGAGAGAGAATGGAGAAGTGAAGAGTGAAGGAAGAGTGAAGGAGGAGTGGAGTATTTAAAGGTGAAGATGACATCATTATCCCTTGGGAAACGTCCGGTAGCAGCACAAGTGTCAGGAAGATCAGTAACATTAAGTACAAAAGCAAAAGGACGGTTCGCGGGGCCAAGCCATCATTCATCAGAAGATCAACATAATTGAACAGCTGTTTTATGACTGCTAATCACCCGCTTAACACAAACCGCTTAGCCACTATTTTCATAGTACCGAGCTGGGGGGCAAATTGTTGGGGTCGAATCTCCCCCTGGAGAACGACAGTCATAAAATAGCTAAGTATGGAAATCGTGTCGATGCCGTGCACATCGCGTGTTGATATCGTGCGCATCGCAACATGAAGTCGGTCAAATTCTGCGACACTTGGTACCGATGTCACGAGGTGCTGATGTTACGGCAGTTGGTGCTGATGTCGCCCGAGGTGCTGATGTTGTTCAGTATGGTTTCGATGTCGAACGACCTCGGCGCCGATGTCGACAAACGATGGTGCCGATGTCGCAAAGAGACGGCACCAATGCGGATAAATGACGGTGCCGATGTCGTGAGAGGATGGCACTGATGTCGATCATTGGATGATTCGAGGTCGCCGCGGACCGATGTCATGGTGTCGAAGTGGTTTCGATGTGATGCTAATGTCGTTGCACCGAAGTGGTTCCGATGTCAATCTCATGTGGCGCCGATGTTGACTACGTGTGATGACGATGTAGGTCGATGTGTGACAAAGGCGAATGGTGGCTTGACTAATCGGTAGTGGACCAAAGTGACATGTGAAGAGGCCCACGAAAGGACCGACACAAGCAATCTAAGCAAGAATGGAAATCGCAAGAGAAGGAGAAGGATTTCCATTATCGCTAAGGGATAGACAAAACCGCCTTAGATTACTATATATACATGTACATAACCCTTGAGAAGGGGACCTCGAAAAATCGATACACAAACACTTGTACGCTAAAGCTTTCCGAACAGCAATAGAATAAGTTTTTCAATTCTCTTTACGTTTGTTTGCGTTGGTTTAACCCTAAAAATTCAATTCCCTACGAAAGTCTCTACAAGTTTTGATTGTGCGGGTTTGGACTCTCACAGAGTTAATGCTTGCTTTGTTCCTGTTTTCTCGTTTAAGTTTGTTGTAAGGCTGTTAAATAAAGCCATCTTCATTGCATCTAATAAAGTATCCTTTCCAAGTTATTGTCTCTGTTTTTCACATTTGGCATAGCCAACGAAAGGATAAATTGAGTGAGAAGAGTGAATCAAAGAGCGAAAACGTGAGATGTCAAATTCAGATAAATTTGTTCAACCTGCGATTCCCAGATTCGATGGACATTACGACTTCTGGGCAATGACGATGGAGAACTTTCTGAGGAGCAAAGAGATGTGGGGATTGGTGGATGAGGGAATCCCTGCTGCGGCAATCGGGACAACACCAGCAAGCAAAGCTAAAAAAAATTAGTGGAAGAGGCGAAGCTGAAAAATTTGAAGGTCAAGAATTTTCTCTTCCAAGTAATTGACAGGGAGATCTTGGAGACAATTCTTAACAAAGGAACTTCAAAGGCGATTTGGGATTCGATGAGGCAAAAGTATTTGGGGTCCACCAAGGTGAAAAAGGCACAGCTTCAGGTATTGAGAAGAGAATTTGAACTTTTTCCCATGAAAGAGGGGGAGAAAATTGATATTTTCATGGGAAGAACATTGGGTGTTGTAAACAAGATGAAGATCAACGGAGAAATCATGGAGCAGAGTACCGTAGTGAGTAAGATACTCAAATCATTAACAAGCAAATTCAATTATGTTGTTTGTTTGATAGAGGAATCAAATGATCTGAGTAGACTGAGCATTGATGGACTGCACGGGAGCCTGCTTGTCCATGAACGGCGAATGCAAGACAGTCAAGAAGAAGAACATGTTCTAAAAGTCTCTCACGATGACAGAACAGGGAGATGAAGAGGATGAGGCATGTTCAGAGGTGGATGAGGCAGAGGCAGAGGAAGGTTGAACAAAGAAACAATTGAATGCTACCGATGTCACAAACTAGGCCACTTCTCATATGAATGTTCGGAAGAAGATAAGAGAGCCAACTATGCTGAGTTAGAAGAGGATGTTCTGCTAATGGCTCACATGGAGATGAATGATACGAAGAATGAGGAGGTGTGGTTTCTGGATTCAGGCTGTTGTAACCATATGACGGGAAATAAAAAGTGGTTTGTGAATTGGAACACGATTTTCATCAGATGGTGAGTCTTGGGAATGACATGAGGATGAACGTGGTGGCCAAAGGAAGCATAAGAGTGGTTGTTGATGGTATAACACAGATGATATCCGATGTGTACAATGTACCAGAGCTTAAAAGCAATTTATTAAGCGTGGGTCAACTTCAAGAAAAGGGGTTAGCCATTCTGATTCAAGCTGGGATCTGCAAAGTCTTTCATCCGGAGAGAGGATTGATTATTCAGACAAACATGAGTGCAAACATGATGTTTTACCTGCGTGCTTCAATACCACAAGTGAGCACCATGTGTTTACAAGCTGAGGAACATGGTCTGGAGAAGGAAACTCACATGTGGCATTGTCATTTTGGGCACTTGAATCATAATGGGCTCAAGATGCTGTTTCAGAAAAAGATGGTAGTTGGACTGTCGGCTCTGAAATTTGTCAAAGAGATTTGCACCACCTGTTTAGTTAGGAAGCAACATCGCAAATCTATGCCACGAAAAATTGTGTGGAGAGCGACAAAGCACTTACAGTTGGTGCATTCAAACAAATGCGGTCCCATCAATCCTGCTTCACACAGTGGTAAGAGGTATTTCCTGAGTTTGATTGATGATTTCACTCGAAAAACTTGGGTTTACTTCTTACATGAGAAATCGGAGGCTTTGGCTGTGTTTAAGAACTTTAAAGTCAGTGTGGAGAAAGAGACTGGTGCGTCCATAGCATGTCTACGAACACATCGCGGTGGCGAATACACATCAAAGGAGTTTGAAGAATATTGCAAATCGCAGGGAATTAGGAGACAATTGACTGCGGCGTACACACCCCAACACAACGGGGTTTTGGAGAGGAAAAATCGCACCATCATGAACGCAGTACGATCTGTGCTGAACGAAAGGCAAGTTCCTAAGGGGTTTTGGCCTGAAGCGGTCAGATGGTGTGTTCACACACAAAATCGAAGTCCAACCGCAGCTCTGGAAGAGAAAACCCAGAAGAAGCCTGGAGTGGACAGAAAACATTAGTTGGGTATTTTTGAATCTTTGGTTGTCTATCTCATGTTCACATACCAGACCAGAAGCGAAGCAAATTGGATGACAAAAGTAAAAGATGTGTCTTTTTTAGGGTCAGTAATGAGTCCAAGGCATGGAGATTGTATGATCCAGCTTCCAAGAAGGTGTTTGTCATCAAAGATGTGTTATTTGAGGAAGAGAAGGCATGGAATTGGGACAGATCTGAGGAGGAAATAAGGCAAGATGTGTCAGAATGGGAAGATGAGAGTGATGATTTAATCGAAGAATAAGAAGTAGGAGAAAGCTCAGAAGAAGGAGAACCAGAGAATCCAGTCAACAGAGCTAGCAGCTCCAACAGTCCAGATGTTTCGTTTAATGAACCTATTGCACGTGGTGATGGTAACACTGGAGCTCTGGTTGGAGGAAGGAATGCAAGTACAAGAGAAAGAAGAGCACCGGGATTGATGACAGATTATGCGATAGGAGATTCCGGAGAAGATGGAAGCTTGAATGCGATGATGATGATGCTAATGGTAGCAGAGTGTGATCCAATTTCCTTTGCGGAGGCCATTAAACACTCCAAGTGGACTGAAGCAATGGTGGTTGAGATTGAATCCATTGAAAGAAATCAAACATGGGAGCTGACTGTGTTGCCTAAAGGATACACATCTATTGGAGTCAAGTGGGTGTATAAAACAAAGTTCGATGAGGCTGGTGAAGT
The DNA here is from genome assembly GCA_964056655.1 of Arabis hirsuta. Lineage (NCBI taxonomy): Eukaryota > Viridiplantae > Streptophyta > Magnoliopsida > Brassicales > Brassicaceae > Arabis > Arabis hirsuta. The sequence goes on along the minus strand of OZ053305.1, from coordinate 20,930,947 downwards.
AGAGAAGTATAAAGTGAGGTTGGTAGCAAAGGGGTATGCACAATGCTATGGCGTGGACTACACTAAAGTGTTTGCTCCGGTGGCAAGGCTTGACACTGTTCGTGTGATTCTTGCAATAGCAGCTCAGTTGAGTTGGGAAGTGTTTCAGTTAGACGTGAAGAGTGCTTTCCTTCAAGGCAAGCTTGAAGAAGATGTGTACGTGCAACAACCCGAGGGATTCATAAAGGAAGGAAAGGAAGAGAAGGTTTATAAACTAACGAAAGCACTTTATGGCTTAAAACAGGCGCCTAGAGCATGGTACAGCAGGATTAAAGCCTACTTTATGCGAGAAAAGTTTGAAAGGTGTCCCAGTGAGCACACACTTTTCACGAAAAGGAAAGGAGGTAAATTCATCATTATCAGTCTTTACATTGATGACCTAATTTACACTGGGAATGACAGAGATATGTGCGATGAGTTTAAAACCTCAATGATGTTGGAATTTGAGATATCTAATTTGGGGAAGATGAAGCATTTCCTTGGAGTCGAAGTGAAGCAGAGTGACAGTGGGATTTTCATCTGCCAAAGAAGATATGCGAAGGAGGTGTTGACGAGATTTGGCATGGAAGAAAGCAATTTTGTGAAGAATCTGATCGTACCTGGAACGAAATTGCACAAGGATGAGGATGAGGCTAAAGTTGATGAAACTCTGTTCAAGCAACTGATTGGGTGTTTGATGTACCTGATTGTATCAAGACCTGACTTAATGTTGAGCGTGTGCTTGATAAGTAGGTTCATGGCAGATCCAAGGATGTCTCATTGGGTGGCAGCAAAGAGAATTTTAAGGTATGTAAGAGGAACGATTAATCTGGGAATTCTCTACAAGAAAGGAGAAAGCAGCTCAAAGCTCGTGGGGTTCACTGATAGTGATTACGTTGGGGACTTAGATGATCATAGAAGTACTTCTGGTTTTGCTTTTATGATAGCTTCTGGAGCTGTTTCATGGTCATCAAAGAAACAACCAGTAGTTGCTCTCTCTACTACCGAAGCGCAATATATAGCTGCAGCATCATGTGCGTGTCAGGGTGTTTGGTTAAAAAGAATTTTGGCAACAGTTGGATTTGAAGAAGAAGCAGAAACAATGATAATGTGTGACAACAATTCTACGATTCAGTTGTCCAAAAATCCAGTTTTTCATGGAAAGAGTAAGCATATCGAAGTGAGATTTCATTTTCTCAGGGAATTGGTTAATGGTGGTGTGGTTGCTTTGAAGCATTGTCTGACGAAGGATCAGATTGCTGATATATTCACGAAGCCGTTGAAGCTGGAGCAGTTCGAGAAGCTTTGTAGGATGCTTGGAATGGTTGATATTGCAGAAGTAAGCTGAAACTGATGAATCAGCTTAAGGGAGGGAATGTTAGGATATGAATAAGTCATGAGAAGAATAAGTCTTAGTGTCCGAGTGTTATGGAATTTGTTTTAGTTGAGTTAATGCTTGTTTTGTTCCTGTTTTCTCGTTTCAGTTTGTTGTAAGGCTGTTATATAAAACCATCTTCATTGCATCTAATAAAGTATCCTTTCCAAGTTATTGTCTCTGTTTTCACAGTCATAAGCAAAAACTATTAAAAGGAGATTAAAAATCTCACATATAAAGAGGTTACAGGTCGGGTTCTCTATAAGACAATTATCTCTTTTGAATTTCTTTGCTTTGTTTTGTTTTTTTTGTGGGAGAGTCTCAAGGTCCTTAGTTCACTGATTCGTTTCTTATCGTTTTATTACTATTTTCCTTTTTATTTTATGTTAACGTGTTCTTTGTTTGAGGATCTCCCCATACGTTCTTCTTCTCTTTTATATCGATTACTTCATGGGATCTGATTTTGATTAGTTCTTTGTTGATTACTTCATGGCTTTTTATTGAGAGTAGTATTAATCTTATGTTTCATTGTTTTCGCATAAGAAAAGCAGCAGTTTCAAAACATATCGAGCCGGTTATCATCTAAAATTCGTTGTTTTGTTTATCTTATATTCGAATTTAGATTGATTTTCAGATTTTGTTTGTAATCAACTCTTCTTCTAATATATAGCAACGTTTGTTGTTTTGTTTGATTTTTATTTTATATAGTTTCTCGAATCTAATTCAATTTGCTTTTTTCTCTGATCACTATATTTTACCAATTTCTTCTTATTTTTGCCTCTCTCCACTAACCTCTTGTGATTAATGCCAAAAAACCTTTTGAAGAAACCTTTTCAAGGTAAGAACTCTTTTGTGTTTGATTATTACTATTATGTGTTTTGTCTAAATTTTAAACTTACAATAAAAAGAAGATGCAACGAAAGAGGAGTGTGGCTGCGAGAAGGGTAAATGGGAAGGCGACATCAATCGTTGAGAAGTTATCCTCTGTGGGAGATTCCAACTCAAGAAACCATTAACAAAAGAAACAGATGAACTGAGGAGGATCATGATCATGATTGTGATTGTGCTTCCTCTTCCAAGAAAAGGCGAGTGGTGTGGCAGTGAAGGAGGAGTAGCTTCACGAAAATTTTAAATTGTATAGTTGGTGCGTCTTCGAAGTCAAACTCGATGTTCATTCCACGGTCCAAGCGTTGCTAAGGACATTGTTTCACATGTCAGGGATGGTCTTCTTCAGAGTAAATATGTCAAAATCCAAAGCTTTCTTTAGGGTTTAGTGGTTTAGTTGTTTGTTGCTACTGAGTATCGAAGACCAAGGCATGGTTATGTCTTGAAGGGCGTAAGGTGGGAGCTTTAAAAATTCGTAGATGTAGTTTATAGTTATTGTTTTAGTTTTTCATATGTGTAGAGACTGTTTTACTTAGAAAATCTGGAAAAAATGATGCTTCCCAACATGATACATAAACATCAAATCATTTTTACAAATTCAAATAATAATTAAAGATTCTATTAACTACGGTCATAGAGTCATAATTAACCATTGCACATTTACAGTTCATAGTGAAATTACAATCTCCAGTCATTCTCACAATTACACTAATATTTTATATCACTACAAGAAAACACACTACAAGAAAACAAGTCACTTTCCGACCACTCTATATGTGGTCGGAATTTTTTTTGACTAATTTTCGACCTTCTTCTGACCCATATTATAATGGTCGGGTTTCGGTCGGGATATTCGGACGAAATTATGTCGTCGGAAAGTTGTCGGAATTTCCTAACCAATTGCCGACCAACATCAAGTCGTCAGCGTCATGATAAAAAAAATGGTCAAAACATAGTCGGAACAACATTCAAAATATAACCATTTTAATGCATTTAAATATGATGCACTAATGGTCGGAAAGTGGTCGGAACATGATTTTGACTTTCTGACGATATTCCGACACATTTAAGAGCATTAGATAATCGTCGGAAAGTGGTCAGAATGCCGACAGAACATTTTAAAAATATTGCCGTTACAGACCGTTGCAAAGTAGTCGAACATTGGTCAGAATGTCGACGGAAATTTTAAAATTGTAGCCGTTGATAACCGTTGTTGGTGGTTGGAAAGTGGTCGGCATATATCAAAAATGATTACCAAAGTGAGTTGTCTATATATATGTCTCTTGTTTTAGATGTGGAAGAAGAAAATTTCACAAAAAATACAAAATGTCTTCTGAATATAATAATTTTCGGGCATGGATGTACAATAATCGGTGGGATTCAAACACCGGACTACTTACAACAGAATTCGCGGAAGGACTTACAAAATTCATGCGATTCGCTACAAACCAAGAGATTTATCTCGAAAAAGGTAGACTCCATTGTCCATGTAATTCTTGTGGTAATATTCATTTTCTCCTGAAAAATGAAGTGTGGAATCATTTGTATCGACATGGGTTTACACCCAATTACACGATATGGTATTTTCATGGTGAAGTTGATACGGGAAATTTGCCTAGTACTAGCGAATATGTTGCCGATAGGTTAGTGGAACCTAGAATGGTAGCGGAATCTAGACGTACAATAGAAATGGTAAATGATGCGTTTCGTGAGAATATCCCCTCGTTTATGGAAGATACAAATATGGCTGAGGAACCAAATTTAGAAGCGAGGAGATTTTTTGATATGTTAGACGTAGCTAAGCATCCGTTATATGAAGGTTGTAAACCGGGTCACTCTCCTTTGTCTGCGGCAAGTAGAATGATGGCAATAAAGTCAGATTTCAATTTGGCTGAGGAGTGTGTAGATGCAGTTGTAGATTTTGTGAAAGATTATTTACCAGAAGGTAACATGTGCCCAACTTCATACTATGAGGTGGATAAACTAGTTGCTGGTATGGGTTTGCCATTTCATATGATCATGTACATGATATATTCCGACGGACAACACCGTCTCTATTCCATCAAAATAAGCATATACCGATGACATTAAGATAGAAATAATCTGTTAAAATAAACTGGTCGGAATAATATATCTATCGGCATTCCATCGGGATATTCTGACGGACACCAACTGATTATATCCGTCGGAGATTCCCTGACGAGTTACCGATGACACTTATTCCGACAAGTTTCTGACGGATGTAACTGTCGTTAAGTATTCCGACAATTTTCATGTCGTCGGAAATTTGTCCGGCAAAATTCCGATGATTATATCCGTCGAAATATGTCGTTGAATTCTTTTAGAATTCTGAGGATCTTTGTTTACTGAATTCCAACGAAATTCCAACAACATATTTTAATAAAAAAAAAAAAACTGTTTACTGTTATAAACAGTTTATTGTTATAAACAATTTATATGAAACATAAAATAAAAAAATAAAATATATCAAATTTAATATTTTAATCTGTTGATAACAATAAAAAACAAAAGCAAACCAAAAAGATTTATTGTCCGTTAGAAGGGCTTGCGTGCGTTGGGAAAGAACCCGGAAAATCAGGGAATTTGGCACGGAACCAATCTTTATACATGTCTAGTTATTGCTGCATACTAAGCATCTTTGTCTGTTGTTCCTCCAAATTCTCCTCATACATCGGGTTCGTGGAGGTGTTGACAGATGAGAAGAATTGTGTTGACTAACCGAATAACTACTAATACCAAAAGTACGACCCTTTTTGTCAACCGGTAATTCCTACAAAAAGAATATATATTAGGATTAAAATAATAAAAGTAAGTAAGAAAAAAAAATTTTAAGTAACGAAGATGAAATATTAAATCACTTACTTGAACAAGGAGATTGTTCAATTCTTGGACTGATAGATGGTTTGTAGAGGAGACCGAACCGTCTTCTGACATTTGGGAACGTTGGGTTTCCAAATCAATCTTCTTTTGCTTAATTGATTCGTACAACTCATTAGCTTTTAGATCGTCTATTTTCTTGTTGGTGTGTGTCACTCGTATCAACTCAAGCAAATCCGGTTCTTCTCCGGTCTCTTGTGTCTACACAAAAAGAAAAATAATTAGTTAAAAAATTAAACAATTAGGAAAGAATTTGGATAACCATTTCAAGTGCAACACGTTGAGTTGACTTCGCCCCCAAATTATGGGTCGCAATCCCTTTCCCGTTTTGGTCGCTCTTACGGTTCTTTTGAGTTTGTCTTGGAAGTGGAGATGGTCGATTCCAATTGCCAATAAAGTATTAAATCATCCAAATATCAGGGTTCATCCCTTTTGCAATCCCTTTCTTAAGAGCCTACCTTTCTCCCCACTCGTTCATGTGGTTGCTAAAAGAGGTTCTCGCTTGTTTGTCAAAGGCCATGCGCCACCGTTGCCGTGATTGATGGCTCCCATGTAAACACTTGCTACAAATCATAAAATGTTAAAACAGAAAACACAACTAACAAATTTGAAGATGTAATATTTTAGAAAATGATTGTTACCGCAAAAGTGGCGAACCACAAATCTCGTGTCTCGATCGGAAGGGTCGAATACTTGTAGTCTCCTTTGGAATTTGGGTATAAAGCATCGTAGATATAGTATTTGTGATCTCATTCTTTAACCCGAACCTTAAAACCATTAGATAATAAGTCAAACTTGTGAAAAGCGTAAGTAAAATAACGTTTAATTTCAATCGCTCACATTTGGAGAGAACGGAATAAAAGGAGACACGGCGACACTCCTTCTACAACTCAGCAATTGATCATGATCATCGACAAAGGCATGCGAAACAACATCAACTCTTTTCGGAAGAAGGACACGAACTATGAGGATGCACTTGTCACATGGCTCGGGTGTCGTTCTTGAGTGTTTGACAAACGGGTTTGGAATATGTTTGTAACATTAGTAGAATCTCGTACGAACTGATCGAAAAAAGTAACACTCGTTGTAACAAAGGTTTTTTTTGGGTGTGAATGAAATTTAAAATTCCTTCACGAAAAAATAACGTTTAATTTGAAAAATTATTTTCTAAGTCTTACCAAGTTGTGCTACGTTCTCTACTTGGGGAAAGACGAACACAATGGGTTCGGCCAGGCTGCCGCAGCAATGAGTCGATATCGAGTTGTTGTGGGATGTTGGAACTTAAATTTTACAAGTGATTTTCGTCACTTTTTCGGTGGCTTTTCCGGCAAGGTCATTGCCCGGAATTACCGGATTATGAGTTCATTGGAAAGCTTGTAGTTTGAACTACAACTTGGAATACTCATAAGTTAAAATTGAATAATTGGTGAATGAGAAATGTGAGGTCAAAGTATGGTGTGTGTGACAATTAAAGTCAACCCACTTACTAAAGTCCCGCATTGGTTAGAAAGGAAAGAGTGGTGTAATATATATAATACCCTCTCCAATCATGTTTACAAATAATTAGCATGATACATCATGCATGTGAGAAATGGGAACCACACACGCGCGCGCAAGCCGCCGCCGCCCGGCTCGGCTTTGGTGTCCATCAAGACTATTCTTTTTGGGGAAAGTTCGGCCCAATTTTTCTGGCCCAGTCCTTCAAAATTGGTTAGACTTCGATTACGAGTGTTGCGAATCGTTGATAGTCGCGGTTTTATCCTGGGATTCGGATTCGCATTAATCCATCACACTACGGACGATTTTCAGAATTAATCCGTTATATTAAGGACAGAGATTTCTTTCTCGACTCTGTTTACTGGTTTAATTCCTTTATCGTCTTCTACATGGGACAGATGCTTGCGTCTCAGGAATGGAACTGCTGCCTCCTGTTGGTTGTGATGATGGCGTGACCGTCGTGGATCCGGTCTGTCGTCCTCGACCAGAACAGCATGAATGTATCTAAATTATTCACCGCTTAAAAGTAACCATATCAAAAACAAGACAAAAGAAAAGTTTTACATACAGAAAGCTAATTACAAAACTCATTTCAATATAAAATAAGATTAAAACTTTAGCACATCTAGCAAATCAAACCAAATATAATCCATTAAGAAAACACGTTTTGTTTTACTGGTACATATATAATCTACCAAATCCAAGCAAATCTAAACAATTATCTACAAGTAATTATAAACAAAAACGAGTTTACACAGATCTGAACAAAAACGAATTTTCTACAAGTAATCTAAACAATCTTCTTCCTTCTCGTTAGCATGTTTCTGGTTTATCATCTTCTTCTTTTCCAAAATCAAAACGAACATCTAGCTAACCCAAATCAATCTAAACCAATCAATTCCAACATCCCAACATAAAGCAACAATCAATTCCATGGAGAAAAAGGCAAACGAAAGCATCAGTGCTCGTGAAAATTAAGATTTTCTCAGTTTTGGCAACTAAAAGGACCGAAATGAAGATGCAACGTTGAAGCAGGATTCTGTAGCATCACCAGATGGGAGTACTTCATAAGAGGTGCGAGGCAGCTGGTGGGCTTGGAGCCCGATGGGCTTTTGGAGTGGGTCAGTCCAGGCAAAGAAAGGGCGTGACTTGCACTCAAAGAAGGCTGGAGGATATCTTGGAGAAGATTTACTCAAGCTAGAAGATTTCCTTATTCTTAGGAGAAGATAAGGAAAGTGGATCTACACATGAAGATTTGAAGAAGATAGCGAATCTTGCATGGAGTAGAGGCCAAGGCTAGGTTAAGCCGCAGGCCACTTGTATAAATAGGGTGTGTTAAGTCGTAGAGAAGGAACACAACTAGAGCATTCTTAGCAAAAGGGATAAGGGTTTCGGGTAAACAAAAAATCTTGTATCAAGGGGCTAAGGGGTTAAAACAGTTCACGTATCAGGTGCGATTCGTGAACAGGGTAGACTAGGATTGAGTGAAAGCAATACGTGTAAGTATTCAAGTCATCAATACTAGTAAACAGTTTTGAGAAAACCCTTGTGTTGTGTTCGTGTTCTGAACTAGTAGCGGAATAGTTCTGAAGTAGTAGCTGATACATTTTCATTTGGTATCAGAGCAGCACTTGTTCGTATTATTATGGGTGAGATCTTGAGGAGAAAATGGATAGCTACGATGATTTTGTTAACAATTCAAAGGTGATACTCGATGGTGGAAACTACGGCTTCTGGAAGTCAAGGATGAAGTTCATAATTGTAGGTATTGACGTGCAGTGGGAAGCCCCTATGATAGTGGATGATAATGGATTCAGGACTCCCAAACCAGAAGAGACATGGACGGAGGAAGAATTGAAGAAAGCTAAGTACAATGCAAGAGCTTTGTCTACCATACACTCCTGTGTAACTAAGAAGACCTTCGAGCTGATTCAAGGATGTGAAACAGCAAAGGAAGCTTGGGATCTACTTCAGACTCACTTCGAAGGAACCACTAAGGTTCAGAGTTCTAGACGAGATATGATGGCTTCTCGATTTGAGAACATGAGGATGGAGGAACATGAATCTATCTCAGACTTTGGCTCAAGGTTGAAGTCACTGGCGCACGAGGCTGCTACACTGGGAAAGAAGTACAAGGATAAAAAGTTGGTAAAGAAGTTCCTAAGGTGTCTTCCTGCTCGATCCATGGCTTATAAGTCAACTCTGAATGTATCTCACAACACTGAGGATCTGAGTTTTGGTGAAGTTGTTGGGATGTTATAGGCTCATGAGATGGAATTAGACAGTGCTGAAGCTTACTCCAGGAAAAACAAGAACTTGGCTCTAACCTCATGTAAGACAACTGAAGAGACAGAGGACAGAGATTCGATGAGCTTGTTGGTAAGAAGGTTTGATCGAGCTCTGAGGAGAATCGAACGGGGTCAAGGTCAAAAAAGTACAGGAGGAGGTAGAAACCAGTCTGAAGGAGATAAGCAAGGAAAGAAGGCTGAACTTCAATGTCATGAATGCAAGGGATATGGTCACTTCAAGTCTGAATGTCCTTCAATCAAGAGAAGGGAAATGAAATGCTCGGTGTGTAAGGGAGTCGAACATACTCAGCTGGAGTGTGTTGGTCATCTGAAACAAAGGAAAGAAAGGTCGATGATGGCTGAAGAAGAAGATTCTGAAGCTGACAGTGAGAATGAAGAAATTCTGAACAACTTGGTATCATTCGTGGGAATCATGGAAGAAGCTGAAGGTGAACAGTCTGAATCTGAATCTGATGAGAATGAACTGATTGAGAGCTACAAGGAGGTACGAGAGACTCTCATCAGACTGGGACAGGAGAATCTGTCGCTTGCTAAGGAGAAGCAGCGACTTGAAGCTCAAGTTGAATCACTACAGAGTAGACTGCAGGATGACAAAAATTGAGTCAGGAGAGTGTGTCACTATTAAAGGAGAAACTCAATCTGGCAGTCAAGGCAGCTAATTTAGAAAAGGAACTGCATGCTGAGAAAAAGATTTCTGCCGAGCTTCAATCACAACTGGATCTGCAGTATAAGAAGATTCGCATGTTTGCTGGTACAAGACAGCTAGACCATATTCTGTCTTATGGAAGGACTGAAGCCGTTCACAGAGGTCTTGGATACAATGAAAGTGGAGGATAAGAATCTCACAGCATCAAGTTCGTAGCTGCCAGTAGTCAGTCACAGCCTGCAAACCGAACTGAAGGTACTGAAGCACGAAGGCCTAAAGTCATGGCAAAACAAAGGATTGGATGCTACTTTTGTGGTAGATATGGACACATCCGAGCCTACTGCTACAAGTACTGGGAGAGGATCAGACGTCTACGTTATGAAGAAAAATTCACTTAGAATGGAAGTCGTAATCAAATTTGGGTAAAGAAATCGGATTTAAGGTCTCCTGCTACGAGACAAAGATCAGATAGTGCTTCCCAATTTGCGTTTAGGTGCAGCATGGCAATTGTGACAGAAGAACACGAAGATACGGGTCCGTGGTATTTTGACAGTGGCAGTTCTCGACACATGACCGGAACCTTGGGTAATCTGGAGAGTTTCAAGAAAATTAATAAAGGTAAGGTTACGTTTGGTGATGGAGGACATGGTCGCATACAAGGAAAGGGACAGACATGTGATGCAGGGTTACCTAAATTAATGAATGTATATCTGCTACAGGGACTGAAAGCTAATCTCATCAGTGTGAGTCAACTGTGTGACGAAGGCTTAATGGTGTGCTTCACTAAACATGACTGCAAAGCAATTGATGACAAAGGGAAGACTGTGCTAATGGGAGTTAGAACAGGCAATAATTGCTACATGTGGAAGCGAGAGGACACCAACTGCTTCAGTGCAACAGATGATCTGAACCTATGGCACCAACGCCTAGGTCATATGAATATCAGAAGCCTCACTTCTCTTACCAATCAGGAGATGGTCAGAGGAGTACCTCAGCTTAAGGGAGGAGAGAAATTTGTGTGTGGACCATGTAGTAAGGGTAAGCAAGTGAAGATTCAACATAAGAAAGTGGCGGATGTTCATTCTGAATCGGCACTAGATCTGGTTCACATGGATTTGATGGGGCCTACTCAAGTGGAGAGTGTTGCTGGGAAAAAGTATGTGTTTGTTCTCGTGGACGATTACACAAGATACACTTGGGTCAGATTTCTTCGTGAGAAATCCGAAGCAGCGGATAGCTTCAGAATCTGGGCTCTGCAACTGATCAATGAGCGAGGTGGAATCAAGAAAATACGCAGTGATCATGGTGGTGAGTTTCAGAATGGGTATATGAAGGAATTTTGTGAAGATCATGGTATTGCTCACCAGTTTTCAGCCCCATGGACACCACAGCAAAATGGTGTAGTAGAGAGGAAAAATCGAACGCTACAGGAAATGGCCAGAGCCATGATACATGGGAACAACATTGCTCTGAAGTACTGGGCAGAAGCAGTAAGTACCTCGTGCTACATTGTCAATAGAGTATATGTACAGAAGGGGCTGACCAAGACACCCTACGAGCTATGGAAAGGAAAGAAGCCTAATCTCAGCTACTTTCATGTGTTTGGATGCAATTGTTACATTCTCAATGACAAGGATTATCTTGGGAAGTTTGATTCTCGAAGTGATGATGGTGTTTTTCTGGGCTATTCAGAAAATAGTGCAGCTTTCCGAGTACTTAATAAACGAACATGGGTGATAGTTGAGTCAGCCAACGTGGTCTTTGACGACTATGCTGGTACGAGGCAGAACAAGGATAGAATAGTTCACACGAATAATGAACTGGAAGATACATCAGGAGGAAGAAAAGAGGAGCAGCCTGGTACAGAGGAGCAGACTGAGTCAGAACTCCAATCTGTCACAGAAGAAGAATCTGAGACAAAGCAAGCTACAGAACCTCTTGTGCCTAGGAATCATTCAGTATCTAATCTTATCAGTGATGTGAATGAAAGGAGGAAAACCAGAGGAGTCAAGAAGGATTATCGTGAGATGATGAGCTTGAAGAAGAAAAATCACGAAGTAGTACAGTTTGCATGCTTTGTGTCGGTGATTGAACCACAAAATCATGTACAAGCTCTTGAAGACGAATTCTGGTTCATTGCAATGGAGCAAGAGCTTGAACAGTTTAAGAGAAACGATGTGTGGGAACTGGTCCCACGACCAGAAGGGGTCAATATTGTTGGCACAAAATGGATTTTCAAGAATAAGATCGATGAGACTGGAGTGGTGGTTCGGAACAAGGCAAGACTGGTGGCACAAGGTTACTCTCAGATTGAAGGAGTGGATTTTGAGGAAACATTTGCTCCTGTAGCAAGATTGGAGTCCATTCGATTTTTCTTGGGCATGTCATGCATACTTAACTTTAAAGTCTATCAGATGGATGTCAAAAGTGCTTTTCTGAATGGCTTTTTGCAGGAGGAGGTTCATGTTGAGCAACCGAAAGGTTTTGAGGATCCAGTTAATTCAGGTCATGTGTACAGACTGAAGAAAGCCCTGTATGGGCTGAAGCAGGCTCCGCGAGCCTGGTACGAAAGGCTGACGAGTTTCCTGATGCAAAAAGGATACGTAAGGGGCAGTGTGGACAAAACATTATTCATACTCAAGCAGAAAAAGGGTATCATGATGGTCCAGATTTATGTAGATGATATCATCTTCGGAAGCACGCCACAAAGGCTGGTGGATCAGTTTGTGGAAAGCATGACACAGGAATTTGAAATGAGCATGGTTGGAGAACTGAAGTACTTTCTGGGTCTTCAAATAACTCAGTCAGAAGAAGGTGTGTTCATTTCTCAGAGTACGTATGCAAAGAATCTGCTAACACAGTTTAAGATGGAGCAGTGCAAGGAAGCAAGAACACCCATGAGTACTACAGTGAAGATGACTCGTGACAGTGAGGGTAACAATGTGGATGTCAAGCTTTACAGAGGTATGATTGGGAGCCTACTGTATCTTACTGCCAGTAGACCTGATTTGTGCCTAAGTGTAGGGATGTGTGCTCGGTACCAGGCAAAGCCAAAGCAGTCTCACCTTGAAGCAGTCAAGAGAATCATTAGGTATGTGAAGGGTACGGTCAACTTGGGAATTTGGTTCTCCAAGGGGTCAAACAAAAATTTGGTTGGATATTGTGATGCCGACTGGGCTGGAAGTTTGGATGATCGGAAGAGTACCAGTGGTGGGTGTTTCTTTTTGGGAAATAACTTAATCTCATGGATGAGCAAGAAGCAGAAATCTGTATCTCTGTCCACAGCTGAAGCAGAGTACATTGCCTTGGGAAGTTGTTGCACCCAACTTCTCTGGATGAAGCAAATGTCTGCTGACTATGGGATGGATTCTGGATCACTTCTAGTTCACTGTGACAACAAGAGTGCTATAAGTATTTTAAAGAACCCGATGCAACACTCGAGAACAAAGCACATCGACATTCGACACCACTTCATCCGAGAACTTGTGGAGGAAAAACAGGTAGTGGTGGAACATATTGTTACAGATTTACAACTGGCTGATTTATTCACAAAACCACTGGATTTTAATCGTTTTATCACCTTAAGAAACTCAATTGGTGTTTGTGGAATTTAATCATTTATGAAGTGTGCAGAACTGATACAGGTACTGGTTCAATGTGCATATGTGGCTTGGATTTTGTTTGGAGTCTGAAACATCATGAGAAAGAGCTACCTATCATGTCGTCTTGTCTTGACATCAGTACAGGTTCTACGGTAAAGAAAGAATCAAAGCTAAAAGAAAAAAACAAGAGATAGTTTCTGAGAAGTCAAGTGATGGAACTGTCTCATTAAAAAAAAAATAAAGAAAAGAACCCAGAAAAGTGGGCAGGCGTGTGAAGGTGAAGCAAAGCAAAAATAAAAAAATATATTCACACGTCTTGAATGCATCAACAACTTTCTCGAGTGGATAAAGGTTGAAAACTGGTCAGGATGAGATAAAGACATGGTGGTGTGAAAGCTACTCATTGGAGTAGAAGATGACCAGATGTTGTGAATCGTATCGAACTGGGTATGTGCTGCGAATTGGTCAAAGTTCAGTTCCTGAAACATCACTCGAAAACGGTAAATTAATCTTGTGTCAAAAGTTTTAAAAAAAAAAAAAGTGCCAGTTTTAAATCTTTACAAGGACCACCATTATCAGCTTAATCCCCATTGTGTTCTTAAAATGAATGTGGTTGTTGTTCCTTGTGTGTGAAAAATCTAATGAGTATGACAAGCTTTTACAGTGTTCTGGAGTTGATGCAGGATGTCCTGGTTCAGATAAATCCGAGAGTGTGGGCTTCAGTTTTCATATGGGCTTGGTAACAAAAGGACTTGGGCCTAAGAGTGTCGGTTGGGCCCTTAGGGTTTGTAAGGTAGCAGCCCAGAAGAGATTTTTTGTTTGTTTAAATAGTCTCCTGGTTTGGCCGCGAGAAGAAGTTCAGGAAATCCAAGAGTCTGTTGCTTCAAAACCCTAGAATTTTCAAGAAGAAGAAAGAAGAATCTTTGAGTAAGCATGGGAGGAGAATCAAGCTCGAAGACTGCCAAGAAGAAGGGATCAAAGAAGAATCCTCCAGCAAACGATCCCAATCAACTTCGGCTACGGGATGAAGCAGAGGAAGACGAGGGGTCGATGGTCTTCAAGACTCCAGGACTTGAACTAGACACCAAGGGGACGCCGCCTTCTGGTGTTCTCAACAACAAATTGACGAATCTCATCGGTTAATTGGCAGAAGCCTATCGGAGCAGGTCTCCGTCACCAGTCTCCGGTGGAAAATCAGAAGAGGAGGAAGTAGAGGTCTCCGATTCAGCATGGGATCCTGAGAAAGAGGTCGACGAGGAAGAAGCTGCAACTTAGCAGCTGAAGGCTGTAAAGCTGGAAAAGAGTTTGGAAAAGAAGAAAGGGAAACAGATCAAAGAGCACGAAAACTCCGAATCGGGTGATTCAGAGGAAGTAGGAGCAGGATCTGCTGCTGGAGCAGAATCCATGACTGGTGGTGTGTCGTTCTCATCTGACAAGTTCTGCTCAGCCGGTGCATATCAAAGGTACTTTGTATTGAAAAGTCGTGGAATTATCGGTGAGAAGCTTGTTGCTTTTGAGGAACAGAAGGAATTTGAGTACCCATCTGTGATAGCTGAAGCTGGATTTACTCCCACGGTCTCAATTAGGTCGGGTTATGATAGGGAAGTAATCAACGAGTTTTACGCTAATCTGGGCGATCTTGTGGTACATGATGGAGGTGTTATGGTCTTAGTCAGGGGTCACATCATGAGGTTCAGTCCTGCTCGCATTAACAAATTTCTGAATATGTCAGAATTGAGCTCCAAGGAGAGGAAAAAGGCTGAAGCACTTGACAAGGTGGATCCAGAATCTATTGCTGCTTACCTTAAGGGAGATGAATCTCAGAAAGATGTAGTTCCGACTATTAGCAAGGGTCATAAGAAGGCTCCAGCTCTGTCCACAGTTCATATGTCTCCGAAGTTTGCTGCATTGGCCATTTTGGCAGGGCACAACTGGTACCCGACTACTCATCGGACACACATTGCTCAGTACAGAGCTCTGCTTCTGTACAAGTTGGCTCAGAAGGTGCGCGTAGACTTTGGGGCCATGGTATTTTAGCAAGTCATGGCAATCAGCAAGATTGAAAGAGAGGACAACAAGCAGCCTGATTCGAGGAAGTTGGTGTTTCCACATCTGATTGCTGGAATGATTGAAGATCAATGTGGGGCTGTTACTGGTGAGGATGATGTTGTGATGCTACCCTCGTACTACCAGATGGACGTCAGGACCGAGAAGAAAGAAATAAGAGGAACTAGGACGTCACTGCGCACTCGGGCCAAAGGAGTTGAAATAGTTAAAGAGAAGGTATCAACCAAGAAGAGGTCTCAGCCGCTACTGATTCAGCCTGCACTACCGAAAAAAAAACCAAGAGAGAGCCAGAACAGTCAAAGTCATCCAGCTCAGCTCCATCAACCTCAGCAATTGATGTGTCACTTGGCCACATCAGTGTGCCTCAAGGGCAGTCAAGTCGGAGGGTGGTCAACAAGGCGCTGTACCAGATCACGTCTGTCCTGCATCAGCTGTCAAGGATAGTTCAAGATGTGCACCAAGCCAATAAAAGTAAGTTCTAGTGATCTCTTGTGCTTTATGCTTATACACTAATGCGTGTGTTTTTAACTTGTGTGCTCCCAAGCAGGGGGAGAAGAAAGTGGCTAAGTAGATCGTGGTGTATGGGGGAGCATGGGGGCTTGTTTTTGGGTGTTTTTCCTCGGTTATTTGGGTTCTGTTTTTCCTCGTTCCAAACTCTAAGTACTTAATGTTTTTGGTTTATGCTTGTAATAACTTTTACAAGTTTAATTCGTATGGATGAGTTGGAATTTGCTTGTGCTTGTTGTTGGTTGTCTCTGTGCTTGTGGTGAGTTTATTTTGCAGATACTTGGGAGACACACAGAGCTAAAAAGGGGGAGATTGAAGATGCAACGTTGAAGCAGGATTCTGTAGCATCACCAGATGGGAGTACTTCATAAGAGGTGCGAGGCAGCTGGTGGGCTTGGAGCCCGATGGGCTTTTGGAGTGGGTCAGTCCAGGCAAAGAAAGGGCGTGAATTGTACTCAAGGAAGGCTGGAGGATATCTTGGAGAAGATTTACTCAAGCTAGAAGATTTCCTTATTCTTAGGAGAAGATAAGGAAAGTGGATCTACACATGAAGATTTGAAGAAGATAGCGAATCTTGCATGGAGTAGAGGCCAAGGCTAGGTTAAGCCGTAGGCCACTTGTATAAATAGGGTGTGTTAAGTCGTAGAGAAGGAACACAACTAGAGCATTCTTAGCAAAAGGGATAAGGGTTTCGGGTAAACAAAAAATCTTGTATCAAGGGGCTAAGGGGTTAAAACAGTTCACGTATCAGGTGCGATTCGTGAACAGGGTAGACTAGGATTGAGTGAAAGCAATACGTGTAAGTGTTCAAGTAATCAATACTAGTAAACAGTTTTGAGAAAACCCTTGTGTTGTGTTCGTGTTCTGAACTAGTAGCGGAATAGTTCTGAAGTAGTAGCTGATACATTTTCACGAAAGCACCACTTTCTCAAGCGCATCAGTGACGTACTGCCTTTTAAGATTAAAAAAAAAAACTCAGTTATACACACAAATCTAAAGGAAGCAGAGACTATGTTTTGCACTAAGAATAGTTCATCTTCTTATTGATCAAAGAGAATGGCTTTTATAGAGCCTTTACAACGTGCAATAGAAATTCTAGGAGCTAAAAACGGAAACAACTCTTGAAACAAACTAACAAAGTAAAAGAACTGATTCAACTCCTAGAAATAAGCTTGACTAGTGCCAACAACTTGCCTTATTCTTAAAACCAACAAATTCCTCCCCTTAAACTGAAAATGCTTGATAGCATCAGTTTAACCTTTCTAAGCTTCGAACTCTAAGCAAGTCTCTCAACTTCTCATACTGATCCAACTTGATCGGTTTGGTCATAATGTCTGCAATTTGATCATTTGTTCCACAAAAAACCAGCTTCATGACTCCTTCATTTGACATATCACGTAAGTAATGAAACCTCACATCAATGTGTTTAGTTCTACAATGCATCACCGGATTTCTGGAGAGCTTTATTGTCAAGTTGTTGTCACACATAATGCTCACACACTCAACACCAATAGCACCCAATTCTTGCAACATTCCTTTCAACCAGACCAGATGACATGCTGAAGCAGTTGCTACAACATACTCTGCTTCAGTGGAAGACAAAGTCACAATGTCTTACTTTCTTGAGCTCCAACAGATTGCCGAGCCATTCAACACAAAAACGTACCCAGATGTACTCTTTCTATCATTCAAATCTCGAGCATAGTCACTATCCGTATAACCCATAAGCTCCAAACCCGATGATCTTCCATAGAATACTCCTTCATCCAACGTTCCTTTTAAGTACCTAAGTACTCTTTTTGCAATCGCCATATGTGCTTCCTTTGGATCAGCCATTAACCGTGATAGTAAACAAACTACAAACATTAGATCAGGTTGTGTTACCGTAAGGTACATGAGACATCAAACAAGTTGTTTGAAGAGCGTTGCATCAGCTCCAGTGTTCCCTTCTTTTGAGATAATAGTTCCTGGAATGATTGGATTCTTGACTGCATTGCAATTCCACATGTTGAACCTTTCTAGAACCTCCTTAGCGTACTTCTTCTGGCATATATGTATTCCGTCACTGCCTTGGTCAACCTCAACTCCAAGAAAGAATTTCATCCTTCCCATATAAGTCATCTCAAATTCCTTTTTCATTGATGATTTGATCTCCTCACACAACAACTCATCATTCCCAGTGAAAATTAAGTCATCAACATAAAGGCTTACCACCTGAATCTTGTCGCCAATCTTCTTGAGGAACAAAGTGTGATCATAGTTGCTTTTCTCGAACCCTTCCCGCTTGAAATATCCCTCAATTCGACTGAACCATGCTCTTGGTGCCAGCTTAAGGCCGTAAAAAGCCTTTTATAGGCGATAGACTTTATCATCCTCCCCTACTTTGACAAATTCTTCAGGTTGATCAATGTAAACTTCCTCCTTAAGCTCACCATAGATAAACGCACTTTTGACATCATGCACACACCAGCCTCATTGGGCTGCAACAGCTAGGAGACTTCTAATGGTGTCCCAACGAGGCACAGGAGCAAAAACTTCAGTATAATCCACACCTTTTGTTTGAGAGTAGCCTTTCGCAACCAAATGGGCCTTGCATTTTTCCACTTTTCTCTCTTCATTTAGCTTGGTCTTGTAAACCCACTTCACCCCAATTTTCTTCATATGTTAGGGTAAATCTACAAGCTCCCATGTCTTATTTTTTACAATGGATTCAATCTCTACTTCCATCGCCTTTTTCCATTTTTCTTCTTTGGACTCATCATAATAGTGAACTGGATCATCGTTGCAGATGTAAAGGGAGAAGTTACTCAGATCCTCATCATCACCTGATTCATTTCCCCTTTCGTAGTCATGCATCCAACCAGGGGCTTTTCTTGGTCTTTTAGATTGCTCCCCAATCTCAGATGATGGAGTTTGAGTCTTAACCTCTATTTCACCTGCAGTTGCATCTGTTCCAGCCACGGCTTCAACATTTGTCTATGCAATTTCTGGTTCTGTGACTTACTATGCAGCCTTTTCATCATTTTCTTCTTCATCTGTCTCTTCTCCCTCATCAACAACTCCATCTTCTCCCCAAGCAAGATTATTCTCCTCCGGTGGAGCTAAATTCCAATCCCACTTTGCATATTCTTCGAATATAACATCCCTACTTACAATGATTTTCTTTGTAGTAGGATTGTATAGACGATAGGCCTTAGATTTGTCACTGACTCCGAGCATAATGCATTTTTGACTTCTGTCATCAAGTTTGATCCTTCTCTGCTCCGGAACGTGAACGTGAACAACTGATCCAAAAACTCTAAAATAATCAATTTTTGGTTTGATTCCTGACCATCTCTCTTCTGGCACCATGTCTTTCACTGACTTTGTGTAGCTTCGGTTTAAGACATAAGCGGTCCACTTTGCAGCATCAGCCCACAGAAATTTTGGCATCTCCTTCTCAGACAATAGACACCTAACCATGTTCATGATGGTCCTATTTCTCCTCTTTGCCACTCCATTTTGCTGAGGAGTGTATGCTGCAGTGAGTTGCCTTCTGATGCCATGATCTTTGCAAAATTTGTTGAAGACGTCAGAGGTAAATTCACCTCCTCTGTCTGTTCTCAAACCTCGAACTACAGTCTTGGCTTCCTTCTCCACCGAGTTTTTGAAAACTTTGAATGTTTCAAAAGTCTTTGCCTTGTCAACCAGAAAATATATCCATGTTTTACGAGAATAATCATTGACAAGGGCAAAGAGATACCGTCTTCCACTGCAAGACATCGGATTGATTGGCCCACATAAGTCCGCATGAATCAGCTTCAGTTTCTCAGATGCTTTCCATTTGCTCTTCTTGGGAAATTTTCCTCTTTCCTTTCACCATTTCATTTTTCTTCATGAGCTTAATGGAAGCATTGTTTAAGTGTATGTGCCTCTGATGCCACAACTCTCCAATATCCTCTTCTTCTACCTTGAGACAGCTCATGAGTTTTGGCTTTTTCAGAGCCTGGATCAAGAACATACGGTTCTTTGTCATTGAGGTTTCCACAATCAGGCCACGCTAGTAGTGAAAGAGTTTGCAAATGCCGTTCTCTATGATGACCGTTAGCTGTTTTTCTTGCAGTTGTCCCATGCTCAACAAGTTGCTTGTCAAGTTTGGAACATAGAACACATCAGTCACCAGCTGTACTATTCCTTCTAACTCCATACGAATATTTCCTTTTCCCAACACACTCAGTTTTGAATCATTCCCCAACTTCACCAAATGCCTATAGCTTTCATCAAGTTCAGCAAACCATGACTTTTCACCAGTCATATGATTTGAACATCCCGAATCTAGAAACCACACACCTTGGTCTGCAGCACTGCTTATGTCTGAATGTGCCATGAGGAGAAGCTCTTCTTCTTTGTCAAATTCCACATAGTTGGCTCCTTTCTCCTGGCTTGTGCATTCAACCTGATAGTGTCCCACTTTTCCACATCGGAAGTAGTTGATGGTGGATCGATTCACGTATGATCTGCCTCTCCCTCGTCCTCTTAGACTGCTCCTTCCTCTCTGTGGGTTCCACCTTCCTGTTCCTCGAGCATTCCTTGGCTCATTTACAGCTTGCAAGACTTGTTCCTCACTCCTTTTCTCAGTCAACTTACGCTCATGGATTTGCAGAGAAGCCTGCATCCACGGGAAGACTATCAATGTCCTTAGACTCTTCAATGGAGCAAACCACATAATTGAAGTTCTCGGTGAGGCTGCGGAGAATCTTTTCGACAATCTTGACATCATCTATGCTTTCGCCACAATTCCTTATATCGTTTGTCGTCTCCATGACTCTCCCAAAGTAACTCTTGACTGCTTCTCCAGCTTTCATCTCCAGGATCTCAAAAGTTCTCCTCAGCCGTTGTAATTGTACCCTCTTCACTCTGGCACTTCCTTGATGTTTCACTCTCATCGATTCCCACAATTGCTTTGCTGTCTCCTTCTGCGTGATTGTCTTCAATGTGGTTTTGTCGATGGCCTGAAACAGGTAATTTTTGGCTTTGAGATCTTTGAGATTTGCTTCATCGAGTGCCTTTTTCTGTGTTGGATTAGGAGACTCTATTTTCCTTAATTCTTCAAAGCCTAGATCGATAATACCCTAGTATTCCTTGGATCGCAACAGGTTCTCCATGATCAAACTCCAGTGGTCGTAATCCCCATCAAATTTCGGAACATCCGATGTACAGAAATTTCCCGTATCTCCCATTCTCTCTCTCGTGTTTTTCTTCTCACTATTTCTTTTTTTGTGTTTGCTCTGATACCAGATAAAGGAAGCAGAGACTCTGTTTTGCACTAAGAATAGTTCATCTTCTTATTGATCAAAGAGAATGGCTTTTATAGAGCCTTTACAACGTGCAATAGAAATTCTAGGAGCTAAAAACGGAAACAACTCTTGAAACAAACTAACAAAGTAAAAGGACTTATTCAACTCCTAGAAATAAGCTTGATTAGTGCCAACAACTTGACTTATTCTTAAAACCAACAAAATCCATAGACACAAAAAGCTTAAGATTGGAATCACACACACCTAACAATGAGTTAATTATTTTTTCAATTAAAATAAAATTAAACAAAAGAAGGTGGTGAAGAATTGAGAGAACTTACATGATTACAATAGAGATTTGAAAACTGATAAGAATTTCAGGTTTTACGAAGAAGGCAGAGAAGATTTGAGAGAACTTTAGAGAGAGAGAGATCGTTTTTTGCAAGTGGAGAAAAAGAGATCTGCGTGTTGCATATAAAAGGGTATTCCGACGGAACTAAACCCTCGGCATTCCGTCAGAATCAGAATTTAAAGCCACAACGTTTTATGAATAATACAAACATTACAAAAGTGCACAAAGCTTTATTCATAAAATTTAAAGTAAAATAAATAGTTAGTTTTATGAACTTAAAAATAATTAGTCAGTTCATTTTAAGAAATATTGTTGATATGTAATATGAATTATAATTTTCATAATCTTTCTATATTAGATTTTATATACCAAAATTCTTTTTGTTAACTTAAAATTATTTTGGATCGTTATTATGTTTTCATTTTTTTTTCATTTTTGTTCTCATATATTATAAATCAAAAACTTGAATCGCATAGATTGTAGTTGCTGAATAAAGATGAAACCTCGTTCCGTCGGAATTCCGTTAAAAAATTCAGATGACATTCCGACGGAATGAGGTTTCAAGTTTTCCTTTCAAGTCACTAGTTAATAAATGTCATTCTTTAGATGTTAGACATGATTAACCACACATTTCAATTGCTAAAAAACACATTCACATTCCATCCATTGTTTGATTTGTATAAGTTGATGACTTCATAAAAAAAATTATAACATACTATGTAAATTTAACTTATAAGTTATTTACATTAAGAAGTCCATTTTTTTATTGCTGCGTAATTATGAATAAGTGGTGTAGAGATTATTACATCTATATAGACGATACATATATATATAAATGTATGCCATGCGAAAAAAAACAATTTGAAACCACATACGATCGGAAAGCTATAGCAATTCGGTCGGGAAAAACTTACCCGTCGGGAAAAACTTACCCGTCGCGAATCCATCGTAAATTACCGACGAAATACCGACGGTTCTGGAGAATTTTTAATATTGATTACTTAATTTTAACCAATCATTGGGTAATGATTGAGGAATGACTGGTAATAAACCTGTCGGAATTCCGATGGATGTATGACGGGGACGAGTTTTGTATGGATTTTAAATAAGGATTATTTGGTAATCTATTAAGTTTCATCTTTTTTTTTTTCGTTTGACAAAATTAGCCATTTGAAATATGTTAAAATAATAATTTATTTATTTAATTTAAGATATAATGGTGATGAATAATAAAATTGATTAACTTTAATTTAAATATGTTTCCCAAAATTAGCCATTTAAAATATGTTTAAATAATAATTTAAGATATAATGGCGATGAATAATAAAATTGATAATAAAATGTTTTAGTGACTACAAATAGATTTTAGAAATGTTTTAAAGACATATTTTTTAAATTACTCATAATTGGATGAATAATCAGAGAAACCTGCAGAATCTAACTCCTCCTCAAATTCGTTAGGCTCGTCTTCAGAATCATCGAAAACATGTTTTCGAAACTTGTGAAATCCACCACAAGATCAACCTCAAAGAAAGAGGGTACCGAACCTAATACTCCGAGTTTGTTTTGCTGCATAGGATCATGATCGGAAACACCATCAATTCTGCCTCTCAGATATATCAAAGTGACAGTAAGCCAAGAAGTTGTCGAAGTCATCACATGCGGATACCGAATGTAACACACCTGATCTGCTTGGGATGCGAGCACAAATGGATCATACTTTTGGAGTCGTGTATCAGAGTGTACTGTTGTAACACCAAACTAGTTGTTGCGAACACCGTAACCCTCAATTGGGTTATACCAATCGCAGTAAAATACAACGCACTTCATACCGAGCATTCCTGGATATTGAATCTCCAAAATTTCTCGGAGTACATTGTAGTAAACAAGGTCATCTGACGCTGAGGATATGTCGTAGTTACAAGCGGTTCTGATAGTTCTTTTTGATATATCTTGAAACCATATCCACAGATAAAATACATTTTGTACGGCGTTGCAACAGAGAGGGGACCATGAACCAACTCTTGCAGCCATGTTGGAAATGTTTGACCTTCTTTAGTTAATGAAACGACCCGACCCAAAAATTTAAAATTTTTCCCCTTCGGATTACTATCATCACAGATAATAATCTTCAATTGGGCCAAACACCAAGCCATGCGGAAACAATTAGATAAATAAAAACAAACCAGACAATAACCAAATAAACCAATTCAACTAATCCCATACTTAATTTATTTCTAAACCGTTCAATTCAATAACAATTCAATTCCAAACCTAACAACCAACAATATCAATTTCCAGAATCTACTAGCAACCTAGCGATTCTACAATACAGCCATGAAATACGAGACTCTAGATCATCTCCTCTTCCCGGCCAGGATTCTACGATCACATTTTCTCTTTACCTGCAACACATGGCAAAAAGAGTTGCGTGAATATTATCATAAATACTCAGCTACGCGGTCATCCCGTCTACAGGCTATTTATACACAAGCATAAACAATAAATAAAATACCAGGATGAGCATACACAAGCATTCATGAAACAAGCAACCACTAACCAAAACATGAACTCTATGTCGATCGACACAACCTCTAGGTGTCGATCGACAGACTCCACTGTGTCGATCGACACGACATCGCAGAACCCAGAATCGAGCCTATCCTCTCATGGCTCGAATCCATCGCGATTCATCGAGTCTCCTGCACGATTTCAATCACAAAACACACAAAATCCACCAAGCAATCGCATTCTATCCATTCCTTACACCTATGTAAGCCTATGATCACGCACTCACTTTGATTTTGGTTTGAAACGACGAAGAACGCGATGAACACCCGAAGAACAGCCTCTGATTCCGTTTCCCCAGAACCGGAATCACCCAGCAACGAATCCTCCTCGTTTCCACTAATCACCCACGCAATCACAAGCTACTAGAACCGAGAATTCAAGGAAATCAACAATGATTCCTTCACAAAACTCAATCCCTTCCAGAACACTCTCTTTTCTCTCAATCTTTCTGATTTTCGGCCAAAAAAAAAGACAACCGCGACTGTTCACGCTTAAATACCAAACCCTAGGTTCTCTAAACTGGCCTGCCAAACCGGACAATTAAACCGAACCTGCCGGTCTGATTTTAACCCCGTGTCGATCGACACACCAACCCGTGTCGATCGACACACCACCAAGAATCCGACTTCTCACAAGTCAAAACACCCGTGTCGATCAACATACACGCCTGTGTCGATCGACACACCCAACCAAAATCCACTTTTAAGTTCACGGGCGTTACAGTTAACGTCGTGACCTAAAATGAATAAACTAGATCTAAGTAATTAAGATGTTTATAATGGGGGGAAATATGTGAAGGTACCACAAACTTACATAATAGTGCACCCAATCAACAAATTCTTGCTCTTCTGGACAGTAATTTCTTCCTCGGTAAAATGCGGGTATTGAAATCGTACTTGAGCTTCATTAATCTTGTACATAATGATTGTCAGACATGAACAAAATATACTAAAAAAGAAAGATGTTCAAAAATCTAAACAAGAATTCATTTTAGTAATATTTACCTCTCGTACTCGCTTATCTTATCCAAATTGGTAAGAATGTAATATTGTAAATGATCTCATTCTTGCGTTATAAGCATTCTCCGTTTATTTCCGTTTTCACTCAGGCTACCGATTTTGGTAAACATGTGAGGAACCTATGCAGGTTAATAGGAGCGGACTCCTCCATCATCATTCCGACCGGGTCTCTTACTCTTGGTTTGGACTTCTGATGGGAAGTAGTAACTTCCAAAGTTACTGGTTTCTTCAATGATGCTCTGCGCAACTGATGTGCATAAAACTTTCATGTAGGGTTTATGCAATTAGGTCTTTAAATTTATAACCCTATGGAACTGCAAGTGCACAGTTAAGACAATTGTAGTACTTAGGGGTCGATCCACTGAGGACTAAGTGATGAATGCGCTACAAACCTATATGATTCGGATTAAGCTAAGGGAAAATATTATTTGGTTTTGGGGTTTTATGGAAGCAAATAACAAAGCAATAAAAGTAAAAGGGATAGATATCAATTAAGATTAGAAATCAAACAGTTCATAAAACATATACAAACACAAGCAATCGATTTAAGGTTTTAGTACTAGTTGTTCTAGAACTCATATAACTAAGGTAAGGTCATCCCACTATCGTGAAGTAACTAACCATCTACGTTTTACACCCTAATAGACTCAACTATCGCAGGTTATTATAAGGTGAAAACATGAATTATTGGTCAAGATTGATTGTTCACTAAACTCCTTAACTAACCTTTCGAATTGTTAAGGTTTCTAGCTCATCGAATACAAGGTCCAGAGATATAACAAGCTTTTGGAAAGTATATCAACCTAAGATCAGTCCTTGGATAGCTAAGCCAATTCATGCTTTAAGTATAAATAAATATGAAGAATCAATTCTAGAATAAATCCCTAAACGATTAAATGCGTAAAAACATAGAATTAAGAGAATGAATAGAAATCAAATCAAAGCTATAACTCTAACATGTTTTGCAACACGTAGCAGCAAGAGTAAAGCACATAGACAGTATAATTCGTTGATCTATCTAAGCATAAGGAATTAGATCTCATCTCTTTGCAATAGGGCAAAGATCAACCTATCCTTAAAGGCTTCTAGAATCAAATAAACATGAAGAACAAGAGAAAAACGAAATACATTGTTTAGGTATTGATTTAGGCTGTTAAGGCCAGCTGCTTAAGTTCCTAGAGAGGCTAAAAGCAAGTATATATAGGGGCTTAAGGAGGCATAAGTCGGTTAGGGCTTCTTCGGGCAATTACGTCTTGTCAGGTCAAAAACTGAGGCAATTTCGGTCAGGATAAGGATCAAGCTTCGTGACTGGTATTGGAAGCTTCTAGGGAGCTTCTAGAATGTCACACAAAGGCTGGATATCGGCCCATGGCCTGGCCCGGTTCTTGGCTTCATTTTGCACTCACTTCTCTTTGAAGGCAGTTTGACATATCCTCAGTGTTCCGGGTGTATCTTCTAAAGTACTGCTCCAATTGATGAAATTAAAACTCCATTGAAAAGCTAACTCAAAGGGCTATCTCCACACCAAGTTTCATTAAATTCCCAACTGATTTGATCCTCCGTTTGTCAGCAAACTTCTGGTGTATGCGTTCTGTCCAGTAGGGGAATGTACATTATCTTCAAGATAAAGTGACTTGGCTTGGTTCCTTTGACTTGGATGAGTAGCTGCATCATAGATGATACTCCTTTTGCTCCGTTTTACATCCTTTTGATGATAAAACCTGTTAAGTCCTTAAAATCTACATATACGAGAAAACTACCTCTTTTGGCTCAAAAGCTTTATTAATATATATATATATAAAAACCAACTAAAATAGATAGAAAAGTGGTAAAATATAGGGTATATCAGCAACAATAGAACCTTCAACTCTGCTTAAATTTTTCACCATCTTCTTTAGATGGAACATATACCGCTCGAAAGGATACATCCACCTATATTGGACTGGCCCATCTAGTGTAGCTTCACGCGGTAGATGAATAGGTAGATGTTCCATAACAGTGAAGAACGATGGAGGAAATATCTTTTCAAGGTTGCACTGGATAAGAGGTATATGTTTATCTAGATTCTAGATTCCGTCAAGCGTAAGTGATCGGGTGCAAATATCCCTGAAAAATGAGGCTATGCCTGCAATTACAATGAGTATCAATGATAAAAAATATAGTGGCACTTAAATATTTATAAAAGAGGTCATATACCTGCAATCGCTTCATGGACGTGTTGTGGTAAAATACCTTCTAAGGCAAATGGAAGGAGGCGCTGCATCACTACATGACAATCATGACTTTTCATTCCAGAGAATCTTTCTTCTCGACTATCAACACAATTCTGTAGGTTAGACGCATATCCATCTGGGAATTTCACACTATGAATGATCCAGTTAAAGAATTCTTGCTTGGAAGGCGCATCCAGTCTAAAACAAGGGGTAGGGGCTTTCCCTTTTGCATTAACATGTAGTGCCTTTCGTGAGCATATAGTTGTCAAGTCTAATATGGATTTCAAGTTATCTTTTGTCTTGCCTTTCACATTGAGAATGGTGTTCATTATGTTGTCGAAAAAGTTCTTCTCAACAGGGTGATGCCCATTACCCCTACATTCGACCGTCTTCTCGCACCGTAATCTTGAAACTAATAAAGGATCAAAACACCGTCAACTTTTGGAGATGGATCTTCATATACTTGTTTGTCCATCGTAAACAAAGTAGTGCTGTTCCGATATGGATGGTCCATAGGTAGAAATCGCCTATGACAATCTAACCAACACGTTTTTCGACCGTGCTTCAGTTAGAAAGCATCTGTGTTATCTTGACAATGTGGACAAGCTAACTTTCCATGTGTTGACCATCCAGAAAACATACCGTATAGTGGAAAATCACTTATTGTCCACATAAGCACTGCACACATCATAAAAGATTGTTGGCACGAGACATCATAAGTTTCAACCCCATGCTCCCATAACTACTGTAACTCATAAATTAAAGGTTGGAGGAACACATCCAATGACTTCTTAGGAGGCTCTGGCCTGGAAACTAGAATGGTGAGAAACAAAAACTCTCGTTTCATACATAAAGAGAGGGGGGCAAGTTATATGGTGTCACGATAACTGGCCACAATGAATACTGTCTCCCATGCTTCCCGAAAGGATTGAAACTATCTATGCTTAATCTAAGGTATATGTTCCTGTTCTCTGACGCAAACAATAGATACATATTCATAAAATGTTTTCATGCTTCTGCATCTGAGGGATGAGCAGTTTTCCCTTCTCTTGTATGCTCAGCATGTCATCTCATAGGACTTGCACTTTGCTCAGATTGATATAACCTCTTCAACCGTTCTGTTAACGGTAAATACCACATCCTCCTAGACGGAATCAGAACTCTTCCACTAGTTTCTTTATATCGAGGATGGCGACAAAACTGACAATATAAGAGATCTGAATCTGCTCTCCAACATATCATAAAGTTTTTTTCGCAAACATCAATCATCTGATACGACAACCCAATACCCTTTACAAGCTTATGTATCTCATAGAATTAAGACAGTGCAATGTTATCTTCCGGTAATATGCCTTTCACGAAATCAGCAATATCATCCACACACTCTTCGCTCAAATTGTGATCTGACTTTATCGTCATCAATCTACTTGTTGTTGATAAAGGCGACACACCCTCTCTGTATCCTGTGTATAACGGAAGTTTCGTTGCATCTAGCATATCAAAGAACCTTCGAGCTTCTAAATTAGGTTCCTCTACTTTATACCCATCCTCAACAAATGCTGGCACTTGTTGATGCCATGCATCATTCACCATCTAAACAGTTCCTAAATTTTCTACTTCCAGGGTTTTTTCGCCTAACCTATCTCCAGCATATTGGTGACTACTAAAAGCAAAATTAACCATCGAATTATCTTCTCCATGCGAATACCAAATTTTGTAACCAAGCATAAACCCATTATTAAACAAGTGATTCCAAATCTTTTTTACCTCGAATGTACTATGATTCTTACATTTAGAGGAATATGTAACGGCCACAAATCCCTCGATTATGCGTCAAAAATACATCGGTAAACTCCTACTGTATCCCGACGGAATCGTTTCCATCGACATATTCTGACAGATTCCGACGAGATATGGATTACTTATATTTTCTCGGGAATCCATCGGTATTTTGTCCGAAATTACCGACGGATTTAAGTCTCTCGAAATTTCCGTAGGAATATACGTTGTTTTCTTGTAATGTATGGAACGATAAGATAAAAGTAAGATACATTACCATCATTCATCTAAGAAAACAAAATACAATATATATATATATATTATATGCTAAGAAAAAAGAGATTCATTATAACATTCACGATTTGATATGGCCAAGAATGATTAGACCATTCATAAATATCAAAATATGAATAATCGGATCACAAACACTAAAAGTTAAGAAATCGTATATCAAGTAGTTAAAAACAGAAGAATGTAAAATAAAAATAGTAGAGTAACATAAGAATTAAAAAAGAAAGCAAGCAATATTTCTTATGTATTTAAATATTTTAATAATGTATTGGATAAAACACACAACATATTCTTCTATTTTAATCCATACTTCACTATATTAATAATTGTACCAAATTTGTTGAAATTCTTCACACGAGGAGAACAATTTAACACTCCAAGAGCAGGTGCTCCATCGAAACAAAATACAAATCATATCAATTTTTTTTTATAGTTATTGTTTATATTTAAACAGTAAACTAATGTCTTTCAAATAGTTTATGTATAGATAAAGACAAAAAATTAAGTGGAAACTCATCAATCAAGTTGTTCTATAAAATAACATAATATGAATTTCTTATTAGTGATAGAGGAAAGACCACGACGAATCTATGATTTGATTATCTGCATGTTTAGGGTTTAGACGTTCGTTCTAGGGTTTGGCATATTGATGGCGTAGGATTACTAAAAAATATCAAATCTACAATAGTTAACCCAATCCACAAAATTAAATATAAGCCCTTGAAAAACATTTTTTTTGTTCGTGGTATTTTTAGGAAACCAAAACTTTTAGTGGTGTTATTAAAACATTAAACTAATGATGGTATTTTTAAAAACAAAATTTCAAAATTGGTTGTTTCATTCAGCCGGTGGAATCTCACGGATTCCAAATTGGTTACACTGAGGCTGAGTCATCAGTTTCCAGTGGAAGAAGCATAGCATCAGAAAACAGAACAAGATCTTGGTCTCGCAAGAGAAAGTCTGCCAACAACAATTCTAATAAGGAGAATCCAGACCAGACGATAACAAGAGATCCAGACCAGAGTAATGATCAAAACTCCAAGAGAAAGGCTATGGATATACTGGAAAGTCCATCTAAGATTTCCAAACAAGTTGTAGGTTCAATGGTTCACCAGAAACAAGTACACACTCTGACAGTTCGACGCCTTGAGAAAATGTGTCGTGAACATTTCCCAGATTTCTTGTTTCTCCTAGAGACTAAAAACTCTAGTGAACACGTGAGTAGTTTCCAAAGATCGTTGGGTTACGACCACAATTTTTTGGTAAATCCAGTGGGTAGAGGTTTGGCTTTGTTTTGGAGAAATTCACATGTGGTGGATGTATTATATGTCGATAACAGGCTGATAGATACGAGAGTTACAATGGGATCAGTGGTGTACTTTCTTACCTTTGTCTATGGTGATCGGTATGACAACGACGACACCTACTCTGGGAGAGGTTGAAAAATATTGGATCACAATGGAATGCGGCTTGGTTTTTAGCGGGAGATTTCAATGAAATAATGAACAACACGGAGAAGCTAGGGGGTACAACCAGACTGGAATCATCTTTCTACCAGTTTAGATCATTGATACGGGACTGTAGGATTAAAGAAACCCCAAGCTCTGGTAACCGCTTCTCTTGGGCAGGAAGGAGAAAGATCACCATGCCGTCTGGAGAGAAGGAGAGAGTATGGATTCAATATCGTCTAGACAGAGCCTTTGGTAATGCGGAATGGTTCATACTTTTCCCTAGAACCAAGAGTGAATATCTTGCTCGGTTAGGTTATGATCAATGGCCCTTGTTGATGAAACTACTGACAGATAACTCAACCAAGAGAGGAAGATTCTAGTTTGACAAACGGTGGTGTTCCAAACCAGAGACTTTTGACATAATTAAGAGAGGATGGAATAAAAACCTTGCTGAGGTTTTCGTGCAGTCACGGATCGTATTATAGACTGTAGGAAAGAGTTATCAAAGTGGAAAAAAGGTGCTAATTTAAACTCCAAGGAACATATAAGAAAGATATTTCATGAGCTTGACATGGAGTCATCAAAACTCAGTCCGAATTTACAGAGAATGTCGGAGATGAAATTAGAAATTGAACAAGCTTTTCGAGAAGAGAAAATCTATTGGAAAGAAAAAAGCAAGGTCAAGTGGTTCATGTCTGGGGATAAAAACACGGGTTCTTTCATGATAGTGTTCAAACAAAGAGGATGCGCAACAATATCTTATCGCTGCTAGATCGTAATGGCATTGAGCAATTTGATGAAACTGTTAAAGGAAAGGTTGCTGCAGATTACTTCAAGGTTTTGTTCCAGTCTACAAATCCAACTGACTTCAATGAAGTGTTACAAGGAATGGAGAATCGTGTATCACCTGCAATGAACATAGAGCTAACAAAATAAGTGACAGAAGCTGAAATTAGAAGAGCAGTTAAGGCTATCAAAAGTGACAGCGCACCTGGTGCTGATGGTTTCTCTGGCAAGTTCTTCCAGAGATATTGGTCTATTACGGGTCCTCAAATTGTTTAAGAGATACAACAATTCTTCATCACTAGCTCCTTTCCTCAAGAGTGGAACTATACACAGTTATGTCTTTTGGCGAAGAAACCCAATGCTAAATCAATGACAGATCTATGACCATTAAGCTTATGTTTTGTGCTGTACAAGATAGTATCTAAGATCTTATGCACGAGATTGAAAAGGTTCTTGCCGCAATTAGTGTCTTAGACACAAGGTGCCTTTGTGGCCGGAAGATTGATTTTGGATAATCTATTTATCGCACATGAGATGATTCATGGTCTTTGTACTAATCCAAGTTGCAAGGAAGATTTTATAGCAATTAAAACAGACATGTCGAAAGCTTATGACCGCGTTGAATGGGACTTTCTATAAGCTTTGTTTACAAAACTGGGTTTTGATCAGAGATAGACTTCATGGGTCATGTTTTGTATATATTCTGTTTTGTATACCGTTCTACTAAACGGACAATCGCATGGTCATATTATGCCTAAGAGAGGGATTCGACAAGGAGATCTACTGCCACCATTCTTATTCATATTATGTGTCAAAGCTTTAGTTCATGTAATGAACAAAGCCGAGCAAGAAGGACGAATCCCTGGTATGAAACTGGCGACAAAATGTCCACCGATTCAACATTTTCTCTTTGCGGATGATAGCTTGATTCTGTGCCGAGCTAACCTAAGAGAGTGTTATGAGTTTTTACGATACCTGAGATTGTATTGTACGGCATCGGGACAAGAGATAAATTTCTAAAAATCAGCGATAACGTTTGGAGAGAAAGTGGATCTGATCATGAAACAACTCATATGTTGCTTGTTAGGGATCGAGAAAGAAGGGGGGGAGGGCTGGAACATATCTCGGTTTGCGGGAATGTTTTAGTGAATCTAAACAAAAACTATTAGCATTTATCGGCGAAAAGCTAAGCAAAAGACTAAGTGGATGGTATGCCAAAACACTTTCCCTTGGGGGAAAGGAGGTACTCCTCAAGTCAGTTGCAATGGTTCTACCGGTTTATGCGATGTCATGTTTTCGTCTATCAAAACATCATTGTGAAAAGATTACAAGTGCCATGTCGAGTTTCTGGTTGAATGCTTGTGACAAGAAAAAGAAAATTCATTGGGTTGCATGGAAGGAGTTATACAAATCAAAAGACAATGGAGGATTGGGGTTTCGAGATGTGAGTGATTTTAATGAAGCTTTATTGGCTAAACAAGCATGGAAGCTTCTCAATGAACCGGATAGTCTACTAGCCAAGGTATCTAAAGGAAGATACTATGCATCTCGGGACTTCCTTGATTGTGGCAAAGGTTATCGGCCATCTTATGCATGGAGAAGCATAATACATGGTAGAGAATTGCTTAAGCGCAGACTGATGAAATCAATAGGCAACGGGGAACAAACTAAAGTTTGGCTAGAGAGATGGGTTTTTGATACACAACCGAGAGGTACGATTCATAAACAGAGCCTAATTGATTTTTGCTTACAAGTTTCGGCTCTGATAACCCCTATGAATCAGTGGAGAATTAATATGGTTAATGACCTTTTTCCACCAGAAGAAGCACAAAGAATAATGGAGATTCCGATTGGGGGAAAGGAAGACAAACACATTTGGGCCTATACAGATCATGGTGCCTATACGGTTAAAAGTGGATATTGGTATATTGCAAATCACCCCCTCATCCAGCCTCAACCAGTAAGTGCTCGTACCTTAAACCAGACCAAGTTGAAACAAAGGGTTTGGAAGATCCACGCTCCACCGAAACTCGGCTTATTCCTATGGCGCGTTACCTCTGGGGCATTGGCTGTAGCAGAGAGAGAGTGAATACCCACGGTCTTCATGTGGATCCTACTTATAGGTTATGCCACTTGGAGACGGAGTTAGTGAGTCATGTTCTGTTCTGCTATTCAGTGGCTCAACAAGCCTGGAGTTTAACACCAGCTGACTCGATTAGTGGAACAATTCCCTGGATACTATGGCAGATTTGGAAAAACAGAAATTCGATTCTCTATGCTAGCAAACAAGACTCTTTGGCTTTGGTAATTCAGGGTAAATGTTGGGTAGAGGTCAACGCTGGAGATAGTGAGAACCAAAACCATAATCAGTTTGGGAGCATTGAGGATGGGAAATAGCAGAGACCACCACAAAGCACTGTCAAGTATAGTGTGCATGGGAATTGGAGGAATTCAAGATTACTTTGTGGAGGATCTTGGATAGCTAGATGTTGGGCCAGGACCAATGGCCCAAGCGATCTGGGAGCCCGATAAGCCTCTGAAGCCCAACTCATGTTCTAACCATGGTATGGTCAAACAAAGGTCAGATTTGAAAACCATAGTCAATTAAACCTAGGATATACCTTCAACATTTTACTATAAATAGGAGAAAGGTGATGTGACAATTCATCTATTATTCCTTAGAAGAGAGTACAAGGGACCAGAAATATTCTTTCAGGACTCTGACTCTTTCAAAAAGACACTTTCGGAAAGCTACCGCTGACCGGAGAGCACCTGAAAAGATATTCTTCTCAACAGCTCGTAGCGATCTAGTAGCCCGGGATCTGTCCGGTATAAGATATTCCACCTATTTTATAGCGATCTGATAGCTCGGGTTCTGTCCGGTCTATCAATTCCAAACTATTCTGTAACACACACAATCCGCGAACTCATTTCTCAATATACGACATTCTCTGACCTCCTATCTACTATAAATTCATTGTTCCGCTTTCGGGCTACAACAATTGGCGCGCCAGGTAGGGGACTGGAGATTTTCTAACGCAAGGAATTATGAGTCTGGAAGCATCGACCAGTCAGCTAGTTGACAACGCGACAACTCAAGAGACCGCTGAAAAATCCACACAATCTCTCCAGTTACAATGACAGAAGGAGCGGTCACCAACCAAACATCAGCTAACGAAGAAACTGTTCCCACCATGATCGAGCCTAGAAGAAGCGAACCCGCAGCTGTCACAAACGAGCAGGTCAACTTTGCCACAATGTTGAACTCTCTCATGCGATGTTTCGATCAGCAGGACGATCTGTTTAGACAAACGAACGTCCGCCTGGACGAACTATCAAACGCCCAAAACGTTATTCAAGAACAACTGGATTCTCTTCAACCAACGCAGCAAGTCCGAACACACTCATACGCAGCAGAACAACACGGATGACCTCTGACACACCATCAGGTAATCAACCTAAATACTCCGTCGCGAACTCCGATCAGCGCTCAGCTCGGTCGACCAGCTGCCCCACCAGACCACGATTCGTTCCAGGGATCCGAGATCGAAGCCTTGAAAGCTAAACTTCGAGATAAGAACTCCCAAGTCCACAGGGCTCTTAGCTCAGCCCCCGAGATCGATCGTGTGCTGGAGGAAACCCAGCAAACGCTTTTCACAGAGCGGATCACCTCCACTCCACTCAGATATACGTCAAAGCTTCACCTGCAAACCTACGCCGATAACTCCAACCCGAAGCACTTCATGACCGCCTTCACCATCGCAATGGGGCGAGTTCAGCTGTCACCGGAAGAAAGAGATGCAGCCTACTGTCAGTATTTCGTTGAACATCTAACAGGATCCGCGCTCGACTGGTTCTCCCGGCTCAAACCGGCCTCCATCAATAATTTCAACAAACTCTCTACGGCTTTCTTTAAACACTACTCGATGTACATTCAAGACGGCGCGACGGACGCCGACCAGTGGGCATTGGCCCAAGGGCCTAAGGATTCCCTTCGCGATTATATGGCTCGTTTCAAGGCGGTGTTGGCAGAGTTGGACGTCCATGAAACTTCTACCATCGGCACTCTACAAAACGGTCTGTGGCACGAGTCACCCTTCCGAACCGACCTAGTTCTGAAAAAGCCCCTCACTCTCGAAGACGCGATGCACCGAGCAACGCGTTACATAACATTGGAAGAAGATCACGCCGCTAACTCAAAAAAGTATTCTCCCGCCAAACCGCCAGCCCAAAAAGCCAAAGTCAAAGAGCTCGCAAAAGATAACTACGTTGAGCCTCGGCAACACCTCGACCAAGACTTTAAGGACTCCAAGAAGAAGTTCACGACCAACCTAGTCGGAAACAAGCAAAGTCAGACCCCTAGCCCAGCTCAGAACCAAAACAAGAAGTGGCCGTTCAAGTTCGTTCGCGGAGAAGAAAAAGAGGCAGACACCAGGTCATTCTACAATTATCACCAAATCTATGGCCATTCGACCTACCAATATCGACAATTAAAGGATAAGCTGATGGCCAAGTTCAGCAGCGGAGAGGTACAAGTTGATCTACCTCCAAACCAGTCCGATAAACGGCAAGCCGAGGAGCACGATAGGCGGCACCAACAGAGACCGGATAACAACGTCGATCTCCCCCTCCCTCCAAAATGATCTAGTGACGACAAGGGCTCTGGCCCAGGTCAGCCCGCATCAAAGCGTAAAATTTACATGATAATGGGCGGGTTCCGAACTACTTCCAACTCAGTCTGTTCCCTCAAGAAGTACGAAAAAGAAGTATCTTTGCAATAAGATTGCCGACTGCGGGCCGAGGTCGATATGCCGGTCATTTTTAGCGAGGCCGATACCAAGAACGTATCAATGCCGCACAACGACCCATTGGTCATCGAGCTGAAAATCGAAGACTGCGACGTCACTCGGGTGTTAGTTGATACAAGAAGTTCGGTCGACCTTATTTTTCTCGAGATGCTACGAAAGATGGACATAGGCGATGACAGAATAAAGCCTAGTGCAAAGCCCCTGACCAGTTTTGATGGAGTAACGACAATGACGCTGGGCACCATTAAAATGGCGGTCTACACAAGAGGCATCACTAAGATCGTTAAGTTTGTCGTGGTTGATAAACTAGCGATGTATAACGTCATAATGGGAACGCCCTGGCTTTTCTCTCTCCGAGCGGTGTCCTCCACCTACCACCAATGCGTCAAATTTCCAACCTCCACGGGAGTTTTCACAATCCGTAGAAGTCAAAAAGTCGCCAGATCGTGTTTCATCACAGAGCAACAAATGCGCAGGGTCACCTGCAACATCAACCAATCTAGCGAATCGGCAAACCATAGCCCACAGCAGGAGGCTGTCATCCTAATCAACATCGATGAGCGACACCCCGAGCGAAAGGTCGAGATTGGCGCCGAGCTCGAAGAACCACTACGACAACAGTTGATCCAGTTCCTGAGCACTAATGTTACAACCGTCGCGTGGTCAATACAAGTCATGAAGGGAATCGACCCAGTCATAACGACGCATGAGCTAAACGTCGACCCAGTATACACACCGATCTAGCAGAAAAGGCGGAAGCTCGGCCCAGAACAGGCCCAGGCCGTGAACGAGGAGGTCACCAAACTGCTCGAAGCAGGTTCAATCGCGGAAGTACACTATCCGGAGTGGCTTGCCAATCCGGTCGTTGTCAAAAAAAAAGAATGACAAGTGGCGAGTCTGCATCGACTTCACCAACCTAAACAAGGCGTGTCCTAAAGACAGCTTCCCTTTCCCTCGAATAGATAAGGTCGTCGAGGCGACGGCTGGCAACGAACTTCTCTCCTTTATGGACGCCTTCTTGGGATATAACCAGATTATAATGCATCCCGACGATCGTGAGAAAACAACGTTCATCACAGACCGCGGAACATACTGTTACCGCGTAATGCCTTTCGGCCTCAAGAATGCCGGAGCGACCTCTCAACGATTGGTAAACAGGATGTTCACCAACCAGATCGGTGATACAATGGAAGTTTACATCGACGACATGCTTGTCAAATCCCAGAAGGCCGGCGATCACGTTACCCACCTCCGAAACTGCTTTGCGATCTCGAACAAATTCGGAATGAAGCTCAACCCAACCAAGTGCACCTTCGGGGTCACCTCGGGTGAATTTCTAGGCTACATCGTCACACAGTGCGAGATTAAGGCCAACCCGAAGCAGATCACCGCAATCATCAACCTACCTTCGCCGAAAAACAAGAGAGAGGTCCAGCGACTTACAGGTCGTATCGCTGCCTTGAACAGATTCATCTTTGATCCACAGACCGAAGCCTGCTGTTCTATCAATTGCTGCGAACTCCCAAAGAAAAAGGCTTCCTCTGGGACGATCGATGTGAGACCGCGTTTAGGGAACTCAAGATCTACTTGTCTACACCACCCGTGCTGGCCAAGCCCGAACCAGGCGAAACACTGTATCTCTATGTTTACGTAACCAACGCGGCGGTCAGTGGGGTATTAGTGCGCGAAGACCAGGGGGACCAGAAACCAGTCTTTTATGTTAGCAAGTCTTTAGACGGGGCAGACTCGCGCTACCCTCTCCCCGAGAAACTTGCACTGGCAATCATCGTCGCAGCTCGCAAACTACGGCCGTATTTCCAGTCTCACTCGATCGTAGTAATATCCACACAACCGTAAAGAACGATCCTCCACAGCCCGAGCGTATCCGGCAGGATGGCAAAGTAGGCGATAGAGCTTAGCAAGTACGATATCGAGTTTTGTAATCGAACCAGTGCCAAGTCCCAGGTCTTGGCCGATTTCCTAGTCGAACTACCACCGGTCTCCCTAGAGATCAGCCCAACCAATCATGAATGGACCCTTCACGTCGACGAATCTTCCTCACGGCACGGAGCGGGCATCGGCATTCGTCTCGAATCGCCAACTGGGGAGATTTTGGAACAGTCCTTCTAGTTAGAATTCTAGGCATCAAACAATGGAACAGTCACCAACTTGCCGGGCTACGACTGGCAAAGGAGGTCGGCGCTTCGCAAATCTACGCGTATTACGACTCCTAGCTCGTAGCTAACCAATTCAACAGAGAATACGACACCAAGGACGAAAGGATGGAGGCATACCTAAAACTTGCCCGCGAGCTAACCAAAGGCTTCGACACTTTCTAGGTCACAAAGATTCCACGAGCAGACAACGCTCAAGCTGATGCACTTGCCTCCTTAGGTTCCAACTCAGATTTCGATCTACGCCGAGTAATTCCGATCGAGTCAATCACCGAACCAAGCATTACTTTGCCTAAAGGCATCTGCAGCAGAAACACCGTACCTGACGATCTACCCGACACCGCGGAGACACCTCCACAATTGACCGTCCGCACCCCGACGACGGACTAGCGGCATGAGATCATCGTATACATCGTTTTTGGCGAACTTCCGAAGGACAAGTAGGCAGCGCGAAGGTTGAAAACCCGCAGTGCGCACTATATCATCATTAAAGACGAGCTCTACAGATGGAACGCCACTGACATATTACTCCAATGCTTGGCTGGCGACGAGACATACCGGGTCATGGCCGAAACGCACGACGGGGCTGCTGGCAACCACTCCGGAGGTCGGCCCTTAGCAATCAAAATTAAACGCCTCGGTTTCTTTTGGCCAACTATGCTAAAAGACTGTTCTGAGCACACCCGTTGCTGCGAACAGTGCCAACGCCACGGGCCGATGATCAACTCCCCGACCGAACCGCTCTCTACTGTAACCGCGCCCTAACCATTCATGCGTTGGGCAATGGACATTATGGGTCCCTTCCCCAAGTCAAGGCAGAAGCGGTACATCATCGTGGTCATGGAGTACTTCACAAAGTGGGTTGAGGCCGAAGCTTACGCGATGATACGAGCTACCGACGTGCAGAATTTTGTTTGGAAATGTGCCATATGTCGCCACGGGCTCCCTTATGAGATCGTCATGGATAA
Source organism: Arabis hirsuta (assembly GCA_964056655.1). Lineage (NCBI taxonomy): Eukaryota > Viridiplantae > Streptophyta > Magnoliopsida > Brassicales > Brassicaceae > Arabis > Arabis hirsuta. The sequence continues at coordinate 20,891,455 of OZ053305.1, read as the reverse complement.
CGGCTCTCAATTCATCTCGTCGACCTTTAAAGACTTCTGTGCGAAGTGGAAGATACGATTAAGCAAATCAACACCAAGGTATCCCCAAGGCAACAGACAGGCAGAGGCATCGAACAAGATAATCGTCGACGGTCTACGAAAGCGACTTGAGGACAAGAAGGGTCTCTGGGCAGACAAACACGATGGCGTACTCTGGTCATTCTAAACTATCCCCCGTCAGTCGACCAACCGTACACCGTTCTCCCTGGCCTACGGTCTGGAAGCAATGGCACCCGCCGAGTTGAACGTCAATAGCTTACGCCGCGTAATGATGACTGAGAACCCCGCCCTCAACGATGATATGCTTGTTGATAACCTCGACCACGTCGAAGAAGAACGAGGGGCAGCTCTAGCTCGGATAAAAAACTATCAACAGCTCGCAATGCGATATTAAAACAAACGGGTCTGCAACCGGAGTTTTAATGTCGGCGACCTCGTCCTTCGAAAGGTTTATGAAAAAATGGTAGAATACAAGGCTGGGAAACTCGGAGCTAACTGGGAAGGACCCTACCAAGTCACCGAAATCGTCCGACCTGGAGTCTACCGACTGATGACCCTAAACGGCGAAATAATCCCGCGGTCTTGGAACTCCATGAGCCTCAAAAGGTACTACTACGACACCAAGCTCCTCACTACGAACAAAGCCTAATGACTGATCGAGCCCGCCGCTACAAACTGCGGACAACCGGTCTCCTATCCCATTTCTTCTCAAAAAAAAAAAAAAAAAAAACTCTCTACGAGCTCACTTTGTCACTTTTGTTAATGAACTACGATTGGCTTAATCCCTATCACAATGGGTACATAGGCAGCCCGTAAAAAGGCACAACTATTAATAGAAAAATATATAAATTCAGTTCGCCTATTTACTTATGCCTTCGATTAATCATCGAACTTAGTTCGCGTGCTGGTACCCCTAGTCCAGAAAGCTCCGAGCTCATTTCTCGTCAATGCTTTGGCCAAGCATTCGACCAAATTTCGTTCCACATGAACAAGATTGGTTTGATCACCCACGTCGCTAGGACCGAAGCTTAAGAACTTCCCCTAGCGACTTGTAAGCCGGGGCCAGACCCGCAACCTGTCCCGTAACGTTTAAGTATCTAAAACCGAGTCTTCCTCGCATACTTAGTTATGTAACGGGTATTGTCACAAGCCAACCTCAGAGTCGCATGCAAAACGGGCACACTTAGAAAATCCTAAGTACTCTAAGTACGACCTAGATATACCTAAGTATGTAAGCCGGCCAGACCCCGCAAGATTAGTGGAACGACGGTCTATGAACTCACAAAATTACCAAAAGTTGAAAGCGTTAAAACGGCAAAAAGGAAAATCCCATTTGAAGCCCTCTCGGGCAGAAAAATGTTATGTTCTTACAAACCAGAATATTAAGGCCACAAGCGGCCTGGAAGCAAAAAAACAACAACAACAACAAAGAAAAGAGAGAGAGCGCCTAGACATCTGGAATAACCGGGATTTCGTCAAGAAGAGCGAGAACTTCACCCGTGGCCGAGTCTGTAGGAGCTGCATCAGGATCTTCGCGGCCCGGCTCGATATTCTCCCTATTCGTGGCAGTCATTTGAGTCCCATATTCTTCAAAAAGAGCCTCAAGTTCAGTTCGCGGAGGGATCGCGAGCAGAAAACGGGGAGGAGATATCACGAAGTCCGCCTCCGTGACCTCCTCTACGTCCAACGCCTCGAATTGAGCCTCAAACTTCTTAAAATTCTCTTTGAGACCTTTCGGCTTGTCGTCAGGAATGGCAATTCCTTCTCCCGTCAGAACGGCCAGGTAGTCCTTAATCGCCATCGCTTGATTCATCAAGGCCGAAAGCCGGTTTACTTCCTCGCAGTCCGAGATCGATTTCTTGATCCTTCCCAACTTTTCGTTGCACTTCGCAACGATCTGGTTGACCTCGTACTCCCGGGAAGCTCGTAAGCAAGTCACCTCACTGTCACGGAAGGTCGTAAGAGACTCTTTCTCCGCCCTCGCTTTCTCAAGATCCTCCTCAGTAAACCTCACCCTCTGCCTCGCTTCCTCGGCTTTTGCGGAAAGATCGTTCATCACAAAATTCTGCTTAGCGATCTGCTCTTTTAGACCGGCTACCTTGTCGGCCTCCGCCTTTATATCAGGAAAACCCTTGAGCTTACCGGCGAGTCTCCGAACGCGACGTTCATACCTTAGGGTAAGCATATTCGCGTGGGCAAAATCAGTATGAAAAGGAGTAAAAGATTACAAGGTAGGAGGCGAAAGCGAGCTCACCTCCATTGTGCTCCTCGCAAACACTTTGTACGCATCCTTCTCCACCAAAGACTCCGGATTGGGGAAATCATAGTCCATATGGCAGGGGATCCTGGAAAGCAGATCGGCGGATGCTCGCAAATTATCGCCAATGTGCTCCCGCCCACTGTAGTTGAAGGTCAGATCATAGGCCTCCGTGTCTTCAGTGGAAGGATCGGCCTCGACCTCCGTTTCTCGCGCCTCCTCAACACGAGTTTTCTTCTTCTGCCCGCCAAAAGTCTCCTCGGATGTTCTCTTCTTCCCCTCCTTCTTCCTCTCCGGGACTTCTTCGCGGTCTCATCAGGAGCCACCGCAATCTCTTTCTGGACAAGCAAAGCCCCAACCTTTTTTGTAGTAAGGTCCCCGGCCTGCTCGCTAGATTGAAGACCAGCATTTTTGGTAGCAGCAGCGACCTCCTTTGAGCCCCCTGTTCCTCCGAAACCAGATGCCCCGACCTCTTGAGTGTAGTTCACCTTCTTGAACGTAGCCTTCTTCTTAACCATCTTCGCCTCTTTCTTTTGACGAACTTTCTTTGGTTTGATTGGAGGAAAAGTGTAAGGATGAAGCGGAGCGAGTTCCAAGTCAAAACAGCCTTCAGGGAGCAAGGGAGTTTATTTCAATAAATAGCTTGGTCAAAATTGAAACGCCGCAAGGAAGTAAAATACAGACCTGTGAGGATCTGACCTATGCACCTTTGAATCCGCTGTTCGAGAAATTCTGGCCAAAGCTGAGGCGTCACACTTCTCAGAACGTCGGTCAGCAAATCTTCTCCGGGCTTCGGGGCGAGAAGAATCCTAGGAACAATAGAATCTGCATGCAAAGGAAAAGATTAGATGTCAGCCCGGACAAGAAGAGCAAAAACACATGGGAGATTAAACATACTGTATCTAATATTCCAGTCAGCCCGAATAGGCTATCTCGGATTCGCAACCGATGCTGCATCTATCTTTACAAAGAAGTAGTATCGCTCTCAGTCCTTGGACTTGTCACTATGGGAGTCCGGGTCAACCAATTTGAATTTCGGACGGGCTGATACGTAAAAGCGACCTGTAGGCCTCCTCCATTTGAAGTAAGTTATCGCCTCAAAAGAGTCGCAGTCACATTCCAACCCGTGCTCGGCGGCCAGCGTCATGCATACCACGAAGTTACAAATTGACGCGTGGATGAGCTGAGACATAGCTATGCTGCGTCGGGCGCAGTACTCGATCAGCAGTCGCGGTAATGGGAAAAACAGCCCGATGTCCATAAAAAAAGGATTCGTATAGACACATGAATCCTTCTGGAGGCGACCAGGGACGGTCACGATAACCCGGGACTAGGAACTCCACGCTGTCCGGCAAATCCTGGGAAGATCGCATAATCGTCAGCGACGTCTCATCGGATAACGTCTCGAAATTGTCACAACGCTTTAGCACGATATCGCGACCTAGACCTGGCTCCAGAGAATCCATTCCTTCCTGAAGGAAATCTGACAGATCAAAGTAGTCAGGATTCTCTGCACCTCGGGTCCGACCTTCACCGGCTAGATCGCGAGCGGGATGTCGACGCCCCGCCTTGCGAGGTTTGGAGGTAGCAGGCTCGGAGGTCCCAGCCTCCTCGTGGTCCAGCCCCCTCTGAGGGATTTCAACGGGCTCAGACTCAGCCTCCTGCCCCGATGCAGTACGATTAGTCGAGGTAGATACTGAAGAAGAACTACCAAAAGCTTGTTCGGAGGAGAAATCATTCTGGGAATTGGTCTCGGTCGGCGAAGCCATGGATCAGATAAACACGGCGGTTTCTTTGAAGATGGATCGGAAAACTTAAAGACCAGATGATGGGACGGCAACAAAATCTATCAAAAGCAAGAACCAGAGAGATTAGAGAGAGAGAGGAGAAGAAAATACCTTAGAGAGAGAAGCAGGCGGAATGAAATATGAGAAAGAAGAGCGGAGACCCTATTTTATAGATCCAGAGCGAAAACCGAAATGTCGTACCTCGAAAACTCCGAACTCTGCATGACAGACCAGTCAAACGTCGACACGTGGCAAGATCAATTCGCCCAGGATCCAGATCGCAAACCCATTAACAACGAAGCTCGGCCCATCTCGTTTCGTTGACCGGGGGGGCTACTGTTGGGCCAGGACCTGCGGCCCAAGCGATCTGGAAGCCCGATAAGTCTCTGAAGCCCAACTCATGTTCTAACCATGGTATAGTCAAACAAATGTCATATTTGAAAACCATAGTCAATTAAACCTAGGATGTACCTTCAACATTTTACTATAAATAGGAGAAAGGTGATGTGACAATTCATAAATTATTCCTTAGAAGAGAGTACAAGAGACCAGAAATATTTTTTCAGGACTCTGACTCTCTCAAAAGGACACTTTCGGAAAGATACTGCTGACCGGAGAGCACCTGAAAAGATATTCTTCTCAACAGCTCGTAGCGATCTAGTAGCCCGGGATCTGTCCGGTCTAAGATATTCCACCTAGTTTATAGCGATCTGATAGCCCGGGGTCTGTCCGGTCTATCGATTCCGAACTATTCTGTAACACGCACAATCCGCGAACTCATTTCTTAATATACGAAATTCTCCGACCTCCTATCTACTATAAATTCATTGTTCCGCTTTCGGGCTACAAACCACACAGGTTCAGAACTTTTCCATTCACGCGAGGCTTTCACATGCTCTCGGAACCGGATCACCGCAGAATTTAGGTGTATAATCTGGGCTTTACGGAGTTTGAGAGACATGCGATTCGAGAAGGTTACAATTGCCTCAGATTGTCGGGCAGCTCTTGAGGTTTTGACTAAACCAAAAGAGTGGCCTAGATACAGAGCTTTTATACAGGTTACAAACAGGTTTTCGTAGTTGTTCTTTTGAACTCGGTTGCAAGAGAGATAGTTTCAAGTGTGACCAGAGACGGACGTTTCAATTCATATATGACGGCAGGCGGGTCGTCTTCTTAGAGAAGTTCGAGCTTAGCATCCTCTTCCCTTGTCATTGGGAGTCGATGGATATGTTGTTCTTTTTTCCCTTTTCTGTTTTGGAACCTTTGTTTTGCCATGATTGGCTTTTTACTTTCTAGTTGAATACAACTCTAGACGATTTAAAAAAAAAAATTGTCAACTCAGAAGTGATTATTCCATATATGGAGTATGTTTATTACTGTATTAAATGTTTATTTCTTTATGACTGACTATAACCGTACAATCTTATTCCAGTGGTTCAATTAAACGACCAATGATTAAATTGTCTTTAATTATTTAATATCTCCTATTTGATTTCAGACATTAAAGCATGTTATGTCTAATAATATATTTAGCAAATGAATACTTCAAATTTACTTTGATTTGTTTTAGTAATATATTTCTTTTTAAAATGATCATTTCCGATGCTGGCTGTATAGGGTCACAGGGTAAGGATCAAATCTCACCAACAGAAGTTTAGTCATATCAACATTTTTGTTGGATAGGATAAGTTATATAGCTAAGAATGTTGCCTCTTCCACTAGCCAACGATCTCTATGTAAGTGGTTTGCAGACTTAATAATTCTAGGCTAAAATGTGTTGAGTATATAAATTTTTACATTGTGGAAACAAAAATTCTTATAACTTTGTTACATAATGTCTTTAGTAAAATATAAAGGAGTTACTAATGATCTACAACAATTTTCAAAAAAAAATAATAATAATGATCTACAACACTAAAAAGCTCGTTGACAAAATAATAACAATAAATACACATTGAAAAATTCTGTCAGTTTCACCTTTTAAATTGAGATTGTTAATCTAATTAAGATTTGTAAATATTTTAAATTTGTATGAAAATATTAAAAATAAAACAATAATTTTACTTCGAAAAAATTGTAGACATTTCACTACAAGAAAACAGACATTTAGCGTCAGCATAATTCGACGCTAATTCGACGCTAAAACGTCGACGCTAAATTCATTTCGACGCTAATTCGACGCTTATTTGGCGTCGAAAAAAATTACGACGCTAATTTTTCGACGCTAATTCGACGCAAAATAGCATCGATTTAGCGTCACAGTGTCTCGATGCAACGTATCGACGCTAAATCGATGCTATTTTGCGTCGAAGTAGCGTCATCACTTTCGACATGTTCGACGCTGATTCGACGCTAAATAGCATCGATTTAGCGTCGTTTGTAATTTTTTTTTTAAAAAAAAAAATTATAAAAATATATTAAAAATATTATAAAAATATATTAAAAATTAAAAACATTATAAAACAAAATATGCGATACAAATGAAATAAAAATCCTAATCTACTCTTGTTGTTGGGTTCTTAGGTTGATGACATCTTCCCGGATCATCTCTTCGGATTCTTGCTCGAATTGCGTAGGACCGTCAGGTGGAGGAGGCGGTGGAGGAAACTGAAGCCCTTGCAAGGCAGTTGCTAATGCCGGATTATCCACTGCAATGATGTTAAAGAAACTGGTCATTGCTGAAAGGTTAGTCTCTAGCTGCGAAATCCTAGAATTAGCAGTTTCCAACTGCCTGGTCAATTGCGGCTGAGACGGACCCGCCGTGTAAGAATATCGAGCCGACGAACAAGCTGCTGGAACATCTCTGATGGATCCAACACCCATCGTTCGTCCTTTCTTCTTCGGTGCAACCTATAAAATAAAAATGTTATAGAATAAAATTGTAATAAAAAATAATTTTAAATATATTAAAAAAATCTAAAAAATTACCTCTTCGTAAAGTCGATCCAAATCTTGGACACCCATCGTAGACTGGACAGATTCGTCTAGCTCTGCCAGTCGTGCGTTGTACTCGTTGAACGTTCGTTCCGCTTGAGCGATAACAAACGTCCCATCCTTCTTCCGATGAGTTTTCTCCATCACTTTAACCATCGGAGGAAGATCACCGCCATCAGCCTGTTAAACAAAAATAAACAAAAATAAAACTTAAATATAAATTATATAAATATTTAAAATACAAAGAAATCAAATAAATTACCATATTCAGTCGTACTGTGGCGTACGATGTTTGACCCGCACAATGCTTTGAAGGTCCATCTCCTTCGGCCACTGGCGTGAGACGGGCTATAGAACACTTCCCCGATTTAGCCACCGAATGGGGATCCTCCCAGAACTGCACTAGACCCGACCAAACATCAGGATCCATCCCTATCGGCTTCGCCTCATCGCCTTTCGCGCGCCACGCCTTCTTCAAGTTACCGAGGTAACCGTTGAGATGCTTTAGCGCCTTATGCTCGAACTCTGCTCGCACTTCGAAAGTACGAGCTTCTTCCCAATGCCACCCTTGCTACAAAAAATACGAATAATATTATGAATATATTTAAAATAAAATATTTTAATAATTAAAAATAAATAATATAAAAAGACTTACCGCCCATGATTCGAACCAAATATCCCGCACATGCTGCGGCGTCTGGCTCCAATTAGCATGGGGCATAGTGAAATAGGCCGCGATGGCCTTGGTGACCGAACGCGATACCTTGTTATCGCTAAACCTGTTAAACAAGAATTTACAATGATCTAATTATAATTTGTAATTAAAAATTAAATAACCTATATTAGTAATATTGTAAAAGATATAATCATACCATAAAGTACCAGGAGGTCTCATCGGATGGAGAGTCCTAACCCGTGTCTCTCGTCCAGGTTGGCGGAGAAGCTCGATAATCCGCATCATGAGAGGCGCGTTTGCCGGTGGCGGCTCTTGGTGGTCATCAGAAGGGTCTGCTGTGTCTTCTTCTGTCTGTGTCTCTGGCTCTGGCTGAGGCGGTGGCGGTGGCGGAGCTTGTGGTGCAACACGTGGTGGACCTCGTGGTGGAGGTCGTGGACGATATGTCGCAGCTTGCGAACCCGACGCTGATCCTGATCCTGATCCGCGACGACCATCGTATCCAGGAATCGTAGCATCCTCGCCAAATAACTGTCCGTAGGAAGGTGGTGGATCCGCCTATAAAACCAAAAAAAATAATAAATAAAAATAGAAAACATATAAATTCATAAATAAATATAAAATTTGTAAAAATAATTCCAAAAATGCTAAAAAAATTTAAATTTTGTATATAAAATATGAACATAATTTGTAAACTTGTTTTGTTATAATGTTTTCAAAAATTTATTTTTATAAGTTCATAATTATAGAGTATAAATGTAAAATTACTTATAAAATCGTTTTTATTTAAAATAAATATTTATTTAAATTTCTAAATTATAGATCAAATGATTTTTATTATATTTTACACAAATGTATATGTTTTGAAAAATTAAAATTCTTAAAATCATTTATTAATAATTTTCATAAATTCATGACTTTATAAATTTTATAAATACAAACACATAATTCTATTTACTACAAATCCATTTCAATTCCTATAAATCCAATTCAATTCCTACAAATCCATTCAAATTCCTAAAAATCTATTCTATTTTCTACAAATTCCTAAATCAAACTTAAAAAAATATTATTAACAAAAAAAAAAAAAAATTACCATGTAGATCTCGAAGGTGGTGGAGAGGGAGAAGAATTTCGCGGGGAGGGAAGAGGTGGTCGCCGGCGGCGGAGAGAGAGAGAGAGAGGTCGCCGGAGTGTGAGAAGAGAGAGAGGAGATGGTGGCGGCGGGAGAGAGAGAGAGAGAGAGGTCGCCGGAGTGTGAGAAAGAGAGAGGAGATGGCGGCGGCGGGAGAGAGAGAGAGAGAGGTCGCCGGAAAGACGGGAGAGAGAGAGAGGTCGCCGAGAGAGAATGATGATGTGTTTGAGAAATCGAAAATGAGGAAGAAGAAGAAGTCTGCAGGTTTTGAGTTTTATTACAGTATCTGACGCTATTTCGACGCTAATTCGACGTAATTAGCGTCGAAATAGCGTCAGATTTAATTAAAAACCAAATTATTCATCTTTTCCGGATTCCCACGCACAATAAATGGTTACTGCGATTTTAGTGAAAGTTTTTAATTTAGCGTCGAATTAGCGTCGAATCTGAAATAGATTCGACGCTAATTCGACGCTAAATTGAATTGGTAAAACACAACAAGTATAAAAAAATTTGGTTTGCCGCCTTCGGTTCAACCAAATTAATTGAATTTAGCGTCGTTTTTGCATCGGATTATACAAAATCCGACACCTTTACCGTTCTATACCCTAAACCCTAAAAACAGAAATTTTTAGATTTAGCGTCGAATTAGCATCGAATCAGAGGCTTTCGACGCTAAATCGACGCTATTTAGCATCGATTTAGCGTCGAAAGCCTCTGATTCGATGCTAATTCGACGCTAAATCTAAAAATTTCTGTTTTTAGGGTTTAGGGTATAGAAACCGCCACCTATACGAGAACTATCTTATTCTTTTCAATCTTTGTTACTACCGAATAATTAAAACTTTTGAAATTTTAAAAAACCTATTTAGTTCCGAAATTAGTTATGATAGTATATGTAAACCAATATAGTTTATAGAAATCTAAGACTTATATGCTGTTGTTTAAAAGTATAATTATATGAACTTAGTTGTTTGCAATTAAATTAATCAGTTTATATAATATATATGTTTCACTCGTAGTTGTTGACTTTTAAATGTTTTATTCTATACCCCAAACCCTAAAAACAGAATTTGGTAGATTTAGCGTCGAATTAGCGTCGAATTCATCTCGTTCGACGCTAATTCGACGCTAAATCTAACAAATTCTGTTTTTAGGGTTTAGGGTATAGAATAAAACATTTATACGAGAACTATCTTATCCTTTTCAATCTTTGTATATGCTTAAAAATTTAAAACTTTTGAAATTTTAAAATACCTATTTAGTTCCGAAATTAGTTATGATATTATATGTAAACTCGTAATTGTTGACTTTTAAATGTTTTATTCTATACCCTAAGTACCCAAAAATAAAATGTGTTAGATTTAGCGTCCAATTCATCTCGTTCGACGCTAATTCGACGCTAAATCTAACAAATTCTGTTTTTAGGGTTTAGGGTATAGAATAAAACATTTATACGAGAACTATCTTATCCTTTTCAATCTTTGTATATGCTTAAAAATTTAAAACTTTTGAAATTTTAAAATACCTATTTAGTTCCGAAATTAGTTATGATATTATATGTAAACTCGTAATTGTTGACTTTTAAATGTTTTATTCTATACCCTAAGTACCCAAAAATAAAATGTGTTAGATTTAGCGTCGAATTAGCATCGAATCAGATCAATTCGACGCTAATTCGACGCTAAATACCGTCGCATTAGCGTCGAATTGATCTGATTCGATGCTAATTCGACGCTAAATCGGCTTATTTTTCTGAAAAAAAAAACTTAATAATAATAGAAAATATAGTATAATAACAAATTAAAATTATCCGAAACAAATGAAATCAAAACAAAAATCCAAATAAAACACATGCATATGCTTCACTCCGAATCGTCATTTGAGTCCTCGTCATTCTCATCGGTATTTTCGTCACTCTCGTTTGCGAACTCGTCTTCCGGGTTTTCAGCATCGGTAGCCTCCGAAAGAATTTCAGCTTCTCGATTTTGCGGATCTATAAGAATGATGTTGTCTATTTCTTGTTCTGGAGTTGTTAGATCCACGGCAGCTTCATATTGCATAGGAGCGTCGTCGGATTCAACTATCATTCCTCTGGGCGCTATTTTAAGCACAGATAACCATGAAATCCCTGTTTTTCTGACACGTGGATATGGTATGAAACAAACTTGATCCGCTTGTGATGCAAGGACAAATGGATCGTACTTTGCATAAGAACAGGATCCGTTAACATCGATGACACCAAACTTTCCTACTCGAATCCCTCGCCCGACAACTGGATCAAACCACTCGCATTTCAAAAGGGTGCACTTTAAGTTAACCAAACCAGGGAATTGCACTTGAACAATGTCTTGTATAATGCCATAAAAATCCGTGTCCCCCGCTCGAACTACCACACCATAGTTTGCAGTTGCTCTGTTTTTTCCACGTTCGAATGTATGAAACACATAACCTCGTGTAAAATACATTGGAGATGACGTAACTTTTCCCAATGGACCTTGGATTAACTCTCTAAACCATACAGGATATGACGTGTCTCCATAATCAACCTGGCAAATATAGTATGCACATTGTAAAAATAATAAACACAAATTGTATATATAGGTTTTAATGGAAACTAGATATATATAATTTTGTTTTTAACTTACTTGAGTTTTCAACCATTTAGCAAAGTGGAGATCTTTACGTTTTTCAATCTCATCGGCGGATGCATTTGGGAAAGCCTCGACAACTTGGCGAATGAATTCACTACGAGAAAATATAGTTATAATAAATGTTTTCAAAGCATATATAAGTACGAAGATAACTCTTTTGACATCAGTCCATAGTTGGTAATTATAATATGTACCTCAAAAATGGGGTAACTTCATCGCATTGTAAGAGAATATATGTGTGTGCACAATTGTAGTCTTCGTATGAGACCCAATCTTCTTCTCTTGTGATTCCGGCATGTCTACCAACTGCACAGAATATATCTGGGACATCTAAAACCGGATACGCTTGCGCGATGCCACCATCGTCGTACCTACGTGGAGCTCTTTTTCGTGTCCGGACAGTGGGAGAGAAGTAATATGAGCTGAAATGAGAGGTTTCTTCGGTTAAACTTCCCGCAACGATTGATCCCTCAACCCTAGCCAGGTTTTTTGCCTTTCCTTTTAAGTGTTTCATGAATCTCTCGAAAGGATACATCCAACGAAATTGAACGGGCCCTCCTAAATCGGCTTCGTGAGGAAGATGGACAGGAAGATGCTCCATAACATCAAAGAAAGATGGAGGAAATATCTTCTCTAAGTTGCACAACAATATTGCGATGTTATGTTTTAGTTGTTGAATTCCATCTTCAGTCAGAGTTCGCACACACAGATCTCGAAAAAATGCTCCAACACCTAAAACCGAAGTTGAATATCATAAAAAAAATATATAATTTTTCACACATCATTTGTTTAGATATTTATATATCATCATAGAAATTATACCTGCAAGTGATTCATGCACGTTTGTTGGCAAAAGCTCTACAAAGGCGAAAGGCAATAATCTCTGTATAAACACATGACAATCATGACTCTTCATGCCAGAAAATTTTTTCCCTTGCTCTACCGACTTAGAGAGTTTTGACACGTATCCATCTGGAAACTTTACGTCGGTGGAAACCCAGTTGAAGAATGTTGATTTGCCTTCGTTTGATAATCTAAAGATAGGGACTGGAGCTCTACCATCTCCCGTGAGATGTAACTCAAATCTAGAGCATATAAGAGGCAAATCCAATCTAGACTTCACGTTGTCTTTAGACCTGCCTGAAACGTTTAAGATGGTATGCATGATGTTATCGAAAAAGTTTTTCTCAATGTGCATGACATCAAGATTGTGGCGCAATAGATGATCCTTCCAGTACGGTAGATCCCAGAAAATGCTCTTCTTATGCCAATTATGTTCAACAAGGTATCGATCTGGAAGATTGGCCGGGATATTAAGCCAGTTACCACCACGTTTTGCTGTATCCTGAGCTCCCCAAAAATCAAGTTGACCTTCAATTTGCTCTCCTGAAAGATATGGAGGTGGTGGGATACGTACACGTTTGTCCTTTGTGAATAGTCTCCTGTTCCCCCGGTACGGATGGTTCATAGGGAGAAACCTGCGGTGACAATCAAACCAACAAGATTTTCTACCATTTTTAAGTTGGAAGGCATTTGTTTCATTTTGGCAATACGGACATGATAACCGACCATGTGTTGTCCAACCAGATAACATTCCGTACGCTGGAAAATCGCTTATCGTCCACATAAGCACAGCTCGCATGGTAAAATTCTTTTTCCTGGAGTAATCAAAAGTCCGAACCCCATGAGACCACAACAAGTTCAACTCGTGAATCAGCGGCTGTAAAAACACATCAATAGATCTTCTTGGATGCTTCGGACCAGGGACTAAAATACTCAAAAATAAAAATTCCCTCTGCATGCACATATCAGGCGGAAGGTTATAAGGTGTCAATATAACCGGCCACAAAGAATATTGCCTGCCAGACATACCAAACGGACTAAAACCATCTGTACATAGGCCAAGATAAACATTGCGCTTCTCTTTAGCAAAATTAGAGTGTACCGATTTGAAGTGTTTCCAAGCTTTTGCATCATAAGGATGATGAACTTCTCCTTCAATAGTTGAATGTTCCGCATGCCACCTCATTGATGCAGCTGTTCGTTCCGAATGATATAACCTTTGTAGCCTATCTGTTATGGGTAGGTACCACATTCGTTGGTACGGCACTTTACTTCTACCAGCTCCTTGGGGCTTAAATCTTGGTTTGTGACAAAATCGACATTCCTGTAGATCTTCATCATCTTTCCAAAATATCATGCAATTGTCAATGCAAACATCTATCATCTGCGAAGGTAATCCTAAACTAGAGACTAGTTTTTGTATGTCGTAGTATGACTCAGCAGCTTGATTACCCTCTGGCAAATATTCTTTTAGAAGAGCTGCCCAATCATCCATGCAACTCTCAGATTGATTATGATCAGACTTTATTGTCATCATCCTAGATGCCAATGATAATTTAGACAGACCTTCCCTACAACCTTCATAGATTGGTTGGTTTGCAGAATCAAGCATATCATAGAATTTTTTTGCATCTACATTGGGTTCCTCAACAACATCAGGAGTAGACATAACTCCAGGAAATGCATCGGTTACCATTTCTTCGAACCTATTATGCTCTAACCCGATATCATGATCATTTTCTATAACAAATTGATGCTGATCATATTGCTCATTCGAATAACCCTGATTCATAGGTTGGTAACTAGTACTACCCGAAGTTTCATCTTCATATCCCTCACCATGATAAAACCAAACATAATACTCAGGTGTAAACCCTCTATTAAATAAATGCGTACCAACTGTATCAATTGTCTGCGGTCTCGAATTTTTGCACTTCCGACACGGGCACACCATGAAACCGGTCCGTTGAATTGTAGGCACACTACTCGCTTGAGCCATGAAAATTTCAAGGCCGTTGAGAAACTCTTCTGAAAACCCTCCATTTTCATCTTTACGATGATACATCCAGCGTCTGAGTTCGTATATATCGCCCATTTTTTTTTTCAAAAATTAAAAATTTTGTTTTTCTAAAATTAAATTTTTTTTTTATTTTAAAATTTTTTTTAAAATTTCTCGATGGTTTCTTGGTCTGAGGAAGGGAGGGTATATAGGAGATTATAGCAGCGATTTAGCGTCGATTTTGCATCGCAAATTTAGCATCGAATTAGCATCAAATAAAGTTGTGTCGAATTACCATCGACTTAGCCTCGTTTTTGCGATTAACAAAACCGTCGCTACATAAGTAGGTGAAAACGTTTTTAATATGGCACCTACCTACCAAATTCGATGCAATATTCGATGCATATACGATGGTATATTTTCGACGCTAAATCGACGCTATTTTAGCGTCGATTTAGCGTCGAATGGAGCCTCTAGACGGCATTTCGACGCTAAATCGATGCTATATAGCATCGATTTAGCGTCGATTTTATTCGTCTCTATATAGCATCGAAATAACATCGAAAGTTGCAGGTCACACAATTATGACGCTAATCCGACGCTAATTTAGTGTCGAAATATTTTCGACGCTATATTTCGACGCTAAAATCAGGTTTTCTTGTAGTGTTTTTTTTTAATGAATTAAGACATGCATCTTCATAAAATAAAATGGAGGAAGCAATTTAAAACATTGAAATAATGAAAACATGACGAATATTGTCAGATCGTCGGTGAATTGTGAATCAGACTATATATAATCCTTTAACCAATCAAGGGTCCTTAAAGCATGCGTAAGTGCATAACCTTTGATTTATTATAGATTTCTTATTCAATAATCGATATTAGAACTTTGCTTTCTTGTGAATCATTTGGAGACAGTGATGTGTATACCAAATTAACCCCACACGATCCGTTCTTATCATCTTCAGAAGCGACCCCACGCACGACATCAACCTTCATTTCATTTTTGTGTTTATTTATTTTTGCCAACTTATTCGTTAATTTACTCAAAATCTAAGAAAATTAATAGTTTTTTTTAGCTTTACTAGCGTTTGAAGCTTTTCAATATCTTCTCACACTTTATTAAAAATGAAAAAAAAATCAAGGCATTAAACATGAATTATTCGTAGTAAATTATAAAATCATATATGAACACAAAAACACGATAAATATTACCAACTAGTGAAATTAGATAACACCTACTTTTCTTAAGAGCATAATTCATAAAGAACACAAATAATCGTAAGACATAAACTCTTCCCCAAGAACACAATCCGAGATCATTCGAAGGCTACCGGAGCGTCGGCTGCACGCGCTTGTTACTCCTCGGCTCGATGATTTGCTTCGACTTTGAAGGAGATCGATGAGATGGGAACAGAGACTGCAAAATCATTGTCTTCACCAACTTTCTCTCTTTTGGGAGCACACTCCCTTGCTTCGGCCCCAACCGCCGTAGCCGCCACTCTCCGGCCTCCGCCGCCACTGCCGCATCCACCGCTTTCTTTAGTGAGCTCATGGATCTTCGTTACTCTCTTGTCTTCTTACGGACGACATAAGCTCTTCGATTTGCCTCTATTTATCAGTTGATGAGACTTACCCTATAAGCAAAACATGTGAAAATATTACTATACTATTTTAATTTTGTTGTTTTCCCCACGTGGCCCTGGCCTTGTATATTAAGCTTCCTTTAAGAACCAATTATGCTGCAATTAGCTAATTAAATAGTTGGGATACTTATTACTAGTGATTAAAGAAACCTTATTCTCCTCCGAGTTTAATCATGATATGGATTAGTTTGGTATCTCTTTCTCCTCTTTTTCCCTACTTTCACCTTTCGGCCGCTATAAGTATGATAATTTATGTAAACAAAGAGTAACATTAAAACTATACTGTCACATGAAACACGAGCTCAAATTAATGTTCGGTACGAAACATTGTTAATAATTTCAAATTAAACACTCTATCTGACAACTTTCAGAAACAATTGTTTTGTGAGAAAAATTCAGTTTTACTGGCATAATTAATTTATAACTTATTGACTAATCATTAAATATATATATGTCGGTTAATTATTTCATTTTGATTAAATATTAATCTAACATATTTCTTCAAAATAATGTACTCCATTTTAAATATGATTAATTGGAACTAAAAGATTATAATTTTATTTACATAATTAACTAAAATTTGATTGGTAACAGAAATAATAAAGTAGATAAAAACATTGAGGGTCCGATTAGAGACTTCGTTTGAATGGAGTGGTTGAAAGTTTTTGAGCGATTGAATAGAGGATCGTTTGAAACAGTAGTTAGAGAAGGCGGTTGGATAATAGAAAATAATTTAAATATAAGTTTGAATTGTAGCAGTATAGCAATTGAATAGTATAATTAGATAAAATTATGTAATAGAATTTTTTAAAATAATTTTTAAAATATAATGCATTGAAAAATAATTTAAAATTAGTAATATGAATCATTAGTAAACATATATTACAATTATTTACTTTTAAAACATTAAGCAACTAGCATATACGAAAAAACCAATTTAATTAGCTATAAATTTTTTAAAAAAATATGGATAATTCAAATTCAAAATAATTAAATCGAACTAAATGCAAAAAACAATAGTAATTATGAATATTTCGAATAATCTCTAAGTAGTACAAGTATGAATATTTTGGGTAACCGAAACTAAATCCGATAAAAATCGAACCAAATCCGAAACCAAAATGTTAAAATGTCGAAATAGATATTATATTTTTAAAACTGAAAATCCGATAACCGATCCGAAATCCGAATAGTTATCCGAATGACCATGTCTAGTTTAAACGATCTTTTTTATCAATTGTTTATTTGCAATTTCGTTTCCCAACTGTCCTTTTCAACTTTCCATTTCAAACGATCGTTTGATTAGTAATAAACCAGCGGTTCAACTATATCTCGTTTACAATAGAGGTAATCAATCGGTACCTGAATATGCGTTGTTATGTTGTTTAAAAATAAAAAAGGAATTTCTTAAAAGTCTACCAGCGGTGGGCCTAAATCCGTGGGACCCTCTGGTCGTTGATTTGGAGATATAGATATGCACATCGATTTATCTAATAATTAAGGTGACATGATTTTTTTTAAAATATTTTAATTTATTATTATTCGATTACAAATTATGAGAACGGTTATATCGATGATTTTATAACGGACAAGTTTTTTACCTTAATCTATGCAAATGATTATATCTTGTTCTACGCTAAAAATATCTTGCAAACATACCTCCATTAATTTGCATCAATATTAATAAATTGTATTTTCTGAAGTTCGAATTCCAGATCTCTTAGTGTAAAAACATTAATGAACCGTTAGCTGAACTATTGGGCCAAAGAAGCTTCTACATGTGACATGATTAGGCAGCAAAAACACGTAACCTAAAAATGTTAAGAAAACAAAAAATCGTTTAATAATTATAATATGATCGTATAAATAATCTTTTATAGTTTTATTTTTATTGTTAATATTAACCTTTTTTAACAAGCAACCATTTAACATTTGGAAATATTGTTTTTGATTAATCTGATAAAATAAATACTGTTGAGTTGTGTTGGATATATATATATATAATGGTCACACCAGTAAAGTTTCAAAATTCAATTCTAACAAATAAATAAAATAAGTCAAAATAAAAATATTTTTAAAAGATATCAGAGAAAATGTTGTATGCAAACCTGTTAGATTTCATGGATTTCATTGATACTCGGATTTCATCGATCGATGCTTTTAAGGTTTATGACAACCATGAACTCTACAATCACCAAACAAAATCAGTATACTCCTCTGGATACGACGAGGCAATAACCAAAGCGTTTCATTCGTGACAATTTTCCTTTATATAATCGTCAAAAGATTTCAAAAAAAAAATCATTTACATGCACATGCATATATGTCTATTAGAAATCAACAATTGCGTCAATATAGCTATATCCGTACTACACACGAAAATTGAGATTTCATGCTGCTTCCGATTTGATTTCATGTGAAAATCTAAATTTATTAGACAGCACGGTGGTATATTGAATTAGAACGTTACTTAGAGCCTAATAACTATGAATTTGATTATGATAATTAACGAAGAGAATGTTTAAATTGTAGAAAACCACAATCACAAAGCATAACATCACAACTTGGTTTATTAGAAAAGAGGATATGATCATCACACCACTACCGGAAACTGAACAATACAAACATACTACAGAACAAAACAACAACATAAAACAAACAAACCCATTAAAAATCACGACGGTGCAATATTTTCAACCCCAAGAAAAGGACTGATCATGGACGAGTGGGGTACACGCGCCCTCCGTTACCGTCACCGTCGCCAGAAAAATCAGAGCCCCGGCTAGAACCGGAGGGAGTGAGGGCAGAGATAATGGCTTTTACAGCCATAGTCTTCACCAGCTTTCTCGTAACGGGAATCACACTCGCTGTGTGTGTGTGTGTGTTTGTTGATGTGTAATTGTGAAGCCATGCAAAATGTGTGGTTTGTTTATATAGAGAGAAGAGAGGCACCTAAGTGAGAGAAGTTAAACTTGTGCTCTAAGTTGCTCCATGTCCATATCCACCACTCATTTGTTGTACAGAGGAAATTTAATCAACATCTTCTACTTATGATTTAAGTTTCGCAATTAAAGGAGAAAACAAATTAAACCAAGCGAAACTTATTTAGCAAAAAAAAATCAAAGCGAAACTTACATTAACATGTATTTGGAATAGTTCTGCTTACCTAAACCCCCGGATAATCTACTATATGAAAGAAGAGGAAGTCTCTCCAGGAGAGTGACACGTCAGATCACAAAAAGAGACCACGTGTTATTTCTTTTAAGGACTTAAATGGAAATTGCGTTCAATCTCTCAAATCTTTGACTGGAAAACTTTTTACCTCCTCTCCTCCTCATAAATTATATATGCAGCGACGCCCCAATTTCTAAAAGAATGTGAATTGATCTCTTAATCTCCCCTTTCTTATTGCCTCCCTCTCCAGCCATGGAACACAATTGATCCACTTCCCTCTCCCTCCCCCTCTCTATAGTTACGTTACTCTTTCGATAACATCATCAGCAAAAATATGGTGAAATTAAGGGAAGCGAAGGTAACTAGGTTATACGAGAAGCGAATCTGTCTACTCGAAGCGACGACAGTCATTCAATCTCCACCGCCATGCAAAACGCAATCGTCGTGATGATGTCTTAAATTCTCGAAGACTCCACCACTTGCGCCAGGCATAACGAGGAGGACAAGGATTGAGCTAGCTAGGGATTGAGAAAATAGCTATCCACTGTTACTTCGGAATCAGATTTCATCCACTGAGCTGGGCGGATGCATCTAAAGTGAACCAAGAAGGGAAGCTTCTGACAAGTGCTTCAACGACCTCTATAAGGTAAAACTTATGTCTGCATTCGAGGTTTAGATTTTTCTACTTGCTAACGTTCTATAATTTTATTCAGCCTCCTCCCAACATATTTTGTTCATTTCTTATTCATTTTCTACACTTCGGAAGCAGAAGATCGAATGTTCTCAGAGTCATAAGGCGTGCCTTTCCATAGAAACTGCAAGCACCCACTATCTTTGTGACAAGGTTTGTTAGCTTACTTCCTCTTTGTCCTAAATCTTGTTTGAATTGGGTATTTGCAATTTCGTCCCTTATTACAATTGTGTCGAACCGTTCTATGAAATTATGATCTGCGAAAACAAGCTGTTGTGTTTTAGAGTTACTTATTTTGTTGACGTAAGCTTGAAATCAAAATGAGAAGATAAGAATCAAGAGTATATTTAGGAGATATCTAAATATACATATATGTTTTAGGAGTTATCTAAAATATGAGATTAGTGTTTATCGGTTCTTATATATATGAGGAGATATCAATGTGTGATATAACTCTTAGGGTTTGAGAGATTGAGAGCTTAAGTTTTGAGAGATTTTCTTAAGCAATAAAAGAGAGTTATTCTTTTAATCTTGATCCTTCTCAAACAACAATAATTGGTATCAAAGCCTTACAAAGATCGCGAGGTAATGACAAAAAACAAAGAGACAACGACATCACCATCGATGTCGAAGATAAAGGAAGGAGGAGGGTCTTCTTCCATCAAGTGTCCAATGCTTAACTCGAGTAATTACACGGTGTGGTCTATGAAGATGAAGATCCTGCTCAAGGTCAATAAGGTGTGGGAAGTAATTGAAGAGGGAAACTTTGACGAGATAAAGAATGATATGGCCATAGCTTTATTATTCCAATCGATTCTTGAAACTCTTATCCTCCAAGTCGGCAATCTAGACACAGCCAAAGAAGTGTGGGAAGCTGTGAAAGCAAGGCATCTAGGAGCCGACAGAGTTAAGGAAGCGAGACTTCAAACGCTGATGGCCGAGTTTGATCGTCTTAAGATGAAAGATACAGAGAAAATCGATGACTTTGTTGGAAATTTGTCAGAGGTCTCGTCGAAATCAGCTGAGTTAGGAGAAGAAATCGATGACCCGAAGATGGTTAAAAAGTTCCTGTCGAGTCTTCCTCGAAAAAAATATATACACATAGTGGCATCCCTCGAACAGGTCTTAGATCTCAACAAGACAAGTTTTGAAGATATCATAGGACGCTTAAAGACCTATGAAGAACGTGTTGCTGATGAGGAAGAAACACATGAAGAACAAGATAAACTAATGTATGCTAATATGGAGACTTAATATGATCAGTCCAATCGCGGTTATCATGGGGACAACAGAGGAAGAGGTCGAGGTGGACGGTTCTCATACAGAGGAAGAGGTCGAGGTAGGTATAATGGTACGAAGGATCTGTTAAGGATAAAGTGTTACCGGTGTGACAAGCTGGGACACTATGCTTCATAATGCCCAGATAGGCTATCAAGTTACAAGAAGCCCAAGTCAATGACAAAACTGAGACACAAGAAGCCGATGACCTCATGATGCATGAGGTAGTATGTATCAACGATGGGAAGACAAATTCGAGTGAAGTCGTCTATCTTAATGAGAGGAATGTGAAGCCTAAAGATTTTGAGACTTGCTCAGATAAAGACAATGTTTGGTATTTGGATAATGGGGCCAGTAATCACATGACCGGGAACCTTGCATATTTCAAGGTAATTGACGAGTCTATCACGGGAAAGGTAAGGTTTGGAGATGATTCGCGAATAGATATCAAGGGAAAAGGCTCAATTATCTTCTTGAGTAGTAATGGAAGTAAAAAGGTTCTAGCCGATGTCTACTATATCCCAGATTTGAAGAGTAACATCATTAGCCTTGGTCAAGCCATGGAATCAGGATGCGATACAGAATGAGAGAAAACTATCTCACATTACATGATAAGAATGGTAACCTAATTGGAAGATCAATTCGATCAAAAAATCGCTTGTACAAGGTAATCATGAAAAAGGTCGAGACAAAATGCCTACAACTTGTAACGACACAAAGCGTTTCAACAAAGTGGCATGCGAGACTTGGACATATAGGAAGTGAATCGATGAGAACAATGATAAGCAAGCAGATGGTCATCGGTGTGCCGCAATTCACAGTAGAAAAGGATAAATGCATGTCGTGTTTGCTTGGAAAGCAAGCAAGACATTCCTTTCCGCAAGCTACTCCATTCCGTGCTACACAAGTTCTTGAGCTTGTACATGGAGACCTTTGTGGACCGATTTCCCCTCCTACTGCTGCAAGAAACAGGTACATCTTCGTACTTATTGATGATAACTCACGTTATATGTGGACGAGATTGCTCAGGGAAAAGGGAGAAGCTTTTGATAAGTTTAAGAGGTTTAAGGCATTGATCGAACAAGAAACAGGAGCCGTTATCAAAACGTTTAAAACTGACAGAGGTGGTGAATTTACATCACAAGAGTTTCAGAGTTTTTGTGACAAATCCGGGATAAGAAGACACTTGACTGCCCCTTACTCCCCTCAACAAAATGGAGTAGTTGAGAGAAGGAATAGGACTCTTATGGGTATGACGAGAAGCATCCTAAAGCACATTTATGTTCCAAACTATCTCTGGGGAGAAGCAGTAAGACACGCCACCTACCTCATCAATCGAGTAGCAACAAAAACCCTTGTTAACCAAACACTGTACGAAGCCTTCAAGAAGAAGAAACCAAACATTGAACACATACGTGTGTTCGGTTGTATTGGATATGCCAAAGTAAACACTACCCATCTGAAGAAGCTAGACGATCGATCGCGAGTATTGGTACACCTTGGAACCGAACCAGGGTCAAAAGCTTATAGGCTTCTTGATCCAACGAGTAAAAAGGTAGTGGTGAGCAGAGACGTTGTCTTCGATGAAAGTACAAGCTGGAAGTGGAATAATTCTGAGCAAAAAAGGCATGGTGAATCGGGAAGGTTTAAATTTTTTTTTGGAGATGTTGGAAACAGAGGCATTGTGGAAACTGGTGGAGAAGTGATCGAAGAAGAGGGTAATGATAGCGTTGTCGGTGGTAACAACAATGATGGCGATGGAAACGATGAGGTTGATGTCGATGAGGATGAAGAAGAGAATACGACTCAACCAGGGCTTAGACGGTCAACCAGGCCAAGAATAAGACCTAAATACTTGGAAAATTATGTGGAATTGGCTGAGATAGAATGTGAACATCTTTTGTTGATGATTAATGAGGAACCATGGGACTTCGAAGAACCACAGTCAGAGAAGGTATGGATAGATGCTTGCAAAGACGAATTATCTTCTATAGTGAAGAATAGAACTTGGAACTTGGTCGATCTTCCAAGTGGAGTCAAGCCGATCGGATTAAAGTGGGTCTTCAAGATCAAACGTAATTCAGATAATAGCATTAATAAATATAAGGCGAGACTCGTGGCGAAGGGTTATGTGCAGAAGCATGGTGTAGATTTTGAGAAGGTGTTCGCTCCCGTAGCACGCATTGAAACGGTTCGATTTCTTATTAGTTTAGCAACTGCTGATGGTTGGGACGTGCATCACTTAAATGTGAAAACGGCATTTCTACACGGTGACTTGAAGGAAGTGGTTTATGTTACTCAACCGGAGGGATTTGTTGTTCAAGGGAGTGAGAACAAGGTGTACAAATTGAATAAAGCTCTTTATGGCTTGAGACAAGCACCAAGAGCATGGAATGAGAAGCTTAACAAGGTACTTGAAGAGATGAATTTTGTGAAGTGCTTAAAGGAACCTTCTTTGTATCGAAGACATGAGAAGGATTATGTCGTTCTTGTGGTTGTCTACATGGATGATCTTCTTGTTACAGGATCGAGACTCAATGTTATTCTTGACTTCAAGAAGGATATGTCAACAAGATTCGAAATGAGTGATCTTGGAATGTTGACTTATTATCTAGGCATTGAGGTGGTGCAACATGAAGAAGGAATTTCACTTAAGCAAGTGAGATACGCGAGAAGGATTTTGATGGAAACTGGAATGGAAGAATGTAATTCAAGTCACATCCCCATGGACTCGGGGTTGAAGCTGTCTAAAGCTAAAGAAGAACGAAGCATAAATGAGACGAATTATCGAAGAAACATCGGATGTCTAAGGTATTTGCTTCACACGAGACCTGATCTCTCTTATTGTGTTGGAGTACTGAGTAGGTATATGCAAGAGCCTAAAGAACCCCATGGAGCAGCGTTGAAGCAGGTGTTGAGGTATCTGTGAGGAACTGTCTCGCATGGTCACACCTTTAATCGTGCAAAGAAAACCGAGCTGGTAGGATATTCGGACAGCAGTCACAACGTGGACATGGATGATGGAAGAAGCACTACTGGTCATATATTCTACCTCAATGACTCTCCGATCACGTGGTGCTCTCAAAAGCAGGAAACTGTTGCATTATCCTCTTGTGAGGCTGAATTCATGGCAGCTACAGAAGCAGCCAAACAAGCTATTTGGCTTCAAGAACTTCTTGGTGAAGTCATTGGGAGACCGTGTGAAAAGGTGATAATATGAGTTGATAATAAGTCTGCGATTGCACTCACAACGAACCCAGTTTTCCATGGACGCAGCAAGCACATACATACTCGATACCACTTCATACGTGAGTGTGTCGAAAATGAGCAAGTGGAGGTTCAGCATATTTCTGGGGATAAACAGAAGGCGGACATTTTGACGAAAGCACTTGCAAGAATCAGGTTTAAGGAGATGAGAGAACTCATTGGAGTTGAAGATGTGTCGAAAGTCGACTTCAAGCTTAGAGGGGAGAATGTTGACGTAAGCTTGAAGTCAAAATGAGAAGATAAGAATCAAGAGTATATTTAGGAGATATCTAAATATACATATATGTTTTAGGAGTTATCTAAAATATGAGATTAGTGTTTATCGGTTCTTATATATATGAGGAGATATCAATGTGTGATATAACTCTTAGGGTTTGAGAGATTGAGTGCTTAAGTTTTGAGAGATTTTCTTAAGCAATAAAAGAGAGGTATTCTTTTAATCTTGATCCTTCTCAAACAACAATATATTTTGGGTTAAACACTGATGCGAAGTGTTCAAGTGTGTGTCTGGAATTTATATGTGAATTTGGAGAAGAATGGACTTCATTCTTTGTTTTGAAATCATTGTATGAGTAAGAATTATTTTTACATTTGGTGAGTAGTTTGTCATTGCAGTTACGAACATAAAGGTCGTGCTCACTTTAAGGTTTCTACTTCTACTTGAACAAAAAAAGTTGATGTATCGGTCAAATAAGACAAGGATGATGCGCCCGAGAGTAGTACATGATTAACGAGATTACAAAGAACTGAATGATTCTAAAGGTACATTTATGAATTATTGCCAATGTGCAGTGAACAAATTTCTTCATCTTCTCTTTTTGTATCGTGTTTTGTTAATTTCAATAGTACTTTCTGTAGTTGAATGCAACATTAGTAAAATGTGAAATGTGAGTGGAATGCTTAGTCTGAAATTTCCTCTGAAATAGCAAACTTTTGGTATTTCTCTTTTACTTGGGCAAGTAGTTTAAAAATGGTGAGGTATTTAAACGGATGCATAGCTAGCTTAACTTTTAAATGGATATTTATCTCTATATTATTCTCATATGTGTTCTCAATCTTACAAGTTGAAATGAAATATGCACACTTTTGATCTACTACAATAGCATAAGAAGAGGTAAGTTACATTCAATATGTGTTCCCGCTGCCAGCATTTGCGTTAAGACACTCTGATTTAGCTGGGTGGAACTGGATCCAAATATATAATGGGTCAGCCTTACACCTGGAGTTTTGTGGAAACTTTGATAGCCACAAGAGATATTTACGGGCTTGACTCATATTACTCTTGTGATGAAGAAACATGGAGTTCATGGTGGTTGAGGGTTGTCCAGAGCAATCAGAGGTCTGCTCCAGCGACGAAATTTGCCTTGAGCTCAACAATGTGAGGACGACTAACTTTCACTTTCTCTCTTCTTTTCTTCCTTTCAAGCCATCGGCGATAGTTTAAGTTGTGTTAAAGAATTCAAAAATTTGGTGTTGTTTGTTGTATTTGTCCACGAAAGCTTGCTTGATCTGTGGTCTGTTCGTTTACCTGCCGCCAGCGGCTGCGGTTGTGTATTGCGGCCAAACACTGCGATTGTTGTTCGTTTGCCTGCCGCAGTGTCTAGTCGCAACAGTTCCAATTGTGACGCTGAAAAATCCAGCGTCTTAAAATTCCAGACGCTGTCGCAGCGACTAGCCGCAGCGTTTAGCCGCAAGAGATTGTGTCAGACTGAAACAACCCGATCCGTTTTTTTTTAATTCGGATTATTATTCCCCTAAATAATAATCATCAATATCAATTCAAACACATTTAACAACCAGCGGAAGCAAAACTCAATTAAACCATTCAAACAACCAATTCATCAAACCAACAATAACCAATTCCAACTCAATAATTCCAAGAATAACCAGCAATTTACAACTCAACAAGACCCTAGATCATCCTTCTCTTCATAGCCATGATTCCACTATCACACTTTGCTTTTACCTGAATCACATGGCAAAACGAGATGCATGACTATTATCATAAATACCCAGTGAGATGATCATTCCATCTACCGGCTATACACACATGCACGATGAAATACGAAGACACACAAGCAATCAACTGATCAAAGCAACACATACACAAGCCAAAACACATTTGGTGTCGATCAACACGGGCTGCAGAATCGTCCAGAATTGAACATTCTCCTCTCGGGTTCGATTCTAGCCTGCACCATATTAATTTCTTGTAAAACAGCATCAACAAACCCAACAAAAACAGCACATATACATGAAGGAACAATCCTCCAAACCAATCAATCATTCATTCCACACAAACAAACATCGCATCTTGACAATCCATCCACCCAGATAAACTATGGTCACGCACTCATCTTGGTTTCAGAAAAAGACAAGAACAAACACAAAATGAGACCCTTCCCAGCCTAAGACCCCTCTGATTTCTTTTTTCTTCTCTCGAAATCACCAATACTCAATCTCTTCTCGCTCCTACGGCCTTGCTCTAGCATATACAAATAAGAGTACAACTGCTTGTATCTTTCTTTTGGATTACCACGCAACTCGTTAAAGCTTCATTCTTTCCCATCCAACAGGTAGAATATGATGGTGGGACACCATATTTTCTTTGAACCAAATCCATGAGATGTTTAGCACTTGGGGTTTTCATTATATATGGATAGACTTCTCTCAAAAGACGAGCAACTAATTCCGATGTAGTTTTGTTTCTATTCTCGCTGCTTGTATTAGCACTAGCTCGTGAGCATGTGTGCGTGTTGTTGTATACTTTAACATAAAAGCACTATGAATTCCTAACATTTATAGTTCGTAAAAACCATTGACACCCTTGTCTATACTGACAACATCTCAACATATATCTATCTCTCTCACTCTTGCTTGTTGAGAAGCCAAAACAACTTTTATGTGCACCTCTCTCAACAAAAGCTTTCACTTCCTTTTTATTATTGAATTCTTCACCAACTTTCAAATCAATATCATCTTCTCATCCCTGAGCAAACTGATCCTTTCTTTCCTCTTCACTTGGAATCTCATTATATTCATGCTCCATATTGTTATCCATACTCCTATCCGAAGAGTAATCCATACCGTTATTTTCATCATCACTTGAAGATATATTTTCAAACTCTCCACGAACATCATTATCCACTAGCTCATAACGTTCTTCCAATGGTGTTTTGTAAAGAGTAAGAGCCCCAACATTGGGATTGGGATCCACAACATTGTCACAACCTCTTATAACCACTTCCTCGTAATTCAAAACAACTGAACTATCTCTTCCTGAAACTAGACCCTTACCCTTCTCCAACTGATTCCTTCTTGAAACTACACCTTTACTTTCCACATGCAATACACTTCTACATTTATTTGCATTCATCGACGCTTGATAAACATAAACATCATCATCATCGACGATATAATATTTTCTCTGAGGTTTCGTGTCCAATGGTATGAAACTCAATTTCAGTTATATCGTAGTTGAATCTATCCCAACCTTCTTGCATATACTTTTCAATAACATCGAATAACTAATCTCCTCCGCAGATAATCTCTTGAACAATAGTGGGTACATGCGATCTTCTGATGAAAGTCATTCATACCCATCTCCGTTCTTTACATAACGTCCTCCATAGTTAAAAAAAAAAAAGGGCAATAGTGGCTTGTGCTCATTGTCTCCTGAAAAAAACAAAAGAAAAAACTAAATCAGTTATATCAATTGTACCCATTGTTCCCTATTATCAGTAGTACCCAGTTGTACCTAGTGTTCCCTATTATCAGTAGTATCCAGTTGTTCTAAGTCTGCATATTTGAATTCGGACCCAAGATTTACTATTCCTCTATGATTCAACAACTGTAGATGTTACATTACTTACCAATGCAATGATCTAATCGACCCAGATACTATCGCTAACGAATAAGATAATTTACAAATCCAACTGTATATCTTAATTTCTTCTTCTTCAGAACGAGCTATCCGAGCTACTGAGCTGGATCTACTGATAGACTAACAAGCTACTGAATTTAAAGCTATATTATAGTAAAACGCACCTCAATTCATTTAGCTAAGGTGCTTCAATGGCAGATTTGGCTTCAGCAAAGGTGCTTCAATGGAGGACGATGAATCCAGCTTGCTACGGGGAAGAGCAAGAAGAAAGCTGATCCTGATTTTTTATTGTTTTTTTTTTTTGAGATTTATTTTTTTGCTCAATTTTGATTGGTCCATTTTTATTTTATTTTTCGTTTTTTCTTTTAATTATTGGTTTAGGGTTTTTGGCCTTTTTCCTCTTCATTATAAGTTAGAGGATTAAATTAGGTTATTTTGTAGTGTTATGATTTGATGTTAAGAGAAAATGTTTTATAAGATTATGATCCTGTATTTCTTGACCTTAGTATAATGGCAATTTTACATTTAAATTTAAGCGATTTCGACCGACCCTTTGCTTAATTATTCGACTTATATGCAGGCGTAGGCACTTGATTTATGACGAAATTGAATGATTATAAAGTATATGGTTAAATTAAGACAGCCCTTCTATAGGAGATAATAAGAATACAACAGAGAAGCAAAGAGGAGAAAGGTTACTTCACTCTCTTTCTTCAATGTTTTAAGCTCAGGTTTGTCTGAAAAAACGTTGTAGAGAATCACAACGCAGAGAGCTCGACTTCTTGAGTGGAAGGTCGATAAGCTACGAAGGTGCTATCGGTTGAAAAGGAGCCTGGATTGAAACATGTTGTTCCACCAAATTTGTACACTTTTTGGTCACTCTTGTCACCTAAAACTATCTATTTTCAAAACAACAATAACAACAATTCTTTCTGTTTTAAGACGAATTTCGTGCTCCAACACTAGTATACGATACGAAGATTTAAGGATAATACCGTATGAGGAGTTGGGTATAGTCAAAGAGCGTGATCATAGTTCCCGATGATGGGTTGCACCATGAGAGGTAGGGGACATAGATGGCTCTGATGAATTATTGTGTAGACAAGCTGCACCAAACACATTTCAGGAGTTTCAGATTATCCGTCATTACCCGAAAAAGCATTAAAATCAAAAGTTTTTTAAAAAAAGATTGGAGACGAGAGATGTGTTTACATGCTGAAAAGGGTCATCAGTTTATTCTTTGGAAGGGGTTATCAAACATGAACGACGCATCCGATAAACAAAATCTTGTCGGAAGAACACAATCTCCTGGTTGTAGAACTTTACCCTGCATTTTGCAAAGACAAGATCATGGCTACTGCAGCTGTGTTTGGTTCCATCTCAGTATATCAAATGTTCCATCTCAGTAATTCAGAAGACTAAAACCCTAATGATAAGCGATAGAGAGTTCACACATCGTATAGAAAACTCACCTGCAAGAGTTGCTTGAAAATATCGCATTGGGAATAATGTTCTGAAGCTCTTCCGTTAAATAGTTTGGTAAACCGCATCTTGGCAAGACTGTCGAGGGACTTGTCAGACATCATTTTATACATCATGCCGCCTCATGGATGCTGTTAAAGGTTATTTAGATAGTAACGGCTGTGAGTGATAAAAGTAAAAGTGTTTCCCGTGAATCGTTTTCATTGCATTCATCTCAATATATATTACAAAAGAGGTTACACAATTTCAGGGATTTTCCCTTAATCAGAGATTCTCAAATATACGTTTTCCTAATTATTTGAAAATATCTACACAATTTAATTAAGATTATTTGCATAATCTATTACCCTCCCTCAGTTTGAGCGTGGGGTCCAAAACGCCTAAACTGGATCGAAAACCAGTGAAGAGAGTAGATGGTAGACTCTTGGTGAAAATGTCTGCATAATTTAATTACGATTATTTGCATAATCTATTAAGTGAATGGTACATGCGTCATCAGGACCTAGAATGAATAAAAACTGACTATTTTCTTTTAGCCGTGGATGGTTTCCAATCATTCTACCAAGTTTACCAAACTGCTCCCTGCAAATGAAACAGATACATGTCATTGAGAATATATATGCACATGTTTCCGCTGACGATTGAAGAGATTGTAACTACAATGATCCCTTACCTAAGGCTTGAATAAGAACCAAAGGATAAGTTGCATGGTCGAGAACAAAAATTTCCCATGAAAACAAACAAGGAGGGTACTATCTCCACACTTTCAAAACCATCAAGAACCGTTTCTAGCTTCCCGAGAACCTTCTCTACGGACAACACATTTAGGCGATCAACCAATGCTTTTAGGTGCTCTCAAATCACAAAAGAAGGCACTGCATAAAGATTTATGCTAAAAAGCTTTTAGAAGAGGACAAGTTAGTCAAAGAATGTATTTTGAACCT
Organism: Arabis hirsuta; assembly: GCA_964056655.1. NCBI lineage: Eukaryota > Viridiplantae > Streptophyta > Magnoliopsida > Brassicales > Brassicaceae > Arabis > Arabis hirsuta. Next base: position 20,860,769 of record OZ053305.1, on the reverse strand, counting down.
TTTGAAGGTTCATTTAAAACTGAGCTTCAGTACAGGCCATCATTCAACTGATGGGAGTATACATTTGCATATTCCATTAAATCTATTTAAGTGTTTTAGGAGACCTGTGTACATATTGTTGGTCACAGAGGAGACCCTACACATGGCGTAGTTCTATATTCCTACCTATAGCTAACATCTCGATCTCATTATGAAAAATCATACAACCTATGAATGTGTACCTCAGCATATTATACAAATATCTCCCTGGTCTAATTTACCTGAAAGATACCATTCTGCAATTGGCCTTCTGCCAAAATTATAGTATTCTCTGTGAAAAATCCTGTTGTTATCTTGTACTGATTGTCAAAGAAAAGTAATCACAGCACATAGAACTCAAATGCAATTATTTGCTATGCCATGAAACTCTACAGATATGCAATTCAATGTTACCACCTTAAAGAAAAGGATATTGCTTTGGACAAATCAATCTCTACAGAAACTGAATCGTCTTCCAGGTAGAAATGTCCATCTTCCAAAAGGAAAATGGGAACAACAAAACAGGAAACTAAGAACCAACCCTCTTGTTCTCGAATTGCGACATTTCAGCATCGAATGTTGGCCTAGAAAAATGCTCTACACGAGAAACGCTCTGCTTCAGCAACATGTATCGTGAACAGGCAGGCTACTCGTATGCCTGAAAAGAACAGATTCTAGAGAAAAAAAGCCAACCCAATTCACAATGAAATTGATTGGAAAAAAAGCCTTACTCGATGAATTGCTTCTTAACAGCATCGTATCGATACTTGAGTACAGTCAAGGAAGTAGCAGTGGTGGTAGAAACGATTATCAGAGTAGTCGATTCATCAAATCAATACGAGAAAGCAATCGGGCATACTCGATTCAAGATGGAGTTGATCGAGGAGAAGATCGATAGCTTCTCTTTGAGTGTCGTCGGGATATTCGCCCACCAAGTCTATAATCTGGCTAGGGCATCGCTCTTAAGCTTATAGCTTCTGATTTTGAATTTCTTCTGTACCATCTTCCTCTGCCTTGTGCTCATTTTCGCTATCTCTCTTTCTCTTTTGGTTTCTCTGTGAAACCTTTTTTTTTTATTTTCTTCTGTATTTCTTCTGAAAAATCTCCAAATCGGCGGGAAATGAATTATCGAAAGAGCCCTAATCCGTGAAAATCTTTTTCGGCTTTTGTTTTATATAACTAGGTAATTCTCTGGCGTGCGAATAAATTATTTATATAATTTTATTTTTAATTTTAGTATTTTTATGGAGAATATATAGTTGTTTTGAGTTTTATAATAAATATTGTTGTTGACTCTTTTGTTGTTAATTTTTTGGTCAATAATATAGGTTTTATTAATAATATAAATTTCAGAAATTTAGTTTTTCATTTAATAATTGTATATATATAAATGTGTCAAATCAAAATGTATAATAATTTAATACATTAGAGTTAAAAAACATGTTAAATTTAGCTTTGTCGGATATCTTAAATAGAATTTAGAATAAAAATAAATTATTTCATATGTTAAAACAATAAAATATATAATAATAAGTTTTATAAATGAAACATAGATTAAAAAAAATTATTGCTTTAGAATTAAAAAATGTTTTTATTATTTTCAAATGTTTTGCGTTAAAAATATATTTCAAAAGAATAATTATATTTGTTGTTATAAACTTGGAAAGTTTTTCCACAAACATATCAAAATCTCTTCTAAAAATTTGGTAAATCTTTATTATTATTTTTAAAAAGAATATATATTCTATAAAATATTCTATAATTATATTATTACAATATAATTTGATTAAAAACTCTTTTAATTTATTTATGGTAGTAATTACAAATTTAGTTGTAGAAATTTTTATCATTGATTCAAAATTGTCATGTCACAATTTTTACAAATCATGTCACAATTGTTTTGGTGAGAGTGATTGTAGAGATGACACATTTATCTTCTCACAAATCACTCTCCAATTAATATATAAGAGATCTTTTCCCTTATTAATGTATTTGAAGAGGTACTTGATAGAGCGAATTTGGTTACACCACTCTACATCATCATATTTGAACATTGTTTTCTCAGAAATTGTTTGGGTTGGATATCCCTGAAATGATATTTTCTATATATTAAAAAGAAGCCAAAACTACCAAAAAAAAATATTAGAAGACAATGATATCCCGGAAAAAAAATCTTTAAGAGGCCGTGAAAATCAGTCGATTGAATTGATATCAAATTTTTTTTGGCCGTGATATATCCCTTGTATAGTAAAGATTATTTGCTAGGTTTTATTGAGCTAATGAAATTAGGCTAATAATTGATTTTGGTCGATTTTTTTGCTTGAGTTTGAGTTAAATTTTGTATTGAGTTTGTGCTAAATTTTGTATTGAGTTTGAGCTAAATAAATTAGAGAGAATGTACTAAATTAGAGAATGTCATGTCATATTTTTTACAATGTCGTGTCACATTAAAAGTTGGAGAATATTTTTTGGTGAAGACACATGAACTCTTTTCAAAAAATCGCTCTTTAATTAATATATAAGGGACTAGTGTTATGCCTGGCGCTGCACTGGGATGTATTAGATGTATTAACCAAGTATCTAATATAATATAGTAAGGTTTTTTCAAACCAAAGTTATGAGAGGTTGTCATGTGTCACCTACTCTTTTGACATGTGTTTTTTAAATTTATTTATTTAAGAGAAAAATAAAAATTTATATCTATATTTCTCTTTCTAATAACTTTGACAATCAATTCCAACAATTTAATAGCTAATTTTAATTTTAATTAATTCCAATAAGTTGTAATATATATTAGTCATTGTTTTTTTCTTGTTTTTGGTACCATAAAAAATATGATTCCAAATTAAATGTGTTATTGTAAATTTTTAAATGGTTTGATGTGTTATTGTAAATTTTTAAACGGTTTGGAAAATATATATTTTATTTATTAAACCAAACAATATACTACATCAACAAAACTTAATAGCACATAAAAAAATTTTTGTGCAACTATTAAATTAAATTATATTAGATTTCTTACACACTGTAATCACGACGATAAAAATATAATATAGTAAGATTTTTTCAAACCAAAGTTATGAGAGGCTGCCATGTGTCACCTACTCTTTTGACATGTGTTTTTTAAATTTATTTATTTAAGAGAAAATAAAAATTTATATCTATTTTTCTCTTTTTAATAACTTTGACAATAAATTCCAACAATTTAATAGCTAATTTTAATGTTAATTAATTCAAATAAGTTGTAATATATATTAGCCATTATTTTTTTCTTGTTTTTGGTACCCATAAAAATATGATTCCAAATTAAATGTGTTATTGTAAATTTTTAAACGGTTTGGAAGATATATATTTTATTTATTAAACCAAACAATATTACTACATCAACAAAAAATTTAATAGCACATAAAATGTTTTTTGTGCAATTATTAAATTAAAACCCAACAATATACTACACCAAAAAAAACTTAATAACACATAAAAAAAATAATTAGTGCAATTAAAAAAATTTCTACTAGAGAAATTATTAACCAAGAACTTTTGAAAGAAAAATCTACTCCACCACAAATTGTGAATTCATAAAAACTCTTTTTTTTTATTATTTCTTCCACACTGTAATCACGACAATAAAAACATAATACAATTCACCAATGAGTCAGTGTGAAAGATAAAAATTACATCAAAACGATCAAAAGAGAGACAAAAATACAATCAAGCAATAATTATTCTCTTTTTACGATTGAAAGTTCTAATGAAATAAACATAGATATAAATTCTAACATCTCCGTTGAGGTGATGCATATGTTTAAGTAAAGGCGTCAAACGTACTACAACTTGTCGGATCAATAAATTTTTTTTTACGAACGTGTTTGATGCAAAAAAAAAAAAAGACCAAACATATTTCTTAACTTTACTTTACATTTTTATTAACTTACATAATATATATCTCCTACAAGTTTATGTCAATTTATATACAAATTTTTATTAATGAACAATCTCTTTCTTTTACATATAACATTGTATCAATAATTTTGTATAAATGTTTAGTTTTCGAACTTAGATAATTATTTAGTATAAACATAAAAATTTGTAATATTAAATCCATAAATAATCAATAAGTTAAAATATTATTGCATATTTTACAATTTTAATTTTTAAACCCACGCATCGCGTGGGCAATCTCTAGTAACTATTATTACTAAGTCAAATATCATAATACTTGTTTTAGCATATAATGTGTCAATTGAATTCATTCAATATATTTGACCAAAGATAAAGGAGAAATTACTTCTAACATTTATAAATTTATGATCCAAAAATTGTATAGTTGTATTCTGTTTTATAAAACTATATTTCGCAGTTGACGTCGCTAAAAGTTACTACTAATAACGATTTATACATTCTATAGTTACGTATTTGATCTAATTTTTATTGTATTATTGGGAAAAAAACTAATGGGAACTAAATTATTATTAATATAAAAAACTAATGTATATTTAGGAAAAGCACAAACCGTAGTAGAGAAAATTGTTAACAGTTGTGCATATAGAAAAGAACAAACAAAATAATAGTAGATGTTATCAATAACCAGTAGAAGAACAAAATTAGTAATGAAGAGAACTTGTATTAATTGTGGGATGATATTCTCGCTCATGTATGATTTTAATGTCATATTATACAATATAAAATGTGAACTTTCTTCTTTACAATATTTACACACAAAAAAAAATCAAGAATACAACGTTAAGATCAAAGATGAGCTTGTACAACACAATTTTTATCATTGAATGGTCCAAATCTAGTCTCTATCCGGCAGTGGATGCGACTTGGATGGCTTTGTCAAGATGTTGCTGATTGGGATACGTTTTAAAATACCCAGACGAAAAATATCAGGCACAACATTCGGCTAGCCGTAAGTTTGTCGGTTTTTCCCTTATAGCGGAAGCTATGGCTCTTCTCTTTGCGTTGGATCCAATGTCACACAGCTGAATGTGTTCTCGGACTCACAAGTCCTTATCTCCCTGCTCAAAGCCAAAGATAGTACAAATGCGCTTAAAGACCTTCTCCATGATATAAGCAACTTTTGTCTTTCTTTTGATGCTATCTTTTTCTCTTATATTCCTCGTTTGAAAAACATTGAGGCATACTATCTAGCAAACCCAACATTTATGCTTAAAGGTTTTTTAATGAACCAAAAGGAAGAGAAAGATGAATTGAGATTAAAAAAAAATATACCTTTGCTATTGCAGAAGTAATCACTTGTGGAATTGGTTCAGTTTTATCACCTATTACAAGACTTATAATTTGTGCATCTGGATGTTTCACCACATGTGCAAATCTTCTTCTTGCAATCTGCTTGCATTTTTTCCAAAGGAGTTGAACACTGTCACATATACGGATAATTCCCAATAAAATTAATCAATATTTCTTAAAACAAAAACAGATTCTGATACAAAACCTCTGGAAACAAGTACCCAACTTGAAGTTTGGATATGTTTGAATTCCTGGAGACACTTGTCTTATATTCTATAGATAAAGAACGGGACACAAATTGTTAGAACAGAGCTTTTGATAACAATGATGAGAACGAAAAACTTAGTTCAATTGATTAACAAACAGGCGTTAAATAGCCTTTACAAGAAAGCAAATGCCTCCTACATCTTCGGAGGACTTTTACAAACTGGAAACAAATTTGACCTATTAAAACTGCAACTACTTCTTACACGATCTCTTAGTCCTGTGACTAACACTTAATTGAACCAACTACTAAACCGGCAACTAACCAACAGATAACCAACAAATCCTTCCCTAAACTGATATGTCGTAAGACTTATCTATTTAATTCGGTACTTCAATGATCCCAATCATCTCCTTTAGCTTCTTGAATGTATCCAGCTTTAGAGGCTTAGTCATGATGTCTGCTAACTGATCTCGAGTCCCACAGTAAACCAGCTTAACCTTCCCTTCCTTTGTTAAATCTCTCAAGTAATGAAATCGTACCTCGATGTGTTTGCTGCGACCATGATGCACTGTATTCTTAGACAGCTGAATTGTTGAGTTGATATCACACTGAATCAGAATGCAGCCTTCAAGACTTTCTCCAATCTCATTAAGAACTCGTGTTAACCATATTCCCTGAGTAGCACAAGACATCGCGGCAATGTACTCAGCTTTCGTGGTACTCAAAGCAACAATTGATTGTTTCTTTGAGCTCCATGACACAGCTCCTCCAGCGATTAGAAACACAAACCCGGATGTGCTCTTTCTAACATCTAAGTCCCCTACATAATCACTGTCTGTGAATGCTTGAAAACCAACTTCTCCTTCGCGTTTGTACTTGATTCCAAGTCCTACTATGCCTTTCACGTATCTGAGAATTCTCTTCACCACTTGGAAATGAGCTTCAGTCGGCTTTTCCATGTATCTACTGGCTAGGCCTACGGCGAATGACAAGTCCGGTCGGGTGACTGTGAGATACATTAGACTGTCTATCATCTGCTTGTAGAGAGTTGTGTCCATGACTGCTCCTCCACCTTTCTTTGAAAGTTTCACACCAGGGACAATCGGGTTATTCACACCATTACATGCTTCCATTTCGAACCTCTCTAGGATTTCCTTGGCAAACTTCCTTTGACTTATGTAAATCCCTTTTTCCTTTTGCGGGACTTTTACACCAAGGAAATATCTCATTTTTCCAAGGTCCGTCATGTCGAAATTCCTCATCATAGACTCCTTGAACTTGCTGATCATATCCTCACAATTTCCAGTAATTATTAAATCATCCACATATAAACTTATAATGAGGATCTGACCTTGTTTCTCAGCTTTTACGAATAACGTATGTTCCATGCCACATTTTTCGAATCCAGGCCCTTGGAGCTTGCTTCAAACCGTAAAGTGCCTTTCTCAGCTTGTAGACTTTTGTTTCACTGCCTTGTTTCATGAATCCTTCCGGCTGATCTACGAACACTGTCTCACTCAATTCACCGTGTAGAAACGCACTTTTTACATCGAGTTGATAAAGCTTCCAATTCCTATGTGCTGCAGTGGCTATGATCATGCGAATGGTATCCCATCTGGCTACCGGTGCATACACTTCGTTGTAATCAACCCCAAATCTCTGAGCATACCCCTTTGCAACCAATCGGGCTTTGAACTTATCAATCTCGCCATCTCCATTGTATTTCGTCTTAAAAACCCACTTCACTCCAATGGTTTTGTTTCCTTGAGGTAAGTCGCATAGCTCCCAGGTCTCATTCTTTTCGATGGAATCGATCTCGGCTTTCATGGCATCTCTCCACTCCGAATGTCTCACAGCTTCTGAAAAATTCATCGGATCTCCCAGTGCGGTGACTACTTGCAGCAAAAAATCGTCGAAGAGGCAGTCGTCGAGATAGAGTGCCGCAGCTTCCTCATCAGATAAATTTCTCAAATCAAGCTGGAAATCATGAAGATAACCTGGGATTCGGCTTCTGCTCTGTCGGATTGGTCTCCCGATTCCTGGGTGAGGAAGAACATCTTCAGTGGTTGGGCCTGGGCTTGCTGGTATTTTCTCCACTGGGCCTACAGGGTCAACTGGGCCCGCTACCGTATCAGTTTCCTCCTCTGGGCCTGGGAACACATCGATAGGTGGATCAAGGCCCACAGCATTAGCAGCTTCGTCGTCGTCTTCCTCTGATAGAAATTCTTCCTCGCCGCTCCAAAGTTCTCCATCATTTTCCCAGGTGAGAGTTTCGCTTTCAACCTCCATGGACTCCCTTCCCCAATCCCAATTGTCTTCTTCTTCAAAGATAACATCTCTGCTCACTACCACTTTTCCGGAATTGGGATTGTACATGCGATAGGCTTTTGACTCCTCACTAACTCCCAGGAAGATGCATTTGGAGCTTTTGTCATCAAGCTTTATACGCTTAGCGTCTGGAATGTGTACGTGACCAATACATCCAAACACTCTGAAGTGTTTAACATTTGGTTTGATTCCGCTCCACGCCTCTTCCGGTGTCTTGTCTTGTAATGCACTTGTCGGACTCCGATAAAGAACATAAGTTATCCATTTTGCTCCTTCTCCCCAAAACTCTCTTGGCATCTTTCTCTCTGACAGTGTGCTTCGCACGAGATTCATTACGGTTTGGTTTCGTCTTTCAGCCACTCCGTTCTGTTGAGGTGAATACGCCGCAGTCAATTGTCTCTTGATACCGTGACTTTTACAAAATTCATCAAACTCCTTAGAACAGAATTCTCCACCTCGATCTGTTCTAAGACAATAAATCACAGAGCCTAATTCTTTCTCAACACCGGCTTTAAAAATTCTGAAAATTTGAAAAGCCTCTGATTTTTCCCCAATAAGATAGCTCCACATCTTCCTGCTAAAATCATCGATGAAAGTAAGTAGATACCTCTTTTGTCCCTTCGTTGATGGCGTGATCGGACCACAGATGTCAGAGTATATAAGTTGCAGGACTTTCGATGCTCTCCATAGACTCCTCTTTGGAAATGATTCTCGTTTCTGTTTTCCCACAAGACAGTTACCACACACTTTCTCATGTGTTTCGATTTTTGGAAGACCCATCACCAACCCTTTTGAACTTAACAGCTTTAGGCTTTTGTAGCTGAGATGTGCAAATCTGCAGTGCCATAAGTGACTTTCGCTTGTCGTTTTTGCTTGTAGACAGGCGGCTGTATCTACGGTTTGTGCCGAGATGAGGAACATGCAGTTTGCACTCATTGGCGTCTCCATGATCAAGCCTCTGGTTGAGTGAAATATCTTGCATACTCCTTCTTGAATTAAAATTGCAAGGTTTTTCTCTTGGAGCTGCCCAATGCTCAACAGATTGTTGCTCAGTTCGGGAACATAGTACACATCTTGTACTACTTGGATTAACCCATTCACCTTGATTTTTATGTTCCCTTTGCCTTGAACAGTCATCCTTGCGTTGTTTCCAAGCCTCACCGAATGCTTGAAACTTTCATTGAGTTCTGAAAACCATTTCTTTGTCCCGGTCATGTGATTGCTACATCCGCTATCCAGAAACCAGAGATCTTCCATCTTAGATCCCTGCAGTTCAACATAAGCCATCAGGAGAAGCTCTTCTTCTTCATTAAAATCCACATAGTTCGCATGTGTTTCTCCATTGGGACATTCGTATTGAAAATGTCCCAGTTTATGGCATCTATAGCACTCCACTAACGCCTTGTTGAGCTGTCCTCTTCCTCTGCCTCGTCCTCTAAAGGATCCGCCTTGTCCTCTGCCTCTCATTCCTCCCTGACCGTTGGTTTCGTATGTCAACTTTAGAACTTGGTCGTTGCTGCTGCTAGCTCCTCTAGCATGCTTCACAATGTTCTGCTCATGACATAGCAACGAGCTTTGTAGCACATCCACTGTGAGAGTCTCTATGTCCTTGGACTCTTCAATTGAACACACTATGTATGTGAACTTTTCAGAGAGTGTACGCAGAATCTTCTCCACGATCTTGCTGTCCGGCATGTCTTCTCTAAGATTTCTCATATCCGTTGCAACGAGCAACACTCGAGAGAAATACCCGGTAATGTTCTCTGTCTCCTTCATCTCCAGAACTTCAAACTCCCGTCTAAGGCGTTGAAGCTGAGCACGTCACACGCGCTCATTCCCTTGATACTTCGTCTTTAGAGAATCTCACATCTGCTTGGCCGTATCCTTTTGAATTATTGTTTTCAAGACAGTTTTATCGATTGCCTGAAACAAATAATTCTTAACCTTCAAGTCCAGCAACTTCTTATCGGCAAGCTCTTGTCTCTGTGCACCGTTCAGGATCTCCCCTCGCGCAGGCTCCGTGTAGCCTCTCTCAATCAAATCCCACCACTCCTTGGATCGAAGCAAATTCTCCATCAACATGCTCCAATGTTCGAAATCACCATCGAATTTTGGGATGCTCAACATGCTTCCTTCACTTGCCATTTATCACTCTTTGTTTTCTTCTCTCTCTCACAAATTTCTCACCAGATTCACTTAAGCGTGGCTCTGATACCAGATTTGTTAGAACAGAGCTTTTGATAACAATGATGAGAACGAAAAACTTAGTTCAATTGATTAACAAACAGGCGTTAAATAGCCTTTACAAGAAAGCAAATGCCTCCTACATCTTCGGAGGACTTTTACAAACTGGAAACAAATTTGACCTATTAAAACTGCAACTACTTCTTACACGATCTCAGTTTATTGACTTAGTCCTGTGACTAACACTTAATTGAACCAACTACTAAACCGGCAACTAACCAACAGATAACCAACACAAATAAGATTTGAGTATTATTAACAGACTAACCAATATCAATGCAAGTTATAATTTGGAAGAGAAGGATTTACCAATATTTTCTGATGGAGAATAAACATCGCATTTGCAAAAAATTGTCCCATAGATGGACAACCGTAACTGCATGATAATGGAAAGTGGAAAATTTATAGATCTAGAGATCGTGGGAGAAGCAGTTACTGGCTTTTTCTTAAGCTGGAACTTCTTTTTAGTCGAGAAAAATAAATCTCTCGGTTTAATTGCTTTTGTAAAGGTTGAAAGAGTAAAATTTTAGACTTTTGCCACGTGGCAGATGAATAGAGTTGCAGTTAATTGAGAATTCACTTGTGATTTATAGTAATAGGATTTACGCTATTGCCCGTCAAGCGTGAAAGAAATCTTAACCGGGTTGTAATATTATAATAAACCGATTTCAGATTTCATTTCCGGTTAAAGATTTTCAAACGATTTAATACGACACACAAAAGACAAAACAAACACGGGAAAAACCCCCAAAAATACCCCAAGTAAATTCTGCAAGAAAAAATGCCTAGACTTTTATGGTTGCCAAAAAAATACCTGAACTAAATAACATTGTCTTTTTAACACCCAAAGTTTTGAATTTTGCAAGTTTTACACATCAGAATTGACGGAGCTAACGGATATCAAACGCTGTTAGTCTAATGAACACGTGTTACCGGAAAGCTTCTTTTCCCCCAAATCGATTTGGGCATAAGAAACCCTAATTTCTTCGTATCTCAACTAAAATCGACTCTCAAAAAAGTATTGAAGATTGTTGTCATGCTTTGAACGCATATACGGTATTTTACAGGCGTGAGAGTGACAAGATGAGGTATTTTGTTCATAATCAATTTATGCTTTGAGTTTTTGGGGTTTTTATGAATTGAAGTCGTTGTATCTGAGAAGGTTGTTTTGTTAAAAAAAATTTACTTCGATTACGGTCAAATTGTTGATTAGAACCGATTTTAATGGCGAAATTTGAGTATTTTGTTTTTTGGTTCGATTTCTATTTCAATAGAGAGAAAGAGAATGAAAAATTAGGGTTTGTTATGCCTAAATCGATTTGGGGGAAAATATAGAAAGACTTTTTCCATTAACACATGTTAATTAGACTAACGGCGTTTAATACCCGTTAGCGAAAGTTAATCTCCGTCAATTCTGATGTGTAAAACTTGCAAAATTCGAAACTTTGGGTATTAAAATAGATAATGTTATTTAGTTCAGGTATTTTTTTGGCAATCTAGGCATTTTTCTGGCAGAAATAATTTACTTGGGGTATTTTTCGGGGTTAACTCTGATAATGGCTTGTGTAAGGATCACTAGGCTGTATATAGCAATAAGCAGACGCAAATTATGAAAGCCGGAAAAATTGTTACGGTCAATATCAGTCATCTCCCCAAGCATCCTCCCGTTGTTTCTGCCTGCCTGGAGACAATCCGGTTTTTCCGGGCAGCTTCTTGTTCTCGTAGCTCTTTAGACCCGAATCCAGAAGCCGGTAGTCTCAGTCCCATGCTGTGTGCAATCAACCGTTGAGCTGTTCTCGCTGATGTCTTTGGTCTTTGAGACGGCGGTTCCAAATCTGTAGTTCAATATGAACATAATAACATGGTCACGCAAAACAAACACGACTAACAACGTTTGACGTTGATCTATATGTGTTTTGGTGTTTCAAGCAGTTTAAAATATTTTCTTAGCAGGGTAATTATTTCTACACAAAGATAATTGTTTTTCTAATCCCACGTATATTAGTTTTATAAATACAACAATTCGGACAGTTTTGACATGAGAGTTGAGTTAATTTTGTGTTTCACCTTAAACTTGATCAAGCAGTTTAAAGAAGTCCGATGTTTAAAAGCTCGTAATTTTATGAGTGAAAGATACTATAATGAGTTTTGGTGGGGGATAGGGAATAATTCTGCAGAACCATAAAAGATAAAGGAAGAGTAGGTTACCTTTTCCCGAAATTGAGCTCAAAAGTGAATCGTGATCATCGAGAACTCGTATGGTGAATGAACATTGAACACGGTTGCAAGCCTCTAGAGCTGTATCAATTATCAAAACCAGAGCCAGTTAGCTGTGTAAGATAAGCTCTAAGTAAATTTGAGCTTTAACTGTCACGGTACTAAACCTACTGAACTAAGCCATAAATTTTATGTGGTTCAACCCTCCAGTCAGATGCAACAACAACATTTATAACCCAACGCAACATCAGAACACGGAAAAATTAAATGCTTTAGTGGGTTAATCAGCACATGTAAAGTAAATAGAATACCAGTTGACGGGGTTTTGAAGACTGCAAGAGCCGTTGTATCATTGACCCAACGAATGATAAATCCACTGTCTTTTGAAGTCCTCAAAAAGCTTTTCCAAATCAGTAGTCCGCAAACTTGGAGAAAAACCAGCAAGTACGAGGACATGGCGTGTGCCATATTTAGCTGCATATAGAGCAGAAATAAATTCAGGGGTTGTGATTAAGAACAGTCAGCATAGACATCCTAATCAAATTAATTTCACAGACTAATTATACTTATTTCAGATACTACAATCCAAAAATAGGAAAGAAACAATGAGACTAACGACTTACATTTCAGAGATTGATCAGTCTTCTCTGAACCACGACACATATCGTTGTCTTCTGAATCTTCAAACCTCGACTGACCGAAGTCTCGATCACTGTACATCACATCCCTCTTATAAGTAAACGTTCCCCTTCCACGCCTCTGAGGACCTTGAACTTTAGGTTCTTCAACTGAAAGCTTTGATATTTCAGGCAACTCTTCTACAGAGAGTAACTTACTCGGTTCACGATCTGCAAGGGCTTCCCAGTCTGCAACAAGATCGAGATCACGTAAAAACGCACGATCGCATGATAATGAACAATCTGATACAGGAGGCTACTGCATCCTCTTGGATAGCTGTTTATGAAACCTACCATCATCTGAACAATCCTGAGCATCCGAATTTTTGCTAGAATTCTCCACTTTACCTTTACAGATTCATGAAATTCGATCAGTAACTGCCTCAAAAAGGTTGAAATTAGATAGAAAACAAGGAGATCTCAAGATGAACAACCATTAGCAGGAGAGACATTTGGGTCAGAGTTAAGGCCATTGGAATCACTAATTTGCGGCACAGCTGAATCGCCGGAACCTCTGCAATCACAATATGAACCCTAGTATCGATGAAACTGTCCGAGACAAAGCATACATTTTTTCTGCATTTCTCAAAATCTCCCCTAATTTTTCGATCAAACCAAAACGCAATAGTACCTTGAAGACGCAAGATCACAATCCAGCGCTTGTTGCTTGATAAGGGAAGAACGAGTGTGAGTCTCATCGGATTTGAGGGAGAGCCCTTGAGAAGAATAGAGATCCGCCAATTGGGTAAGAGAGGATGCTAACTGAAGCCCAATCTCCGTTCTCTTGCCGCCGTCATTATCACCGGAGGAGGAAGAAGAACCGAATCGCGACTGAAAATTGGTCACTAAAGACTCGAGAAACGAGATCGCCGCCGTGACATCTCCGGCGGCGACGAAATCCTCCACTCGCTCGCTCCAATTTGGTTCACTTACTCTTCCTGCTTCCGCGATTTCGTCTTCTTCGATTGCCCTTTTGTTCTCCATAATTAGGTCCCTCTACGAGTCTGATGCTTTCAGAAAATTTCGCACACGAACCAGAGAAAAACGATGATAATTCCGTGTTTCGTATTTATATCATCGGGATCAATTTAAATTTTAAACATGTTTAAAATTAGAGGAAATTTTCGGAAATTTAAGGTGAAACACAAAATTAACTCAACTCTCATGTCAAAACTGTCCGAATTGTTGTATTTATAAAACTAATATACGTGGGATTAGAAAAATAATTACCTTCTAAGAAAATATTTGAAATATAAGAAGATTATGAAACAAAAAGTTCTATATGCGACAGACAGTTATTGTAAGAGGAAAATTTGAGAAGAATTAAACAAAACAATATGCTTTTACAAAATATTCAATTTCTTATTTTGATACAGATCAGTAATCCGAAGTTTGATATGACTTGTTGACTAATTTTAATGGTCAACTAGTTTGTATGAATTTTTTTTATTTAATTTACTCTCACACTAACATACAGATGCCAAGAAAACCTTAGAAGACATATCAAGCACCAACAAAATTCGCAGATCATGAATCATATACAAAGCCATAGCTCCAAGGACTCTCAATATATGAAGTGACCCAACAGACAAATAAAGGAAAGAACTTTTGATTAGTATCAGTCATGTTTCGTCACATTCTTCGGAGCAGAAGATTCATACCGTTTGAAGAGAGGAGAGAATCGATGGCGCTGTATGATTTTAATGACGACAAAGGTGTTTGCAGCAAGAAACACCAAACTCGCTATCCATAGTTGTAAGAAGACGTTATGGCCCTTGAATTCGAGCATGTATCCCCATAAAAGCCAATGTGTCTGAGCTCCAATCCACAGGGTGATGCATAACAAACCTTCCCATTTCAGCTCCATACGGCTCCATGGTAGAATCAAAGGTAACAGGCAATAGAACCACACAAAGTACTGCGCGGTTATCACCTAAAGACAAATGGACCGATAAAACATTAGATCAAAACCAGAAGGTTTTAGTGCACTAAGGAATGCATAAGAAAATGAACAATCGAAGACTTTTTTGGGCAGAAACGAGAGCAGAGTGATGTATTACATACCTTATTGAAAGCCACGAATGCAACGGTTTGGAGAAATATACAGAACACTAGATCCTGCGAGAAGGAGAAGACTAGAGCAAACTGTACTGTGAACTGAGGTAAAAATGAGATAAGCTTCTCCACAGCTGAAAACTGGCGCTCGTAGTGAAGATATATGTGATAGAAGTAGATGGAGAAGTTGTGCCTTGGATCTGTCCGAGTGAGATGATATAAGAGAGCCTCGTGCAGGAACTCATGTCCATAGAAGTAGAAGGAAACAGCATTGCAAGCTAGAAACACTCCCCCTGATATCAAACCAAACATGATTCTCTCCTTTGAAAATAAACTTTTCAAGGCGGTCAAAAGATTGAGGTGGAATGTTTTTTTCTCCGTGTTGCTAGTAGGGGTCTTGACCTGACCGGTATTCCAATCCTGGAGAGGCGGCTTTTTACTAGATCTAAATATCTGGGAATCGAGAACAAGGATGATTGGTAACGCATAGATAATAGGATAAACCCTGAAATGCACAACAAGCCCGTACCAAAATGCAGCTTGTGACAAATTACCTACACAGCAAAACATATTGTTGTTGTTGTATCATTAGTTTGGCAGATTAACAAACTGGATATTCCACAGATAAGAGCAGTTTATCATCCACATCTGGTATATTTCTTTACTTTTTTGAAGTCTTGTTATAGTCACATATATGAATTGAATTGGTATAAATTAGTTCAGGGAAGTTATTTCAGGGTATCAAAGCATTAAAAGCTGCAAACTTAATAAAACTCTACAGAGAAAAAGTAAGTTCCCATAATTTGTACTAATCTCAAAGTAGGTGTTGTTTACCTTGCATAAGGGAGATAATGATCCATAATATCATGGCACAAACGATGGGTTCGCAGTTCCCTCTGGTTCCAATTGTGAACGTAAATGGATTGAGAAGCCATACCATTACAGAGTATGTACATATCTTCTCAGGCACCTTACGTTGTTTCAAAATAGTACGGATAAACACACCGACAAGCAAATCTGAATAATCAAAATAAATTCAGAACGACCGAGGAACAAATCATCACACAGATTCTCCGAAAATAGTAATCTGAAGCTAATGATTATCAACAAAAGGCTAAACTTTCTACATTTTCTTCTGCTATGAAATAAAAAACAAAAGAAGGCTGAGATAAACGAAGAACTTCATACCAGAAGCTGAGAAAAGGAACTTTCCCCATGACCGATGAAAGATGGAATTGGGGATCAGAAGAAACGCGAGCAAAGGCGTATAACGGTATGTAGTTCTCTTGTAAGGAGATTCGCCGGATACCATTAACGCCGCAGCATCAGAAAAAACCATGTAATCAACATCAGTGTACCTCACCTCCATGTGAGTATCTTGCCATTCTCCATAAATAATCAAAAAGACACGCAAAACCATCGAGAAACCAAGCAGATAACGGAAATCCATCACCTTTATCCCTAGAAAATACAAGAATTTATATTCTGAAAATTTTGATTTAGATGGGCAAATCCAAAGAAGAACAAACGATGGTTTGATCTAGGTTCTGTTCAAAACGTAGGTAGATGAAGCTACAATCCAAAAATAGGAAAGAAACATTGAGACTAACGACTTACATTTCAGAGATTGATCAGTCTTCTCTGAACCACGACACATATCGTTGTCTTCTGAATCTTCAAACCTCGACTGACCGAAGTCTCGATCACTGTACATCACATCCCTCCTGAATTTTGAGAGAGCTTTTTAGGGTTTTGAGATCTTCTGAGAGAGAACGACGGCTTGAGTTTATTATTCACAACTTTTTACTCATTTTCATATTAAAAAAATGTAAGTGAATTTTTATGAGATTATTACTGTTAAAAGACATCACCGTTTCATAAGTCTCTTGTAGTGTAGTGGATGAGGGTGGGTGAATGGATCAACAGGTCTCGGGTTCTAGACTTAAGGCTGAGTCATTTAAATTTTTTTTTTTGCCCCAAAAGAAATTTCTTTTGATTGGCTAGAAAAGATTTAGTCTTTTTATCAAATGTTAAAGCATCTATATTGGTTAGAACTCCTAATGAAGTTTTTAACAATTTTATAATACTAAACCAATATTAAAGTTAGTTTAGAACTCCATAATTATTTTTAAATTTTTTCTTTTCCATTGGTTAGAACTCTTTGGGGTTATTAAAAAAAAAATTAAACATATTTAGATAGAGATTATTGGCAGTGTGTCGAGGGACCTGTCAGACATCATTTTGAGAACACAGCAATGCGTCGACTGTTGCCTTCCCAGTTCTTTTACCAACGGTAGACTGGTCATTTCCCAAGTTGGCGCCAAATATGGGAAGTAAATACATTAACTAATTAATAAATTCACTCATCCATCTCTGTGGCTAAGTACTTAGCCAGGAAACTGTCAAAACATTGCTGTGTTCTAGCCGTCGACAATGGGAAAATCATGTTTCAGACATCGATCATTCATCACTCTAAAGGTTTGGCCTTTTTTGTATGTGATGATTTGTGTGTAGATTGGGTTTTTGAAACTCTTCCTTCTTGGTGTTTTTTGTTGAAAAGAAGAAGAATAAAAAGGCTTGAAGCCCATCAAGATACAAAGACATTAAATAGGTCTATTTTAGGAGAAACCCTAAATCCCTAGGTTATCTTTGTAATCTATATAAACTCTTGTATGCCTCCATTGTTCTTCAATCTAATACAACACAATCTTCTCCACAATACTTTATTCTCTCTTCGTCATCATCATCATCATTGATTCTCTTCATCCTATACTCCTCATAATCTCATAATCTCACATGGTATCAGAGCTCTAAGCTCCTAATCTCGTTTTCCGCAAAAACCCTAATCTCTGAAATCTCCTTTCTCTTTTCTATTCGATAAAACCCTAATCTTGTCTCTGCCCTATCGGAAACTTTTCAATGGAGACTAAGGAAGATTCCAAGCAGAAGCTCGTTATCCTCAAAGGGATAAACTATCTCCTATGGACTCGTACTCTCAGAACCTATCTACGCGGATGTGGTTTATGGAACCATGTCGTCAAGCAGAAGTATTCTACCAAAGAGATCGAGGCTAAAGGTGATGCAGAACTCACACCTGAAGAAGAAAAGTGGTTTCAAGATAACAACAAAGCTCTTAGCATCATCCAACAGTCCTTAGACCCGCGACTGCTTGAAGGATACTCCTACTGTGACACCGCCAAAGAACTCTGGGACTCGCTACAGAAGATGTATGGTAACCTATCTAACCTTAGTCGTGTGTATGAGGTTAAGAAGGCGATTAATGACTTGGCTCAGGAAGAGATGGATTTCTCTGAGCACTTTGGTAGATTCAAATCACTCTGGGCTGAGTATGAGATGCTAAGGCCATCTACAAAAGATCTTACCGTGATGTTAGAAAGGAGAGAGCAAGATCAAGTTTTTGGTTTACTTCTCACCTTAAACTCATCATACAACGACGTGATCAAGCACATCCTGCGAGCGGACAAACTGCCCTCTCTTGAAGACGTATGCTCACAACTCCAGAAGGAACATGGTTCCTCCGAGTTATTCTCAGGCAAGAAAGACAAGGATCTAATCATTGCCAACAGAGTAACCTACAAGGCTCCAGAAGAAAGGAAGAGTCTATCATGTGATCACTGCAAAAAGAAAGGTCACATCAAGGAAAAGTGCTGGATCCTGCATCCTCATCTCAAGCCGAGCAAGTTCAAAGACTCTAAGGCAAACTACTCCCAAGAAGAGGAGATTGCAAAAGGAGCTGGTTCAAGTTCTTCTGGATACAAAGTTGAGGAAGCTAGCACCGCCATTGTCGCCTTCCAGGATGAGTACGTGAAGAAGTCAGATCTTGATGCACTCATCAAAGCCTTGAGGGTCTGGTAAGGTTTCAGGTATATCTTTAAATGCTGAAATTGTACCGAACACTGTTAGACCGACTGTCATTGATTCTGGTGCAAGTCATCATATGATTAGTAATAAGAACATGATTAGCAATATAACTCCAGCTTTAGGAAATGTAATCATAGCTAATGGTAGTAAAATTCCTGTTAAAGGTCTAGGTAATCTGAAACTATTTGGTAAAGAGTCTCAAGCTCTATACATGCCGAATTTTACTTCAAACCTAGTATCTGTTAAACGAATTGCTACTGATTTAAATTGCTTGGTTATCTTTAGTCCTAATGAAGTATGGTTTCAGGATATTAGCTCCGGAATCATCATCGGTAAGGGAGCAACCAGAGGAGATCTTTATGTCCTTGAAGAGTTGAACTCAAGCTCCAGACTATCTGCTGATTTATCTATTGCTTTTCATTCTGTTATTTCTGAAGCGAATAATGTTTTATGGCATGCTAGACTAGGCCATCCAAATTCTAAAGCTTTAAGTTTGATGTTCCCAAGTGTTAAGTTAGAACATACTATTGAATGTGAAGCTTGTATTCTTGGAAAACATAGTCATTCAGTTTTTCCCAAATCTAATGTGGTTTATGAAAATTGTTTTGATCTTGTTCATTCTGATGTTTGGTCATCTCCTTGCGCATCTAGAGAGAACCATAAATATTTTGTTACATTCATAGATGAGAAATCGAAATACACTTGGGTAACTTTGCTTGCATCAAAAGATAGGGTCTTAGAAGCATTCAAGAATTTCCAAAGTTATGTTACTAATCAATACAATGCAAGTATTAAGGTTTTCAGGTCAGATAACGGAGGGGAGTACACGAGTAATGCGTTCAAAGACCATCTTGCAAAGTATGGAATCATACATCAAACCAGCTGTCCGTATACACCTCAACAGAATGGTGTAGCCGAGAGGAAGAACAGACATCTGATGGAGATTACTAGAGCCATGATGTTTCACAGCAATGTTCTAAAAAGTTTCTGGTCGGATGCTGTGATCACGGCGTGTCATCTCATTAACAGGATTCCGACACAGATCCTGAATGATTTATCTCCGTTTCAGGTTCTAAATAAAACCAAACCATATCTTAATCACTTACGTGTGTTTGGTTGTGTGTGTTACGTGATGACTCCATATGCCCTAAGAAACAAGCTCGAACCGAAGAGTGTCAAAGCTATGTTTATTGGGTACTCAAGTACTCAAAAAGGGTACAAGTGTTTTATTCCAGAGACTAGACGAGTGATGGTCTCTAGAGATGTGAAGTTCATTGAAGGAAAAGGATTCTATGAAGACAAAAATTGGGAAAGCATCAAAGACTTATCCCAATCAGCCTCAGATAGATCTACAAACCTCAAGAACCTGATGAAGAATCTGGGTATCGATCTACATGAAGACAGCAAAGCAATACAAGCTCCTATCCAGACGTTACCAGAAGCTGAAGTTCATCCCCATCCTAAGCATGAGGGGGAGACAAACACAGAAGATGAAGCAGATTATATCTCTTCTCACGATGAAGAAGAAGAAGAAGAAGAAGAGCTTCAAGACCCGGCAGTTCATGATCATGATGAAGATGAACCTGAAGCTGAACCAGAACCGGTACAAGGGCTAGTACAAGAACTGAGAAGAGGTACTAGAAATAGAAAACCGTCTAAATGGAACGATGGAAAAACCTACTACAACAATAACTCAGTAGCTCATCCAATACAAGCTATTTGCTCTCTTGCATCATTTCTAGAAGAACATCAAGCCTTCGTGGGAAAATTAGATGCTAACTTTATTCCTGAGACTTATGAAGAAGCAATGGAGATCAAAGTATGGAGAGAAGCAGTTGGAGAAGAGAACAACGCAATGGTGATTAATGAAACCTGGGATGAATCTGATTTACCTGAAGGGAAAAAGGCAGTTAGCTCAAGGTATGTATTCACCATCAAGAACAAGAGTAATGGAGATCTGGAAAGGTACAAAGCAAGACTTGTGGCAAGAGGTTTTACCCAGACATATGGGAAAGATTATCTAGACACATTTGCACCAGTGGCCAAACTTCATACTGTACGAGTTGTGTTCTCTTTGGCTACAAACCTTGAATGGGACTTATGGCAGATGGATGTGAAGAATGCTTTTCTTCAAGGTGAACTAGAAGAAGAAGTATACATGACACCACCTCCCGGTTGTTCTTCTCTGTGCGCTCCGGGCAAAGTTCTGAAGCTTAAAAAAGCGATATATGGTCTGAAACAATCTCCAAGAGCTTGGTACCACAAGTTGAGTACAACCTTAAAGGCAAAAGGGTTCAAGAGATCTGAATCGGATCATTCTTTGTTCACTTCAAAGAGCCAAAAAGGTATAGTTGTCATCCTAGTATACGTTGATGATATTATCGTTACTGGGAATGACAAGGTAGGTGTTCAAGACACTAAACTCTATCTCAAATCCGTTTTTGACATTAAAGATTTGGGTGAACTAAAATACTTTCTTGGGATAGAAGTATGTAGAACAAAGGAAGGCTTGTTTCTATCTCAAAGGAAGTATACATTGGATTTGTTATCTTTGACAGGTAAATTAGGTTCTAAACCGGCAAAGACCCCACTCGAAGAAGGATACAAAGTGATCCGAGAGGGGGAGATTGGCGATCAACCATATGAAAATCCAACACTCTATCGAAGACTAGTTGGTAAGTTAATCTATCTCACAATTACACGTCCTGATATTTGCTTTGCTGTGAATCAGGTAAGCCAGCATATGCAAGTCCCCAAGAAGCATCATTGGAACATGGTTGAGAGAATTCTCAAGTATCTGAAAGGTGCTCCCGAACAAAGCATATGGATGGGTTGTAACAAGGATACCGAAATCGTAGGTTATTGTGACGCTGATTGGGCAGGAGACAGGAACGATAGGAAATCCACTACAGGTTATTGCACATCCGTAGGAGGCAACTTAGTCACTTGGAAGACAAAGAAACAGAAGACAGTGGCACTATCAACCGCTGAAGCCAAGTATAGAGCCATGAGAAAGCTTACTATAGAGTTGATATGGCTTAAAGAACTTCTCAAGGACTTAGGCGTTGACCAGAAGGATCCTATCACCATGCACTGCGATAATCAAGCGGCTATTCACACAGCATCAAACTCGGTGTTTCATGAAAGAACCAAGCATGTGGAGTTAGATTGCCACAAGGTCAGAGAAATGGTAGAAAGGAAGGTTATCTTACCTTGCTACACAAAAAGCTCAGATCAGTTGGCTGATATCTTCACTAAAGCTGCGAGCATAGGAGTCTGCAAGTTCATTCACTCCAAGCTCGGACTCACCAACCTGATCAAAGACTAGAAGATCCTAAGCGAGTACTCTTAAGTACCTGGTGGAAAAGAGCTGCCTAACTCACCGTCCCAAGTGATCATCAGAACAGCTGTATCATTTCAGATAAGCACAAAGAGCTTTGGAGAGAGGTGTAGGGGTCAAAATCCACCCCTTACAAATCAATCTCCAAAAATTGGCTAAGTATGGGAAAAACGGTTAACAGGTTTTCCGCGGGAGATTCTTAACCGGTTTCCCGCGGAAACCTCCCACTTTCTGGTTTAACCTGACCAGCGGCTTAACCATAAGCATAGCCCGCGGGTTGGTTGTAAACATTGGACCAGACCACAGAAGTGGGCCGCAGCACCCAGGAGTGGGTCGCGTTATCCAGAAGTGGGCCAAGCCATGAAGAGAAGCCCACAGCGCGCGACCGACTCCGCGGCAAGGGAATCCCGCAGAATCAGGAGGACATCTCTATCTCCTTAACGGAAGCCCTAGCCGTAGAAAAACTATATATACATATGTTAACCCTCATAAAAGGGGATCCGCAATTTTTCACATAAACACTTGTAAACACTGATTCGCAGAAGCATCAATAAAGAAAACCCATCTTCTTACTATTTGCATCCCGTGATTCGTAACATAGAAATCTCCGTTCCTCAAACCCTAGACAAATTATATTGTTCGAGTTTCGACTCCCACAATTTGGCGCCGTCTAAGGGGAACCTAGATTATCTTACACGAAGGAATCACCCTGCAAACAGTAAGAGATGACTGAAGAAAATCAGAACAGAAACCCCACGGTCGATCTCCGCGGAGAGAACGAGCCTGTCATCGACGTATCCGGCAGAGACGGGAGCAACACCAATCCGCGGCCCGACGTAATCGGTGTAGACGGAACTGGCACCAACCCGCAGCTCGTCGTGTCTGGCGAAGGTGGAACTGAAAACGAGCCGCGACCGCAGCCTACCGCTTATCAGACTACAGCGCCGATACAAACGACGCCAGAATTCCTGGAACAGATGAAAACCATGATGGAACAGTTGATCCAGGAGAAGCTTAACACAGCGCTTTCCGGTGAGCCACGCTCTTCGCTAACGGCGAGCCGTTCCCGCGGGAGGGGAACAGGCCTAAACGGGAGAACCGCAGCACGCGTGATCCCATCGTCTTTAACTTTCTCAACACCGATGGGCGCCCAGAGGATCCGTGGTATACCCACGATCCAACCCATGGCTGATATCGCCGGGCCGAGCACATCGGCAGACGTTCCAACAGCTGACAGGAGAGCTCCGGTGATTGACCTGGATAGAGTTCCAATAGGAGAACAACATTCGGTAGACCCCCGCGACACTGCGCGGGAAACCCGAGCCGCGCCTCAACGAAGCAGCTCGTGGTTGGAGCGTAATCAGGAGTATGACGAGGAAGAAGAGAACGTTCACTGGGTGGAGCAACAACTTAACGAGGAACGCAGAACTCTCCTCCAATCCCAGAAGGACGAGATGGCACAACTCCGCGCAGAGATGGCACAAAACGCTGCTGAGTTAAGGATGGTCCGATCCCAGGTTCATCGGGTTGCGAGCAAAGCACCCGAGATCGACCGAGTCCTCGAAGAAGCACGGACTACCCCCTTCACAGTGCGCATCGCACAAGCAAACATTGCAGACCCCGGAAGGATAAAAATCACTCCGTATGAGGGGAAAACCGATCCAACAGAGCATCTCCGAGCGTTCATGATCGCGATGGGACGCCTGAGCTTCAGGGTAGGCGAGAAAGACATCGCCCAATGCCTCATGTTTGTGGAAAATCTTAAGGGATCGGCACTCTAGTGGTTTTCCAGGTTGGAGCGGAATTCGGTCAACACGTTCGACGAGTTGTCCGCGGCATTCCTGAAACACTACGGAATGTTCATGGAAAGCCGAACCTCCGATGCCGAGCTGTGGTCCTTGGTGCAGGGACAAAACGAATCTCTTCAAAGTTTCATGGAGCGATTCAAAACCATCCTAGCTCAGGTGGAGGGGCTAACTGACACAGCTGCCATAGAGGCTCTGAAGAAAGCTCTGTGGTACGAATCAGATTTTAAGAAAGAGTTAACCGTGAACGAGCCGGACACTATCCAAGATGCTCTACACCGGTCAACAGGCTTTGCAAAAAGCGAAGAAGACGTGCGAATATTGGCCCAAAAAGCGAAGAAGACGTGCGAATATTGGCCCAAAGACCGGCAACCAAAACAATCCCGCCCCGACCACGAACCCCCCAAACCCGAAGAAAAATAGCCAGGGGTCCGGTTTCGTGCAGCACGAGGGAGGATTTAAGGGAGCCCATAATTTCCAGGCGGACACGTCAGGTTACGGCCGTGGTCGAGGACGCGGCCGGGGCCGCGGCAGAAGCAATACGTGGGTCAGAAATCAAAGCACGTTCAACGAGGAAGTTTTCTGCGAATACCACCGCATCTACGGGCACTCTACTGCTAATTGTCGAGTTCTGGGCTTGAAGCTGGCAGCAAAACTGGCGGCCGACACGCTGAAAGGAGACATCGACATCAAGGATTTCGCGATGGATGATAACGAGGAGGACGCTGAGCGCGAAAACAACAACAACCCCCCGAAGAGGGGTAGGCAAGATGACGAACAGGACCAAGGGGGCCCTCGCCAAAGAATCAACATGATTATGGGAGGATCTCCATACTGCGCTGATACGGTATCTGCGATCAAGGCATACCAGCGGCGTGCCGAATCCAGCATCAACTGGCCTAAACCATCGAAGTACCGGAACGAGGTGATTACGTTCGAAGAAAAGGAGACTGAAGGGATCGACCGACCACACAATGATCCACTGGTGATCAACTTAATCGTTGACGATCGCGACGTGGCGCGGGTGCTGATCGACACGGGCAGTTCTGTTGATGTGATATTCCGCGATACCCTTCAACGGATGAGCATCGATCTGTCCAAAGTTAGGCCGTCGCCAAAGCCAATCACTGGGTTTTCTGGAACAACCACGATGACGATGGGGACAATCCGTTTACCCGTTCGCGCTGGCGATATTACCAAAATAGTGGAGTTTTTTGTGGCAGACAACCCGGCAATCTACAACGTAATAATGGGAACTCCCTGGATCAACTCAATGCGTGTTGTTCCCTCCACTTACCATCTGTGCATCAAGTTCCCCACTCTGCGGGGCGTGAAAACTATATGGGGAAACCAGAAAGAATCTCGCATCTGCTTCCTGGCGGAACACAAACTCCGCAATACAGGCCCAGAACCCGCGGAAAGACGAAAAAAGATGAAAACAGATCGCGAGCCGGAGAAAGAGCGCGCCCAGCTCTTATAGCAACTACAGCTTGACGAGGATCGAAAAACAGAAGGTCCATTGCCAACCTGCGATCCCGTCATCTTAGTTTGCATAGACGATGAATTCCCAGAGCGATGCGTCGAAGTCGGAGCTACACTCGACGAAAAGATTAAGGAAGAACTGATCTCATTCCTGAAGAAAAACGTGAACACTTTCGCATGGGCGGCGAAAGATATGCCGGGCATTGATATCAATATCGCTAGTCATGAGCTGAACGTCGATCCAACGTTCAAACCCGTAAAGCAGAAAAGACGAAAGCTGGGTCCTGATCGAGCCAAGGCTGTGAATGATGAAGTGGAAAGGCTTCTGCGAGTCGGGTCCATCACAGAGGTGAAATACCCCGACTGGCTGGCTAATCCTGTTGTCGTGAAGAAAAAGAATGGGAAATGGCGAGTGTGTGTCGACTTCACTGATTTGAATAAGGCTTGTCCAAAAGACAGCTTTCTCCTACCACATATCGACCGTCTTGTCGAAGCCACGGCGGGCAACAAACTCTTGACGTTTATGGATGCTTTCTCTGGCTACAATCAAATCCTGATGAACCCAGACGATCGCGAGAAGACCGCTTTCATCACGGACCGCGGAATATACTGCTACAAAGTTATGCCTTTCGGTCTAAAAAAACGTTGGTGCAACATATCAGCGTTTAGTCAACAAGATGTTTGCGGCTCAACTCGGTAAAACAATGGAGGTTTACATAGATGACATGCTGGTGAAATCGTTGGAAGAGAAAGACCACATCGCAGACCTTGCCGCATGCTTCAAGCAGCTTAATGACCACAACATGAAGCTGAATCCAACGAAGTGCAGGTTCGCAGTCACGTCAGGAGAATTCCTTGGCTACTTAGTCACCCATCGAGGCATTGAGGCCAATCCAAAACAAATCGACGCACTTATCAACATGGTCTCACCCCGTAACAAGCGAGAAGTGCAGCGTCTGACAGGAAGGGTAGACGCCCTAAACAGATTTATTTCTCGGTCTACCGATAAATGTCTGCCTTTCTACAACACACTGCGGGGGATCAAGAAATTTGAGTGGACATCGGAGTGCGAGGAGGCGTTCCAACAGCTGAAATCATATATGGCCAGTCCTCCGGTACTCGCTAAGCCTGTCGAGGGGGAGCCACTGTTCCTGTACACGGCGGTGTCACCAACGGCAGTTAGCGGAGTACTGATTCGAGAGGAGCGCGGTGAGCAGAAGCCGATTTTTTACGTCAGCAAGTCTCTCACTGATGCCGAGACGAGATACCCGCTGATGGAGAAGTTGGCGCTGTCCATTATCATGTCCGCTCGGAAGCTGAGGCCATATTTTCAATCTCATTCCATTATCGTCCTCAGCACCTTCCCGCTTCGATCCGTCCTGCATAGCCCGAGCCAATCCGGCAGATTGGCCAAATGGGCTATTGAGCTAAGCGAATACGACATCGAGTACCGCAGCAGAACCTGCGCAAAGTCTCAGGTGTTAGCCGACTTTCTCATTGAGCTTCCCGAAGAAATTTGCGTTGTCAAAACACAACATTGGCAGCTCCATGTTGACGGTTCGTCATCCAAGAATAGCTCCGGCGTCGGCATACGTCTCACCTCTCCCACAGACGAAATACTTGAACAATCATTCCGCTTGGGTTTTCGAGCATCCAACAATGAGGCCGAATACGAGGCCCTCATTGCTGGCATGAAACTCGCCCAAGGACTGAAAATCGAGCGGGTTGACACTTTCTGCGACTCGCAGCTCGTGGTTAACCAGTTCAATGGAGAGTACGCTGCGAAGGACGACCGAATGGAAGCTTATCTGGCAGTGGCTAGGGAGTTAGCCGCGAAGTTCGAGGAGTTCAGTCTCACGCGAATCCCGCGGGGAGATAACACAAACGCTGATGCCTTGGCGGCTCTAGCTTCCACTTCTGATCCAAACTTGAAGCGAATCATCCCGGTGGATTATTGAACATCCGAGTATAGCTCAGCCAAAAACGGTGAATGTTCTTACTCGGTCACAGGCCGCTAAGCAAGCACAAGAGAAGGAAAGAGCAACGGAGGCTCGTCAACAAGAAGTTGTAACTAATGACACCAACCAACCTTCCTCTTCTCCAAAGGAGCCTCGGACGCGAATTGACCCGATCATCCAGCATGATTTTGGTCCCGAACCTAATAGAAATGCAGCAAGTGCGGAGCCCCCCAAGACGCGATGGACGTTGATAACGGAAATGGTACCAGCACACCTCCTCCCGCAAAAGAAGCCGTACTCCCGGAGGACGCAATCACAGCACCAACACTAGAGTCCTCTCCGAAAAACAACGATACTGACATGGAAGACGTTTCGCAGGACGTGGAATACGGTTGCGACAGGCGCTGGCTTGACGAAATCCGTGGGTACATCGCTGACTCAACTTTGCCCTCTGACAAGTGGGCAGCCCGTAAACTTCGGGCGCAAGCTGCTCGTTATATCATACTAGACGGAAACGTCCTCAAGTGGGGCATATCCGGACCACTACTTGCTTGCGTCGAGAGAAAAGAAGCAAGGGCCATCATGGAGGAAGTCCACAGCGGTTCATGCGGCAATCATTCCGGCGGAAAATCACTCGCGATCAGGATCAAGCGTCATGGTTATTACTGGCCAACAATGATAGCGGATTGCGAGAAGTTTACCGCCAAATGCGAAAAATGTCAACGGCACGCACCCAAGATCCACCAGCCCACTGAACTGCTTTCATCCATCACATCACCATACCCATTCATGCGCTGGGCTATGGACATTGTCGGTCCCTTACATAAGTCACGACAGAAGCAATACTTGCTGGTCTTAACTGACTACTTTTCTAAATGGGTGGAAGCCGAAGCATACGCTCGCATCCGCGATGCTCAGGTAGAGAGCTTCGTGTGGCGGAACATCATCTGTCGCCACGGAGTCCCTTACGAAATCATCACAGACAACGGCTCCCAGTTCATCTCTACGCGATTCGAAGCTTTTTGCGAGAAGTGGAAGATCCGCTTGAACAAGTCCACCCCGCGGTACCCTCAAGGAAACGGCCAGGCTGAAGCAGTCAACAAAACAATCGTCAACGGCCTTAAAACCCGCCTCGACGTAAAAAAAGGACGATGGGCTGACGAGTTAGATGGAGTATTGTGGTCGTATCGCACGACTCCGCGGAGGGCAACAGGCGAAACCCCATTCGCCCTTGTTTATGGCACGGAGTGTGTGATTCCCGCTGAAGTACACTTTCCAGGAGTTCGCCGCAAACTCTTGTCAGGGCAGGAAGGCCTCAACCATCTCTTGCTAATTGATGAACTTGATCTCATAGAAGAACGGCGCGACCAAGCCTTGGTGCGTATCACCAACTACCAAAATGCCGCGGCCAGGTACTACAACTCCAAGGTACGCCTTCGAAGATTCAACGCAGGCGACTTGGTCTTACGCGAAGTTTTCCAAAACACGGCAGAGCCCAACGCCGGCAAACTTGGAGTTCATTGGGAGGGACCCTATAAAGTCACAAAGGTCGTGAGACCAGGTGTTTACGAACTTGCCAACATGACTATCATCCCAATCCCGCGTTCGTGGAACGCACGACACTTGAAGCAGTACCGTCAATGAGACACTGCTCTCACTTTACATGAACTACGGGACGGCTTGATCCCTGCAGAGGGTACGTAGGCAGCTCGTCTCAAGACGGGTTCAGCTGTCCCCCCTCCTAAAAAGGGGGGGGGGAGTGGGTGCGTATACTCGTATACTCCCTATTTTTTGTAACAATTTTGTGATCAATAAAGAACAAAATTTTTACTCTCTCAATTACATCCCTCGTGGATTTTTGCAAAGTCTTCACAATATCAGACGTCTCTTATTCATTTTCGTTGCTGTTGGCCACAACAACAAACCCGCAACAAATATTCCAGATCTGACTATTACAATCTCATCAAAATACAAGCGCGCTATACAAATTTGTATATGATCATTATCGAGCGGGTGTGTTCAAAGGGGAACACACGCGTAACCCGAAATGTTCATTCTAAACCCAGTAAGCAAAACACTGGTTATATCGCTGTATGTTCATTATAGGAGCGGAAAAACTTATTGAAATTTTTTCCGTAAACCGAAATGATCATTCTAAATCCAACAACCAAAACGTTGGTCGCAACGCGATACGTGTTCATTCATGGAGCAGACTTGTTAAAAGAAAACTCCACTGTAAACCAAATATGTTCATCAGAAAACCCAATTGGAAGATGATTGGTCGTAATTACGGAACACGCATGTACCCGGAGCATATTAGTTGAGAACAAACCCGTTTGTAAACCGAACGTATCATAGTGTAATCCGACTGACAAATCGCTAACACATTAAGAAACCAGAGTACCTTAAACAGGTTTCTCGCAGAAACCATTGAAGGGAAAAACTGTAAAATAGGGATCCTTAAT
Organism: Arabis hirsuta; assembly: GCA_964056655.1. Taxonomy (NCBI): domain Eukaryota; kingdom Viridiplantae; phylum Streptophyta; class Magnoliopsida; order Brassicales; family Brassicaceae; genus Arabis; species Arabis hirsuta. Next base: position 20,830,837 of record OZ053305.1, on the reverse strand, counting down.
GGGTTTTCCTTGGGAACTCCCTCACCTACTACCCGCGGGAATCCATAACTGGTACCCCGCGGAAACCCTGAACATTCTACCCGTGGGAATCCGTAACTGTATCCCGCGGAAGTCCTTAGCATGTTACCCGCAGAAATCTTTAATTGATATCCCGCGGAGGTCTTTAGCAGACTACGCGCGGAGACCTATATCGGGTCTTTCTACTGTAAGACATAAAAGAGATGCAAAGATTACTAAGTCTTTCAAAAAAGAAAATGCAGTCACTATCCTCTTAAATCAAAGGTAAAAACCATAACAAAGATCCTAAAAAGTTGGATAAAGCCATCCAGGCGTACAATGCATTCTAAGTTCCAAAGCAAAGCATAAAAGAAAAAAAAAATCAAACAAGCAACGGGTTTCCCTCCTCTGCGGGCTCCCCGTTGCTCTCTGCAACGGTCACTGGTACCAACGGACCAACAGGAGCAGGGTCAGCGCCTTCTAACGCTTGGTCTAGGGATCCATCAGCAGGTGCATCAACGGAAACCTCCTCGCCAGAACGCTCATCCCGCAAACCTAATTCTGGGAGATCCTGATTACCCTCATTCGAGCCAAATTGGTCGCGAATCCCAATTTTGGCCGCAGAAAGCTCTATCGGCTCGCTAATGGCAAATCTGTCAGCAACTTCCGGGGTCACTAGCTCTGCCTTCAGAGCGGCAGCAGCTTTGTCGAAATCCTCGTACGCTCCAGCATACGTCAACCCGCGAGCCTCAAGGTTCTTCATTTCCTCAGCTAAAGTCGGGGGCTCCTCGCCTTGCAAAAGCTTGGCAAGCTTAATGTTCGCGTCTACTTGCGCAAGGAAGACCATCCTAGTAGTCACAACACCGGTAAGCGTCTTGAGCCTTCCCTTGGCTCGCTCCATCTTCTCCTGAAAGCCCTTGACCAGCTCACACTTGGCATTGGCAACTTGCGAGTCGTAGGCCTCGGCGGCAGCATCAATTACACTCTGCTGCTCCGCTATCCGCGAGTCACGCTTAGCGACGCCGTGTTTAAGCTGTACATTCTCCTTTCGCGCTTCTTCACATCTCTTCTCGAGAGTCCTAAGTTTGGACTTAAGGTCGGAGATCTCCTTGGCCGCTTTCTCGCGCTCCGCGGCACTCTTGGTTTCCTCTTCTTTCCACTGTTTCTCGAACGACCTAGCTTCCTCGCGAGCAGTTTCGAGCCTAGACATGTCCTTATAAGCGTCCGCCTCATACCCGAGCACCATGCTGTTCAGGTGAGAAAGAAACTACAAAACAATAGAGAAGTTAGGATATTTAATCTCATGCAGAGCGCGAAGGTAGAATCAAAACGAATCCAGATTTACCTTAGCTCCGCGAAGGGCCATATCTGCGTAGGACCTACTTCCACTTAAGGTACTCGGTGAAGGCAGATGCTCAGCCGACAAGGTAATCCCAAAGAAGAGAGTAGCAGCAGCTGTTGCACTATCGTGAAACACTCCAGGGGTCAACGACAATGAGACGATCTCTGATGAGCACGGAAGAGGAGGAGCAATGCGCTGCTTCTTCGGGATCTTTGTGTCGGTAGTACCAATTGCCGCATTTGGGGGAGGACGCTTGCTACCAGGAGCATCTCCAACGGTCGACTTGTCGCAACCCCCAGCCTTCTCCTTGCCTTGGTTCGCTGTCCCATCTGCAGCACGATCCGCGACACGCTTTTTATCGTGAGCCGCGGTCTTGTCCGCGCCGCAGTCTACGGCTTTTCCTTTACCGCGCCTCGCGGCATCTCCACGGGCAGCCTTAGGAGCAGCGACCGTCGGGGTCCTCGCATCTGGCGGCCCAGAAGTAGGCAGCCGCGGGGCAGAGGGGGTACCCGCAGCGGGGATATCACGCGACTCCGAAACATCTCTTGAAGCACTCCGGTTTGGTGTCCCCATCGTAGAGGGACCAACATCCTTCTGTGTCGTCGCTGCAGCCTGCTTCGACTTCTTCGCAGCTTTCCCCTCTAAGGCTTCATGTTCGCGGAACGACGGTCTCCTCATGTCGGAATCTGAAGATGAAGAGTCGACGGGAATTCCTTGTGAAATTGCTAAAGCTTTTTCAACCCTACGGAGACAGAAATCGCGCAGCCAGCTACACTTCTTTGCAGCAAGTATTTCTCGGACAACGTCGAAATCAGCAGGAATCGGGAGCCGACGGTAACGAGCTGCAAAACAAAAGGCAAAAGACAAGTCAGAAAGAATAATTAAAACAAGTGACTCCGCAAATCTTAATGCAAGTGGATCAACAAGAAAATGCAATCAACAGTTCAACTACCGAGAACTCCCCAACGAGTTTTCACTATATCCAGACAGTCTGGACCAACCGACGCTTCTGAAACTCGGACAAAGAAAAAATGAGTGTCCTGAAACTCGTCTTTTCTGGGAAAGTCATGAATCACCCTTCCTGTTGCTTTGCTCGAGATGTAGTACTTCAACTCTTCTTTCTCGCCGCGCCGCCTGAACTCCAGCATCCACTCTAAGTGGTTGATGCAGACTTCAACCTCGCATTCCATGGCACGAACCAGTATTCCAACCAGATGACGGATACCGCGGGTATTTATCTGCGCGAGTGCGAGGTTGTATCTCCAAAGAAACTGTAAAATGCCTTCGGGAATAGGAAACCAGAGGAGGCATTCGTGAAAAAAGCTTTCGTAAAGGGTAAAATAACCCCGCGGAGGTCGATGGGCTCGGTCCGTAGGGGAAGGAACCATCAGCTCAACGTCATCGGGAACATGAAAGCGTTTTCTAAGATACTTCAGCGACTTGGGCAAAGATAGACTTGAGCATGCCGACTTGGGTCCTGTCAGTTTCGCGTTTTTCTTCCGGTTTAACCGAACTCCCGCCGGATAGGCGGTAAGACGCGCATGCCCTCGCTGCTCATTAATTTGAGAGTCCACCGAACAAGGTCTTAAGGCAACGACATTTGTCTCTCCAGGAGAGTCTTGGAGCGAAGGCACCAAAAATTCTTCGCGGCTAGGTTCGCGGCTCTCCGGAGAGGTTAAGTTCTGGGAATAACTACGAGATGGAGTTCCCGTAACCGACAAGTCTCCGGGAGACCGTGGTTCGGGAGAAGACGTTAGGTTCTGGCTTCCTCCAGACATCGGGACGTGGTTCAAGTTTTCACCTGACCCACGTCACAGTAACTCACGAAGCGGAACGGGTTACACCACCCGTAGCTCGGAGTCCACCAACGCAACACGAGTTGCACCCAAACCGAGGACAACTTGCGTTTCCGCCTGAAACGGAACGAGTGCCCAACAGATCGGGTTACCCACGGTCAGTTTCCTCACAACACAACCCGGGTTTCACGCAAACCGCGGGCAACTCGTGTTTCTTCCTGAAACGGAACGAGTGCCCAACGGTTCGGGTTCCACGCGGTCTATTTTTTCGGATCGGGTCAATGGCTCAGTCAACGGGTCGGTCAACGGCTCCAGCCTCCTTCGCGGCTTGGTCAACAGCTCCAACTTCAGTCAACGGCTCGGTCAAACGGCTCGGCTCAGACCTGGGCGCCTCGGCTCAGCTCACCGCGGATCTGGCTCACCGCGGCTCCTCGCGAAGCGACAAATCGCCATGCCTGGTTCTCGGCGGAAAGCGAGAGGAAGATGACGGCGGAAGGTTCGAGGAAGACGACGGCCGAGAAACGGACAGAGACGGCCGCTGGAGATCGCGAGGTCCTCGCCGGCGAACGCGAGGAGGATAGCTGGGGCTCGCGTGAGACAGGCTCGAGGTCCTCGTCGGAGAACAGAGGAGCGTAGGGGCGTTCGCGAGCCGAAGTCCTCGCCGGAAACCGCGAGGTCGTGAACGGAGAAGATGACCGGCGGGGTATTACGGAAACGTCGACAGTTTTGTCGACAAAAGAAAAAAACAAAAAAAAAAAACAGACAAAGAAAGATATATTTAAAAAGGAGAGAGAAAATACCTTTTCTTTCTAGAGAGAGATTGGGTAGGTGAATTGTGGGAAAACTTTTCCTACTTTTCCCTTTATATAGAGAGTGGGTTTTCGACCTAATTTCTGTCTCGTTTTCCGTGAAAAACAAAAAAAAAAAATTCAAAGCCCGAACCATGTTCTTAAGGGCTCGATGCAAATATATTACAACATGCCGGAACCGTCCTTAGCCAGACAGAACGGTGAAAACAGGTCATGTCTGTAGCAACTCGGAACATTCGGGGCACTGTTAACGGCAATCTCTTGACAGTGCAAGGTCCATTATTTGTGATTAACGGATTTTCCGAATCATCTGATCGCAAATTTTGACATTGATCACTTATACCTTGCCAGCACCATTACTGATACTACCAAGCTGGGGGGCTAACTGTAGGGGTCAAAATCCACCCCTTACAAATCAATCTCCAAAAATTGGCTAAGTATGAGAAAAACGGTTAACAGGTTTTCCGCGGGAGATTCTTAACCGGTTTCCCGCGGAAACCTCCCACTTTCTGGTTTAACCTGACCAGCGGCTTAACCATAAGCATAGCCCGCGGGTTGGTTGTAAACATTGGACCAGACCACAGAAGTGGGCCGCAGCACCCAGGAGTGGGCCGCGGTATCCAGAAGTGGGCCAAGCCATGAAGAGAAGCCCACAGCGCGCGACCGACTCCGCGGCAAGGGAATCCCGCAGAATCAGGAGGACATCTCTATCTCCTCAACGGAAGCCCTAGCCGCAGAAAAACTATATATACATATGTTAACCCTCATAGAAGGGGATCCGCAATTTTTCACATAAACACTTGTAAACACTGATTCGCAGAAGCATCAATAAAGAAAACCCATCTTCTTACTATTTGCATCCCGTGATTCGTAACATAGAAATCTCCGTTCCTCAAACCCTAGACAAATTATATTGTTCGAGTTTCGACTCCCACAAGAGGCTTGTGAACTTGAGAAGTCAAGTGATAGTTCACAAGTAATCTGGTAGAAGTGCTACTCTCTCTCCATACTAATGACCAGAAGGTTGAAAACTGTATCATCACAAAGGGATAAAGGTTAAGTTAGTGTGAAAGCTAGCCATCCGGAACATGAGTACTCGCTCCCCAGGCCAGAAGGTCTATACTCTTTTTCCCTTAGTAAAGTTTTGTCCCACATGGTTTTCTTTGCTGAGGTTTTTAATGAGGTAGACTTATGGTTCCAAGCTTAGTCATATCTTCTATTCTCTGGCTAAGCTTGAGGGGGAGTGTTGAAAAGAAGAAGAATAAAAAGGCTTGAAGCCCATCAAGATACAAAGACATTAAATAGGTCTATTTTAGGAGAAACCCTAAATCCCTAGGTTATCTTTGTAATCTATATAAACTCTTGTATGCCTCCATTGTTCTTCAATCTAATACAACACAATCTTCTCCACAATACTTTATTCTCTCTTCGTCATCATCATCATCATTGATTCTCTTCATCCTCTACTCCTCATAATCTCATAATCTCACATTTTTGGTTTGTTATAGGCAAAAGCGATGCTCGTAGGAACACTTTGTCGAGTTTCTTTCAGATGCCTGTCACATTGAGAAAGAATACCAAAGTAGTTAACCATTCCGAGGAAGAAGAAGAAGAGGCAGAGGAGGATCATTCGAATGGCCAGAGTCTACGAAAGGCTTTAGTGTATGCCTGTCTTGGGAATTGCTCTGTTGGTGGTTTGAATTCTCTGCCTCATTGTGGAAGTTTATCTAGATCTTCTAGTTGTGATGGTCATCAAGATGAAAATGCTGAATTCCACAAGTCAATGGCGATTGTGCCCGAAAAAGTTCCAGAAGATTTGAGCAGATTCATTACTATGCTGGTAAAGGAACTGCCTGAATTTAGACCAGGTTGGCCTTTGCTTTGTCGTGTAGCTTCTTCGGATGTGTTAGCTTCTGCTCCGCGGAGTTCTTCGTTCAGACAGATACCAGTTGTACAGTGGGTGTTGAAGCTACCCTCTAGGACCAATTCTGTTGTTGGAAGTTCAGTCTCTAAGCAGATTGCTTTTGATTCTTCTGAATCTGAAGATGATATCAAGCTGTCTAGCTTAAACGCTAAAAGCCGAGCAATTGTTCCTGATGGTAATGATTCTATGATCGTGAAATGCTCTCTTGATTATAGCTCAAGTAGATTTCCAGATGATGTAGAAGGTCTCCAGGCAAGGTTCTCCACGTCTTGCTATTTTTTTAAGTACAACGAACTCGTGTCAGCTACATCCAATTTCTGTGCTGGTTCGTTCCTCTCCTCGTACTTCAAACTTTTTAAGACTCTTGTCATTTGCTTTTGTCTAACTAAGAAGAGCAATGTAATTTCAGATAATTTCATCGGTAAAGGAGGCAGCAGCCGCGTTTTTAGAGGTTATCTGCCCAATGGAAGAGAGGTTGCAGTGAAGATTCTCAAGCAAACCGAATGTGTCTTGAAGGATTTTGTGGCAGAGATTGACATCATCACAACTTTACACCATAAGAACGTTATTTCCCTCTTAGGTTATTGCTTTGAAAACAATAAACTGTTACTGGTGTACAATTATCTCTCAAGAGGAAGCCTTGAAGAGAATCTTCACGGTAAGCCTCTGACCTTTTAGCCACTTGTAGATTTTCTTATTTTGTTCGTGGTTCTAACGATTCATGGTTCGAAATCAGGCAACAAGAAAGATCCGGTTGCATTTCGTTGGAATGAGAGATATAAGGTGGCTGTAGGAATAGCTGAGGCGTTGGAATATCTGCATGACAGTGCTGCGCAGCCCGTAATTCACAGAGATGTTAAATCATCAAACATATTATTGTCTGATGATTTTGAGCCACAGGTAAGTTTTCTTCAGTTTCTATGTTTCATATCGAAGAGGGAAAAATCGTTAGATACTAAGACGGGAAATCTTGTTCACAGCTTTCTGATTTTGGGCTTGCAAAGTGGGCATCGATATCTACAACGCAGATTATATGCTCCGATGTTGCTGGCACTTTTGGGTAAGGGAAAAAAAAATCAAATGTTGTTGATGTTCTGTGAAAGTTGTCTAAAGAGATACCAATCTTGAGAGTGTTATATGTTTCTTGGTGCAGCTACTTAGCTCCAGAGTACTTTATGTATGGTAAGATGAACAATAAGATAGATGTATACGCATACGGTGTTGTACTCCTCGAGCTTCTTTCTGGAAGAAAACCGATTAGTAGCGAATCTCCCAAGGACCAAGAGAGTCTTGTTATGTGGGTATGTGGATACTACTGCCAAAAAGTTCTGACATTGAAAGGTCTAAGCTTTCTTTGCTATTGCTAAACAGATATATATATATATGTACATGTGCAGGCAAAGCCAATTCTGGATGGTAAAGATTATTCTCAGTTATTGGACCCGAGTTTGCAAGATGACAACAATGGCGACCAAATGGAGAGGATGGTGTTAGCAGCCACTCTTTGTATAAGACATAACCCTCAGTCTAGACCAAAAATGGGAATGGTGAGTCAATTCTTAATCCTCTATTTCCTTGCCACTTCCATCAACTAGATCTTGACTCTACATATGTACAACCGCATACTTTTAATTATTAACATGTGAAAATGCAGGTCTTAAATCTTCTTAGAGGTGACACCGAGATGCTAAAGTGGGCAAAGCAACAAGTTAGTAACCGTTTAGAGGATTCGAAGCTACTCAAAGACGAGAAATTGCGGAGATCCAATCTACAGTCACATCTTAACCTAGCATTCCTTGACATGGAAGATGACTCTCTCTCGATGGGAAGTATCGAGCAAGGCATCTCCGTGGAGGATTATCTCAAAGGAAGGACTAGTGCCTCATCGAGCTTCAATTGAGCCATTATTTTCACTAGAACAAAACACACATGCAAAACATTTCAAGGTGAGATAGTGAAGAAAACGAGCTCTCTTGTGTGTGAGTGTAAGTGTATATATGAAAAAGTGGTTGATGAGAGGTGGATTTGTGGGTTTTATTAGCCCTCCTCCCTCCCCTCCCTTGGGTTTAAGGTTAAATTTGCATCTTTCAATTGTTTTGGGTCTGTTTGCAATTTTTGCATTTGTTAGGGGCAAGAGACATGTAAATCTGTATTCCTTGATCCTAATGGATCAAAGTGAATTTTCTTGTCTTGATAATGCTCGGACATGTCTTCTCAATGTCATTATCAATAAGATAACATCATCACGTCGAAACACAGTTTGTTATAGACATATTCAAGAAAATGGAAATTTTTTTTTTTTTTTTTTGTGAATAAAAAATTAAAGTAAACAATTGGGTTTTCGTAATCTTCAGTGCCTATCATAATCTTAAAGACTTGAGTAAATCTCAACTTGACTCTTAAATTTGAAAGACAAACCATGTGTGACTGAGTCAATCTTGTGATCTGTGGTAAGAGATGAATGACTATTGTCCAGTCTTACTCAAGATTTGGTCGTTTGCATATTATGAAAGGAACAGGATGGGACGAAATAAATTCTTGATACATGTACCTATTTTTTACTCATTACTGTTTCATTTCCTCAAACTAGTCACTAATCTCATTCTAAATTTCAAATGTGAAATCTCACTTTCCATTTTACTCTCAGTTTTCACTGTAAAAGCTGAACTGAATTAACAGTTGTGTTTATTTCAGTTCCCATTATACTCGAACCGAACTTTGTCATAGTCGAACCATAGCTTTTATCCAGTTTAAAATTTCCAAATCTGAAAAACTGGAAAACCAAAAAACCAAACCCGAACCAACCAAACTAACAGAATGTCCAGCGGCCCAAAAAAAGGCCCAATTAGATTTAGGGGAAAATAAAAATATAAGTAGAGAGAAGAAAAAGAAAAAAACACGATTTTGTTTCGGTAATCTTCGCCGTCTTCGTGTTTCGTGCGTTTCATCAGAAGAAGACGGAGACGCGGTTTTCAAAAAAAAAAAAAAAAAAAAAAGTCGAAGAAGAAGACGATACGGTTTTTAAAAGATCTGAAATTATTTTCTGGGCTCAACCATGGATTCTTCTCATTACAATCCAACCTACGGTGAATGGACTCCTCCTTACTCTTCTCATCCTCCTTCTTCTGCTCCTCTCCCGCCGCCTCCGCCGTTACCTCCTCCTCCGCATCAATCTCATGCCCAAAGCCCTAATTTCTATGGTCAACGCCAGGATTATCACCAATACTCTCGTCACCAAGATCTTCCGCCCAAGCAGCCGGTGGTTAATCAGCCGTCTTCCTACTACTCCCAGCATCCGCCGCAACAGCATCCGTCACCGGTGACGCAACAGCAGCATGCTCCATACGTTCCTCAACAAGTAAGTTATGAGTCTCAAAGGATTCCGTCGTCTACATATTCGGAATCACGAGATATCTCTCAGTCAACTTGGGCTGGGTATAATGAAAAACGACATGCTTCATGGACAGTGGAAGCTGGTCAGGGACGAATGGATGCTGGTAGAAACCGAGTGGATCCTGCTCCAGCTCATAATTATCAGTATGAGTACAGCCGCTCGTCGAGGGATTCGTCCGGTGTTAGTGTTAATCGTGGTTTAGATGGTAGTTCTAATTCTAGAGATGAGTTTCATAGTCTTGGATTTGTGAGAAAAGAATCTGGAGGCAATAAGATAGAGGGAAATTATCAAGACCGTGGTCAGTTGAAATTGGAACCCGATAGATATTTTAGGGATTTATACGAGGGAAAGAGGGGTTTATCTTCAAGAGTTGGTTATGGCAGTGAACGATATGGTGTAGGAGTCAGTCGCGATATGACTCGGTTATCAGCAAGTCATGAAGGGGCAAGAGACGGGAGGTGTGATGAAGCGCAAAATGGAGGGAGGACTATCTATCCCCGGAAAAAGAATGACTACTATCATTCTGAGATTGAACAAAATTTTGATCGTCGAAGGAGAGAGAAGAGCAATGAATCGAGTCTAACACCCGGGAAACAAATACAGAAGAAGAGTGCTCTGCAAAGGCTTGAAACTCCAAGATTCCGTCAAAACGGTAGAGGGAATGATTGGCCTCGGCATCATAGTCAGTATACTGGGAAAAGGTTTAATTCTAACTCGTCTAGGGGTAAAGAACACTTTGGTCATTCTGGTCGTGGATTTGTGGAGAAGCAAAGGGGGAGAAGTCCAGTAGATCTTGATGTTTCATTTAATTCAAATCTTCTGGTAGCTAAGCCTGTAGCGTCACCTTTAAGTGCAGGCATCCACCCGCATTCGTCTGTGACACCTAGGTCTAGTAAAGCTAGAAGAGCATTGGTGACTGGTAACAACGAGAAAAATTCAGTTACTGAAGGAAATGGAAAGTTGAAAACACATTTTTCAGATGAGGCATCAGTTTCTGAGGGCTCCAAACAGTCTACGAGGGAAACTACTGCATCGGAAATTGAAAAGAAACCGGATAATCACTCAACCCCTTCTTCCAGTAATGCTGGGGGTAAGCTGAACAAGGTCAGATTTCAGGATAGCAAAGTCAAAATTACTGATACATGTCCTGAAGCTTTAAATCATAATAGTGAAGCAAAAGTTCATAGTACTGTACATGCTGCAGAAAAGATATCTAGTTTTTGTGAAGCCTTAAAAAAGCAGGATGACTCTAATGTCCAACATGAGATCGATATGGAGGTTTGCTCCACTGAGGAAGTTGTTATTGATGGATACAAAAGTGTATTGAAGTCTCATGAAGATGTGTTGGACAGAAAGGGCACTGAATGTAATGCTGACGAAGCTGTTATGCTGAAGGTCATGGAGAAGGAAGAAATTGTGAAGACAAAGACACAGTCCAATGCTTCTTTCATGAAATTGCCTGTATCAAGGCCAACAGCCACTGATCTTTCTGGATGTTCTGAAGCAGGAATTTATTTTGATGGTAAGTCCATGAGTAGGGTTGGGTCTCAACCTTGTGAAGATGAGGACATGGATGTACCAATAAGGAATTTAACAATGATGAAGGTAAATAGGTTTGATGAAAGGAAATCCATTGGCTCATCTATTGGATCTGTGGGTTACAGAGAAAAGGATTTTGAGAAGTCATCTCTAGACGCATCCATCTGTTTTAATAGTGAAGACCCTGCTGATCAGGTGTTGACAAAGTCAGATATCTGTGGTATTGAAGATGGGATCAATAAGAACGTTGATTCCTTGTCTCCTGAAAATGATTTTCCTAGGGGTCTCCCCAAGGGTTTAGATTCGTCTGCCTCTCTGGACGTTCCTAAGCTTGCTAATGCAAATACTAGTGTTTCAGGGGATCTTTCTAATGCCAACAGTGTTACCGTTGGGACATATACTGATGCCATGGTCAAGCCAGCTGATATGAGTGTAGTTTTCCAGGTGGAAAGTAAAAATCTATCTCATAGTGAAAACGTGGTCAATCCATCAGTTGAGGATGTTAGCAGAAAAGAATCCATGGAAACTACACCTCTTCATAGTTCCGCAGAAAAGACTGACAATCTGGACAGTGATGAAGGTAAACAGACTTCTGTAAACGGCAGTTCTGTATCTCTTACAAAGGTTGCGGTAGAGGGATCATCAAATGTGCTGCCTGTTGAGAGAACTGATGACTATTCACGTAGTGATAAATCAGATTTAGCTGTGGCAATACCATCAGAGGTGTGTAAGGAAAATGTAAGTACCGAAATACTTGTTCCTGATGAAGATCTGGGTTTAGCATCTCATCATTCTGCAGAAATTCCTTCTGTCGATCAGTTTAGTGGTTCAGGTAGTAGCGGTTTGAAAGCTTTGTTACGGGAGCCAAATATTTCTCTTAGCAAAAATATTACTGATGGTTCAAATGAGTGTCTTGTTGAGCGAGATGCTAGCCAAAATGCTTCCACGTTCTGTGATAATTTACCTAGCTCGTCTGCTTTTGTAGTAGAAACAAATCTTGGAATTGGAATTAATGGCATGTCTGGTGATGAAACGGTTACAGATGCTGAGTCTGGTCTCCATGAAACTCAACCATGTTTAACAGTCTGCAAGTTATTGCCTGAAGATCATTTTGGATGTGGATCATCTGGTGCAGTTGGTTCTGTCTGGAATCTCTCCACGGATAAAGATCTGGAAAAGGATCCTTCAAGGGTCAGTTCCTGCTTAGTATCTGATAGTTCTGTCAGTCCATGTCATATTTCTCCCTTGGTGGCAGTGAATGAACAGATACAAATCAAAACATCTATTCAAGCTAACTACCATGATTCTCCAGGTGGCGTCATGCATGAGGAAAATAATTGTGCTGAAAACATAGTGATAGATGATATTCAAGAAGAGAAAGCTAAACTTTCTGGTGGAACTTCTAATCACACAACTCCGGGAACTGATAGTATTGCTGTTATTGGGGATTCAGTGTTTCCATGTGATTCTTTATCCAGTTCACCAAGGCGGAGCTTCAGGCAGATACGGAGTGAAATTCATTTTGCTGCTGGGGTTGATGAAACTAGCAAAGATAAACAGAAACCCAAGCCTTCTGATGGTACTTCTAAGTACAGAACTCCTGGAACTGATATTGTTGCTGCTAGTGGGGATTCAGTGTGTAATTCTCGATCTAGCTCACCAAGGCTTTACAGACAGGTACGGAGTGAAATTCATGCTCCTTCTATAGTTGATGAAACTAACAAATATAAGGAGAAAACAAAGCCATCAGGTGGACCTTCTGTTAGTATGGATTCAGTGGTACCCTGTGCGTCTTTATCTATGTCACAAAGGCTGAGCTTCAGGCAGGTACAGAGTGAAATCCATGTTGCTGATATGGTTGATGAAACTAGCAAAGTTAAAGAGAGTCAAAAAGAAGACACTCCGTTAGATATACAAGAGCAAATCATGACCTCCCATGAGGTCATCCAGCCAGGTCGTTCTTTGGTGCATTATCCTTGCTTAGGTCAAACATCACCTGATACAGATGTTGATTCTTATGACCACCCCATGTCAGATTATCCTGGCGGTGATTTAGTCGAGAAGCGAAATGGTGATTCAATAGAGAAGCTGATGGTAACATCTGATGTTGGCTCTCAAGAAAAATACTCGCCGAACAGTGCTAAGACTGATATATTTGACGGTGAAGTATTGTCATCTAATGGGATAGTTTCTGGAACTGAAATTCCTTGTGATTCAGCTGTTCGTCTGTCCAAAGCACACTTACATGCAGATGAAAAATGTGCATTGACCCATGGTAAAGATCATGTAGTCTCTGCGCCACATCAGGATTCCCAAAGTAAGACATCTCTGAGTTCTAGGTATGAAATAGAAGAGAGGAAAAGTAAATCCAATTACTCTACTCAAAAAAGTTATCCCCATTCCCTGCCTTTTGTGCCTGACACTAAGGAAGATGCCAACCCTCATACGAACATCACAAAACGTCACACTTGGCATCGAAAGTCCGATACTTCTGCCTCTCCTTTTGTAGCTGCCAAGCCTTTGTCGTCGGCTTTGTCTACACAACAGAAGTTTCCCAAATTGACTGCCCAATCTAGTAGTAGTTACGTACGCAAAGGGAATAGTCTTCTTCGTAAACCTTCGCATGGCTCTCCTGGTGTTGCCCTTGGATTGCCTCCATCTGCTATCAAGTTGAACCGTTTCACTGTCGAAGACAAAAGCACAGGATCTGCCAGTAGGGTTGATGTAGATAAAGCTTCTCTTCTTGTTAAAACAGGAGAAATACCCACTCTTGAGAGGCAGTCAAAGCCTCCCTCAGACAGCAGCACCTCCATAGTATCAAATGGCATTGCTACCCCTTCTGGAAAATGTGTGTTATCTTACAGCATGGATCACCTCACCACTAGTTTACCTGAGTCTATCATGGATTCTGCTACATCTGGAGAAGCTAATGTACCACACTCTGGTGTGGATACATTCAAGACATCTGACACACTAATTCAGACAGGTTATGCTTCAGATTGCCAGCAGAAGGGGAATCCTCCTAAATTGGATTCTTTAAATTTGAAGAGAATGGTATATGTCAAGAGGAAGGCAAATCAGTTGGTTGCAGCTTCAGATATTAAGAATCAGATTCCCCCCTCTGATGGCTACTTCAAGCGAAGTAAAAATCAGCTAGTAAGGAATTCGGAGAGCAGTGTCAATCAGTCAATTTCCTTACCTGATGATGCGTTAGATTCATGAGCAGCTGCAAACATGGTTTCAGAAAGATCGTCTAGCTCAGCATTCTCAGACTCTGGTATGTAAAACGAAGTTAAACCTTTTTGTCAGTTCTTTGAGCATCTACCTGGACTGTGTTCAAATTGATTCTGATCCTTTTTTATAATCTTGTATAAGTTTTTGCGATTTTGCACCCATAAGCAAATTCAAGAAAAGAAGTAACTGATCCTCTTATTGATTTGCAGCTGTCGTGAGACCATATAAGCAGTCAAAATGTTCTCTGGTTTGGACCCAAAATGATCCGCAGTCAAGAATGCCCACGGGTCACATGCACTATCAGAGGATCTTGCCGCAACTTGTTCCTTGGAAAAGAGTGACATACTGGAGAAGATTAATGAATTCAGGATCCGCTTTGCGAAACTGTTCTTTTTCCAGCATCAGGTATCTTAGCATCTAATGTGCTCATATTCCTTGAGCTGCAACTCTCTTTTTTTGCAAATTTGATGACAGGGCATTCTAATCTTCAGCCGAAAGTTGTCGATGACGAGGAAGAGACGTACAGTTTATACAAGATCAAATAATGGGTATTCGCTGAGAAAATCCAAGGTATTAAGTATTGGTGGGTCACATTTAAAATGGTCCAAGTCCATTGAGAGAGACTCGAGAAAAGCTAATGAGGTTAGTTTCTTCACTGAAGTGTCTTCGGCCTGTCTGTGGAAGAATTATATTTCTACAATTGAAAATGGTGCAGACAACTATATAATTATTTTTCCCTATTTGTACAGGAAGCCACCTTGGCTGTGGCCGCATTTGAAAAGAAAGAAAGTGAAAAGCATTCTGGACAAAGTAATACTAAGGCAACAAGCAGAAACTATCTGGCACGTAAGTTGGTTCACTATAAGTATCTATGGACAGTTATTTGGACAGAATTATTCTATTTTTGGGGAGGCCTCCTGGCTTTTACTCTTGGATTTCTCTTGGATTTGTTTTCTTACTGTATTTTGAGATGCTCGGATGTCACTGTTTCAGCAACTTCTGATATCAACTTCTATTCTTCAGGAGAGCGCGTTTTCAGGTTTGGTTCCCTTCGCTATAAAATGGACTCTTCAAGGCGAACTCTTCAGAGAATATCTGGTAGGATATCCTAAATTTAAAAAACACATCAACACTATAGTTTGTAGTTATGCATTGGGTATCTAGTCTATTTGGCTCTTAATCTGTCTTATATGAAAGAAAGGAAGTTGGTAGAGTAGCGTCCTATATCTCTCTTTTTCTTTAGATACTTTCTCAATTTCATTTGTTGTTTGATCCGTGTAATACAGATATACCGAATTCAGATACTAAAATGATAGAATCTTTGTTGATTAGAGAAATCTGCAATCAATAGTATTTTCCTAATCCTCATTCCCGTAAAGTAGCGGAGACGCTATCCTAGTAGATAAGGATGACATAGAATTCTGTTGCTGAACACACACATGTATTAGATCCTGGTCACTCCCTCTAGGGGTTGATGAGCCTCAACAAAGGTTTTGATCAGATTTGAGAACTCTCTAGGCTTGAAACTGTTAGTTTTTCACTAGTTGCACGAGAGTATTGGCCCTCATGTATCTCTGCGGAGGTGATGATTTTTTTTATTTTATCAGATGTTGATTCACCATGTTCTGGACCTTCTGAAAATGGTAAAGGTGCAAAAAGACCGTTCATCCCAAAGAGATTGGTGATCGGCAATGAAGAGTATGTAATGCTTGATGCAAATTTGTCTATGTTTACTCCATATTTTGGAACCTCAGACAAACTTTTGAATGCAATTTTGCAGATATGTTCGTGTGGGAAATGGTAACCAGCTTGTCAGAGATCCAAAGAAACGAACTCGCGTGTTGGCAAATGAAAAGGTCAGATGGAGCCTGCACAATGTCCGGTTGCGGTTAGCTAAAAAGAAGAAGTACTGCCAGTTTTTCACAAGATTCGGGAAATGCAACAAAGATGATGGAAAATGTCCATATGTTCATGACCCCTCGAAAATTGCAGTTTGCACCAAATTTTTGAAAGGATTGTGTGCCAATGCAAATTGCAAATTGACTCACAAGGTTGTCCGACGAAGTCATTGCTGCTGAGTTGTGCTCTACAGAAATCACTTATTAACTTATTTCTTCCACAGGTCATTCCAGAAAGGATGCCCGATTGTTCGTATTTTCTGCAAGGTAAGACTTTCCGCTGTACTAGAATTCGATTGCGGTTACGCACAATACTAATACCAATAGCGCAGGCCTATGCAACAATGAGGCATGTCCATATAGGCATGTGCATGTCAACCCAAGCGCTGCTATATGTGATGGGTTTTTAAAGGGATACTGTTCAGACGGAGATGAGGTAAGGATTCAGCTTAGAATACATTGCTCATTTTGCAATTGGCGCATCCATTTCTTGTTGATATGCATATGCACCTTTCCTTAGGCACTACCAGTGGCTCTTTTAGTGACCTTATTCCTATATAATTCTTTTGACGACTTTAATAACTTATTTATTAAGTTGACTAGTACCACAAGGAGTGTAAGGGAACGAGATCCTTTTCTGGCTTTTTATGTTCACATATTTTAAATCTCCCTCTCCATTTTCTCATAATCACATGATGAAGTAAGATTGCGGATTGTCTCTAACAGTGTCGGAAGAAGCATTCCTACACCTGCCCTGTTTTCGAAGCCACTGGATCATGCTCTCAAGGATCAAAATGCAAGCTCCACCACCCAAAGAACCAAAGCAAAGGAAGAAAGAGGAAAATACTGAGCGAACCATCACAGAAAAATGCTCGTGGGCGTTACTTTGGTTCACTCCACAAAGATCTTTCCGAGTCTGAGCCAATGGTACTCGATCGACGTTCTACTGACAGTGAAGTTTTTGGAATGGAAGGCCTCGACTTTATTATCCTTGGCGCTACTGAGTTTGAATCCGGTGATAACATTGATCCAGTCACCGAGCAATCTATCTCCAGCGATAGTGAAGAACCGGTTTCGCTATACAATCTAATCAGACCAGTAGCCTTGATGCAGTAAGAAGCAAGCATCAGTTTTGTTTTGTGAGTACAAAGGTAAGCTTTCTCTGTTACACTTCTTCTGTTATGTTTTTGTAGTTTTTTTAGGGATTTAGCCGTCTCTATATATACTACTTTCTACAGAGAAGAATTGTACATATTTATTTATCTGTAAAAGTTTCAAAAATCGGAATGCATTTGTTTTTGTTAGTCTCTCTTTTTATGATTTTTCCTGGAAGCTTTATGTAACATTAATCTGCAAATCCGACGACACTGCCAATAAACATTGGGAAGATAATCACATTACACAGAACCTAAAGCCATAGGACGAGTCTTGAGTCATGAACTACTACTACACACAATGATGAAACTAGTCTTACACAATAAAAGCAAAGCATGTTCGAATTTATGACATGAAACAAAGGTCTCACAAATATCCAAATTATTTATCCATGGAAATGGAACTAGTACTCTTCTGGTCAGAATTCCAGTTTTATTGCACATGAAGAGCTGCTACTCTTGTCAGAAACATCTGATCTTCAAACATTCAGGATCGAGCCATGGTTTGAAGGCATCATCACGAGCCACTTTCTGAGAATCAACAACAATTCAACAATTAGTCCATAGTGCAAACGATTCTTTCAACATTTGATTGGTCATCACTTGTATAGCGATCATCACATATATCTTTACTCTTTAGAACAAAAGACTAACGAATTGCATGTAAACAAAAATGTATCTTTACTCTTTAGAACGATTTGAAATAACATATAAACAGATCACTTACCGTTAAATAAAACATCAATCCACGCAACAGGTTCAGAGCTCTATGGCGATCCTTTTCACGTAACGATTCTTCCAACTTCCTTTTGAAGACTGTGAAATCATAACATATAGCAAAACTCAAAATATGAAGGTAAATAACACTTTCTCTAACTTTTGATGAGATAAATTTCAAAGTTTGTTATTGTTTGAGATCAGAAGCTAGCCTTTTTAATTAGCATATCTTTGTTTAGTTGATCGATATAGTTTCTAGAAAATTGTTGAGCAGAGCATAAAGAATAACATGTTTACCAACTTTTGTCTGGTAACTTACCGGGATACTCATCGAGATATGAAGGTCTCATTTGATTCGTTTCATAAGTAAGTTCTCTTCCATCTCGTAGCTCTCTACATCGAGTCAAACATCTACACACTGATGCTTCGCGATGAAATTCCATGAACTCTGTTTCATTGTATGGCTGCTTCAGAACTTCCATGATCTCCTTCCTAAACCAAGAAGGGCATTGATCACCGTTAGCTTCCTCAACATCCTTAAAACATTCCATCAAAAACACAATGTCAAATGTTATAAAATCGAAACAAAACAATCGAAATGGGAATGTTTTGATGTTAAAGCAAAGGTGATTGAAGGTGATACATACAATAACATCATAATTTTTTGATGGCACAAACGGAGAATCCTCTTCATCCGTAAACGGATGATCTTCAACCGCAATAATATCAGAGTCAGACATTGTGTACTCCTCACTCTTCACTTGTATCTCTTTTTCAGGATTAGTTCTTGAACTATTCGAGTTCTCCACTAGCCATGTGAGATAAGATCTGTAATTCTCATCCAACACCATTTGTCCTTCTGAATTCTCCTTCTTGCTAGCTTCGACATTGCGTTGTGAGTTTCTTTTCACAAGCATTGCCTCAACACTCTTCTCATTCACAAGACTCTCTCTTCTTCGCCTTATCTCCGCTTCCTTCTTTGTACTTGCTTGAACACGAGGCTTCGACTCAACATTCTTCTTGGTCACACGAGTAATGTCCCGGAAATCTTCTCTGCTCCTCCTCTGCTGATTATTTGTAACCGCTTTGAATTCGCGCTTGTCGTACCCTCCGTTATCTACATCATACCTAATAGACCTTAATGGATTATCACTCAGATATGAAACTCCATCTTCTCTAAAACTATCCAACAACTTCATATACTGATGATCAATTTTGGTATCCCAATCATCATCATCACCAGCAGCAGTACATAGAATCTGTTGCATGTTGGATCGATTCGCTTCGCCAGAATCTGTTGAAGTATCAATTTCCTCAGCATCCATCATACACTCATTCACTTCATCACCACAAAGAACATGTTCATCGTCATCGTCTAAGTCCATCACAATAGGCCCCTTCTTCACAGGTCTCATTGCAGCAGCAGCAGAATCCTTCAAATTCACAAAACAAGCACTTAACCAACAAAAATATAAATCTGATTTTTTTTCTGAGTATTCCAAAAAATAGAACCCAAAATTATTGAAAAGAAACAAGAAATAGAGTAGAATGGATCACTTACAAAATTCCAGAAAATTCCTCAGTATGCGAATCAGAGAGAGAGAGAGAGAGAAGGGTCAATCTCCGGTTAGGTAGAAGAAAACAAATTTGAACAAAGAAGAAACCCAAATTTTAATGGCGAGAAAAAGGAATTAAATTGTTACATCGAAGGTCTCGCCATGGCTCCAATTGTTGTCTGATTAAAGCGCCAAATCGAGCAGAGAGCTGTTCCGCTTCCGTCTCTTCGCTCTTGTCATTTTCAATAAAAACACTTTAAAATAATTGATTTTCATTTCGGGCTGAAATAAAGCTTAAAGCCCAAAATGTGTATATTGGGCTCAGATTTTGTTCTTCGATCTTTTTGGTAACAGAGCAAACCCCGCACATTCGCGCGGGCAAATATATATATATATATATATGTTGTTTTACTTTACCGTAAAACTGAATTTTGTTCTTGTGTTTTACATGTTTATGCTAAATTGATACAATGTTACACGGTTCCATGAAAATTTTCATGGTTTTCATCTAAACTTACAAAGTATTTTTTCCTTTTCGAAGCCGTAACATGTATCATAATATATGGTCAAATAAAAAAACGATTTGACTCTTTTCGCACATTATTGAGTGGTTCTCTAAAATACTAGTAGTGGAATTGGGTCATGCTCGTCATTATTCTACCTCTGGTATATTTTTCCTTCTGCGGCAATTTCTTTTTCATATATGTATCTCTAGATAAACAACTTGAGAGGCAAATGAGAAAAGAAAGCTTACGATCTATACTATTTGTTCCATTTTCTTTTCATGCTCTACCTCTCCTCCCTTTTGTTTCAATAATCGGTTTCACTGACATATAATCTCCAATATCCTTGATTAAATATGTTTTTTGAGATTTACTCATCTAAAGAATGCTATAAGAAGAGAGATAAAGTAAAATAAACAAGACAAAATTATTCCGGCAAAAAAAAAGCCGATTGTAATATCACACTTTCACACACATTTAAAAGCAAACAACACAATAATAGAAATAATTCCTTTTTATCATACACATATAATATAATATCAACTGGACAAGTACAGTACTGTAATACAATAATTAGAACTTACATAATATTTTACAACTTTAAAGAGAAGCATTCTTTCTCAAAAACTTCGAAAACCAGCATCGGTCGCTCTTACCAGAGAGGAGACAAAGCGCTATTTTGTGATTATAACTTTTTATGTTTTTCTCCTAGAGAATGGGAATGTATCAATAGCTTGAAAAGATCCAATATGTATTTTATTCCGTGGATGTTTTATTCATATGTAAAGCGAAATGAAAAATCTAAAACATCTACGCACCTTGACTCTGTATTTTGTTCTTCCAATTGTTGACGTATCGTCCAATACTTCAAAAGCAATTGTAAGATGAGTGAATTGCAAAGAATACTTGTACTGTATCAATTTGAATCAGCCATTGTTCTCATCTACCAAAAAGTTGATGATGTGGTACATGGACTCTTCTTTGAAACCTTCAAACTTCCCTAGAAATAGACAAACCGAAACGTTAGAACATGGGAGATAAAATAGAAGAGACACTTTGTAAAAGTGAGTATGATTCATACAGTTTCATCCAGAAACAGTAGTCACGGGCTCAGCAAGAGGCTTCCTCTCTGTCGATTGCATACCTCCCATTTTCGAAGAAGGCGAACAATGATTTCTCGTTTTGTTGGATCTTTTCTAATAGAATGCAAAACATAAAATGGTTTTTGCGAAGGGAAGATGATCGAAACTTCGTAAAATGGTTGCGGAGGCTATTATCCCTTTTATAGTCGTGTTCGCAGACCATTGTGCGCAAAGAAGGGAAATGTTTGGGCAACGGAGGCGACGACTCGGAAGTGGCGCTTTGGAGGTAACGATTATGTTTGTTTGTGACGATGGACGATGCGCTGCGTTTCATTAAACGATTTTGGTAATTCCGTTTGGGTCAAAATATATGGGCTTACTTTCGGCCCTTCTAATGATCGAAACCCATTTCCACTTTTTAATGAGGACACGCGTCATTATGTCACTAAATTACTTCCTCATAAGTTATTTTAAAAACTACTTTTTTTCTAAAAAATATTATTTTATATATAATAAAAATAATTTAACTATTAAAAAAATAACTGTAAAATACTATTGGTAACACAATAGTCAATAAAGTTAAAAATAACTAGAATTATCAAAATAATTTATGTTTAAAAACATAAAAAACTTTAAAAACAACTTATATTTTGAAATATAGAAAATATATAATTAGAAAAACAAATTTTATAAATAATGATATGTAAAAAAATTGGTAAGAAAAGATAGATAGAGAGGGAGAGTAGTTTTTAACAAGGATTCCATCAAAATATATGGAAAATTATATTAAAATTAAAATTTTGACACATGTGTAATCATGAAATTGGAAACTGAAAACAATAGTCTTAGTTTCCTATTTTTAGTCTTAGGTTATGAGTGTTTACAGTGTTTCCAATAAACACTATGTGGTTTGAAAATGATGTCACCACTCGAGCCAACTTTTTGCTTTTCTGTTTAAAAAAAAAAAATCACAAAACACAGCACACTTACCAATGCGTGCATTATTGAAACAAAATGAAAAAATACACTTGACAAGCAAAAAACAACGGTTTAGATGTGTTTAGAACTGTAGTAAGTTGACCAATTTTTTTTTTTTTTTTTTAAATCGAAAATTTTTACTCTATAAATACACTCTTATTTTCCTACTTCTTTCTAAACTCTAAAAAAAAACTTAAAACACTCTTAAAAAAAAAAAAGGTCTTCGTTTGCAGAACCATTCCTCTCAAGTAAGCAAATATTTTTTTTTTTTTTTTTGTAAACATAAGAATATATCCCATGAATAATTCATAGAGATACATGATAAATATAATGCATGATAATACATGATAAATATGATATAATGCATATATATGTCTAGATACCATTATAATACAACATTTAAAACTATTTGATGATAAATTTTATCAAAATCTAAATAAAACCCACATGAACAATTTATAACATTTACATGATATTTTATTTGTGATACTCTAACACTTGAATTATTATCCCTTCACTAAATTTACATGTTATTAATTTTGATGTAAATTAATTAATGCATAATATTTATTTAAGTTTAAAAGTTAAGTTTCAAATTTAAAAATAAATGTAAAATGATGTTAAAGCAATACGATAATAGTGTACAACTATATTATTAAATTGTAAATACAAAATTGTAAACAATATTTTATTAACTACTTATGGTCGATTTGATAAATAGACTGAAAATTTTCATTAGAAAGTTTTCATGATTTATTCATAGTTTAGATTTTGTTCATAAAATTAATAACTACTTATGGTAGTTATGGTCGATTAGATTTTAATAACAATATTTTATTAACTACTTATGGTCGATTATATTCTATTC
Source organism: Arabis hirsuta (assembly GCA_964056655.1). Lineage (NCBI taxonomy): Eukaryota > Viridiplantae > Streptophyta > Magnoliopsida > Brassicales > Brassicaceae > Arabis > Arabis hirsuta. Next base: position 20,808,046 of record OZ053305.1, on the reverse strand, counting down.
ATAAAATTAATGAAAATATTTATTAGAAAGTTTTCATAAAATATAAGCCTTTTTTCATCACTTGATGGATGTAAATTATTAAGGATAATAATTATTATCCCTTCACTAAATGATATATTTTTCCCCAATAATTTCTTTCTTTTGTGTGATTACTTTATTTGATCATATGATTTCTATGCGATTGATTTTCTCAATCCAAATTTGATGGCTAAATGAATTTACTAACCATTTCTTCTTAAACTACTTATTAATTCATGAATTCTACGTTTAGTGGATAAATATGCAAATAAACCATCCATAATATTAGCATATACAAAAAAACCTAACCTACAACTAATAATTTTTCTTTATACTTGTATGCAAAACTTGCAAAGTTATAACTCTAGAATCTAGATCTTTCAAACGAATTTTAGCATATACATTTTTTTGTCCAAGACTAATTATTCTTGTAAACAAAATGGTAATATCTTGTTACAAAAATTGGAAATGATTTTAAACTATATATCATATACATTAGCTTGTTTGATAAATATGGTAACTAACCTTATAGACGAAAATTTTATTTTATTATTATAAACTTTTGTTATTGTTAATTTTTTAAAAGATATTTTAAAGCAAGGTTAGAAAAATGCATAATGCATTCGTAAGTATATATATACTAACATGGTATTGTATTTTTTTAAAAATTAGAATAATATTTTAGTTTAAATATTTTTGCCCCCACTTAGAATAATTTTTGGATCCGCCGCTGTTTGCATGTATATATTTGTTTTTAGTATCTAATGAGTGATGAGAACCGTAATAATGAAAACCCACTGTTTTGCATAATATGTTTTTTTGAATATTTTTATGATTTTATTATTTATGATAATGTATTGTTAAATGCAGATATGTCTTCTAGGGGTCGTTCAAACGCAAATTCTTCCAGTCAAAGAGACCCAAATGCTCCATCTGAAACAACAACAAGAGTAAAAATCTAATATAATATTTTAAAATTTCCTCTAAGTGAAGTTTTGAGAGGCTGACACTTGTCACTTTTGGTGTTAACAATTTTTTATTTTTAATATTTTATTTTTACTTAATTTTGACATTTGTCTTTCTAAATTTTAGAATTTTTGCATTGATTCTTTAAAATAAAAAAGTGATATCAATGTATTAACTAAAACTAAACATTAAATTAACATCAAATTATCTTCATAAATTAATTAAAAGTATATAAATCATATTCTAATAGATAATTGTTTTTTTCAATATCTCTTTTCAAATTCTTTATAAATTTCTTAATTAGAACTTCCGAAAAACTATCATATTTAAAAAATATATATTTTTAACTTTTTTTTTGCTGTTAAAATATATATTTTTAACTTTTTTTGTTGTTTTGTCTTTTTGTGATCAAGTATATTAAAAGTATATCCTATACAAATTAAATTATTCTATAATAAATTAATTAAAAAAGTATATAAGAGGTGCCGATGTTTTTTTGTATTGGTGACATGCCATAATGTCATTATATAATTTTCTACCATGTTTTGTATATCAATATTTTGATAACACGAGAAAAATTTATATACTTTAAAATAATTCACATAAAATAGTTTGAAATTATTTTTACTTTTTAATCTCTATTTTTATTATACTGTAAGAGTATGTAATTAAAAAAAAACAATCCAATAAATACACTTTTTAAAACCTAAGAAAACATCTTCAGGAAAAGAAAACCTTATATATAAACGTTTTGTAACGTATGGTTATATACTTTAAAATAATTCACATAAAATAGTTTCCAATAACTATTTACTTTTTAATCTCTATTTTTATTATATTGTAAGATCAAATTAACTATGTAATTAAAAAAAACAGTCCAATAAATACACTTTTTAAAACCTAAGAAAACATCTTCAGGGAAAGAAAACCTTATATATAAATGTTTTGTAACGTATGGTATTAAATATCAATAATTTATACAACATTTTTGTAAGTTTAGGCCAAGCTTAACTCATCTTGACACACCATTGACAATTTTGTACTAAATTGTTTCTCTATGCAACTAATATTAGAAAATGTATTTAAAAAAATTTGTTATAAACTTCATTTATTGATAAGATAAAAAATAGTTATGAAAAAACTAAAAATATTTTTATGTCACATAAGATCTTGATTTTTATATAGAGTATTTTTATGCAAATACTCATAAAGACATGAATAAAAAATAAATTTATATAAAAAAACTATCATTTTGTTAAAAAAATTGTAGAAGCTATATAAATTTAGATAATATAAAAATCAAATTATGTAAAACAAATATGTGATCAATCAATTTCAAAAGTATTTAAATTTCACTAACTTTTACATGTAACATCTATAAATTATTACATATTTCACTCTATAAGTTTTATCTTTTCGGTCACGTGTGGACTCAACATTTTTTTTAATAATAGAGGACACGGACTATAACGAAAAGATTCCAAAAGAATACGCTGAATTCTAGAACAAAATTGAAAATATATATTCTTCAAATGAAATTTTTTATATATATCATCATGGTTCATTTTCATATTAAGCATTTAAAACTGATGTTTGAATTTGTATAGATAGAAATTGTGAGCATAAATCTTAAACATCATTTAAGTATATCAATGTTAGTTTATATATATAATATTAAAATAGTTTTTAAAATCATCTAAATAGTTGTTCCGCGCAACGCGTGGACTTTCCCTAGTTTAATTATATTTTTTAGCAATGACATTTTACCAAATTAGTTATAGTATTTGGAAATAGAGTAGACTAACTTTACAAATTTTAAAAATTTGTAGAGCACATCGAGGCATAAATGGACTTATGAACAAGAAATTTTTTTGATTGAGTTGTTTGATTATGCAATTTCCATGACCAATTACACTCTTAAAGATCCAGCGCCTCTTGGTCGAGAGTACATGGTTGAAAAATTTAACTCAGCATTTAACATGAATATAAAATACGGTTTCTTCAAAAACAAACTTGATGAATTCAAAAAAGCGTATAAAAAGTGGAAGGAACTTATGAATTCCACTGGGATCTCTGTTGATCCTGAGACATCCGAGATTGATGCACCTCCCGAGTGGTGGATTCCTCGTGAGTTGGTAATAACTTTTAATCATTTTTTGGAAATTTATTAATACTAACACAAACACATAAACACACACAAATAATAATTTTTTTTGTATTATAGGGATGCAAAATAACTAGTAAGTTCAATCGAAAGCCGCCTGAGTTTTGGGATGTGATGCAACGCTGTCTTGTATTACACGATGTTTCTACGCAACCACAACATTCCTCACGACAAAGACGAGAAGAGATAATGAATGAGAGACGGAATGATGATGTCAGCCATGGTTACTCGGACATCGATGGTGGTGACGTGCCTCAAACTCAAGTTCATGATGAGGCCCAAGAAGATGAAGAAGTGTATCGTGTTAACCTTGATAATAATGCACACCCTTCAAATGAGTTCACTCGAGATACATTTCGAGTCCCAGTTGGAAGAGGTGAGCAAAGGAGCAGACAAAATTCACAGTCAAGTGTTAGGCGTGGGAGTGGTTCGCATAGATCTGGTGGTAGCTCAGGAGGTCGTAGAAGACAATCTTTTGAGACAACCTTACAAGATACCATTATTGGCTATAGAGAGTTCCAACGACAAAGTTTGCAACAACTTTGCCCAGGTAGTTTTGACCAAGAAGATTACGATGAATTCAAGAAGGCAGAAGTGATATTCCTTGAGTTGGAGCTTCCAAAGAACACCATATTTTATTGGGCATGCATCGATTCACTTAAAGAGCTAAAATTTTGGCGTAAGTATTTCATGGATATAAGTGGAGCTAACGACGAAGATAAGATACAACTACTGGAAGCTATGACTAGTATTTCACGGAACGATCAAGATTTGCCAAAAAGGCTTAGTTCGAGCCACTTGTATGGGAGTCAACATTTTGGAAGTCCTGGTTTTCAACAGTGGGGTTCTCCTCCAGCAGCTCCACAATGGGGCACACCACTGGCTGCTGGACAATGGGGCACACCACCGACTGCTGGACAATGGGGCACACCACCGACTGCTGGACAATGGGGCACACCACCGACTGCTGGACGCTGGGGCACACCACCGACTGCTGGACGCTGGGGCACACCACCGACTGCTGGACGCTGGGGCACACCACCGACTGCTGGACAATGGGGCACACCACGAACTGCTGGACAATGGGGCACACCACCGACTGCTGGACAATGGGGCACACCACCGACTACTGGACAATGGGGCACACCACCGACTGCTGGACAATGGGGCACACCACCGACTGCTGGACGCTTGGGCACACCACCGACTGCTGGACGCTGGGGCACACCACCGACTGCTGGACAATGGGGCACACCACCAACTGCTGGACAATGGGGCACATCACCAAATGCGTCACAATGGGGGCTTCCACCAAACGTTCAACAAGGCGGATCATCGGGAACGACTACAACAAATGTTCAATATGGATTTTCTGTGGGAGGTCACGAAGGAAGTATGAGGAATACTGGACAAGAAGTTTCACATGCTGCAGGAGTAGGAGCTTCACAAAATGTTCAACCTGCATCATCACCCGGTCTCGGTTTCACAAATTATTTTGAAACATCTCATGTTTCACAAACTCCTAGACCAGGAGGTCTATTCAATATTTGGGGAACCTCAGAAGGAATAAATGCAAGTACAAATGAATATGATAAAAGTGATTCAGGAGACGAGAATTAGTTTCCTATGGTTTATCACTCTCGTTTATGTTTTGAAATATTATATGATTTTCATGAGTCTATTTATGCATATTGTGTAATTGTTTTTATGAATAATTATACTTTTAAAGATTATTGTATTTTTTGTAATTGTTTTATGTTAGTTGATATTTGGCTAATGATGTTTTTTATCTTCTGCTTATAAAATTTCAGGCTTTTCGTATATGCCAGTTACAATCACGAGACATTCACAGTCTAAGCTACGAAGAGAGAATTGAATTGTAGAATTTAGAAAATGAGCAATTTGATGAGTTAATAATTCAACCAGCTTTGAGTTATTATGATCAACATTTCCAAAGAGCACCGTGCCGAACTGATAGAGGTTTGGGATGGAGGAATATTTGGCGTCGATTACAACAAGATGATGCTGCTTGTCTTCAGTTACTATGAATGTCACTTCCATGTTTTACAACATTGTGTAACATTCTACAAACGAACTACGGGTTACAACCAACATTAAATATAAGTATTGAAGAAAGTGTGGCTATGTTTCTACGGATATGTGGACACAATGAAGTTCAAAGAGATGTTGGTTTAAGGTTTGGACGCAATCAGGAGATTGTGAAAAGAAATTTTAGTGAAGTTCTAACGGCGATTGAACTACTTGCATGTGATTATATTAGAACTCCGACTAGTAAAGAACTACAACGAATTCCTGAAAGGCTTCAAGTAGACCGATCATATTATCCATTTTTTAGTGGATGCGTTGGAGCTATGGATGGGACTCATGTTTGCATCAAAGTAAAACCTGAATTACAAGGAATGTATTGGAATCGACATGATAATGCATCTTTGAACATCATGGCAATATGTGATTTAAATATGTTGTTCACATATATTTGGAATGGAGCTCCGGGATCATGTCACGACACAGCCGTTTTGGCCATGGCACAACGAAGTGATTCTGAGTTCCCTATGCCTCCTTTCGATAAGTATTACGTCGTTGATTCTGGCTATCCAAACAAGCAAGGGTTTTTGGCTCCCTATAAATCAACACGTAATAGAGTTGTAAGGTATCATATGTCACAGTTCAACTCTGGTCTTCCTCCGAGGAATAAAGAAGAATTGTTTAATCAACGTCATGCTTCTTTACGTTCTGTCATTGAAAGGACTTTTGGAGTTTGGAAGAAGAAATGGAGGATTCTTTCTGATTTTCCAAGATACAACATTCACGTACAAAAGAGAGTGATAATGGCTACAATGGGATTACATAATTTTATTAAAATTTCAAATTTCTTAGATGCAGACTTTGCAGAAGTAATGACAGAGACGAGAATTAACAACACAAATCGGGAGCCTGATTTAGATGATATGGAAGTAGCTAATGAAGAAGATGGAGCAGATAGAGAATATATGACACGACTAAGGGACAATATAACAAATATGTTATGGACAAATCAATATAGTCGATAATAATTTTTTTTGTAATGTATTATATTTGATCAATTAAATAGTTTGTTATATTTATAAAATAAAACTTTCACTTTAAAAATAATTTTATTATATAATATTATATTATTTTTATTTTTTTGGGATGTATTTTTAATTTGAGTTTAGCAATAAATATATTATTGTAAAATGCCAAATTTATTTTAATTTATAATTATATTAATGTCATTAATCTATTTTCATTTATAAAATATTTATCTAAAATATTTTATCCCGCACCGCTTTTTACATTTTCATCATTCACACATATAGACCGCACCGCATGTTGTTTTTTTCACCATTCATATGTTGTCCCGCACCGCTCAAACCGCAGTAACCGCACTAGTTCCGCATGGTGCATTTTTTCTAACAGCACCGCACTAAAACCGCACCGCACCACCCCCTAAACCGCTTGTCCCGCACCGCTCTAACCGCTGTCACGATTCGAAGCCTTAATCTCCTTTTCCTTTTGACTTTATATTATTTCCTTCTACATAATGATGCAATCCTTATAAATACCCACCTCCTCTCTCTCTATCTGATCTCGTCCTATTCTAATTTGCTTCTTCTTCTTATTTTTCTTTGAAAAAACCCTAATTTTCTTTTCAAGAGAAGTATCGACCATGTGTTCCTTCGCGGAGGCTGAGACAGGCGTCCTCTGGGACATGGTGGATTGCCCAATCCCCGACGGTATGTCTCCTCATAAGCTTTATCAGAATCTGAAAGCTCTTGCTAACATGGCCTATGGTTGTAACGTGACAATCAAGGCTTATTCTGATAACGACAAGAAGAAGAAAAATATTTCAATCGGCCGGATTCAAGTTATTCGTTAGAGGAGATAAAGTTGAGAGAATCAATAGAATGGTGGAGCACGTGTGGTTGTGGTCGATTGACCATAACGAAGAAGGATCGAACGTGATGGTGATCTCAAAAGACATCTTAAGAGAGCCCGAGTACGTGTTTGCTTTGCGCACCTTAAAGGATAGAGGTTTCAATATTCTCTTATCACATATCCCACAGACTTAGCACGAGCTATGGTTCCTATTTTCACTTCGTTTTGGCTTTGGAAAAACCGATCAATGGGAGGAATTCCACAAGAAGATGACCATGCCTTGACCATCAAGGAACGTAGTGTTGGAAACTAGGGACTAATATCTTGCCTATGCTGCTTTATTTTATGTCCTTGTTACTTCGTCTTTAGTGCGTTATTGTTTTTTTTTTTCTTAATACTGTACACCGTTAATAGGAAATTTTGAGTTCTTTGAATTTTGTAATGTTTTAAACCAAAAAAAGAAAAAGTGTGCGACAATTGTTTTTGTTAAACCATTAAATTAGTTAAATCGAACATGACTTAATCTTTCTTGGTTTCATGGAAGACCCGGTTTAGTACTCATTCCATGAATAAAATAATGTAATAACGATGGAACTGGTAGTGAAACGATATCCACATGTATTATCGTTTTTTTTTCCACGGACAAAATCAGTTGGAAAATGTCAATGGACATGATCATGTGGCCGGTGATAAATATCTAAGAAATATGGACCATCTTGAGTTAATGCCAACGGAAATTCAAGAACATTACCGAACGTTCCATGTGTCAGAGTCTTGTGGTATTCTGATTAAAGTATATTAATTCCGACTAGTAAGATGAATCATCAGCGATTCAAATGTTTTTATTAATCATACACCAATCAAAATCATGATTTAGGTTTATACATATCATAATTTTATATGTTTACCGTCTATATAAAAATTCATAGATCACAAGTAGACGAATCATAAACCAATAAACCATCCGTTTTTCACACACAATTAGATATATGTCATAATTGTTGAAAAACAAAAAAAAATTGATTAAATGCCATTATTTAAGACTTTTCTTCTAGAAACGTCATTTTTCAGAAAATTAGTCATTTCCATAAACCCTTTCGCGGAAACTTCCTCCGATCTTTCACGTCCACAAAGTACACCGTACGCACACGTACACACTCGTGTGTGTATATATAGAGCTATTTGTGTGTAATTTCACTATAGACGATAAAGCTTGAAACTTTCTCCAAAAATTTCTCTATACCTATTTCGCCAACATAACCAAAAGGTCCACAACTACCCTTCTTTTGATCAGAAACAGAGATATGGATTGTTCATTCATTACCACAAACGATCTCCAAAGAATGTTTGAGAAGCTCGACAAAAACCAAGACGGGCTCGTGACCCTCGACGAGCTCCATTGGATTCTTGAGAGACTCGGTTGGTCTGAACACACTCCCGATGAGCTTGAACTGATCGTTGGAAAACAGAGCCTTGATTTAGACGAGTTCCTTCGGTTCTACTACGACGTCGTTTCAAACAGCAAAGGAACGAAAAACAATATTAATGTTGTTGATGATGATGAAGCGATCATGAGGGCGTTTAATGTGTTTGATGTGAACAGAGATGGTTATATTTCGTCGGAGGAGCTTCGGGCTGTGTTGGACCGACTCGGGTTCGAGGAGGAGGCAAAGTCTTGGGATTGTGGGAGAATGATTCGAGTCCATGACAAGAATCTTGATGGTTTTATTGATTTTGATGAATTCAAGAACATGGTCTTACATGTACAATGATGTGTGAACATCGTCCGTGTGACATGTTTTGATGTTGTTATACATATGTAATCTCTGTAAAGTATATATGCTAGCTCATGTAATGTGTTAATATGTCTGTTACGTTTTAACCTAATCATATATAAACCAAATCAAAAATTCTAAAACCAAATTTGTTTATAATCCATTTGGTAATAGTATTTTTATGTTTTTAAATAAAACTTCAGCTGAGAAAGCAAACCAAAATTTTAAGAACCGAACCGACGAAAGTTCAATTATAATTCGGCAAAAGCATTGTCCAAGCGAAATTAATAGCCATAGAAACTGTATTGTGTGGTCTTTCAGTTTTAACCGTTGGATTGCTGAGTTGAGATCCAACGGTAGAGACTCAGTGAATTTCTTGGTGATCTATATTGTTTAAAGGGATTTTTATCAAATCTACCATTTCTCTCAAATTTTTTTGTGAAATCTACCATTATTGAAAACTTTTTATAAAATCTACCATAATTGCACTGTTTACAATGACATAAAGACAATTATGTCCTTGGATCAGTTTTGTTTTGTTTCTGTTTTTGTCCACCATTGTCTGCGACCATAATTTGGTGGACAAGAATTAGAGAAATATGGTGGACAAGAATAGTATAACATTTTTGAATTTTCTATTGGTGGACGAGAATATCGTAACATTTTCGAAGACTTATTTGTCTTTACCTATTATTTATCATCTATGCATCCAAACCTAAATAATATTTATGTCCACTTTAGGGTAGAAGAAGAAGTGCACATTCAAATATATGCGTATCACTAAGTGGACAATTTATGAACTTGTGTTATACGTAAAGGTTGTCCACTAAGGGCTTCTCCAATCGAACGCTATAACGCTATTATAGTGTCAAAAGTCACTCCAACTGCAGCGGTATAATTGACGGCAAATCATCAAATTTAGTGTTTTGTAAACAGTGTTACACCAAATATAGTGTGATACTGTTCACAACACTAAACATTAAAATATATATATTTTTTTCATCTAATAATATATATAATTCAATATTATTAATTAGTCAATACTTGTAACTAATATAATTTTGTTTAATTATCAATTAGTTAAATTTTTTACTTTTTTTTTAATATTAATAATATAAAATTTAAATTATACATAATATTTTTACATAAAATGTATAGATTAATACATAAATTATTAAAATTAAAAATACATATTAAAATTTAAATAAAGACTGGAAACATAAAATTACAAAACTAAAACCAAACAAACATAAAAACTAAATGCAACAAGATCATTTTTTAAAGATATAATATAAATTTAACGGAAAAAATTACAATATAGGTTATTACCTAGCGGATGGTATATATCCAAAGTGGTCCACTCTTGTTCAAACAATTCATGATCCACGTGGTCCAAAACAAAATTTATTTGCAAAGAAGCAAGAAGCATGTAGAAAACATGTCGAACGCGCTTTTGGAGTATTACAGTCAAGATTTGCAATTGTGGCTGGACCAGCACGTTTTTGGAGTAAGAACGTGTTACATGATATAATGACTTCTTGCATCATAATGCATAATATGATCATAGAGGATGAACGTGATGTCGATCCAACAATTGAAGAACGAGAAGAAATCCCACCTGTAGAAGCTGAAATGGCGGGTGATAATGATGCTCGCTTTCAAGAATTTTTGGCCCGACACAAAAAAATTAAGGAACAAGAAGCTCATTTAAATGCAAGTCAACCAACCAAGTGTCGGTCAACCCGCTATACAACCCTCTTCTGTATCGATGACGTGACAAGGTTTAACGGCATTGGTAACAGTTGACGGAACTTAAAATGAACCGTTTTTGTAGTCTAAAACAACAAGGTGTTTTAAAACTGATGTAGTTTTTTCTCCTAAAAACGACAAACCCAAAAAGAAAAAGAAAAAAAAAAGACAGAAAATGGATTGATATGAAATCGATTTTGGGGGGGGGGGGGGGAGGGGGGACATGTTGTTGATGGTTTCGTGAAATCGATTTAGGGGAGAATCGATTTGGGTTTAGGGTTGATTTTGGGGTTTTATCGATTCAGGTTGATTTGGGGTTTTATCGGATTTGAAACTTAATTTCGAATTCAGAATGATTTCGAAGAAGAAGAGCTTCGGATTTGAGAGTTCTGGGTTCGATTTTGTTCTCGGTTTAGGGTTGTTCTTGGTTTGGTGTATGACCATATCATTCCCCTGATTCCTCTTACCTGGCTTAGTTCCGATTTGATAGCACCAAGTTCGACATCTTTTTTCGTCAAGTTATCCTCCTTTTTCCCTCCTCATTCCCCTCCTGACTCCTCATAACTGGGTCAATTTCGATTTCACAGCATCAAGTTCCACATCTTTCTTCTTTAATTGCTCTTTAATAATCGTGATCGTGGCATTTTCACGAGGAAGGTTCTCGCACACCAACTTCATCTTCTCGATACACAACATCATAATAATCCTCTACATTCTTCAATTTAGCTCAAATTAGTGACTTGAGAAGATAAGAACTAGTAGTTCGGTAGTTGCGAAGAGAAGAAGAGATTGAAATCGTAAGTGAAGAAAGAAGAAGATGAAGAGTGGCGAAAAGAAGAAGCCCAAAGAATTGTTGATTTTTACTAAGATGAATTACTCCAGTGTATGCAAAATGTATGTGATTTGTTTGTGCAAGCACAGTCTTCTCGATTGAAGGCACTTTAGCTTCTATTTGCTTCAATCTCATCTTCAATTTATTGCTTCTTGAAGTTGTATTCATAATCGATTATTCTATGTTTTCATTGATCGAATTGAAATTTAGCAAGGACGTTTTTAATTAAACCGTACCAAACCAAGTAAACCATCAAATTGGTCAATTTGATAAAAACGACATGGTTTTTAACTTTTAAAATGATTCAAAGCGCAGTGTTTTATATTTTGTCATCCAATATAACGTTGAGGGTTGTATAGCGGGTTGACCGATACTTGGTGGATTGACTTGCATTTAAATCACTTGGACGGTATAAACGCAAATTTTGACCACTTTGCGGGTTTTTTTGCAATATTCCCTTTCTATAATTATTAAAATATTAAATTTAATAATATAATAATAGATAATATTTTTTAGTGTAAAATTTAGTGTTGTCATTGGAGATGAAAAATAAAGTTCAGCACTAATACACCAAATTTGGTGTGATTTCAACACTATATTTAGTGTCAAAGTTGAAGTTGTTCTAAAATCGTGGCAGATAATAAAAGTTATTTTAGTGGACAACTGTATTATATGTGAAAATTATCTACTAAATTTTGTGTGTATGTGAGAGGGAGAGTAAAACAATAGAGTGATAGAGTGTAAAAGTGAGAGATAGAGAGAGGAAGAAGGAAGAAGGAAGAAAGAAGAAAGGAGAAAGGAGAAGAGAGAAGAAAGAAAGAAAAAGAGACAAGAAAGAGTGAGATTACGTGAGAAGGAAGAAGAAAGAAGAAAGAAGAAAGAAGAAAGAAGGGTAAATTCGTCATTTTAAGTTGTTTTGTGGTAGTTTGCACAAAATTGAATTTGAGTGGTAGATTACACAAGAAAATTGAAATAAATGGTGCATTTCATAATTTTTTCTTGTTTAAACGGTACGTGTGTTTCAAGTTTCATTACGACCATTGACTGGCTTCAAGACGTCCACGGTGTCACTGATTACCTGTTAATTCTGGTACACGAAACACGAAATTTTTTAGTCTTGGAGAGACCGAAAAAATATACTAATTGATTATAAGATTTTCTATTCGAGATTTATTGGTACAACTTTTCTTGTTCATCTTCAAATGAAACATCGTTTAAAATTACATTTTAGAATGTTATCTTGTTCAATTATTTTTATCATGATTTTACATGGTTGTAGTATCATGTAAAACTCAAATGTAAAATAACAAATTTATGACGTATATAGATTTAATAATATTTAAACTGTCATTAAATTAAAGAGGAAATTTGGAAATAAATACACTAAAATGAGATTAAATTTTGAAAACTACACATTTAATAAATTTTTGAAAGACTACACTTTTCTTAGTTAATTTACTAAAATACTAGATTAGCACCCGCTTTAATACGCGGGTAAATACATTAAAAGTTAATTAAGTAAATATTTAATAACTAATTAGTAACTCGCTGAATTTTAAAATATTATTTAAACCTGGATCTTAAAACCAGTAGAGGTCAATTTATATAACAATTCTCATGTTTTAATCCATTTCATAATGATCCAAAAATACATATAATCAGAATCTAAAACATCTTCTTAATAATAAAAAAATATCTATTTTTTTATCCATTATGAATATTTATGAATTATGTGATAAAAACATAAAAACAAGTAAAATACTGTATATTTAAATCAGAAAAGAGTAAATTTTATGTTAGTAACTTCATAAAAACTATAGATAATGTTGTGAACCATCACATAAGTATATGATTGATAATCGTAATTTACTAATGTCATTTTTTTATTTCTCATAGAAATTTATACACGCCAAAATTTATACACTATTAACTTAATAATAAATATAATATTATTATTTTTTAACTGACATAAATTTTGAATTTATACAATTTTCTTGATAAAATTAAATTTTTATTTTATTTGTATTTTATGAAAATATGAATTGATCTTCAATCATTTCGATGTTGATAGTTCCTATTTGAAAATAAATATATTTGTTTGAGACTTTTATATATATATTATTTTTTATTTAGCCACTAACCACTTTATTAATTAGTACTTTCTTTTATACTTCCAGAAATCAAATATAACATATTGAATAAATCACATATTCCAAAGTTTCACCTTATCTTTTCATCTTTAGTAAGATTTTTTAACTTTTTTTAATGAAATAAGATATCTCTTAATCTAGACTTTCAACATCCTAATAATTAAAAAAAATACGATGTTTCAATAATTAACATTATTTATTTATTTGTTATTCTCTCATATCGTTTACATGTCATTAATTTTTTTTTTTTATATTCATTTTACATGTTTCCAGTTTTCTAAATTAAAATATATAAAAATTTATCTTATCATAAACTCATAATAATTTTATTACTCTCAAATGAAATGCAATTTAAATGAAATAAATTTTTTTGTAATTTTGTATTTAGAACAGTAAAATACTCACATATCTTGTATTTACTACTTTCAATAATTTATTTACATATTTTCCTCTTTTTTTTAATTCCAATTTTAATAGTTATAAGCAATAATAAATATTCATAAACATGAATTAAATGAACATGTTAAAACTTAAATATTTTAAAAAATAGTTTTTCAATAATTTATTTACATATTCTCGTTTTTTTATTTAATTCCACTTTTAATAGTTATAAGCAATAATAAATATTCATAAACATGTTAAAACTTAAATATTTTAAAAAATAGTTTTGCCTATGTGGACACATTTTAAACGATATTAAAAAAAATTCGTAATTTTTTAAAATCTCTAGTCACTATTATTTCTGTAATTGTAACACGGAAATCAATTTTTTTGTAAATAAACATAATAACCGTAAAATTTAATTATTTGACGTGTTAAAATCGAACTGGTTGACGGACACATATTGCAATCTCATTAGTTTTAATTCTACCACAGATCAAATTGTATTTTGAGATGATAAATTCAGTTATATAACTGGGATTTGATGTTTTTGTATTTACATATGTGGCTGTTCAGCTAGCAGGGGAATGGTTTTTGAATTAAGAAGCTAGTGCATGATACTTTCTGTTGATCAAATAGCTAGATAACATTAATGATGCAAGGATAAACCATAGTTTTAGAGTTCGAGGCTCAAAACATTCGTTTTCTGCACACATTTTAGATGTTCATGGAGAAAGGTACAAGCATTAGTGAAGGTAGGAAGAGTGACCAGCCAACTAATTTGTTTTTTTAGATTTTTCAGGAGACATAGAGTAAATATTTTGGATAGTGTGGATATGACAAGTTGGAACTGCAATTTCTTCTACGTAGGGTTTCATGAAATGCATCAACAATTGATCGTCAGAAGCATAAAATATCCATAAAAGGGTGGAAAATAAACTAAAAGAAGAGAGCCACAAAAGAGCTATCTATTTGTCATCAGTTCGAGCGTTGGAAAATGAGCTAAAAGAAGAGAGCCACAAAGACATACTCCGGTAACACATCAAGCATAAGTATATAATTCATAAAAAGATTTTGATAGATGTGAACATATTCGAATTTTGCTGATGAGAAGATCTCCAGCCAAATTGTTAGAGGTTATTAATTTTGACATATCGACATTTACCCATTTAATGTCTATACTAAGTATATAATTCAGAGTTTGACTACTTGATTAAGCAAACGGTTTGACAATTGACATCGTAATTAGTTTACAAGAAAGGCGAAGAAACTCAACATATTTAAGTTTTGGAAGAGAGATTTGTTTTACTCTTAAGTTTTTTACCTTGGAAACAAGAATATAAATTAAGGAAGCATGAATGGAGGTCGAGTAACGAGCAAAACATGTGCTGTAGATTTTCAATTTAAGAGATATTTTTTTTTTTGCCAAGAAGGTGAAATTCATATTAATGAAACAAGTTTGGAAAATATTACAAAAGCTTTTACAATCTAGGAATTACTTTGCAAAAAAGTTAAAAAAAAGGAAGACCTAGACAATGTGAATGATTGTTAATCACTCCTACTCATAAGTGATATTTATTCAATGACGTTACAAATTTTCCAAATGATAACAACTGTAGATTTATCTCACACAATCTATTCCTTGTTAAATTAAAGAGAAAATTGTCAAAACAAATCCTCAAAATTCAAATTTCAGCATCCGATAATGGATGAAGTGTTGTTTTTTTCCATTTTTTTAGAAGATGTGTGAATTATTCGTCACTAGATTAGGTGCATGTGGCTAGTTAGACCTAGGGCGTCAAAGCATAAATTTGTTCTTTTATGGGTATAAATTTCACTAGGAACGAAAATCGCATATGTGTTGGAAAGCATGGTTTGTGTCGCCTTTGTTATCGGTTGGTAGTGTTGTCTAGTCCATGCAAAGAAATTTAAACTAGATCTTTTTCAGTTCGGTCCGAGGTCCATGGACTAAAATTTGGAACACTATGACTTTGGTGATAAAATCACAATAAGAGAAACGTTAAGGGAAGAGATGAACAGTGAAGGCGAGACGAATCTCTTAGGTTTATTTGTTTAATCAAAAAATGGTTCCAACATGAAAACCCAGTAGACCAAGATTTTTTCTGTCACGCTAGCATGTGGATTAAGTCAGACGTGGTTGGATAAAGTGCTAGTTATGAT
The DNA here is from genome assembly GCA_964056655.1 of Arabis hirsuta. NCBI lineage: Eukaryota > Viridiplantae > Streptophyta > Magnoliopsida > Brassicales > Brassicaceae > Arabis > Arabis hirsuta. The sequence continues at coordinate 20,791,912 of OZ053305.1, read as the reverse complement.
CAAACCCATATTCGATGCTGACTCAAATCACCCAGGGCTATTACCCCGAAAAAACAAAAAAAAAATTGAGGTGGATAAGGTCTTGGAGGAAATGGTTGGTTCTGCCAATGTAAATTCTAGAGACAGTAGGGAATGAACTACATGGTTCTACTTCTGGAGAAGAAGCTCTCTGTCTACCACTGGATTGGAAACTTGATTTTTTTTTTTGATTTCTTTTTATGTTTTCTTTTGTTTTTGTTTTTTTGTTTTTTTTTCAACAGCTATATAACTTAGATTGGTTCAGTTGTCCAAACCGAAAAAACAGAATTTTTTTTTTTCACGTTTTCTTTGTGATCGGATAGTTCTTTCATCGGTGTTCAGTGAATAATACAGTGATGCTTGATATGATATACCATATAGATCATAAATTGAAATTTATTAGTTTCATATGATTGTACGTATTGTGAGTTTCTAATTGGAAGCTTCTTATTTTGATTCTTTTGGGCTTTTACCTTCTTCTTTTTTTTTTGAAACTTATTTACCTTCTTGTTAAACTGTCAAATTAGTTAAATCGAACATATCTTGGTCTTTCTTGATTTCATAGAAAGTAATCATTCCATGAAATCTCAAATTTAAAGAACTGTAAAATCTATCTGTGGTGGTGCTACGTACAGAAGTTGATAAGCATGGGTATTTATTTCTTGAAAATGACAGATGTAACCAATTTTATTCAAACTATACCATGTGAGACTCTTGTGAGTGACAGGTATTTATCAAAGAAAAATCTAAAAGTTGCACCTCAAATGGCAAAAACCTATACATACAAAAATTGGCAAGTACATTGACATTTGATTCAATGCATTGCGAATTTAATGAATAAGTACGGTATATGTTGGGTGATGCAGATATTCATTAAATATGGATATGACTTCTAAACTACCCAATTTTATCCACATTTAATTATCTCACCATCCACTATACCATTTTTCATCTCTCTAAAAAGTTCTTTTTGTCTACTCACAGTGTCACTCGGTTGTTCACAAACTTTGATAAGACCAAACTTGTTGATATTTCATTTCTTCTCCCTTTTTTTTATGGCGAGGAGTATATGTAACTTTTTGATTCAGTTACTAGATTCATGAAGATATACCAGAACTTCAAAGTTACACGATTCCACTCATTTTTATCATAATTTTTCTCTTTTTTCCTTATTCATATTTCCTCCTTTTCACTCCACATTTCCACCAATCATTAGTTTTTTTGGGGGTTAAAGTGTATATATACTCTAGTTTTACTTTTTTTTTGTTAAAAGTATATATACTAAATTAGTTTTTTGAAAAGAAAAACAAAATTCAACACTCAGCATTAAAATTGTAAATATCACATAGTACAAGTCGCTCAACGGTAGCGACCAAACCACACAGTCGAGTACTTATAAACGTAAGCAAAAATAACATCATCATGTGGAAGCTGACAGTAGAAATCAATGCTAACGTCAGCTAAACCAACATGGTTAAGGTTTTCAAAGAGTTTTATACTTTTAATTAAGATGCTCTTCGAAGTGCCAAATATGAAAATAGTACTAAATATCACGCTAGAATTTCTAAATTGATTATCCAGAAATAATTTACTAGTTTGAAGTATGCATGCATGCATACTTCATTATCGTCTTAACCTTATATAAAAATATATTCCTACTTTGAATTGAATGTATATTTGGAAATATGGACCATTATTTTAGTTAACTCTTCTACGACCCATATCCAAACTAAGAACTTGTCGCCACAATCTTGGAAGCATTACAAACAGCACTTGTGAGGTCCAACTTTTGTTAGTTGGTAAACTCTGTCTCCATTCAATACCCACCTCTCCGTTTTTCTATGCACTCATCAATGTATTTCCAAAAATATATGTATTAACCAAATCTAGTACTTTGATAAGTTAAGAAACTAAAGAAGGTTTGTTTATTTCATTTCATCAAGCTGATTTCATGGGCCATATGTAATCAATTATAGTTGCAAAAAGAAAAATGCAAACTACAAACTTTGAAAAAGACATATAATCTCGAAACCGTCTTCCTTCACGATTTTATAAATATACAAACCCCTATCGAGTCTTATCACAAACCATAAAACAAAACAAGACTATAAACAAAAATCAATTATGGAACTCTTACTTCCACACCCTTCCAACTCAACACCCCTCACTGTCCTCGGCTTCTTAGACCGAGCCGCCTCGGTCTACGGAGACTGTCCGTCCATCCTCTACACCGCAAACACCGTCCACACTTGGTCCGAAACCCATAACCGCTGTCGCCGCATCGCCTCCGCTCTCACATCCTCATCACTCGGCATTAACCGAGGCCAAGTCGTCTCTGTCGTAGGCCCCAACGTACCTTCCGTCTACGAGCTTCAGTTTGCTGTCCCAATGTCCGGAGCCGTCCTTAACAATATCAACCCACGTTTAGACGCACACGCACTCTCTGTCCTCCTACGTCACAGCGAATCCAAGCTCGTTTTTGTTGACCATCACTCGATCTCCTTAGTCCTCCAAGCAGTCTCGTTCTTGGGAAAACACAAGAAACCTCACCTCGTCCTCCTCAACGACGACGAAGCCGACGATTCTTCGTCCGCGACGGATTTTCTTGATACATACGAAGGGATTATGGAGAGAGGAGACTCGAGATTCAAGTGGATCCGTCCTCAAACCGAATGGCATCCAATGGTGCTCAACTACACTTCTGGAACGACGTCGTCTCCCAAAGGAGTAGTGCTTAGCCACAGAGCAATATTCATGCTAACTGTTAGCTCTTTACTTGACTGGTCTTTACCGAACCGACCGGTTTACCTCTGGACTTTACCGATGTTCCATGCTAACGGTTGGGGCTACACGTGGGGCACCGCGGCGGTTGGAGCCACCAACGTTTGCACGCGGAGAGTCGACGCGCCAACTATCTATGACTTGATCGATAAGCATCACGTCACTCACATGTGTGCTGCACCCATGGTTCTCAACATGCTAACCAACTACCCGTCTCGTAAACCGCTAAAGAACCCGGTTCAGGTATTAATAGACAACGCTGGTTCTTGGTTTATTGTAAGCCTTGGATACTTATGTTTTCACTATCACTTGTAAAACTTTTAAGACAACTCTGTTTCGGATTTATGAAATCAGGTTATGACGGCAGGAGCTCCACCTCCGCCAGCCATCATCTCACGAGCAGAGTCACTCGGTTTCAGTGTCGGTCATGGGTACGGCCTAACGGAGACCGGAGGGCCGGTTGTATCATGTGCTTGGAAGCGTGAGTGGGATCATCTTGATCCATTGGAGAAAGCTAGATTGAAATCAAGACAAGGAATAAGAACTATCGGATTAGCGGACGTCGATGTTAAGGACCGGATAACAGGAAAGAGCGTGGAGCACGACGGAGTTTCAGTAGGAGAGATTGTGCTCAAAGGCGGATCGGTTATGCTCGGTTACTACAAAGACCCTGAAGGAACCGCGGCGTGTATGAGAGAGGACGGATGGTTCTATACCGGAGATGTTGGGGTTATACACAAAGATGGTTACTTAGAACTTAAAGACAGGTCAAAGGATGTGATCATATGCGGAGGAGAGAACATAAGCAGCGCAGAGGTTGAGACGGTTCTGTACACAAACCCGGTGGTTAAAGAAGCTGCGGTGGTGGCTAAACCGGATAAGATGTGGGGAGAAACACCGTGTGCTTTTGTGAGCTTGAAGTATGATAATAATGGTGATGGGTCAGTGACTGAGAGGGAAATAAGGGAGTTTTGTAAGACAAAGTTACCAAAGTATATGGTTCCGAGGAAAGTGATATTTCAGGAGGAGCTTCCAAAGACTTCTACTGGAAAGATCCAAAAGTTTCTTCTCAGACAAATGGCTAAGTCCTTACCTTGAAGATCCATTTGAGTTATTGAGAATATGAAGAGGAAATCCATGAAGTAAATAAAGACTATCTTTTGTGTTGTATATTTGTACCCTTAAGAGGGGATTAGTTTGTTATAAGTGTTGCAAAGAGGAAGTGATAACTCTCTACCTCATTATTACAAGTGTGGTTCCTTTAGCTCTTGGCCTTGTTCTGTCATGATGTTGGTCTATCTTCTTTATTAGTTGCTTTGAGGTTTGCAGATCAATGTTGAGCCTATCTCGATTTCGTAATACCGGGATGGGATTAAGGAAATGGAAACTTCCGAGCTAACGTTGATGCGTGAAGAGCCATTCTAGAAGTACTAATAGCAACGTGTGGCTCTCCAAAATTTAGCAGCTACATAATAAGGGCACTACAAGAATACACAGTTTTAGCAACGAAATTTAGCATCGAATTAAATCCGACGCTAAATTAGCGTCGAAATTGCGTCGATTTTGTGTTGGTTTTCATTTTCGATGCTAAACCGACGCTATTTTGCAACTGATTAATTCGACGCTAAATAGACGCCATATAGCGTCGATTTAGCAACGAAATTGCTTCGGAATGCTTAATTCGACGCTATTTCGACGCTAATTTAGCGTCGGAATAGCGTCGAATATATAGCGTCGAATTTAGCAACGGATATTGCTTCTAGAAGCTTATTTAGACGCTAAATCGACGCTATATAGCGTCGAATTTGCGTCGACCTAATAGCGTCGGATATTGCGTCGAAGTTTTTAGTTAGGTAACACGTTTTTAATGGGTTTACCTACTTCGTTCAGTCCGACGCTAAAACGATGCTAAATCGTTGCTAAATTCTCCTATAAATACCCCAACTGACCGCATCCTCCATCAACTGAAAAAAAATTTAAAAAAATAAAAAAAAAAAAAAATTTCTACCAAAAGTTGTTTTATTTTCCGTCTACGATGGGCGATATATACGAACTAAGAAGTTGGATGTATCGACGTAGAGATGAAACTGGAGGGATATCAGCAGAGTTCCTCAACGGGGTTGAAATTTTTATTGCTCAAGCGAGTACTGTGCCTGCAATTCAAAAGACCGGAGTGATGGTGTGCCCGTGTCGGAAGTGCAAAAATTCGCCAAAGAAGCCGCAGACAATTGATGAAGTTGGTACGCATTTATTTAATAGAGGTTTCACACCTGATTATTATGTTTGGTTTTATCATGGAGAGGGATATGAAGATGAAACCAATGAGCAATATGATCAGGGTAGTACTAGTTACCAACCTATGGGTGAGGGTTATTTGAATGAGCAATATGATCAGCATCAATTTGTTAATAGTTATGATCATGATGTCGGGTTAGAGCATAATAGGTTCGAAGAAATGGTAACCGATGCATTTCCGGGAGTTATGTCTACTCCTGATGATGTTGCTGAGGAGCCCAATGCAGATGCTAAAAAGTTTTACGCTATGCTTGATTCTGCTAAACAGCCACTCTATGAAGGTTGTAGGGAAGGTCTGTCTAAATTATCATTGGCATCTAGGATGATGACAATAAAGTCTGATCATAATCAATCTGAGAGTTGCATGAATGATTGGGCAGCTCTTATAAAAGAATATTTGCCAGAGGGTAATGAAGCTGCTGAGTCATATTACGACATACATAAACTAGTTTCTAGTTTAGGTTTGCCCTCACAGATGATAGATGTTTGCATTGACAATTGCATGATATTTTGGAAAGATGATGAAGATCTGCAGGAATGTCGATTTTGCAAGAAACCAAGATTTAAGCCCCAAGGAGGTAGTAGAAGTAAAGTGCCGTACCAGAGAATGTGGTACCTGCCCATAACAGATAGGCTACAAAGGTTATACCAATCTGAACGAACAGCTGCATCAATGAGGTGGCATGCGGAACATTCAACTATTGAAGGAGAAGTTCAGCATCCTTCTGATGCAAAAGCTTGGAAACACTTCAAATCGGTACACTCAAATTTTGCTAAAGAGAAGCGCAATGTTTATCTTGGCCTATGTACAGATGGTTTTAGTCCCTTCGGTATGTCTGGCAGGCAATATTCTTTGTGGCCGGTTATATTGACACCTTATAACCTTCCGCCTAATATGTGCATGCAGAGAGAATTTCTGTTTTTGAGTATTTTAGTCCCTGGTCCGAAGCATCCAAGAAGATCTATTGATGTGTTTTTACAGCCGCTGATTCACGAGTTGAAGATGTTGTGGTCTCATGGGGTTCGTACTTTTGATTACTCGAGGAAAAAGAATTTTACCATGCGAGCTGTGCTTATGTGGACGATAAGCGATTTTCCAGCCTATGGTATGTTATCTGGTTGGACAACACATGGTAGGTTATCATGTCCGTATTGCCAAAATGAAACAGATGCCTTCCAACTAAAAAATGGTAGAAAATCTTGTTGGTTTGATTGTCACCGGAGGTTTCTCCCTATGAACCATCCGTACCGGGGGAACAGGAGGTTGTTCACAAAGGGCAAACGTGTACGCGTCCCCCCACCTCCATATCTTTTAGGAGAGCAAATTGAAGGTCAACTTGATTATTATGGAGCTCAGGACACAACACAACGTGGTGGTAACTGGCTTAATATTCCGACCAATCTCCCAGATGGATATCTTGAAGAACATAATTGGCATAAGAAGAGCATTTTCTGGGATCTACCGTACTGGAAGGATCATCTATTGCGCCACAATCTTGATGTCATGCACATTGAGAAAAACTTTTTTGATAACATCATGCACACCATCTTAAACGTTCCAGGCAGGTCTAAAGATAACTTGAAGTCTAGACTGGATTTGCCTCTCATATGCTCTAGAGTTGAGTTACATCTCACGGGAGATGGGAGAGCTCCAGTGCCTATATTTAGATTGTCAAACGAAGGCAAATCAGCATTCTTCAATTGGGTTTCCAACGAAGTTAAGTTCCCAGATGGATACGTGTCAAAACTCTCTAAGTCCGTGGAGCAAGGGAAAAAATTTTCTGGTATGAAGAGTCATGATTGTCATGTGTTTATGCAGAGGTTATTGCCTTTCGCTTTTGCGGAGCTTTTGCCAGCGAACGTGAATGAATCACTTGCAGGTATATTTTTTATCATGACGATATATAATAATGTGTGTAATTACTTTTTTTTTTTTTTGATATTGGATATCTGCACTTTGGCTTCAGGTGTTGGTGCTTTTTTTCGGGATCTATGTGTGCGAACTCTGACTCAGGATGGAATTCAACAACTAAATAATAACATCGCAATATTGCTGTGCAACTTAGAGAAGATATTCCCTCCATCTTTCTTTGATGTGATGGAGCATCTTCCTGTCCATCTCCCTTACGAAGCCGATTTAGGAGGGCCCGTTCAATTTCGTTGGATGTATCCTTTCGAGAGATTCATGAAACACTTAAAAGGAAAGGCAAAAAACCTGGCTAGGGTTGAGGGATCAATTGTTGCGGGAAGTTTAACCGAAGAAACCTCTCATTTCAGCTCATATTACTTCGCTCCCACTGTCCGAACACGAAAAAGAGTTCCACGTAGGTACGACGATGGTGGCATCGCACAAACGTATCCAGTTTCTGATGTCCCAGATATATTTTGTGCAGTTGGTAGGCATGCCGGAATCATATCAGAAAAAGACTGGTCCTCGTACGAAGAATACAATTGTGCACACACATATATTCTCTTACAATGCGATGAAGTTAGCCCATATTTGAGGTACATATTATTATAACCTATGGATTAAAGGTTTATTTTTACCATATATATGCTTTGAAAATATTTGTTTTAACTATATTTTCTGTTAGTGAATTTATTCGTCAGGTTAGCGAGGCTTTCCCAAATGCTTCATCCGTGGAGATTGAAAAACGAAAAGAGCTACACTTTGCTAAATGGTTGAGGAGTCAGGTAAGTTAAAAGAAACCTATATATACAATTTTTGTATATATACTATAATTACAATGTGTATACTATATTTGTCAGGTTGATTATGGAGACACGTCATACCCTCAATGGTTTAGAGAGTTGATACAAGGTCCGCTGCAAAAAGTTACGTCATCTCCAATGTATTTTACACGAGGTTATGTATTCCATACGTTCGAACGTGGCAAAAACAGAGCAACTGCGAACTACGGTGTCGTTGTTCGAGGCGGAGATATCGATTATTATGGCATTATAGAAGATATTGTCGAAGTTCAATATCCTGGTTTTGTTAACTTAAAGTGCACACTTTTCAAATGCCAGTGGTTTGATCCAGTTGTCGGACGAGGGGTTCGAGTTGGAAAGTTTGGTGTCATCGATGTTAACGAATCGCGTTCTTATGGAAAGTATGATCCATTTGTTCTTGCATCACAAGCGGATCAAGTTTGTTTCATTCCATATCCACGAGTCAGGAAAACAGGGATTTCATGGTTATCAGTGCTTAAAATAGCTCCAAGAGGAATTATAGTTCAATCCGACGATGCCCCTATGCAATATGAAACTGCCGTGGATCTAACAACTCCAGAACAAGATTTGGACAACATCATTCTTATAGACCGATTGAATCGAGAAGCTGACATACTTCCGGATGCTACTGATGCAGAAAACCCCGAAGACGAGTTTACAAACGAGAGTGGAGAAAGTACCGATGATGATGATAACTCAAATGAAGATTCAGACAGCGAAGCATAAGTGTTATCTATATTTTGTTCTAATTTCAAAAAACTTATATAGTTTTAATGTACCATATATATGTGTTATCATAAGTGTACTCTAATTTCAAAAAACTTATATAGCACAAATTCATAATACACTCCGAATTATGGCACAAATTATTAAACATACAACGGTTATAGCACAAATTCATAATACACCCCGAATTATGGCACAAATTATTAAACATACAATGGTTATGGCACAAATTCATAATACACTCTGAATTTTAAATAAATATATATTTTTGTATCCACTCCAAACTTACCATTTATTAGAACCAGAAACTTTTCTTTCCCTTTTTTTCCTTTGGTGGAATATCTACATATCCGTCGCACAATTCCTTCTGGATTGCATCAACATCTATATTTAAGTTGGGGCTTTCTGGTCTTTGGGCAAATTCATCATCATAGTACTGATCATTACATTCATTTGAAGTACTTCCACCGTAAGTATCTGCCTTTTCAATCAATTGAGATGGTTGTACGTTTTTGAGAACACGCTTCCGGTCAGGACATTCTTTTTGCTTATCATATTTGAGACTTAGAACCTTGGGAGGATCCTCCGGGGAGCCCGAGTATTTTGGAATGTGTTGGATGGTTGGCAAGCACTGGCTGTCCGACACTATTGATGATGAAGAATCTTCAATATGGATTGGTGAGCACGTATCAAATTCCCACGAGTAAGGGGGTATCTCTTGAGTGAATTCGTCGCATTGGGTTTGGGTTTCCCATGAGTATTTTGGAATGTCTACCAGGTAGTTTTCCACGTTTTTTGATTTGTAATATTCATTAGGAGAGCTAGAAGACATTATTTGTGTTATTGGTAGGTGTACAAGATATACACTTCATCATATGATCATATGTATTTATAGTAGAAGTTATATGTTATAGCATCGAATTTTGCGTCGGATATTGCGTCGGATATTGCGTCGAAGTTGGTAGTTAGGTAACATGTTTTTAATGGGTTTACCTACTTCGTTAGCGCGGTTCAGTTCGACCCTAAAACGACGCTAATACGACGCTAAGTCAAATCAAGGGAATCAATCTTAGCCGTCGAATTTTTTTACACATATCTGAACCATTAAAACGACTTGTCACATCTGTCATATCTGAACCATTCATCATTCAATGGCCGACATTGTCATTCACAGTGTCATTCATCATTCTGTGGCCAATAATTGCTTGACAGAATTACCATCTTTATTGCCCACTGAGCTGTAATGTCGCATCAGTTTTTGTTCTTCTCTTATAACCACATATACAGAGACACGTTAAACTTAAAATATCTATTTATTTTGCATATATAAGTGAGAGTTATTCAACACAAAATCATAACACAAAAAATTGAATTCCACAATGGCAAAATTAGATCTTTTGAATTAGCGTGGAATTAGCATCGACCTAATAGCCTCTAATATTGCGTCGGATATTGCGTCGAAGTTGGTAGTTAGGTAACATGTTTTTAATGGGTTTACCTACTTCGTTAGCGGCAGTTCAGTCCGATGCTAATACGACGCTAAGTCGATGCTAAGTCGATGCTAAATTTTATTATAAATACCCGAACCGAGCGCATCCTCCATCTATTGAAAAAAATATTTCTACAAAAAAAATGGCAAACAGAGATCTTTGGAATTATTATATGCAAAACCGAGCCTCCGTTCAAAACCCCCAAAACCAAAATCTTGTTCCTTCAAGCCCACCATACGATAACTTAAATGTTACTGATGCTCCACCGACAGTTTCACTCCAACCAACTCAACGATCCGAAAACCAAACGCCCGAAATAACAGGACCTTGCCAACTCATACGGCGAGGACTATTTCGCAAGAGGTCTCACGATGCAAAGGTGTTGCGAGGTGAAAGTTCTCAGACACGCCCAACACAAGATTTCATGCGTGAGGTCATTAATGAGCCAATAGAGGGCGATCACGATTTTAGTACTCCTCGGTGGACTACTACTATCGATTACATAATCCGTGAAGGTATATATATATATATAATTAACGGTTTAACCATTACAATAATGATTGTTGTTGGCATACTAAATATATCTTTCATACATGTAGGTTCTTATAACAACAGGAGCACACCATTTTGGACCCAGGTTGCAGAAATTCAATCGCGGCATTCACAATTTGTGAAAGTCAAAAAGGTTCACGTAGTCGAGCAATATTATTTCATTTTATATATACAATTTATCTGACAAGTAAATTGGTTCTCATTTTTAGATTGTGGCTATGCTCGCCAGTTTGACCCCTAACGGCCAGGGAGATCTGCTAGTTACCTTAAAGGATCCGTCAGGAAAAATCGAGGGAACCATGCACCATAACATCTTCAAAAATTACGAGTACACACTATCCACTGTTGTAGGTGCGGTGGTCATTCTACAGAATGTTACCGTATGCCGTTTTAACATGACATCTAACTACCTCAACATCACAGAGCGCAACATTGTTAAGGTACTTTTTGCAGAAGTTTCTTAATATTTCTGATATTTAAAAACTAAATTCATTTTGGGAACAGATTATTGGTCCTAATTCGATGATTGCTGAATACGAAACAACCGAAGCATCTACTATCAATGAGGAAGATGAAGGAATTACTGGGTATGAATATGAAACAGTTCCAGACTCAGACGATAATTAAACATCTGAGTCATCAATGGTTATGAATAAGCTTAATTAAGGCTTTATGTTGCTTTAATGTTTTATATTTTCCTACTATCCCTTGTACGATTTTACAATAAAGTTGTTATGTGTAATATTTCCAATTTTATAATTAATGTAATATTATAACGCGTTTTAAGATTAATATAATAGTGAAAGATAAAAACAACATAACTTGTTCGTAGCCTAACAGTAAAATCATCACATGTTACTGCATAGTGAACCCGAGTCCGAATCTATGGTCAAGCGAAAAATTAGTAGATTATTAACGAAGACCGACATGTTTGGATTGTTACTATACGACGCTAATTAGTTGATTATTAGTCGGATTTTTCGTAATCGACGCAAAAGCAACGCGATGTTCAATTTATTTACTTGATTATTAACGATGACCGACATGTTTAAGATTGTTTCCCTATATATTCATTGCGGTTTTTAAACACGATACCCTAAAAAATTATCATTTAGCATCGAATTAGCATCGGATTAGCCAGATCCGATGCTAATTCGACGCTATTTAGCATCGAATTAGCATCGGATCTGGCTAATCCGATGCTAAATCGATGCTAAATAATAATTTTTTTAGGGTATCGTTAACTGAAATGATGCTCGGACAGCAAAGCATAAGTGTTATCGATATAGAATTCTAATATAAAAAAACTTATATAGTTTTAATTACATATCATCATTAAATTTCCGCATACCAAACTACGAATGTAAAAATTCAAAATTTAAAATTAGTAGATTATTAACGAAGACCGACATGTTTGGATTGTTACTATACGACGCTAATTAGTTGATTATTAGTCGGATTTTTCGTAATCGACGCAAAAGCAACGCGATGTTCAATTTATTTACTTGATTATTAACGATGACCGACATGTTTAAGATTGTTTCCCTATATATTCATTGCGGTTTTTAAACACGATACCCTAAAAAATTATCATTTAGCATCGAATTAGCATCGGATTAGCCAGATCCGATGCTAATTCGACGCTATTTAGCATCGAATTAGCATCGGATCTGGCTAATCCGATGCTAAATCGATGCTAAATAATAATTTTTTTAGGGTATCGTTAACTGAAATGATGCTCGGACAGCAAAGCATAAGTGTTATCGATATAGAATTCTAATATAAAAAAACTTATATAGTTTTAATTACATATCATCATTAAATTTCCGCATACCAAACTACGAATGTAAAAATTGAAAATTTAAAATTAGTTGATTATTAACGAAGACCGACATGTTTGGATTGTTACTATACGACGCTAATTAGTTGATTATTAGTCGGATTTTTCGTAATCGACGCAAAAGCAACGCGATGTTCAATTTATTTACTTGATTATTAACGATGACCGACATGTTTAAGATTGTTTCCCTATATATTCATTGCGGTTTTTAAACACGATACCCTAAATCATTTAGCATCGAATTAGCATCGGATTAGCCAGATCCGATGCTAATTCGACGCTATTTAGCATCGAATTAGCATCGGATCTGGCTAATCCGATGCTAAATCGATGCTAAATAATAATTATTTTAGGGTATCGTTAACTGAAATGATGCTCGGACAGCAAAGCATAAGTGTTATCGATATAGAATTCTAATATAAAAAAATTTATATAGTTTTAATTACATATCATCATTAAATTTCCGCATACCAAACTACGAATGTAAAAATTGAAAATTGAAAATTAGTTGATTATTAACGAAGACCGACATGTTTGGATTGTTACTATACGACGCTAATTAGTTGATTATTAGTCGGATTTTTCGTAATCGACGCAAAAGCAACGCGATGTTCAATTTATTTACTTGATTATTAACGATGACCGACATGTTTAAGATTGTTTCCCTATATATTCATTGCGGTTTTTAAACACGATACCCTAAAAAATTATCATTTAGCATCGAATTAGCATCGGATTAGCCAGATCCGATGCTAATTCGACGCTATTTAGCATCGAATTAGCATCGGATCTGGCTAATCCGATGCTAAATCGATGCTAAATAATAATTTTTTTAGGGTATCGTTAACTGAAATGATGCTCGGACAGCAAAGCATAAGTGTTATCGATATAGAATTCTAATATAAAAAAACTTATATAGTTTTAATTACATATCATCATTAAATTTCCGCATACCAAACTACGAATGTAAAAATTCAAAATTTAAAATTAGTAGATTATTAACGAAGACCGACATGTTTGGATTGTTACTATACGACGCTAATTAGTTGATTATTAGTCGGATTTTTCGTAATCGACGCAAAAGCAACGCGATGTTCAATTTATTTACTTGATTATTAACGATGACCGACATGTTTAAGATTGTTTCCCTATATATTCATTGCGGTTTTTAAACACGATACCCTAAAAAATTATCATTTAGCATCGAATTAGCATCGGATTAGCCAGATCCGATGCTAATTCGACGCTATTTAGCATCGAATTAGCATCGGATCTGGCTAATCCGATGCTAAATCGATGCTAAATAATAATTTTTTTAGGGTATCGTTAACTGAAATGATGCTCGGACAGCAAAGCATAAGTGTTATCGATATAGAATTCTAATATAAAAAAACTTATATAGTTTTAATTACATATCATCATTAAATTTCCGCATACCAAACTACGAATGTAAAATTAGTTGATTATTAACGAAGACCGACAGGTTTGGATTGTTACTATATCATGATTTTGATTATTAGTCGGATTTTTCGTAATCGATGCAAAATCAACGCTATATTCAATTTATTTGGCTAAATCATCGGCGGTTAACGAAAATAATCTAATGAACTTGGTTAAATTAATTTAGTGGTAAATTAAAAAATTCGGATATAGCTTCGAAATAGCTTCGAAATAGCTTCGAAAATAACAATCCGACGCTAATTCGACGCTATATCTGAAATATTTTGGAATTGCCGCTTAATTAATACCCGCGCCAACACGCGGAACAAAAATCTGAGAGTTGGGATTTTAATACCCTATTCGACGCTATTTCGACGCTATTTAGCGTCGAAATAGCGTCGAATAGGGTAATAAAATCCCCACGACTTTCCTTCTTCTCTCTTCTTTCTTCTCTCTTCTCTCCACCGATCTGCTCCTCTCGCCGATCTGCTCCTATTTCTCCGGCGTTCTCCTCCTCCACCTCTCTCTCTCCACCGTTCTCCTCTCTCTCTCCACCGTCCTCTTCCTCCTCCTCCTCTCTCTCCGGCGTTCCTCCTCCTCCTCCCCCTCTCTCTCCGGCGTTCCTCCTCCTCCTCCTCCTCTCTCTCCGGCGTTCCTCCTCCTCCTCACCGATTCCTTCCTCCTCCTCCTCAAATCATGGTATGTAATTTTTACCTATTTTTTGGTTTATAAATTAAGTATGTGAATTAGTTATAGATTTGTAGGAATTAGAATTAATTGGTAGGAAATGGAATGGATTTGTAGGAATTAGATATGTAGAAAATGGAATTGAATTTAGATTTGATATGGTTTTTAGTAATGATTTATTTATGAATCTAGATTTGTTGAATTGGTTTATTTCTTAATTTATGGGTTTGTATTGCTAATTTATATATCAAATTTTTAAATTTATGGTACATAAAACGAATTTATGAATATTAATGTTATATGAAATTATTTTTGAACTTATTTTGGGAAAGTAAATTAAAAAGAATTTAAGATATTAAATTATGAATTTAAAATAAAAATTATTTAAAATTAAAAACAAAATTTACAAGTTATGATAAGCTATATATAAAACTTTAACATTTATGGAAAATAAAAACGAATTTATGAATTAAAATTTTAGATAATTATTTTACAAGTTTTTAATAGAAAGTAAAATAAAATGAATTTCTGAGTATTTAAATATAAATTTATGGATTTGTGAGTTGAAAAGTATTTTATAAGTTAGTTATGGAAATTATAAATTATTTTTCAAATTAATTTTTGAAATTTATTTTTGTGTGTTAATTCATATTTTATATATAAAAGAGTAGAATTAATAAATTTGTTTTATTTTACAGTCTGATGGACCACCTTCATACGGAGATTTATTTCCCGAGGATGCTACGATTCCCGGATCCAGGGAAGGTCGTCGCGGATCAGGATCAGGGTCGAGTTCGCAGCGTTCGACCCATCATACACGGCAGCCTCCAGCAGGATGGGCTCCGCCAACCTATGGTCATCGTCGAGCTCCGGCACCGGCACGAGCACCAGGACCGCAACCGCCACAGCCAGATCATGAGGCGGCGCCGGACGAAGACGAAGCAACCCATGACGATGATCACGTTGAGGAGCCTCCACCGCCAAACCCTGGTCTTATGTGGCGGATTAGTCAGCTTCAAAGCCAACCTGGACGTCAGAGCCGGCTTCCAACCCTCCATCCGTTGAGACCTCGAGGCACTTTATGGTATGGATAATTTTTTTCAATATTAATTTTTTTTATATTTAATTATTAATTACAAGGTATAATTAAATTATTAACATCTAAATTTTTTTTACAGGTTTACTGACAACAAAGTTGCTCGATCGGTCACCAAAGCTTGCATGGCATATTTCACAGTGGCGCATGCTAATTGGAGCCAGACCCCGCAGTCCATTCGGGATATTTGGTTTGAGTCATGGGCGGTAAGTAAAATTTAAATTATTTATTTATAATTATTAAATTAATTGGTTTTAAATATATTAATTACATTAATCGTATTTTGTAGCAACGGTGGTACTGGGATGACTTGCATAGCCATGACGTGAGAGCGGCTTTCCAAAAGAAGGCCATGTTACGTCTCAACGGCGCAATCGGTAATTTGAAGAAAGCTTGGCGCGAGAAGGGCGATCAAGCGATGCCGAGGAATTGGGATCCCGATGTTTGGTCTGGTCTAGTACAGTTTTGGGAGGATCCCAAATCCGAGCTCAAATCAAAGAAGTGTTCTGCAGCTCGTCTGACACCCGTTGCCGAAGGAGATGGACCTTCTAAGCATTGTGCGGGTCCATCATCATACGCTACTATACGATTGGATATGGTATTATTTATTTATTTTATAGATTTATTTACTTTTCATTATATTTTTTATATGTTTATTTTTGTTTAACAGGCTGATGGCGGTGATCTTCCCCCGATGATTAAAGTGATGGAGAAAACTCATCGGCGCAAGGATGGAACGTTTGTTACCGTTCAGGCGGAACAAACGTTTAACAACTACAACGAACGATTGGCAGAGCTTGAGTCAGAAGGATCTCATGATTTGGGTCTCGAAGATTATGATCGACTTTACGAGGAGGTAATTTTTGTAAATTTATAAAATATTTTTTATTACAATTTTAATAAATTTATTGTATAACACTTTTATTTTATAGGTTGCACCGAAGAAGAAAGGACGGACGATGGGTGTTGGATCCATCCGAGAAGTTCCAGCAGCTTCTTCGTCATCTCAGTATTCTTACGCCTCTCAGTACTCGGAGCCGTTGATGACGCAGTTGACCGCTGCTCATGCTGAGATTGACCGGCTAAAGACGTCACAAGAGGCACTTCAGTCATCCTACACTTCGGTCCAGGAGAAGTACAACTCGGTCGAAGGTACACTCTCACAGTTGACCGGTCTCTTCAACATTATTGCGGTGGATAACCCGACTTTAGCAGCTGCCTTGCAAAATTTCCCGCGTCCTCCAACGCCTTCTCCACCTACCGGTCCAACACAGTTCGAGCAGGAAGCCGAAGATCTTCTTCGGGACGAACATCAGTAGATTTCTTTTTTATTTCACTGTTTTTAGATTATTAATTTTATGTTTTCGGATAATTTAAATTGGCGTTTTTAATTTATGGATTTTCAAAATATTTTAATTTGATTTCGGATTATATTTAAATTTTATAAAAATAATTTTAATATTTTTTTTAAAATAAATTTTTCAAATTACGACGCTAAATCGACGCAAAATCGATGTTATACAGAACGGTATGCGACGCTATTTCGATGCTACTTTAGCATCGAAATAGCGACAATGTGTTTCCGATGCAACATTTTGATGCTATTTCGATGCTATTTTAGCATCGAAATAGCGACAGTGTGTTTCCGATGCAACATTCGATGCTATTTCGATGCTATTTTAGCATCGAAATAGCGTCGAAATGTTGCATCGGAAACACATTGTCGCTATTTCGATGCTAAAATAGCATCGAAATAGCATCGAATATTTTAGCGTCTAAATGGCGTCGAATGCTATTACGACGCAAATTTAGCGTCGAAATAGCAACGGATATTGTTTAGCGTCGAGAGATATGCGTCGAAAGTTTTTCGACGCTATTTCGACGCTAAGTGCATTTAGCGTCGAAATAGCGTCGGATTTTGCCGATGCTAAATCCCTTTTTTCTTGTAGTGGGGACCTTGGCTCCTGAAACAAGGGAATGAACACACCTCATTCTAAACAAAATGCAAATCTACTTTGAGAGGCAGTGGTTTAATGAAATCTTATTAAGTTGTTTTTTTGCATTTGCTTTACTTGTAGAAGAAGTTTGAGCATCTCACATTCCATGACTGATTGTGGGAGTCGGATCCTGCACATTTAAATTTGTCAAAGGTGTTTGGGGATTAGAGAATTCTATGTCGCGAACTCACTTAGAACACAGACTGAGAAAATAATTTATTTATTGCTGTTTCTGTTAAGTTATGATTACAAGAGTATTTTTCTGCTAAAAGTTCTGAACTGCTTTTTGGGTGAGTACAATGAACTATATATAGTGTTATTAAGTAATTGGGCTAACTAATAAATGGGTTTGACCATTAAGCAATATATCAAAGTTAGACCCATAATTTTATTAAGCTCATTTTGCTTATACACTACAAGAATTGGCCAACATAGCTACATGTGCTACAACATCATTTTGTAGCAAATTTTTAGCTACTAAATGATACAATTTGCTACAAATTTTAGTAGTTATATATTTGTAGCTATTTGTGGGTAATTTGTTACAAATAATTACAAATTTATGTGTGTAGCAAATTTGCTGCAAAAAGTAACGTATTTTTAGTAAGAAATTTTGTGAGGAAAAGGTTTGAAGCAATATGTAACATTAGTTACAATTTGATACATTTTTTTTGTAACAAATAGTTACAAACAATTACAAATTTATGAATGTAGCAATTTGCTTCAAAAAGTAACTTGTTTTTGTGAAAAAATTTGCGAGGAAAATGTTTGAAGCAATATGTAACATTAGTTACAAAGTGCCACACATTTGTTTTGTAGCAAATAGTTACTGAAAAATTACAAATTTATGTGTGTAGCAAATTTGCTTCTAAAAGTAACGTAATTTCAGTGGAAAATTTTGCGAGGAAAAGGTTTGAAGCAATACGTAACATTAGTTACAAGGTGCCACACATTTGTTATGTAGCAAATAGTTACAAACAATTACAAATTTATGTGCGAAGCAAATTTGCTTCAAAAAGTAACATAATTTTAGTGGAAAAATTTTGGAAAGAAAAGATTTGAAGCAATATGTAACATTAGTTACAAGGTTTCACACATTTGTTTTGTAGCAAATAATTACAAACTATGTTTGTAGATAATTATAAATCTTTGATTTAAGGTATCATAATACATATATAAAATTTGATATAGGTTTTTTTGGGTCAATGAATGATTTAGAATTTTGGATTTCATAATACAAACATAACTTTTGATTTAGAATCTAGGGTTTATACTTTAATAAAAGATATATCATTTTTGATCTATAGTTTTGGATTTTACGAGTAATTAAGTTTTTGATTTAAAATTTCGCAATACATACATATCTTTTGACATAAGATTTTCAGTTTCATGTAAATAAGCGTTTGATTTAGGGTTTCACAACACATACATAACTTTTGATATAATGTTTAAGTTTTTATGGATAAATGAGTGTTAAAAATTTATGATTTAGAGTTTTATAATTAATTTTAATGTATTTTATAATTAACAATAAAAGATAAAATACATTATTGTTTTATACTACAGAGATAAACTATAAAAAAAAATTAAAAATACAAAAGAAATTAAAAGTCTTTGATTAAATATTTAAGGTATTTGAATTATTTATGTCTTTTTTTTGTCGAAATAAAATGATGTGCAAGAACGTCGTCTAAAGGGATCGAATCCTTGAATTATTTATGTCTTTGATTAAAGGTTTCATCAAATTTCTGTTTCAATTAAAGTTTAATGAAATTTCTCCATAAATAACTCATTAAAAATTTTAAAAGTACAAAATAAAAAAATAGTAGAAACACGAATAATTCCTAAACTCATTAAATAAAAAACATTATTTATTTTAAACTAAATAAAACATTTTTAAAAGCACATGGAAAACATATTCTTGAGAAGATGAGAGCTAATGAAGAGAGATCACCCGAATTGATGAGGTGGCAAAAAATAAAACCCTCTAGGAACCATTACGTGGCAAAAAAATTATATTCTCTAAGCGTATGATTATAGGTGAATAATAAGAGTAAATATAGTAGGTTTTTAATAATTAAATCTATTTAATTAAATCAAAACCTATATTTGGGGTTCTAAATATAGGATATATATTTACAGTAATTACTAGGTGACTCTCCTGCGTATACGCGGCTAATTCATTTATAATGTTTTTTTGAAAAAAATTATACTTTAAACATGTGAAAATATGCATTTTTTATTTTACTATAGATATTATTACTGATAAACTTTTTTTTGTTAATAATATAAATTTTTAGAAGTTTAGTTTTACTATTTTATTATTCTAATTTTTTTCTTTTATATACGTAAATATGTCAAATAAAATATATAATAATCTATATATGAGAGTGTGTAATTTATTATAAAAAGTTGAGAATCCTCTCATAAAAGGCTAAACCCTTTGATTATCTTTTTAAAAATATATGATTTTCTTTACAAAAAATTTTATGGGATAATTATGAAGATATTAGATTTAGAGATCAATTTCACTCACTCAACAAATTTTTTTATTTCATATTTAATTTTTCATAGTATTTTTATTAACATTAAACATAATATGTCATTGTTAAATTGATTTTTAAAAAAATTTTATTAGAAATACTACTTTTGAAATGTCACTTTTCATTATCTATAACTCATATTTTTTCATTTTCAAATATTTTTATGTTTAAAAACGTTTCTTTAGGGAATATATATATATACATGAGTTTTATAAATTTTGGAATATTTTGTCACAAAACATAATATAATATTTTTTAAAATTTTTGGTAAATCTTTATTATAAAAATATTCATGTCCTTAAACTTTATTTGTAACAAAAATAATTATAACAAACTTTAATCTAAAAACAAAAATTAGAATAAAATATTGTAAATCTACTTAAAAAAATAAAAGTAAATTTATTTATGAAAAAATTTTCTAAATAATTTTGTTATAATTAATTAATTTAAATTTAATATAAAAAATTTTTATTCAAATTTGCAATGTCACATTTTTTGTTTAGCCATATCATAATTTTTTTTGGAAGAATGATTGTGAAGATGACATATAATCAATCTTTTCCAAATTACTTCTCAGTTAATATATAAGAAATACATCTTTTTCTTTCTCTCTTTCTCTTCATCCATTCCAATATAATTAATATTATAAAATTCATATATTACTCCCCACTCCCCATGTTTACTACCCATGTTTACTACCTATAACCCTTTAGCGTTGCCTTAGCTTCTTTCTTTTTCTTCCTTTTTGGAAGAGAGCGTGTGGCTAGGGTTTCGACGGAGGAGTCGCCGGAGAAATGGATGATTCCGGAGGCTGAGATTAAAGCGGAAGTTTAGCCGTAGCTACGGGAAAAGTAGGGAAAGCTGATTTAGGCGGTTGAGATCACAAGATTGACTCAGTCACACATGGTTTGTCTTTCAAATTTAAGAGTCAAGTTGAGATTTACTCAAGTCTTTAAGATTATGATAGGCACTGAAGATTACGAAAACCCAATTGTTTACTTTAATTTTTTATTCACAAAAAAAAAAAAAAAAAATTTCCATTTTCTTGAATATGTCTATAACAAACTGTGTTTCGACGTGATGATGTTATCTTATTGATAATGACATTGAGAAGACATGTCCGAGCATTATCAAGACAAGAAAATTCACTTTGATCCATTAGGATCAAGGAATACAGATTTACATGTCTCTTGCCCCTAACAAATGCAAAAATTGCAAACAGACCCAAAACAATTGAAAGATGCAAATTTAACCTTAAACCCAAGGGAGGGGAGGGAGGAGGGCTAATAAAACCCACAAATCCACCTCTCATCAACCACTTTTTCATATATACACTTACACTCACACACAAGAGAGCTCGTTTTCTTCACTATCTCACCTTGAAATGTTTTGCATGTGTGTTTTGTTCTAGTGAAAATAATGGCTCAATTGAAGCTCGATGAGGCACTAGTCCTTCCTTTGAGATAATCCTCCACGGAGATGCCTTGCTCGATACTTCCCATCGAGAGAGAGTCATCTTCCATGTCAAGGAATGCTAGGTTAAGATGTGACTGTAGATTGGATCTCCGCAATTTCTCGTCTTTGAGTAGCTTCGAATCCTCTAAACGGTTACTAACTTGTTGCTTTGCCCACTTTAGCATCTCGGTGTCACCTCTAAGAAGATTTAAGACCTGCATTTTCACATGTTAATAATTAAAAGTATGCGGTTGTACATATGTAGAGTCAAGATCTAGTTGATGGAAGTGGCAAGGAAATAGAGGATTAAGAATTGACTCACCATTCCCATTTTTGGTCTAGACTGAGGGTTATGTCTTATACAAAGAGTGGCTGCTAACACCATCCTCTCCATTTGGTCGCCATTGTTGTCATCTTGCAAACTCGGGTCCAATAACTGAGAATAATCTTTACCATCCAGAATTGGCTTTGCCTGCACATGTACATATATATATATATCTGTTTAGCAATAGCAAAGAAAGCTTAGACCTTTCAATGTCAGAACTTTTTGGCAGTAGTATCCACATACCCACATAACAAGACTCTCTTGGTCCTTGGGAGATTCGCTACTAATCGGTTTTCTTCCAGAAAGAAGC
This sequence comes from Arabis hirsuta, assembly GCA_964056655.1. Lineage (NCBI taxonomy): Eukaryota > Viridiplantae > Streptophyta > Magnoliopsida > Brassicales > Brassicaceae > Arabis > Arabis hirsuta. Next base: position 20,769,624 of record OZ053305.1, on the reverse strand, counting down.
TCGAGGAGTACAACACCGTATGCGTATACATCTATCTTATTGTTCATCTTACCATACATAAAGTACTCTGGAGCTAAGTAGCTGCACCAAGAAACATATAACACTCTCAAGATTGGTATCTCTTTAGACAACTTTCACAGAACATCAACAACATTTGATTTTTTTTTCCCTTACCCAAAAGTGCCAGCAACATCGGAGCATATAATCTGCGTTGTAGATATCGATGCCCACTTTGCAAGCCCAAAATCAGAAAGCTGTGAACAAGATTTCCCGTCTTAGTATCTAACGATTTTTCCCTCTTCGATATGAAACATAGAAACTGAAGAAAACTTACCTGTGGCTCAAAATCATCAGACAATAATATGTTTGATGATTTAACATCTCTGTGAATTACGGGCTGCGCAGCACTGTCATGCAGATATTCCAACGCCTCAGCTATTCCTACAGCCACCTTATATCTCTCATTCCAACGAAATGCAACCGGATCTTTCTTGTTGCCTGATTTCGAACCATGAATCGTTAGAACCACGAACAAAATAAGAAAATCTACAAGTGGCTAAAAGGTCAGAGGCTTACCGTGAAGATTCTCTTCAAGGCTTCCTCTTGAGAGATAATTGTACACCAGTAACAGTTTATTGTTTTCAAAGCAATAACCTAAGAGGGAAATAACGTTCTTATGGTGTAAAGTTGTGATGATGTCAATCTCTGCCACAAAATCCTTCAAGACACATTCGGTTTGCTTGAGAATCTTCACTGCAACCTCTCTTCCATTGGGCAGATAACCTCTAAAAACGCGGCTGCTGCCTCCTTTACCGATGAAATTATCTGAAATTACATTGCTCTTCTTAGTTAGACAAAAGCAAATGACAAGAGTCTTAAAAAGTTTGAAGTACGAGGAGAGGAACGAACCAGCACAGAAATTGGATGTAGCTGACACGAGTTCGTTGTACTTAAAAAAATAGCAAGACGTGGAGAACCTTGCCTGGAGACCTTCTACATCATCTGGAAATCTACTTGAGCTATAATCAAGAGAGCATTTCACGATCATAGAATCATTACCATCAGGAACAATTGCTCGGCTTTTAGCGTTTAAGCTAGACAGCTTGATATCATCTTCAGATTCAGAAGAATCAAAAGCAATCTGCTTAGAGACTGAACTTCCAACAACAGAATTGGTCCTAGAGGGTAGCTTCAACACCCACTGTACAACTGGTATCTGTCTGAACGAAGAACTCCGCGGAGCAGAAGCTAACACATCCGAAGAAGCTACACGACAAAGCAAAGGCCAACCTGGTCTAAATTCAGGCAGTTCCTTTACCAGCATAGTAATGAATCTGCTCAAATCTTCTGGAACTTTTTCGGGCACAATCGCCATTGACTTGTGGAATTCAGCATTTTCATCTTGATGACCATCACAACTAGAAGATCTAGATAAACTTCCACAATGAGGCAGAGAATTCAAACCACCAACAGAGCAATTCCCAAGACAGGCATACACTAAAGCCTTTCGTAGACTCTGGCCATTCGAATGATCCTCCTCTGCCTCTTCTTCTTCTTCCTCGGAATGGTTAACTACTTTGGTATTCTTTCTCAATGTGACAGGCATCTGAAAGAAACTCGACAAAGTGTTCCTACGAGCATCGCTTTTGCCTATAACAAACCAAAAACACCAAGAAGGAAGAGTTTCAAAAACCCAATCTACACACAAATCATCACATACAAAAAAGGCCAAACCTTTAGAGTGATGAATGATCGATGTCTGAAACATGATTTTCCCATTGTCGACGGCTAGAACACAGCAATGTTTTGACAGTTTCCTGGCTAAGTACTTAGCCACAGAGATGGATGAGTGAATTGTGTGGTAACTTTTGGAAATTCCAACCACAACTTTGGATGCATCACACAATTTTGCTTCTCTAACTAGAATCTTTCGAGTAGAAGAACCCCGGCATAACTTCAGCTTCAATTCCACCTATTGAAAAGAGTTTCAACATTTCTAAGCAATCTTCCTTGGAGAAATTAAAGCAGAGAAGAAAAATATAATCGAAAGTTGTGTCAACTTTTTAATTTGTACCTGTTTCAATTTGCAGAAACCTTCATATACTTCAAGAACAGAGTCAAAAGTTTTGACAAGAGAGACTAGCGAAGACTTGTCTGCTCTTTCGACGATCTCTACACAAACCCCAAATATAGAGAGAGAGAGTTAAACATAAAGAACCCATCTCCAAAAATCGTAGCTTTATCGTACCCTAAATCTCAAAACTCAAACAAAAGCTCAAGAGAAACAAAAATGTGTTTACCATTTCCGAGAATATGAAGAGCGATTACTGTATCACCCTGTTCAGCTACCTTAACCAAAGCCCAATCGAGAAGCTCACTGCTCGACGCATCGAACTTCACGCCCACCATAACAGAACGACCTCCTCCTCCTGGAACGACGCCGTTTTCAGTCATCTCTCTCGCTCTCTCTGCTTTTTCTCACTTCTTCTCTAATTTTTTCTCAAAATGGTTGTCGGAATCTCAGGTTAAGTGTGATTCCTGGAAATACAAAATCATCGTAAAGAGAATATCTTGTGGGCTTTTGGTTTTTGTAGCTCTCTCAGAGAGGGAAGAGTAAGAATGGAGGAGGAGCAGACATATTAAATCATCGTAAGAATAGAAGAACTTCATTTTGTTGCCATTAAATAAATGAAGAGAATTAAATATTCTGGTCTACACTCTCGCTACAATTACATTTATTTTTTTCCCTTTCTTGTTTCTTTAGATTTTTTTATACTGAGAAATTAATTTTTATAAAATTTCAGATATATTCATGAGGCACATACATAAAGTTATGTAGTAGTTATTTTTGATATAGAAAATTATTTTAAATAAAAATATCTAAAAATTGCTTCTAAATAAAAAAATTATGAATTAGAAGTTTGGAATTTCAACCATTCATCGAACACTAGGGAATAAATCTACGTATTTAATACGGCATGTTACACCGTTATCGGTTAATTATAGGACGTCGTGCCATGTATAAAAGCAATAAATGGGGGACAATATACGATAAAGAATTTTTTTAAGATAAAGAATTTTCATAAATGTACGATTTTATTCCTTTGTTTTATATGTTTCATTCCTTCTCTATTGAATTCTTTAAGTTAGTGGTAGGTTGACGATTCAAAAGGATAAGTAGAGAAAAAAGCCAAAAAAGTCGCAAAAAATCTTACTTGTTTTTTCCTTTGGATTAATGGACAATAAAAAGGTCGCAGAAAAATGGGTAACGTTTTTCATTTTTGACCTCAATAGGTGAGGTTATAGATAATAATAAGCTTATATATATATATATATGTGTGTGTGATTTAACGGTTTATTGATTCACGTACCTTATCGTTAATTTAACTCAATTTTTTCACGTCAATCTTCTCTATTTTATCGTGAATCCTTATTATTCGATAAAATTTACACATGTGTTTTGTTTTGCTAAAGATTATTATAACACATTTTAACCCAAAAAAACTTTTTAACGTGTAAAATCTAATTTTGTTCCAACCTACGATAGTGTGTATAAATTCAAAGAATGTATATTCTTATGTTCATTATCAGGGCCGTCTCAATTTTTTGTAAAACTCTAGGCAAAAACAAATTTTTGGACCCTTTCAAAAGAAATTAAAAAACAAAAATAATTTAGACCTTTTTTTAAAAAAAATTTTAAAAAATTTTACGTGGACCATGTGCGATAGAACCACTTGTCACCCCTCTTAGACGGCCTGTTCATTATTTTAAAATTTCAATTGAATTCGATTATAAGTTTATAACGTGTTTCTTAACACTCATACACAAAGAAAAAAGGTTTATAACGTGCCTAATCCTTCGTCTATATTGGATTTGTTTAGAAACAAAATTTCGTTCCATAATATTGAACACGTTCATGGATCATGTTATACAACTACGCGTAACGAATTCCATATAAATCGATCACGGAAGTAAGGGCGTATTTTGTGTGGCGTTGGAAGTAATTCTTGTAATTGTGAGGGATATCGGTTTGATCGTTAGAGCAAAACAGAACAAGTAAATAAATGATACAAGCAATTTGGTCACCCAGTTCCCTTTCGGTACGTCTGGGGAGAGGAACTCTTGCCTCTCAACTTCACTAGATCGAAAAGGTTACAAGCACTAATCAATCTCTCTCACTTACACAGGTTTTCTCTCTCTCTAGAAAAGAAGCGTTACAAAGAATAATCTCTTAACAAGATTATATAGAAGAAGATCTATATCTGGGAGGATAAACCTGAAGGAGAATATACACTCCGTCTATTTAGCTCCAAGACTTTATCATAAACCATTATCATGCTTCTGATGTATACGATCTTCCTCTTGTATTTGGGCTTATGTGCACTTCAACCCAAAACATCATTTCCTTGTATTAATCTGTGTAAGCCCATAATCAGCCCAATGTGACCTGGTTTGGCTTGGACATTGACCTGGTTTGACCGAGAAGACAATATTATTTCACATTCTCCACCTTTGACTTCTGGTCAAAATCCCTAACATGAACATTTGCCTTTTCCTTTCTTCGATCCTTGCGATTCCTGACAGCTCCGATGACTGTCAACGCCGGCGCCGAGTCCACGATCTACTCCGCCTGAGCTTCTTCCCCAGCTCCGACTTCGATCTCGTCTTTCCGCCGGCTCGAGATATTTCGGTAAGATTTCCAGCCCCTTCATCTCCATTTATATGACACTTTGGCTTCATCTTCCTCATCGAAAAACTCACTCATAGTGAAGTAATTTACAGCTTTGATTCTTCTTTTCCAGATTCACCGAAGAATCAAGTTCCTCTCGTCGATTTTAGACGCCATCGTTGTGTCTTTCTTCATCAATTTCAGATTCGACATCTATAGAGATATCAGGTAAAATCTTTGTTGAAATCAACTCATTTCTCTGAAGTTTCTTTACTGAATTCCTCTCTTCCTCTGCCAAATTTAACCCGACTCTTCTTCTTCTGCTTCTCCTTGAAGAATCAATTTGCAGATTGTAATCGAACCTTTGATGAAACCAGGTAAATCACTCAACTTTTCGTGACTTCCCAATCTGATTTTACTTGCAGCAAACAATAACCATCGATTCTTTTTCTCTTCTCAAGCTTCCGGAAGAATCCAAACACTAGCGACACAACAAACGAATCTGGAATCTTAGGTAAATCTTGAAAGTTTTCAGTTTTACCTAATTCCCTTTGTTAGATTTCTTTCTTCTGGTTTTTAGAGAACTCCCGAACAAAACACTAACTCAATTTTGTTCTTCTCTTTCCTTGTCGAGAGTCCATGGCCGTTTACACAAACCACCTCTAGAAAAGGTATAGTCTTTAACCAAGACTCTCTTCTTCTCTTGTCAACTCTCTGACTTTCAAGAACACTGAACCATGTGTTCTTTCCTTGTTTATGTCTCTCTTGCCCAGCCATGATCACAGAATCAAGAGCATGTACCCGCTGCGCAAACATTTAACAAGGTAAATAAACAAACTGACTTTGTTTTCCAAACTGATTCTGATACCTTTGACCAACACACACTGATCTGACGCTTTCCCTTGTCTTCTACTGTCACTGCGAGATTCTGAAAACGCCAACAAGAACCTCACAGTAGCTCCAATCAATTTCAGACGACTTTAAGATGCTCCAGGCATTCCCGGAACTTGTTACCTGGTAAGCTCTTAGTTAGGAAGTCTGCTGGGTTTTTAGATGTATGAATCTTGTGTAGAGTAACATCACCGCCTTCAATTACGTCTCGAATGAAATATAATCTGTGATCGATGTGTTTAGTTCTCTCATGGAATCCTCCATTTTTAGCTAAGTGAATAGCACTTTGAGAATCTGAAAACACTTTCACATCATCTTGATTAAAACCCAAATCAGTAACCATTCTTTTCAACCATAGTGCTTCCTTGAATGCTTCTGTCAAGGCCATGTACTCAGACTCAGTAGTAGATAAAGCCACTATGTGTTGAAGTCCTGACCTCCAACTAACCGTATTTCCACCAACTTGAAACACATACCCTGTCACTGATCTTCTTCTGTCAAGATCAGCGGCATAATCAGCATCTGAAAACCCTTCAACCTTAAAGCTTGAACCCTTAGTGAATGTAAGACATAAGTCTGAAGTTCCCCTTAGATACCTTAGTATCCACTTGACAGCTTCCCAATGTTGTTTTCCCGGATTTCCCATGAATCTGCTAACCACACCAACTGCATGAGCCAAGTCAGGTCGGGAACCTACCATGGCGTACATAAGAGAACCAACTGCATTGGCGTAAGGAACCTCACTCATCAAATCCGTTTCTGTCCTTAGCTCTTCCTCATTCAGACTTCTCAACTTGAACTGTGGACCCAACGGTGTACTTACTGGCTTAGACTCACTCATGTTGAAAGTTCGAAGTACTTGTTCAATGTACTTCTCCTGAGATAGCTTTAGGATACCTTTTTCTCTGTCTCTTGTAATATCCATTCCAAGAATCCTTGTTGCAGCCCCAAGGTCTTTCATTTCAAACTCTTGCATAAGACCTTCTTTTAACCTTTGAATTCCAGCTGAATTCTTTGAAGCCACAAGCATATCATCCACGTAAATCAGAAGGTAAACTGATTCTTGTGGGTCTGATCCTGAAATGTACACACATGGATCAAATAGACTTCTCCTAAATCCTTGATCCTTCATAAAACCATCGAACCTTTTGTTCCATTGCCTTGGGGACTGTTTTAATCCATACAAGGACTTCTTCAGCTTACACACCATATCCTCTTTACCTTTTACTACAAATCCCTCTGGTTGAGCCATGTAAATATCCTCATCCAACGAGCCATTCAAGAAGGCTGTTTTTACATCTAACTGCTCCAACTCATAGTCTTGATCTACCACTAGTGAAAGCATAAGTCTGATGGAGACATGCTTGACAACAGGAGCAAACACTTCAGTGTAGTCAACTCCTTCAACCTGTGAGAAACCCTGCGCTACCAGCCTCGCTTTATACCTTGGTTCCTCAACTCCAGGAATTCCAGATTTCCACTTAAAGACCCATTTGCAGCCTATCACCCTTTGCTTCTCTGGCCTTTTTACTAAATCCCATGTCTCACTTCTGTGTAAGGAATCCATTTCATCCCCAGTTGCTAAGTCCCACTTCTTCCAATCTTTGCTTCTTCTTGCTTCTGCATAAGACTTGGGCTCATCTATCTCAATATCATCAGCACAAGTTAATGCAAAAGCTGTACAATCATAGTCATCGTACTTGGAAGGAAACTTAGATACTCTTTTAACCTTGTCTCTGGTTAGAATATGCTCAGCAACGATCTCTTGGTAATTATCTGCATCATTACCTATATTTTCTGAACTAGATTCTAAACTTGAAGTCTGAATTTCTGCTGTTGCATCTGTAGTAACGGATTCTGAACTAGCTCCACCTTGAACTGAATTTTCTGCACTTGTAGAACTGCTTGATGGACCATGAATCAGATTCTGATCAAATGAAACTCTCTTTTTCTTCTGCTTCACCAAGCTGCTTTTTTCATTTTGATCTGAACTGTCAGCTTCTACAGACTTTAATGTATCCTTATACATCTCTGATTCATTGAAAATCACATCCCTGCTGATGATTATCCTTCCATCCTCTTCAATCCAGATTCTGTAACCCTTTGTGCCTTGAGGATAACCAAGAAACACACCTTTAACAGCCCTAGGACTGATCTTCCCTTGAGAAATATGAACATATGCAGAACATCCGAAGCTCCTTAGATGTCCCAATTCTGGTTTAGACTTACTCCAAATTTCTTCTGGTAACTTGAATCCAATAGATGAATTTGGAGATCTATTGATCAAGTAAACTGCTGTTGAAGCAGCCTCAGCCCAGAACTTTTCCTCTAAACCACTTTCTGACAGCATGCATCTCACCTTGTCCATAATCGTCCGGTTCATCCTCTCTGATACTCCATTTTGCTGTGGAGTATAGGTGCATGTTCTGTGCCTCTTGATACCCGATGACTTACACAATGAATCAAACTGGCTGTTACAGAACTCTAGCCCGTTATCTGTCCGTAAACACTTAATCCGCTTCTCTGCTTGATTCTCAACACTCAGTTTCCATTCTCTGAATTTCTCAAATGCTTCACCCTTAGTTTTCAGAAAATAGATCCATACCTTCTTTGAGAAATCGTCTATGAAGGTAATGAAGTATTGGCAGTCTCCTAGACTTCTTGTGACTGATGGAGAACCCCATAAATCAGAATGAATGTACTCAAGGACCTCATTAGTTGTATGCTTAGATCTCTGATAACTCAGCTTGTGTGCTTTCCCTAGCACACAGTTTTCACAGAACTTAAGCTCCTTAACTTCCTTGCTTGATAGATATCCCTCTTTAACCAGTACATCCATGCATTTAACACTCATGTGTCCTAACCGTGAGTGCCATATGCTAGTCAAATCCGTTTCTGCCTTAGTTACCAAAGCTTCATCTTTAGTAACTGTTCCTTCTAAGTAGTACAGCCCATCTCTGTAGTTTCCAGCAAACACCAACTGACTACCCTTATAAAACTGTACCCTACCGTCTTCTCCTTCATACCGACATCCAGCTCTGTCCAAACAACCATAAGAAATCAGATTTCGACCCAACGTAGGAATGTATCGTACTTGTGTGAGAATCACAGTAGAACCATCCGGGTTTATAATTATGGTGTTTCCCATGCCTTTAACATCACAGTAAGTGTTGTTTCCCATCAACACTTTACCTCCTTCGAATTCTTCTAATTCGAATAGCACGTCTTTGTTAGGAGTCATGTGAAAACTGCATCCCGAGTCCAAAATCCAATCTTCTGAACTGCCATAAAAGCTGGTCATGAGAGCTACACCATCCTTTACGAATGTAGAATCCTTAACAGCGAGGATTAGAGGTTCCTTAACCTCTGTGACTACATTAGCTGAGCTTTCTGGTTTCTTGTAGCCCCTGTCCGGACACTCCCGCTTCCAATGTCCCTCTTTACCACACACAAAACAGCCCTTGTTCCTAACCTTAGACTGTGATCTGCCTCTGCTCTTTGACCTTCCTTTCCACTGGTTCCGAGTTCCTCTTTTCTCAGACCTTCCTCTAGAACCAACGAATAGACCCTCTGAAGCTGATCTCTGTTTACTCAACAAACCAGATTCTTTGAGTTCAACTTCCTTTGCATAGGCAGACGTGACGACTTCACTCACAGTCAATGTGTCTTTACCGGTTCCATACTTAAGAGTATGGACAAGAGCTTCATACTTAGGTGGTAAGCTGGTGAGAATCTGAATTGCTTGATCTTCTTCAGGAACAATGATGTTTAGACTCTCAAGATCAGCAATCAACTTAAGGAAAACATTCAGATTCTCCTCAATACTCTTTTGTTCCTCCATTCTAAAACCAGCGAATCTCTGTTTTAGATATATCCTGTTTGGCAAGGTCTTGGTCTGGTAGTCTCGCTCAAGAGCCTTCCAAATACCCAAAGCAGTAGGTTCTTTCATCACTTTCCTTAAGATCAGATCACCTAGGCTCATACAAATCAGATTCTTCACTCGCTTCTCTTTTTCTTCTGATTTTGGGTCTGCCTTACCCTTTCCCTTTGTGTCAATTACAGCCTTTGGATCTGCTGCAGTCTCACCATCCTTTTTCACTGTCTCTTTCTCTGCAGATGACTCAGCACTCTCTTCCAAGACTGAAGCTAAACCCAGAATTTCCAGCTGACACAAAACCTTAAATTTCCAGAGGCCAAAATCTCCTTTGCCATCAAATTTCTCTACATCAAATCTGCCTGAAGTAGGTTCCATGTCTAACAACTATTTCTCCTTATCTTATTTTGCAGGTACAACCAGATTAACCCAACACACAAATAAGAAACCAAGGAGATATGCAGACAGCTCGAGAGATCTGCGCAACTACCAAAGAGATCTGAATTTCAGCAACCAAAACAGATAAGTATCGATACCTTTTCCTTCTATCTGTCTGTATGAATTCTGCCTCTTTGAACCTCCTGTCCCTTGAGAGAATTGCTTGTATTGTCTCTGTTTGCTCTAGCTGGAGCTCTGATACCACGTGTGAGGGATATCGGTTTGATCGTTAGAGCAAAACAGAACAAGTAAATAAATGATACAAGCAATTTGGTCACCCAGTTCCCTTTCGGTACGTCTGGGGAGAGGAACTCTTGCCTCTCAACTTCACTAGATCGAAAAGGTTACAAGCACTAATCAATCTCTCTCACTTACACAGGTTTTCTCTCTCTCTAGAAAAGAAGCGTTACAAAGAATAATCTCTTAACAAGATTATATAGAAGAAGATCTATATCTGGGAGGATAAACCTGAAGGAGAATATACACTCCGTCTATTTAGCTCCAAGACTTTATCATAAACCATTATCATGCTTCTGATGTATACGATCTTCCTCTTGTATTTGGGCTTATGTGCACTTCAACCCAAAACATCATTTCCTTGTATTAATCTGTGTAAGCCCATAATCAGCCCAATGTGACCTGGTTTGGCTTGGACATTGACCTGGTTTGACCGAGAAGACAATATTATTTCACAGTAATTTTTATGGGTATGGAAAATTAATTACTCGATATGGAAGTTAATGTTTGGTCACAGAATGGGCCGATGGAACCATCCACACAACATAACAGACCGTGTCGGCGACTTTTGACAAATGTCATTCCATGCACGTGAAACCCAATCGACTAAACTACCTACCGTACACGTGCCGTTTTCTTTACGCTATCAAAAATTACATCGAAGTTAGAATAACAGAATACCTGCCGTTTTAGTAGCTTCGTATCCCTAAAACGACACGCTGGCTAAGTTCCAAAAACCATTCTGATTGCTGCATCAGGCACACCATATGGCACATACAAAACGCTTTGTTCCAATCTTGAATATCTCCTAACCGAAACAACTAAAAAATCATCATATACCAATCACATGAGTTTGGAATTGCTAAAAACATAGCACGAGTAACCTATATAAGGACCAACATGTTGGAGCGAAAAAACTTCAATGAAAAGCCAAAGATGAAGGAAGTAGCTGCAGGGCTAGAGGGCTTGACTTGAGAGTCACAAAAACCAAACATCAGAGACTCTGATAAAAACCAAACATAAGCAACTTCGATAAAATCATTTTGTTGTTGTCTCCTCTTTGTTCTCCTGAACATTTAAAAACCAGAGTATCAAACATGACATTCAAGAAAATTTATGCTTGAGAGATCCTTGTAAATTCATCAATTTCTATGTTTATAACTCCCCTTGATTGGTATTAGAAAATTTAGAGATGGTTATTCAAAATTTCAGTTCGTAAATCTGATTCCTGGTTACATTGCTATACGATTATGTTTACAAAAACACGATCCGTATTGCTAATTGATTTAAGAGAACAATCTTTGTCACATTCCACATCAATGGTTCAGACCCACGAGCCAAATTGCTAATTAATTAAAGTTGGTTCGTGCAAAGCCAAGAGGACGGTACTTTTTTTGCTTAATAATTACATTTGTAAAAAACTTAATAATTAAAAACTTTTTTTGCTTAATAATTAAAGTCGGTTCGTACAAAGCCAAGGCACATCAATGGTTCAGAACCAAAAACATAAGAACTTATATTAAATTCAAAAGAAATGTCAATTGATTGTTGTGTGGTTGCGACGGTACCTTAAGGACTGAATAAATAATCAACTAACTTTTTATGTTCATGTAATTTATGTGCCTAAGTCCTAACTCCTAACCATAAGCATAAGGGAGGGCCATATGATCCGAGCAAAGGTATTACTCAAAATTAATAGTTATGTAGAAAGATAATTTTACTTGCACTATATTTTTTAGAGTAAAAATAAAAAAAACTATGAAGTGTGATTGAAATAAAAGTTCAAATCTATTCTATAGTTGCTTTAGTTTAGAATGGAATATGGAGTAATGTTTTGGAGATGTTTTTAGACTTCAAATGGGATTTGTCATAATGGGGCCAAAACAAAAAAAAACAACTCGGAACATTAGTTTTTGTTATCAATAATAATAAAGCATCAAAAGAAAACAGAGCATTTTGTGATCAGGAGCCTTATTGCAACATCTTCAAATCTGGATTTTCTTTTTAGGAGGAAATAACTGTTAAGAAACAAAGTAAACTTGCCTGGTAATATCAAGGAAAGATCAAAGAAGAGAGGAGAAATAATTGAAGTTGACGAAGAAGGTTGACCAACTAGTCACTGTTAAACCCATAAAGACGTTGGGACATAGAATGTCTGCCAAAATGAGTGAAGAGAAACATTCCAAGACTTGAGGTTTATTTCCTATAAAATAAAGTCTTTAAGGAGATGAGAGTAGACTCAATAGAGTAACAAAGAAAGAGAGAAGAGAGGTAGAAGATGAAGTTACAGGGTGTGTTCTTGTTCTTGGTGGCTTGTTTCTCTCTTGCCTATACGCAGCTGGTTAAGGGGCAACCTCGCAAGGATTGTCAGACTAGTTGTGGCGGCGTCGCAGTTGAGTACCCATTCGGCACTTCTCCGGGTTGTTACTATGCTGGAGATCCTAGTTTCAACATCACATGTAACAAGAGAGATGAGTTAATCTTTGGTGGCAATAAAGTGATCAACATCTCTCACAGCGGCGAGCTACGTGTATGGGTTGGTATTTCATACGCTTGCTACAATAGCCAAGGAAATTTGAATGATTCCCCTTACTATTCTTATAGCTTGGGTAATTTATCTCTCTCTGCCAACAACAAGTTTACTTTAGTAGGCTGTAACGCTGTGGCACTTCTGAGTACTTACGGGTTGCGGAATCACTCAACTGGATGCCTGTCATTATGCAATTCTCAACCGGCGGCAGATGGAGGATGTAATGGTGAAGGTTGTTGCAGAACAGACATCTCTGTCCCTTTGGATAGCTATCAATTCGTAACTGCCCCACCAACTCGCTTGGACTTAGAGAATATGACTTCTCTACATCAGTTTAATCCTTGCACCTACGCCTTTCTGGCTGAAAATGGTACTTTTGAATTTGATGCTTTGGAAGATCTAAAGAATATGCGGAACGTGACTAAGTTCCCCGTAGTACTGGATTGGTCTATTGGGAAACAAACATGCGAGCAAGTTGGAAACACAAGCTTATGCGGTGGGAACAGCACATGTTTCAATTCTACTAGAGGAATCGGGTATAACTGCAAATGTTTTGAAGGTTATGAGGGGAATCCATACCTTTCAGACAGTTGTCAAGGTACTTGTTCTTGTCTTCCTTTTCTCTCTGTTTTCCTTTGAGTAATTATTGTTTTCCTCATAGTATATTTCTTGTGTCCTTGGGCTAGACATCAATGAATGTACCACTAGTAATACTATCCATAGACACAACTGTTCGGCTCCTAGCACTTGTATAAACACGCCCGGAGGCTTCCGTTGTAAGTGCCCATCTGGTCACGCCTTCAGTTCCACTACTATGAGCTGCAAGCGTAAAGACGTTGGATGGACTATAATTGTTCTTGGTAGGCTTTCCTCACTGTTTCTGGATTTATCGTTTCCCAGATCAACTCACTCTATTCATCTCTGTGTGTTATCAGGAACCACCATTGCCTTCTTGGTCCTCGTGCTTGGAGTTAGCTGTATACAACAGAGAAGGAAGCACCTAAAGAACACCAAGCTCCGACAACAATTCTTTGAGCAAAATGGTGGTGGCATGTTGATACAACGACTCTCAGGAGCAGGGCCATCGAATGTCGATGTCAAAATATTTACTGAGGAAGGCATGAAGGAAGCAACTAATGGTTATGATGAAAGCAGAATCTTGGGTCAGGGAGGGCAAGGAACAGTCTACAAAGGGATATTGCCGGACAATTCCATAGTTGCTATAAAGAAAGCTCGGCTTGGAGATAATAGCCAAGTAGAGCAGTTCATCAACGAAGTGCTCGTGCTTTCGCAAATCAACCACAGGAACGTGGTCAAGCTCTTGGGATGCTGTCTAGAGACCCAAGTTCCCTTGTTGGTCTACGAGTTCATTACCAGTGGCACTCTTTTCGATCACTTGCACGGTTCCCTGTTTGATTCTTCTCTTACATGGGAACACCGCCTGAGGATAGCGATACAAGTCGCTGGAACTCTCGCATATCTTCATTCCTCTGCTTCTATTCCAATCATCCACCGTGATGTCAAGACTGCTAATATCCTCTTGGATGAAAACTTAACTGCAAAAGTAGCCGACTTTGGTGCTTCAAGGCTGATACCGATGGATAAAGAGCAGCTCGCAACTATGGTGCAAGGCACTCTAGGTTACTTGGACCCAGAATACTACAACACAGGGTTGCTAAACGAAAAGAGCGATGTTTACAGCTTTGGGGTAGTCCTCATGGAACTGCTCACAGGTCAAAAAGCATTGTGCTTTGAAAGGCCACATACCTCAAAACATCTAGCGACTTACTTTACTTCTGCCATGAAAGAAAATAGGTTGCATGAGATTATTGACGGGCAAGTGATGAGCGGGGATAAACAGAGGGAGATCCAGGAAGCAGCAAGAATTGCTGTTGAGTGTACAAGAGTGGCAGGAGAGGAAAGGCCAAAGATGAAGGAAGTAGCTGCAAAGCTAGAGGCCTTGAGAGTCGCAAAAACCAAACATCATTGGTCGAATCAGTATCCTGAGGAAACTGAGTACTTGCTCGATGTTCAGATCCTATCAGCACAAGGTGATACCAGTACCACTGGCTATGACAGTCTCAAGAATGAAGCAAGGTTGCACATTGAAGCTGGCCGCTGATGTTTCTCAGTCCAGCTCTGATAAAAACATTTTGTTGTTGCTTCTCTACTGTTTGTTCTTCTAAATATTTTAAAACCAGAGTATCAACCATGGCTTTCAAGAACATTTATGCTTTGGAGATCATCAATTGTTCTTTTTATAACTCCCCTTGAATTGGTAGGCTCTTGAAAGTTTAGAGATGTTATTCAAAATTCCGGCTCTTAAATCTGATTCCATGTTACATTGATATACAAAAACAGCCCAAGAAGAGATCCTAGAATTTAAAGAAAACAGAGAGAATTTGACATGCTTCGTAGATTCTTCAGTGCATGGTCTTCATCATCGATTCTGCTTGGTCTACCATAGCGTAGGCTTGGTCAAAAGACGGAGGAGGATTCATGAGCATGATTTGCGTTCTCACATCAGAAACGCAATCCCGTATCCCGACGGTACCATCTACGAACCCGATTTTGCTCTTGCTTCGAAGGAAATCGAGAAAATGGTTCTCCCACATAAAGTAGTTGTCTTCGTCGTTTTGGCAGAGTATAGCCGGATTGATAATCTGGATCGATATAATAAGGAGATTCGGGATCGAGTGTGGGAGATAAGCTCATACTTTCCGCCACTGTCACTGCCTCTTGTTTCTACTTTCTAGGATTGATTGTTTTTTCTATCCCACTATCAACCATGATTTTGGAATTGCTAAAAACATAGCATGAGTAACCTATATAAGGACTAACAAGTCATCACAAACGATATTACGAGAGAAAACTTGGATGAAATACGAATACTGTTGAATTTGAAACACCTCAACTGCATATTATAAAATTGGTGTTAAGTAATCCATAAGCTAGCTTCTACAGTCATCGAATGTAACTATTGCATCTACAAACACTTCTTTTAGAGCCCCATATCGTCTAATAACGCATTCATCTCTGCTGCTAGTGAAGTACCTGAGGTCAGAAACATTGTCTACAATGGAACAACACATCTTTTACCTTCCACCATATCATCCATTGGCATCTTCGGCTCTGTATTCCATCCCAGGAAGAATTTTTTTACTGACTTGTCGTTTGGAACCTCATGAGATTTTTTAGAACCAATTTGAGACACTGAAGTCCCGTAGTTTTCTGAGATGTTTCTCCATGTCTTCTCGGGTCTTGGTCCACTCTTCCCTTTCTATTACCGTTGTCGGGTCATCTCTTTCACCCTGAAAGAAGCAAAATATATAAACATAAAGAGAAGATTAGTAAAGCTAGGTGAAGGAATGCAAATGACTGACAGAAATGATGGGTGCGGAAATGGAAAAGCTACCACGTGTACGATTTTAAAGGAGTTTCCATTATCGCGTATTACGAGCAAGTCATCCTTCCTATCCCTTTTTCTTCCTCCTGGAACTGTCACCTGAAACAATCTAAACCTTAATTTGGGAAGGAAGATTGCCTTAGCATCTTTGAGCTACACACGATATTTCGAGAATTCACAACTCAAGCTATGTGATTCAGACCTAGAGGCATATATAGCACTAATATAAACCATCACTGTATTAGTGTAATAGCATGAAACATATTCGGCAAAGGGAATATGCTAGAACATCAAAACACCCAGTTGGCTATATTCTACAGTTGATGTTTGTGCTCAGACTCGGAATGAGAACTTGTTTATGATGCCTGAATATAAATTGAAAGGTAACAGTCGGTCATACCAGAACTCTGGCTCTGGTTATTGACTTTGTCTTGGAATCAATAACATAGATCTCTTCAAGATCTAGGACAAATTCTGGGTCGTTTAATCTTCTGTTCCGATAATGCTTTGTCAAGAAAACCTGCATAATGGATAGACATGATGAAGACACTTGTAAGAGACACTGTAACTACTAAACAAAACTAAGTAGTTTCCAATTGACATGATGCTTTGGATAACATACTTCCTGGTGTTTTTTTCCAGAAATGTTGTCACATCAAAACTAAAGTTCTTTCTTATTAATACATGGTAGACATGTTGCTCAAGAATACCGCATCAAAGACCTGATGGTATTAACATTAATGTATGTGACATGGTCCAATATGTACCTTGGATATCTCCCGCTCAGATTTGTACAGTGGATCTCGAGGAGCATCAATAGGCGGTTCAGTGACATTGTAACATCCATAGTCACTCATTGCACATCGAATATACTGTACTTGTAACATCATTAAGCAAGCCGTTATTAGCACCAAACCAAACTACCGATAAATATAAATTGGATGTAAAACATGCACAAACATCAAACGCAAAAGCGCACAAAATTGACCACAATCAAAGGGAAACTTATTAAACAACACCCAGCTGCAACATTCTGACTTTCTCATCATACAAACAAAGTGGTGGAAAAAGCTCTTACAGAACTTTTTGAGTTTATTTGTTCAAAATTTCAGTCTATCAGTGTTGGTAGAAGTTCCAAACAATAGCAAACTTGTGCAGCTCTGTGCAGATACAATTACTAAGTAGAGTGAAGTGAGCACAAAATGAAAAGCATTTATCTGTTTGAACGAAAGGAAACTCCAGAACAAAGCAAAGGCATTCCAAAAACAATAACCGGTAAGGCTAATATGACTGACCTTTTGAGGCATTGGAGCAAGAACTCTCGGAATTGAGTAAATATCTGTATCCGGAGGAGTAACATACATCTGCATCCACAGAAAAAGCAGCGTCTATATAGTTGAAAAACGAACCCAGAAGCTAGACTAATCGAAGGAACGAGCAAAATTGAGACACTGGGAATTCAAATTTCAATCAGAGAACTCACACACCTCTCTGAAATCATAAACATCGTTATCTGGATCAGGCGGTTTCCTGATAAAGAAATCGCAGTCCATTAAGCTGATTTTATGGAATTCCTCTTCATTAATCCGATAATCAACCACCATCTCCGAGTCCCATCCCTGTGTCGATATAAAGCTCTTGCTCTGCACAAAAGCGATATCTCCGTCACCGCCACCGCCTGCAGCCGCCATCGCCGCGGCCAAGGGATCGTACTCGACGTCATAGTCCTTCTTGTTGTCTACTTCCTCCACTTCTTCGTCATCCATGTCGTACTCGTCCGGTCCACCTCCGTCGGCATCGACGTCGTCTACTCTGACGATGATACCACGGCCGCGACGGGATTTGAGTGTTAAAGGCGCGAAACCAACGTCTGTTCTGAATGAAGCAAAGAGCCGCTGCGTGGTTACGGAGGAAGACGGTGGTTTAGTGGTGAAAGAGAGTAGAGATAAGGAAGGAGCAGCGGCAGAAGACGCCATTGGAAGGGAATAAAGCTCGAGAGTGTAGTAAACTTTGGATTAGATGTTTCGAGAATAATACAATAAATTAAATATAATAAACCTTTTTTTGAGAATAAAAAGAACTTTAATCTAAGAAAGCCTATGTTTGAAACTTTTTTCTAAAAGATTCCAAGTAAAACATGTATTTGTTTTGTTTTTTGTTTTTAATTCAAAACGCTGTTAAAGACGAATCTATCCTTAATGAATCAGGTATATTACTAAACCTAATCCATCCGAACGGATACATACAACTCGACCCGGATCGAAAAATAAAAAAAATAAAAAATAAAAAAAAACTGATGAAAGTATAGAACCAAATTTGAGATGAATTGATTTTGTGGGTTTGGGTTTGTGTTTGTTTCGGGTTTTGTTTGTTGTTTTCTTTTGTCCGATTATTTGATAATGGGTTATGTTTTGTTGTCGATTTTGGAGATTTATGGGTTCGGGTTTGAAAGTATAGAACCCAATTTGGGATGAATTGATTTTGTGGGTTCGGGTTTGTGTTTGTTTCGGATTTTGTTTCATGTTTTCTTTTGTGCGATGATTTGATGGGTTATGTTTTGTTGTCGATTTTGTAGAAATGTCTCCTAAGACCAGGGGTGGAATGTTGAGGAAAGGGAAATCAACGAATTCGAGTAAAAAGAATTCAAAGGGGACTTCAAGAGATTCGGCTTCAAAAGGATCCACTAGTAAGTGCGAAAGATATGCGGTGAGTGGCTCAGAGGAAGAGATAACGCCCAAAGAGATTACGCCATTTGAGGTATGTGATGAGAGTAATTGATTGTTAACTGCATCCGGTGTAAGTAGTATTGTGTAGGAGAACTGATACTCATGAAGAAAAAGATGTTAGCTATTAGGTAAACTGGTAGTACTTGGGAAAACTATTAGTAATTAGGAAAACTGGTGGTCGTATTTAAAACTGTTAGTAATTAGGAAAACTGGTACTACTGAGGATAACTGTTACGAGTTAGAAAAGCTGGAATTACTGAGAATGACTGTTAAGAGTTAGGGAAACTGGTACTACTGAGAATAACTGTTAAGAATTAGGGTAACTGGTACTACTGAGAATACGAATTAGGGTAACTGGTACTAATGAGAATAACTGTTAAGAGTTAGGGAAACTGGTACTACTGAGAATAACTGTGGTATACTGTAATTGCAGGATAAAGATGATTCAGATACCCTACCACGGAAACCTGCGAAATTCTTCTTCCAACACACCGATTATCATCAGATTTGCAAGATTCAAACCATGTGTTCTTTGAGCAACTTCTTGGAGATTATAGAGGGATTAAAACCAGAGCTGCAATGGTTTAAAAATCATCCTCAGTTTAAGCACATATTTCACATGGAAAAAGAAGCTAACCGTAAGCTTCAAGGATTTTGGATGTTGTTGCTTCGAACAGTTTGTGTGGCTAGGAAGACAATGATTTGGTTTGTGGTGAATGGAGTGCCTATTCAGTATTTTTTGAGATAACATGGTCTCATTACCGGGTTTTACTGCCATGACTACCTGAATGGGATTAATCCGAAGATGTCTTTTAGCAACTACAAAAGTCAGTTGAAGGAAAAGGTGTTTCAAGATATGAAAAAGGTAACGATCAATGATGTGAAAGAGAAGCTGGTTTCGATGAAGAGGAGTAGTCCCGAGAGGCTGAAGATGGCGATTTTGTATTTCTTAAGCGCGGTACTTGGAGGTAAGGCGAAGTCTGATGGAAATATCTCTGCATTCTTATTTAGAATGGCTGAGGATCCAGAGCTGTGTAAATCATTTCCATGGGGGCAAGTGACATATCAGGATTCTGTCACTGATATTTATTACTTGCTGAACCGTTTGAATGGTGCTGCTCCAAATAAATTGACTTTTCCTGGATTCGTCATTCCGTTAGAGGTAAACATAATATTTCTTAATATATTTTAATGTTTTAACTTATAACATATGAATGTAATGACATATGTCTATATGTAGGTTTTTGCTTTCGAGTGTATACCAAATCTCAAGAGATCATTTAGAGAAGTTATTGAAGAGGCACACAAAGACTGTCCAAGGATGTGCAAGGCTAAGTTCACAACTAGTAGTATGAAAGGTTATTCATTGGAAGAGATATATGACTCGTTTGGTTCTACTAAGGTATTAATTCTTAATTAGAATTTTCTTGATTTGGTTTGGTTAATGTTAACAACTATTTGTACTTTTTTACATTAACAGGATATTCATAGTATCTTAGAACCGGAAATTGAAGAAAAATCTCTTTTGGAGCGTATCTTAGAAGATGTACCAGGTGACATAGCGTTAGACGAAATCCCGGAAAGCTGGCACGAGCGTCTTGAAGCAAGGAAACAAATATGTTGGGAAGAATTGTACAAGTTGGATGTGGCTTCACGAGCACCGAAAGAAGAGCAAGTAGAAGAAATATGATTACCTCAAGATTCAGAACCAGTAAACAATCCGAATTTGCTTAAGCTTTTCAAAGATCTTGAAGATAGGCTGACCCGAAGAATGACTGATGGGTTTGACAAGGTGAATGATGCAACTAAGGTTTTGGACACGAAGGTGAGGCAGTTAAGGAGAAAAGTGAAGGTTCTTAGAAGTGAGGTAAGAAGTTTGAAGAAGAATAGTTGGGATTGTGTTGAGAGCGGTGATTATGAGTGTGGTTATGAGTATGAAGGGGAAAGTTATGAGTATGAAGGGGCTGATTACAAGAAGCAACAGAAAAAGAAGATAAAGAAGAAGCGACAGAAAAAAGAGATCAAGATGAAGAAATGCAAAAAAGAGATGAGGAAGAAAAAACACAAAAAGGAGATGAAGAAGAAGAAACGGAAAAAGGAGATGAGGAAGAAGAAACACAAAAAGGAGATGAAGAAGAAGAAACATAAAAAGGAGATAAGGAAGAAGAAACACAAAAAGGAGATGAAAAGAAGAAACAGAAAAAAGAGAAGAAGAAGAAGCAACAGAAAAAGGAGAAGGGTACGGTCCAATGGCTATGGTTGTTTTCACTGGTGTGGTTGATGAGAGTCCTTTTCCTCTAGTAGTGGAAGTCGAGACAAGTGAAGAGGAAGCGGGAGCAATAGAGAAAAGTGAAGAGGAAGTCGATGAGAGTGAAGAGGAAGAAGCAAAGGAGGAGATGAAGAAGAAGAAGAACACTGTTAATAAGAAGAAGACTCCAAAGGGTGAGAGGAACAAGAGGCCATCTGTGTACAAGAAGGATCCTTTTACAGCGGATGGAAGAAAAAAACCCACGAAAAAGGCAGGAGGTGATAAAGAGGTTGGGAAGAAAAGAAAAAACAGTGGGGGTGACAAAAAGGTTGGGAAGAAGAGTAAGAAGAATTAAGGTTCTTAGGTTCTTTTGAAGTTTTTAGGTACTTATGTGTTTTGGATGAACTGTTCTTTTGTGTTGAGTACTGGATTATTGTGTTTTTAGGTATGTGTTATGCGTAATGGATTGTTGTCTTTAAGGTATTGGTATTTTTTGTTGAATTCGATTTGGTACTACTAGTACTACTAGTAGTACTAGCATTAAACGTACTAGTATAAAAAGGCAGTTGAATTCTATTTGGTACTACTAGTAATACTACAAACTACTGTGTCTTAAACATAAAACACGTGTGTACAAAAATAAGAATAAAAAAATAAACACGTTTAACACATGCGCCGTCATAGAATTAAAAAATTAAAAAATTTTATTACACACAGTTATACTTAGACAATTTTTGTGTATTATTAGTCATACTTACGTAAACTTATAGTTTTTCTAGTAGTATTCATCGAATTAATCCATTAAAGTACATTTACTATCGTTTCGTATATTAAAATTTTTAAAATCACAATGTTTGTTTATTTCACATAAAAATGAGTGTTTCTACATATCATTACCATACATATAAGATAGTGTTTGAGTAAACAATGTAATTTTCTCCAATTCTGGAATTTCTAATAATTTTAACCTAAGTCCAGACAAATATACAAACAAGTAAAGATACATAAACTTATAAACTCATAGTGAAAATGAGGAATACGTCCAGAGAGAATTTCCAAAATATGAAGCATACAGTCATACTTAGTTATACCAGTTATATGTCTAGAGAAAATTTTCAAAATATGAAGCATACAGTCATACTTAGTTATACCAGTTATACGGTCCAGAGAGAAATTTCCAAAATACGAAGCATACAATTATACTTAGTTATACCAGTTATACCGGACAGAGAGAATTACAAAAATACAAAGCTAAGTACTCGTCCTTCTCCAGCTAAGGAATATGTCCATGTCCTCGTCCTTCTCCAGCTAAGTACTCATACATATGCCCTAATCCTCTTCCTCTTCCATGATATTCTCCACTTGATGGGTGTCGTCTTTGTTGAGCCGTTCCTTTCTTAATTTTGTGGGGCGGAGGCAAGCCGAAGCGGAACGAATTATAGTCTTCCGGAGGAAACATCCAAGATGACATATGGGGTACAGGATATATCGTCCTGCTATATGCCATTACCCATTGCTCCACTGTATAAAACTTGGAGGCAAACTCATAATGACGAACCTCTGATTCTCCGCTTAGTCGGATGATAGCTTGTATCGCATGAATGCAAGGGTACTTGTCTAAATAAAAATACTTACAACTGCAAGTTTTTTCGCTCAAATTAACCACGTAGTTCTTCCCATCTTCTCCAATCACATTGTATTCATGGGACGAGCTGTTCAACTCTTGCGAAAATAGCTTTTTTCCAATAAGTATTCTACTCTCTATTATGGTGTTCACAGTAGGCACAAACATCTGTGACTCGGGTAGTTCAACGGATTCCTTCCAATGCTTATTGAACCATTCAGCCATTTTTGCAATGATCATATCAATCATAGGTAATAACGTGTACTTCCTTGATTCTACGAAAACACCATTGACCGATTCTACACTGTTGGTGGTTAGTATGTTGTATCTTGCAACTGGAAAACAATATCTTGCCCATTTTTTCACCTCAACACTTTTATCCAGATACATAGCTGCAGAAGGATACCTTGTTCTGAATGCATTATAAAGTGTGACGAACTCAGCCTCTGTATAAGCTTCCGCGCATTTCATGAACTGCCCCGCAATAGTTTTTTTCTGGGTACCGCCAACGCTTCCTTTTACATTCTGAGACAAATGGTATACACAAAATCCATGATGAGAAAGTGGGAACACTTCACGTATTGACTTGATTAGGCCTACATTTCTATCAGATATGAAAACCAATTTACGATCATCCGATACCACTGGTTCTAACACTGATTTTAGCTTATTCATAAACCACATCCAACTTGCTTCTTTCTCACCATCAGCTACACCGAAAGAAATTGGATAATGGTGATGATTAGGATCTTGAGCCATCGCAACAATTAGCACTCCACCAAATGCATGCTTAAGGTGGGTAGCATCAACAATGATGACTTTTCTCATGCTTCTGAACCATTCAATACAAGCTCCCAATGCAAAGAACAAATACATAAACCTATGATCATCATCCCACTCCACATATGTTTTTGTACCCTCATTCATCTTCCATAGCATATACATATAAGGCTCCAACTTCTGATAACTCTCATATGGACTTCCTCTCAAACTATTAGCAGCTAGTTTTTTTCCCCTCCATGCAGTCGAGTATGATAAGTCAACACTAGCTTTTACTTTAGCCATTTCTATCAGATGTTTTGGCTTTGGAGTCTCTAATTTACCAGGATACTCTTCCTACAAAATAGAGGCAACTAATTTTGCTGTCCCTTTCCTTCTTTTTATCCTTGTACTTGCATCAGCTCGAGAGCATGTATGCATCTTCTGGTAAGTTACAACCAACCAACGATCTGAATTGTGAATCGCAACAACTCGTAAGTACCACTTGCAACCTTTATTTGCTGCCATGCATTTTAGCACATATCGTTTCGTACACGTCTTATTTACTTCATACTCAAAACAATTCCGGTGTGCAGCTATTTGAACTAAGACTTTCACTTCCTCCTTACTTCCAAATTCTTGACCCAAACTAATATCCACACCATCTTCCCATGGAGTAGATAGAAGACCATCATTATCCACTAAAACATCTTACTCAATATCTTCATGCATAACAAAGTTATCCTCATTATCAAGCTCTTCGTGATCTGTGATAAAAATAAATCACAGTTATACCTAGTTATACCAGACAAAAAAACACATAAATAGATCAAACAGTTATACCTAGTTATACCCAGTTATACCAGACAGATATAAAACATAAAATAAATCAAACAGTTATACCTAGTTATTCCAAACAGAAATAACACATTAAGTAAATCAAACAGTTATACTTAGTTATACCTAGTTATACCGGACAGAAAGAACACATAAAAAAAATCAAACAGTTATACCTTGATGTACCAACGCATGGTGTTCCAATGGTTCATCTGTGTAAATAGTTATCATACCATCATCCCCTATAACAATATCATTTTCTCCAACATCATTTTCTCCAACATCTCTTGTCGCTTCCACACATCTATGAGTTTGATCCACAACTTTGATGAGCTCCACATGCAAAAACTTTCTACAACCATCTCTATTCACTTGCATTAGGTAATTAAAAACGTCATCATCATTAGAAATATCTAATGGTGTCCAAAGATTCGAAATCATGGGAAAGTAACTAAGTTTCAACTGCGTTGTAACTTCATCTATCATGATGTTTCTGCTAATTCCATCAATCAACGCCGAATAAGTCACCTCCTCCGGCACAGTCCGTATCGCTAAAGTCTGAAGTCGATCTCCTCTTAAACTCCATCTTTTGTGATCACCTTCCATTGAGTAACATCCTCCATAATCAAAACATATGATTGTGCAATTCATTGTCCCCGACAAAAGAATAAGAAAATAACAAATATTGTTAGTATATAATCAATTGTATAACTATAGTACTATTTCAGTAATACCATTTACTCTCACTCGTAACAGTATTCACAGTAGTACCAGTACGAACATTTACACTCACTAGTACCAATTATTCCAGTTATACCAGTGATTCTCAGTAGTACCAATTATACCAATTATTCTTACAAATACTAATCATACCAGTTATACCAGTTATTCCAGTTGTACAGTTATACCAGTTATTCCAGTTGTACAGTTATACCAGTTATTCTCATTAGTACCAGTTATACCTCTGCAATTTCCTGCAGTTTCGGTAAATCCTTTGATTTCAAAATTTTTTACAATGATTCACTTGTTTTTCAAACTCAATCTAACCCTAGACACGAAAGTTCATAAAAACGAAAGTATCTAACCTTAATTCCAAAGACAACAGGTCCGGACGGGATGGCTTTGACGAGATGGCTTTGACGAGATGAAGAAGGACAACGAGGAAGAAGATTACAAGCCAAACTTCACACGATGACAAGACGAAGTGAAAACGAGAAAGAAGCTGTTGCTCTGTTTCCGATTTCGTTTTTATGTTTCTGGGTTTGGGAGAATAAACAGGATCCGAATAAACACAATGAGGAAGGTAGTTGGATTGAAGCATATGTGGAAGCTTTAGATAGTCTAATTTGTTTTGGTTGTTGAAGAATTTATGGGATATGGGCCCATCAGTTTCTGTCTGAAATTAAAAAAAAATTTCAAATTTAAAAAAAAATTAAATTAGAAGAGTAAAATTGAGGAGGATAAATTATTGGGGTGTTTAAAAAAAAGGAAGGATGAGCTGATTTTGTTTTTAATATTTGAGCTCTTTTAGATTATGATCCGAATAACAACAACAAAAATAAAACAAGGGAAAATAATATTAAGTGTATCCCGCGCAACTTTTTAACAAAATTCATTTCTCTCTGATTTTCAGTCTGGCGAGTTTGTTCATCGATTCGCCAGTTTCAGTCTCCTGATTGGTGTTGCCGGATTGAGCTCCGGGATCCGTTTATACTGGATTACTGACCCGACCCGAATAATTAATGTCGGAAGTGAAGGAGACGAGTGGTGGTTCTACTGGCGGCGAATCGTTGAGGGAGTCGCCGAAAGTCTTGACGGCCGGTGATCGGAAATTATTGAAGGTGGAGCTCCGGCCAGGGGATACGACGTATGTGTCGTGGAAGAAGCTCATGAGGGAAGCTAATAAGGTCAATGGGTTATCGGCTTCGGTACCCGATCCGCCTCCAAATGCTAACCCTAACCTCGAGTCTCGCCTTGCGCCGGTGAGTTAGGTGTTACACGAATCAACTTGAATATATACGCTTAAGCATTTGTTTCGGTTTTCGTTGCCGCTATTGAATCAAGCATTATTCTTGGAGCTGCATTTTTTTCTGGGGATTTGTTAGGGTTTCTCCAGGACCTGTGCTAAATTTTCCCATTTTCAGATTTCCTTTTGGGGGAAAATTAAAATGCTTGACATAGATATGTGGTAGGAGGAATTATGTTGTCATTTTCCTCTAAGATTTTCAGATTGTCTAGAGTTCACTAAGCAAACTCCTTAAACGGACAAATTCTTGAGCTTGATATATGATATTTGGCTGCCTTTATAGTTGCTAGCTAGATGAGGCTAACTTCATTGCTTCGATGTGAATATGCCGTCAATTATCCTTGATCTGGAAAGGAATTTAGTTTAGTTAGTTGCATTGAAAACTGTAGCTGTATAAGTGAAGAATATATAGAAAGTTCAATTAGCTTCTAGTAGTGCAAGAGAATTAGGCAGTTAAAGCATACAGTAGATCTTCACTTAAAGAAGGTAGAAGCATACGCAATCTATTCTTCTTATGCATACAATATGGATTCAAATTATTGTTGACAACTGTATTTCCATATCCAATGTAGGGGCCTCCAGCAGAAATTGAAACGAATGACCAACCTCATTCTAACCGTTTCAACGCTGTTATTGAGAAGATAGAGAGGCTTTATAAGGTGTGCTACTCTCTGTTAAAACACTTTTGTTTTGGTAGGTTGTCAGATGTTTTTTGATATTCTACATTCACAACATTTTGCATACCATGCGTTAGCACCGTTGCAAACTCTAAATAGTGTATGCTAACTTCAGAAAATAACTCTCAGGGAAAAGATAGCAGTGATGGAGAAGAGTTAGACGGTGCTCCTGACGATGATGAGTATGACACTGAAGATTCGTTTATCGATGATGCTGAACTGGTTAGTGTTGATATCTTTCATATGTTTTTATGCGAGCCAAGTATTTCTTGATAGCTGAGGCATCATATCTTTTTTCTTTTTTTCACCCCAATCCTTGTAGGATGAGTATTTTGAAGTTGATAATTCAGCAGTTAAACATGATGGATTTTATGTCAACAGAGGAAAGTTGGAGCGGATGTGAGTTTCTTTCCTCTTTTCATTTTTCTTACACATAACTCTGAGATGATCTTGTTATTTTGTATTTAGTGAGATGGCCTTGATTTTTATTTAATTAAAGAGATCATGCTTAAAATAGGCAATGCGTGTCATAAGTATTTGACTCCATACATATGAAATCACCTCGCTCTTTCCATCTTCTTTGGATATCTGTAGTTTCTCCTAAGGGTAGAAATGTAGTAGGGACCTTATGGTTGGCAGTCTTGGTATGGTAATGTCCTTCCTTATAACTTTTCAGACAAATATATAGATGTAGGTTCTGATATTCTATAAAACTTTCATGTAAAACATGCTATATTTCATTTACCTGCTATTGAATCCCTGATTACTTTTTACCACAGGGAACCTTCGACAACATCTAACCAGCAACCAAAAAAAAGGCGACGGAAAGATTCAGCCAATTCCCATGTTGATGCTGTTGACGTATCCAATAAACAAACCAAGTTATCTATAACAGCTAGGCGAAAGGTAGCACCACTTCTTGCAAATAACTACTGAATTCTTTTTCAGAGCTTGGGTCCAATGACTGATTATGTTATTGTGAAAGTCCAGGTTCAATCAACTGCTTTTGGGTCCTCTTTAAAGAGAAAGTATAATGTTGCAAGGAAAACACAGGACTCCCCTTTGCCTTTTGGATCACAAAATGTGAATGCGTCATTGTCTCTGGACAATGTTAAGAATTCTGATAAAGCAAATCATCAGTCTAGGAATACCACAAGTCACAAGTCAAAAGAAGCTGGATACTCTAGTGCCCTTGTAGTCCGTAATAAAGAAAACAATAGTACACTTGACCTGGCAAATGCAACAGGAAGCAGGCAATCCATTCAAGCAACAGTAAGTACATTTCAACTGTGTCTTAAGTTCATAAAATTCTCTCAGTTTAGTTGGTCTGGATTCCGAGGTAAACATGTTTTTTGGGGTCTGTCATCTTTTACATCCTAAGAAGGATTTCTCTGATCTTCGGGACTCTATAATGATCTGTAATTGGAAAGACAATTTCGAGATTAGATGGTAATGGTATTTATGTGCCATGTTATTATATGGCTGGCATCCATGGCTGTTGTAGTAGTTTTTTTGCTCTAGATTTCATCTCGGTCTCAGTTAATTTTCTGTTAATCTTTTCTTGCATGCATTTTACCTCGGATTGCTTTATAATTCTGCAATAGTCTGTATCTACTCAGAAAAGAGATGGTTCTAATGTGAAGTCTAGAACCTCGACCCTAGAGAAAGCCATAAGGGAATTGGAGAAGGTGGTTGCTGAATGTGAGTTTCAATATTTTCAGGCACTTATTTTCTACATGGAGGGTCAACTAGAATAGCATTGTGTGACTCTAACCTTATAATAATTTGTGTGATTATTTCAGCAAAGCCTCCTGCTGCCACTGAGAATCAAGAAGCTGATACCTCCTCCCAGGCAGTTAAGAGGAGATTGCCAAGAGAAGTAAAATCTAATCTTGCTAAAGTTGCCAGGATTGCGGTACTACAGCTTTTCTATTTGTTCGTTTCATTTTGTTGAAACTTGAAATGGTATGAGAAACACTAGAATGCTCTTGTGGCAGCAGGCAAGCCAGGGAAAACTTTCGGCAGAGTTAATCAACCGTCTTATGAGCATTGTTGGTCACTTTATACAGCTTAGGTCACTTAAGGTAAAAATTTCTGTTAGTGGAACATAGTTGTTAAGATTTCTTCCAAGGCCTTTAAATAGTTAGACTTGTTCAGGTTCCAATTGGAAACTCTTTCGTTCCATGGGAACGGAATCAAATATGGGTTTCTTAGGGGAGCTAAAAGTCTTACTGTTTGTAATGCTTATTGATTGTTGCAGAGGAACTTGAAAATCATGATTGATATGGGCGATTCTGCAAACCGAGAAAAAGATAATAGGTTCCAGCGAATCAATAACGAAGTTCTTGAGATGATAAAAGCTAAAATTTCTTTGATGGAACCACAGGTTCTCTCTCTTCTTGTGTACAAGTTGCTTCAAATATGCATTTCTCTCATCTGTTGGTTTCCTATCTTAATATGTTAGTGAAAGTATCATTACTTTTATGAAATCTGGAGTTCTCTTTGATAATGGTTTCCCATAGATTAAGCTCATCATTCTTCTGTTTTTAGTGTTCACTGCGGGTCAATCTGCTCTTTTTACCGTGTTTCTTGCTCTCATATTTTTCTGTTCCACAGGCAACCAAACAAGAAGTTGGAAGTTCCGACGATTTTCAGGACTCTGTAGAAAAGCCACATGTAAAGAAATTTGTCATGGATGTGGCACTGGAGGATAAATTATGTGACCTATATGACATCTTTGTTGATGTAAT
This sequence comes from Arabis hirsuta, assembly GCA_964056655.1. Lineage (NCBI taxonomy): Eukaryota > Viridiplantae > Streptophyta > Magnoliopsida > Brassicales > Brassicaceae > Arabis > Arabis hirsuta. Next base: position 20,739,932 of record OZ053305.1, on the reverse strand, counting down.
TATGATTTACTTTTGATAATCTGCCACGCCAATTCTTATAGATCTAGAACTAATGTCAACATTTTTGTTCCTGTTTTTTGGTATACCAGGGATTGGATGGAGATCCAGGTCCAGAAATAAGAAAGCTGTATGTCAATGTAAGTTCTTCTTCATTTCCAATAGCTTATTTTATTTGCTTCCAAGCTTTTCTCATGACTTAAATCACTTTAGACCCAACAAAAAAAATTCAAGGTGGCTTATTAGAACACCGTGAAAATTGTTTTGGATTTATCTTGCTCCAGTTAGCTGAACTCTGGCCAAATAGATTAATGGATAATCATGGGATCAAGCGTGCGATTTGCCGGGCAAAGGAAAGGCAGAGAGCTTCGTATGGGAATCTTGGGAAAGAGATGGTAGTACTTCAGCTTTTTCCTCAAGCATTAACATTTTTCTCCATTTATTTTGCTTGATCATATTCTGCTTTATTTAAGGATCAAACGAAGATGAAGAAGAGGAGGAAGCAGTTGGTACCAAGAACAGACGGGACTGCTCAGCCCAACGCGAATTCAGTTGTTCAGAGGCAACACAGTGGAGAGAAAATGACTGTTGATGCAAACGCAACCAGCACTTCCCTTATCTCCACTCAAACTATGGCTGACGCTTCTCGTGACAGATCAAATCAGCAGCATGAGAAGCTAAAGGGAAGCTCAAGCACTTGCAATCCCGCGAAAGAAACAAGAGTGGTCAAGAGAAAGGCAGAGCCAGTAATGGCAGAGAAACAAGTCGTTCTGGCCCTGCAGAGGCAGGAACATCCACAGGCACGTGTTATCGCAGCTCCTCATAATCCGAACATCCCAGAGACTCCTCTGGATCTGAACCTGCCAAGTTGAGTTCACGAAGATTGTCTTAAAAAGACAGAGAGATACCGGAGACAACAACCTCCCGTCTCTCTCTCTCTATCTTATCAGGTTGCATTGCACGAGTCCCCGATGCTTGGTTTCTGCGCCGGTTAAACCTCGTTTATAAATGTTGTCTGTGTTTAAATTTGCCGATACGTAGCTTACATCTCTACGTGTCTTGCCTATCTATGTAGCAGATCAAAGTCTAGTGTATAAAGTTACGATTTGAAGACCAACTCTTTTTTACTAATGCTCGTTGTGTAAAAAGTTGAAAACTAGATAGAGGCATAGAGCATATCCGGACCTCAAAAAAATATTTTAAAATTGACCTGCTAAAAAACTTTCATGTAAAATTGATGAATTACATTAAATGACATAAAAAAATTAAACTTATTAATGCAATTATCTAGAACGAGCAAACTAGGAATTGAATTTGAAGAGAAAAACTATGTCAAGAAGTAGGACAACACAGAGTTATTTTTAGATCTCAGTAAATTCTATCTTTTGATCGACAAAAAAACTATCTTTGGATTATTATCATAACAAAAAAAAATTTCACAAAATTATCACACCTCAAATAAATCCCACATAGGTCTAACGTCTGATGTTACGGTGAAAGTAGGAATTGCAGATATTTTATTTTATTTTACATAAAACTCTTGTCCGTATTATTATTTGCATCTCGAGGTTCTTATACGATTTCATTATAGAACAAAAAAAAAAAACATTTTATCATAAACTTTCCCAAATCTTTCTCTTCTCTCTATCATCGCTGTACCGGTTTCCCATCTCAAATCCCGGGAAATTGAATTGTTTCTCTGTCGGAGAATCATCATCGACCTCCGTTCTTACTTTCTCTCCGCCTCCTCCTCTCCGTCGCTCTGCTCACCTCTCCCGATCCCATTCCTCCTTCGTCTCAATCGAACCTCTCCTTCCTGCGATGCGGTGGTCTCTCCCTTACTGATCTACGATTGCGCTCGGTTAGCCTTATGAATTAGGGTTTTTCTACGCATCTTGGATCGTGCTTTTTGATGCGTAAAACTTGTGGACACTGTCTTCGTCGCTGCTAGATTTCGGAATCATCCTCCGTTTTCAAATGGCAGCGCCAAGGCCGACGGGGAGCCAGGATCTGTTCGATACGTATTTCAGGAGAGCAGATTTGGATGGAGATGGTCATATCAGTGGAGCTGAGGCCGTCGCTTTCTTCCAGGGATCGAATTTGCCTAAACACGTCCTTGCTCAGGTTCTTCCGCGAAATCTGGACTATATTTCTTTCTTTTGGATGCTGTTTTTGTTTGATTTTTGCGAAACGGTGGAGAATATCTGTAGTGCCTATAGGTTTTGAATTGGATCTTTGATCTGTGAGGTCGTTGGCTAGTAAAATGTGACGAATTGTGTCAAATTTGTTTCTCTGTCGGTTGATTACGAGGATTTTTCTTTCATTCTGGAGCTTGTAGTCCAGTTTATGTGATTCTATTGGAGAGAATCCAGTTCCATCTCGACATATTCTCAGCTGGATTGTATTCTGCACTGAACTGTTATCGGATTGTCACATCTGGTGATACGATTAACCTGCTATCAGATCAGGGCAGTGTGTTTTAGAGGGTTTTCTTTCTATTGGAGAGTGAAATTTGAATGCATATAGCATGTTGAATTGATAGAAAAGCAATCTAGATGTATCTACTTTTCTCTACCGTGCACATGCTTAGATCATTGTATGGAATGAGGGAATTCTGCATATTTTAGTTTTTAACTTATGTTTTATGGACTGTAGAGAACATATGCAGATTCGTTCGGATATAAGCTATTTCTGAGCGCCTGTATAACAACTATTATTTGGATTGTTAATGCTATAACTTTTTTTCATACCTTGTAGGTATGGTCCTATGCAGATGCAAAAAAGGCTGGTTTCCTTGGTCGAGCGGAGTTTTATAATGCTCTGAAGTTGGTTACAGTGGCACAAAGTAGACGGGAATTAACTCCTGAGATAGTGAAGGCTGCAATATATAGTCCTGCTTCAGCCAATATCCCTGCTCCTAAAATAAATCTTGCAGCAACACCCTCTCCACAGCCCAGGGCAGTTATGCCTGCTACACAAGCTCAGGGAGTTACATCACTACCATCAGTAGCGGCTAGAGGGCCTCAAATAGGTGGAACTGTAAGCACTACTAACCAACAAGTAGTCCCCGGCCAGCAGAATCAATTCAATGGGCCACCTCCATTTCAACCACATCAAAACTTTCAAAGCCATGGTATGCCAGTTGGAGGGACTAATGCGCCTCGTCCTGCAAACCAACCTCTGCCATCTGATTGGCTCAGCGGCAGAAGTGTTGCCCCCTCTGGGCAAGTGAATTCTCAAATTCCTCCGAGTCAGAGTGCATATGGTTTGACAGCACCTAATTCAGTTGCCAACCATATACCAACACAACATATGACCCCTGCTGTCATAAGCTCTACAACAGCCAGACCCCAAGAATCAGCGCCTGTGCACAAGCCTCAAGTTTCATCTGCTCCTTCAGGTGTTCGTGCTCCAGATACTCCATCCAGTCAATTGGTTGCCAAGGATCCCAAGGAACTGGCTGCATCAGGAAACGGGTTTGCCTCTGACTCACTTTTTGGAGATGTGTTTTCAGATTCTCCGGCGCAGCCAAAACAACATACTACGGGAACTACATCGACAATGGGTATTTCATCTGTTTCTGCCGGAACTGTCGTGGCTCCTGAAGTTGCACAGTCTGCAGTTAGGCAAAGTTCAATACCACTACAGGGTTCGTCGAGCCAGCGTGCTGTTGGTGTTCAGAATCAGCTTACTGGAAGATTAGGGCAGCCATTAGTTCCCTCAGGTCCAGCTTCTGGTACAGTTGGCTCTACTGTTGGAGTTGGAAATTCAGCTTCCAGTCAGTTGACCCAGCGTCAGCCCCAGCCCCAACCCCAACCCCAACCCCAACCCCAACCCCAACCCCAACCCCAACCCCAACCCCAACCTCAACCCCAACCCCAACCCCAACCCCAACCTCAACACCAACCCCAACACCATCCCCAGCCCCATTCCCAAGCCCCTTGGCCAAAAATGACTCCAGCTGATGTCCAGAAATATACCAAGGTTTTTGTGCAAGTTGACACTGATAGGGACGGAAAGATCACTGGGCACCAGGCTCGGAATCTGTTCTTAAGTTGGAGGCTCCCACGAGGTAGGCTACATTTAGTTTTTTGTTGCTTCATCCGAAACTTCGTTAGCAGTGGCTTAGTTTCCGTTTGAGCTTCTTGTTATAATGGTGAACGGGGATTATAATTAAGTGACACTCCTGTAGTTCTGTATATTTGTGTGTACAGTACTGATCAACTGCTATTTTTGGTACATCTGGAGTATTTCATGTTTTGGTCCAATTGTAGACTATACGTCAATGCTTATATTAATATTGTCTCCTTCATAAATTATTTTACTTTCCATGGGGAATATTGAAGACCCTTTTTGATGTGCTTCTCCATACTGTTCCTTGGTATTACAGAGGCTTTGAAGCAGGTATGGGATTTATCTGATCAAGATAATGATAGCATGCTCTCCTTGAGGGAGTTCTGTATTGCGGTCTACCTAATGGAGCGCTATAGAGAGGGCCGGCCTCTTCCCCCCATGTTCCCAAGCACTATAATACTTAGTGAGAGCATGTTTACCTCTCCTGGTCAGTTTGTGGCACCACATGGCAATTCATCTGTAGGACAGCCACATGGTATTGCAACACAAACCTTTTTCTGTATTACTTGCATTATTTTTCTGAAGTAGGCAGATTCATTTCGTGACCAAATATTGTAGGTTTCCATCAGCAACAACCTCATGGGGGGTCGAGGCCACCAGCTATTCCCAAAGGAAAGCCTCCAAGGCCGGTTCCTCTCTCTCCTAGTGATGGAATGGTCCAGCCCACTCAGCCAAAGCGTAAAATGCCTGAGTTGGAAAAACATCTGGTGGATCAACTTAGCAAAGAGGAGCAGGATTCGCTCAACACAAAGTTTGAAGAAGCAACTGTTGTTGATAAAAAGGTACTCTCTGGTTTCTCTCTGATTTTAATGTGTTAATGTGGTGAATTTTTGTGGTTAGCGTGAATCTTTTTTTTATCTGAAGGCATGGTACTGAGATTAAAAAAAAATGTAGATTTTGGTGGGCGATATTCAAGATTAGAAGTTTTGAAGTTCTTTCAACTTATTCTTGGCAGTGAATCTTAATTCTCTTGGCATGGAAGATATCAAACTGCCTCTGACAGTTATGCATAATTCAATTTTTTTTTCTTTTCCTTTCTGAACCTGTTTTGATCCTACTTATGACAATTTGTGTGCTTTTCCCCGCATAGGTGATCAGTTATCCATGTAGTAGTCTTTATTGATGTAACCTAGAGATATATGTGACTGACGTTTCTTTTTTCAAATTTCTTGTATTTTGGTATATAGGTGGACGAACTTGAAAAAGAAATAGCTGATTCCAAGCAGAAAATTGATTTCTTCCGTGCTAAGATGCAGGAGCTTGTAAGTATCTCTGCTTATTCAGCTTGGTCTTTTCATTTTAAATTTTTTGTCTTTCTTATTTGATAACCAGAAGATGTAGAGGCAACAATTGTTCTGAAGTGATCTCAAACGTTCTAGGAATATAGTTGTTTTCAGGTCCCTTCATATAATTATGAGCGGCCAGTTTGTATTTATAACCTTCTCCCTTCGGTTCCTTGGGTGATAGGTTTTATACAAGAGCAGATGCGACAACCGGTACAATGAGATCACGGAGAGAGTCTCGGGTGATAAACGTGAGGTATACAGTTTCTGTTGCACTGTGCTTCTTCTATAGTGGTATTAGAGATCCAATTTGATTACCTAACATATTCAACCTGTAATCCAGCTTGAATCTCTAGCAAAAAAATATGAGGAGAAATACAAGAAGTCTGGCAATGTGGGCTCCAAATTGACGATTGAAGAGGCCACATTCCGCGATATACAGGTAGTTTAGAAGTGTTATCCCAGAACATGGCTTACTCTGAATTATCTGCAAGCTGGATGTCTCCTTCAATAATATGATAAATCTCCCTCTAAATTGTAGGAGAAGAAAATGGAATTATACCAGGCAATAGTCAAATTCGAAGAAGGCAAGCTTGATGATAGTGTTGTTAAGGTAAGCCACATCTTCTATCTGGTCGATTGAACGTGATTCGTGGTTGTAGTTAGCTGAATATTTTCTTGTAGGAGCGCACTGAGCACATCCAATCAGGCCTTGAGGAACTGGTTAAAAATTTAAACGAGCGCTGCAAACAATATGGAGTACGTGGCAAACCCACTTCTCTGGTGGAGCTTCCTTTTGGTATAGACTTACCCCTTCTCCTCTCAAGTTAAATATCAAATTTAGTATCATATTATCTTGATCAGTGGCAGGAATAATAACTAGAATATAGTAATTTTAATATTCAAGAACCTGATTAAAAGTTGATGCTTTTGTCCAACACGAAACTCAGTATATTTGGCTTTTTCTGTATTGTCGCTAGAAATACTTCTATCTATACAGCTGTATACCTGTTATATATATTCTTTTGTTTATATTCATGGGATGTCCTCGAATTTACAGGTTGGCAGCCTGGAATCCAGGAAAGTGCTGCTGATTGGGATGAAGATTGGGATAAGCTAGAGGAGGAAGGTATGTACTTGCGGTTTAGATTTAGATATTGTTGTCGGATGAGATTATTGAGGAAGCATGGCTTTAGATGTTTAATCAATTTTATTGTGTCTTTATATTTTTGTTTTTTTGGGTGATCTATCTTCCAATATAGGCTATGGATTTTGCAGTTGAACACTTGAACTTTGCATCCTAATTTTTCTCCACTTCCAGGGTTTACCTTCGTCAAGGAGCTTACACTTGATGTCCAAAATATCATAGCCCCACCAAAGGAAAAATCATCCGCTTGGAAGAAAGAAGATGTTTCATCCTCAGATGCTTACTCTAAAACAGAGAAAAAGCCAAGCAGTGGTGAAGAGGCTTCTGAAAAGGAAGCAGCATCTGAACCGTCAGATGGTAAAAAATCCGATGTTAATGCTAGAGATAAAAACGGGTCTCTGGATGACTCTAATGATAGTAAGGGTATTGAAGCTGACGGTTCACCCCAAACTAAAGACACGAGGAGGTATGCTTTTTTTTTTTGTGTTATATAGTATGTTTAGGTATTCATCTTTCTTAACTGTGGGTATCATGTGCTTTCATGAAAAGGGGAAACTATGAGCATAATATGTTCCTACACATCTCGGATGATTTACATTGTCAACATTTTACTCAAAATTTTCAGTGAAAATGGCCATGACGATGGTGAATCTACTGCTTCTGCTGGCAAAAGTGCAAACGAACCTAGTTGGGGAAATTATGATTCTCATGATGAGACAGATTCAGTTTCAAGTTTCAACCCTGACAACGGAAAGGTAAACTGTGCTCATCGTGCACTATCTATCATTTTGCAGACCCCAAAATTTGGGGTTTATAACTAATTATTTTAACCTTTATATACCTACTGGAAAGAATCGTTCTTGTTATCGTCTGATAAAAAGACAAGAAAAGGCGTTAATATTGATGCTTCATCATCTTAATCTAATTGCTTTGAGTGTTGTGTGTTTCTCAGGACAAGGATCATGAGAAGCATGATAGTGGGTTTGGATTCGGGTTCGGATTTGATGACTTCAGCATTAAGCCTATAAAAACGGGTTCCATCCTTTCAAATGACTTCCTCCCTCCTAAGTTATCTATATTTGCTGATTCTGTCCCAAGCACCCCAGCAAATGCCAACGACACTTTCACCGCAAAACCTTCCTTGTTTGCTGATTCTGTCCCGAGCACTCCAGCGACAACCACTGCCTCTTACCCAGGCAAGAAATCATTCTTTGATGACTCGGTTCCAAGCACTCCTGCTTATGCAGCAAATTTGTTTCCCGAGAAGAAATCATTCTTTGATGACTCGGTTCCAAGCACTCCTGCTTATCCTGGAAACGTGTTTACCGAAAAGAAATCCTTCTTCGATGACTCTGTCCCAAGCACTCCTGCTTATAGCACGTCTGATTTTGGTGGGAAGCCATTTGCATCAGAGACGCCTCGTTCCGACAACTTGTTCCCAGGAAGAAGTCCCTTCATGTTCGACTCTGTACCAAGCACACCTGCGGCACACGATGACTTCTCTACCAACAGCTTCTCCCGCTTCGACTCGTTCAACAGCAACAACAATGACGCTTTCTCTCTATCCCGCACAGACTCGATGCGCAGCACAAGCGAGCCTGACCCATTCGCATCCAGGTTTGATTCTTTCAACTATCAAAGATATGATTCCTTCAATGCACAAAGCTATGATTCATCTAGCAACAACAACGCATCCGAGACACCTAAAGCCTCATTGACGAGATTCGACTCAATCGGAAGCACCAGAGACTCTGATTACGGTCACGGGTTTGGGTTCGATGACCATGACCCGTTCGGTTCTACCGGACCATTCAAATCGACGACAACTACAGCAGAGACACCACGGAGTTCTAATAATTGGAATGCCTTCTAGCCCAAAGTCAGGGGTGATATGAATATGATCACATATCATATACTTTGCTGTTTGTTTTTTTTATATAGTTTGAATTTACCAGTCGGAAGAGTAATATGTATCTTCATTTGTTTGTTTTCCCCTGCTTGCTTCATTTTTTTTATTGTTCATATATAATAGTCTTTTTCCATTTTTTCTTCTAAGGATGTTTTGATGAGAGTGTCCTTTGGGTCTTTGAGTAGTGTTTTTCTTCTCTTGTTTCTTGACTCGTTTTGTTATGATGAATAATGAATTTATTTGTCCTTGTGAAACAGAAATTTATGTTGTATTTTTGTAATCGTTTGGATAATTTTCAGATGTTTGCTATATTAGATTGAGTATTTTTGGCAATATTTCCAAATTTATATTATATATTTTCAATTTTGTAAATGGAATATTTTTTAAATAACAAAATTATTATTAAATGATACCTTATTATCAGCGTTCTAGACGGTGTCTAGGTACTAGACCCCCATAGTTCGTAGAGATTACTGTTTATGCCGTTTAAAATACTATGATATTATAATAATAAAATAATATAAATTTTTTTATATAAATCGTAATATTCTATATATTTGGCTATAAAATAATAAGTATAAATTTATTATTTATAAATTATGGTTATTTTTATATTTTATTATATATCTAATATAATATGTATTTTTGTAAAACGTTTAGACTGTCTATTAAATCGCTTAAGCTCCGATTAGTCGTTCTAGGCACTAGACTTTGGGTCATCGCTCGCTTATCATATTGGACTTTGTTTTTGTTTTTGTATGTTTTTTTTCTTTTTCTACTGAAATATTTCATATTTGTGAAGAAGATCACCAAGAGCAAAATTTAAAACGAGACTTAACTTGAAGAAAGTAGTAGATGCATGATCAAATAAGGTACTCAATCGAAAGCATAATTGATTAAAGACAACAAAAAGAGGAGTGGTTGTCTTGTTTGATTGATCTGGAGAGAATGATCTTAGGCCGAACCTCGGTTCCATTCACCAATGCTAGAGGTCCTGATCCGTCCTTGCTGCAGGTTCATCATGTTGAGATTGGCCCTCAAGTGTTGGCGATTGTACGAATTAGCGAAGTCTTCAATCGCAGACACATCAACTTCCACCGCTTGGGAGTATGCAAGAGTCGCAACTTCACCTTGGAGCATCGTCTCGAGAAGGTCAAGTTGTCTCAAGTATTTGTGCATCATGCGTGCAGTCTCGCCAACAAAATCGTCCTCCTGAGGGAATTTTCTTCTCAGATGCTGCAGATCGGCATCGATTTCTCTTTTGAAATAGTGGATCCACATGATCGAGATTTTCCTCGTCCATTTCAACCAAATTGCTTTGATCCAACTGACCATGCTTCCCAACTCCTGCCATCTTCTATGCAATATCCTTTGTTATGTTAATTGGGTGGGGTTTTGTTATGTTAATTGGGTGGGGTTGTACATGCAGGAGTTATTTGCAACATGTGAAACAACATTGACATCACTGCATCAGACATGAAATACATATGAATAAATCTCCAAAATCAATGAGCATCAATAGGGGAGATTATACTGTGAATTGCAAAGAGAGCAACTGCCTAGTAAATAACCAAATAACAGAATGAAAAGTTTACAAATAGATCAATAACTTTACTGATATAATTCAACAAAAGAAGAGTAAATAAGAAGTCACTGAGAGTTACTCACCCACAATGACAATCAATTATCCTCCATTTTTGCCTACCAAAAGCCACATCAAGTGCTAAAACATCTCTTCCACCAGTTCCTAATACCAATAAGCCACAAGGTCGAAGTTTTCTCTTCTTCTGCTAATAACAAGAACAAAACTTATTTGTCAACAAAACAACGAATGTACAACTAAAATATATCTACACACTCACAGCAATAATGAAACTAAAAACTAAGTCTCTTTACCCCTTTATGCTCTTTCGTCAAAGACATCCGTCTCTTTACTTCTTTCTTCAAAGACAGCCACTTCATGCACTTTATCTCTCTTCCAGATGTAGTACAATCAAACTCTTTTCGATTTTATCCTTGGCAATATCCAAAATCTATACAAAGTCGAAAGAGAATACATTAGTTTAAAACAACCAAATCTCTTCTTTGAATAGCAAATCCTTATAAATTGAACAGAATCAAGAAATATCAGCTAAAAGAAAAGTGAAGATACCTTGATACAACCATCCATACTGCTAATGGCGTGATTATCCAAATCAAGACTAAAGAAGTCCCTACATCTTCACTATTCACAAAATTCATCTTCCCTTAAATCAAACATTTATACATCTTCAACTGTAAGAGGATACGCTCAACATGAGCGTAACACATGACAAAATTATAACTCACGAGATTGTGCCATATGTCAATAAGTTGATTAGATTCTTACACATGTCAAATATTTAAATATATAAATATTTCATTCTGTAAAATTATTAAATGTTTAATTATTGTGTTCGATATAAAAATTGGTAATTACCAAAAATAGAAATAAGGTAAAATGGAAAATTTTAAACACAAAGTAATTTTACAATTGCATAAATTTTCTCTATGAATAATTATATAAGATATTTAATTGAAAACAATTTAAAAGAAGAGAAATGTAACATATAAAAAATTAGAAAAAGGAAAACAAAATAAAAACTATCATATTGTTTTTTTCTTTTTTCTTTTTGATAAACCGTGAGAGTTCCGTACTTTTGGCTGATAATTTCCTCGGTATCCATATTGTTTTTATTGTTATATATAGTCAGAGACTTAGCATATATGTAAACACATGTATGAGGAACACAAAATAACTGATCACGGAAAGAAAGAGAATTAGATCAAGGAGGATACGCAAAAATAAAGAAAAATATGGTAATGGTAGGTTTTACATGTTTGAAGTTTACAACATAAACATTGAAGAAGAATCGTCAAAACATGTATGAATAATTTAATTATTATATCAAATAGTTTTATGATTTAAACTAAATTTTTATATATCAAGCGTACATACTTTATTGATTTCCAAATTCTTCAAATTATATATGAGATATGAGAGTATACTTTTTCAAGTTATGCATGAGCCTATAATCTTAATTACTATATTATCTAAAGTCAAGTTTTATTATTTAATGGTATGTTTTACAATTATAGTTGTTAATGCTCAGATTTTTTCTCTTTGTTCGTGTATCTTTATATTCATTCACTTTTATTATTTTTGCTAATTCGTTCCTACTTCACATTAAATCTACATTTATTAGTAAAATTGATCAACACATAGATATATATATATATATAAATATGTATATGTGAACGCTTTATCCATAAATGAGTAAGTTTTATACAGAGAGTTCAAAAGATAGATGACCAAATCTCACTACATAAATCTCACTACACTTGCAAGTTTTTTTCCATTCTAAGAGAGATACAACGGGTAAATAGATACAAATTACGAGTCATGTCACAAAATGCATTAGGTGGTGGACAGAATATGGCTGGAAGAAGAAGTTTGGAAGATCAAATTCTAGAATTCTCATAAGCTAATTCTTATATCACAATATTGTGTTCATGGTCTTTTAAGATCAAAGTATGTGTTATAGTTTTCTCTCCATGATAGGCGATCATGTGGGGATCGACAACTTCTAGCTAGGCCTAGGGTTAGCTCTATAAACAGTGTCGTTATCACTGATTTTTGGCAACTAATCCAAACTCATTAATGATTTATATTTTTATAGCGATTAAACAATAACAAATGTTTATGATAATCATTTTTGTTTCCACCATCTTAGAGCAGCACTTCCATTGGACAAATATGATAATGTTTATAACAAAAGAGAATCTTCTGTTTGGCTGTTACTTTAGCATTAAGATAAATGATTCATAGAATGTATATGATGTTCTTTTGATAGCTGCATCCATGAACGACCTCCCATTCTCTACCACTACAAGCGAAATAGGCCCAGAGGCCACAGGAAAGAATCGGCCCAAACCGAAGGCGGTTCGCAGAGAGATCAGGACAAAGAGAGGTACACGTCAGAGGGCAAGGGGGACGAGTAACGGATTGTCTATTTAAACCTTGGCATGTAGTGATTCCTACTTTATCAGAGAGTGATCAAAGTTGTAGAGAGAGAGAGTAAAGGAGAGTAAGGGACTCCTTAATTTCCCTGTGTGATTTTGTTTCGAGGAACAACTTTTGTTTTATTGAAGGAAAGTTTACATTTTGAATACATTGTTTGTGAGAGTGACAAAGAATACGATCAATAGTCTATCAATTGGTATCAGATTCTGTTCGATCCCAGAACCATGGATAAACACTTACCTCCCTTGTCGCCCATCACCGAGGGTTCCACCGAGACTTCTGTGAAAACATCCGAGGCAGAACCGTCCACAGCTGATATGTTTTCCCAGATTCTGATAACACTCCAGGAGATGAACAAATCTCTAGCTGCAATGGCGTTCCAGCAAAGACAAGACAAGGAACCGTCGTTGGCCTCGGCTCACCAGGGTTCCTCCCGAGCCGCGTCTCTCAGTGACCATCGGTCCGGAAAAGCACCAATCTTTACTCCCCCGGATCGTACCATCGCACCACTGAGTCCAGAGCGACCGTACGTGCAGCTCTTTTCCGACCACCAGCGTGATCCAGAACACGCTCCCTGGCCACCGCAAGGCAGACATCCGCCACCGGAGCAGTTTCATCGCCCCAACCGCCACCTCGAGTTACCTGTTTTCGATGGCTCTGCGGTGGAAGATTGGGTGGCTCGCGTCGAACAGTACTTTGAAGTCTGTTACCTCACTGACCACCAGAAACTGGCGGAGGTGCGGTGCTGCTTCGCCGGCGATGCTCTGAAATGGTATCTCTGGCAACGCGATCGCGACCCGTTTCTCAACTGGAATCAGATGAAGCAAAGGCTCCTGACCCAGTTTGCGACCAGCTTCGATGCGTCTGCCGGCGAAAAGCTCCTGTCCCTCCGTCAACAAGGCTCGGTCGCCGACTACTGCCGTGACTTCATCGGTCTTGCCATATATGCACCGTCACTGCAGGAAGAAACTCTCGAGTTAGCATTCCTGAATGGCCTCGCGGCCCACATCCGGTCACGGGTTAAGACCTTTGAACCACATAACCTGCAGCGGATGATGTTTTTTGCCTCCAAGGTGGAATCTTGGGAAGACTCCGGGGCTCCGCCGACCTCAGATCCCCCCAGCTCGCGTCTGGGATCGCTACGCCAAACAGGCCAAACACAGGGTGGGGGTAACCCTAATGGACTTGGGCCTCAAAACTCCAGGCCCACTCCGGGCCCAACACCACTGTCACGCGTAGCAACATCACTGCCGCCTAGCAAAGACACGCGCCCACCGCCTCCCCACAACCGGTTGGTCGCTCCCTTCCGCCGACTCACACCGGAAGAGATGGCGTATCGCCGGACCAACAACCTTTGTTTCCGGTGTGACGAATCGTGGCACGCTCGTCACCAGTGCTCCCGTAAAGAGCTCCGTCTCCTCGTCGTTCACCCAGACGGCTCCGAGCTTGAATGGGCCGATGACGAAACATTTCCCGACGAAGCTACGGTCCAGATAGCCACCGAATTGGCCGAGCTATCACTCCACTCCCTTGCTGGTCTTTCTTCCCCCCGAACACTGAAACTTCATGGAACGATTCTCCGCGAAGATGTCGTCGTCATGATAGATAGTGGAGCAACACATAACTTTGTGTCCACTACTCTGGTTAACCGCCTCTCTCTGCCCATCGGCCCAACCAGGAGCTATGGAGTGGTCACCGGCACGGGTTTGACAGTCACGACGCAGGGTGTGTGTCACAACATTCAACTACACCTTCCAGGGATCGATATCACGTCTTCTTTCTTACCCATCGATCTGGGAAGTGCCGATGTCATCTTAGGCATCCAGTGGTTGGAAACGTTGGGTGATATGAAGGCCAATTGGAAGCTACACTGGCTCCAGTTCAAGATTAATGGTACCAAGGTTCGGCTTCAGGGCAACCCTGCTCTTTGTTGTTCTCAGGTGTCACTCAAGGCTTTTTGGAAGACAGTGGCGACTACAGATGAAGGACTGCTCATACACTATAATGCCCTGCAGTTGGCGGATGCGTCTACACCGCAACAAGTCGCTCCACAAGTCCAGTCCCTCCTAGACGAATTCTCTGGGGTATTTGATGAACCACAAGGCTTACCACCATCTCGTGGTCATGAACACATCATTACGTTGACTGCTGGAGCAGGACCAGTAAGTGTCCGGCCGTTTCGCTACCCGCAGGCCCACAAAACGGAATTGGAGAGACAAGTGGTCTCAATGTTAACAGCCGGCATCATCCGTCCCAGCACGAGCCCCTTCTCCAGCCCAGTCCTTCTGGTCCGCAAGAAAGATGGCGGGTGGCGGTTCTGCGTTGATTACCGGGCTCTCAACTCCGCCACTATCAGCGACAGCTATCCAATTCCTATGATTGACCAACTCCTCGACGAATTACATGGCGCTGCAATCTTCTCCAAACTCGACCTCAGGTCTGGTTATCATCAAATTCGGGTCAAAGAATCGGATGTCCCCAAAACTGCTTTTCGAACACATGATGGCCACTATGAATTCTTAGTCATGCCTTTTGGACTAAAGAATGCCCCAGCTACCTTCCAGGCCCTAATGAACGACATCTTCCGCAGTTTTTTGAGGAAATTTGTCTTAGTTTTCTTTGACGACATCTTGGTCTATAGCCGATCTCCAGAGGAGCATCACTCACATCTCCGGGCTGTCTTACAACTATTGCACACGCACAAGTTGTATGCAAACCGTAAGAAATGTCACTTTGGGAGTTCCTCGGTTGAATACCTCGGCCACATCATCTCGGCCAAAGGCGTTTCAGCGGATTCCACCAAGATCACGGCTATGGTTGACTGGCCTGAGCCAACGAATGTCAAAGCGTTACGCGGGTTTTTGGGCCTCACTGGTTATTACCGGAAGTTTGTGAGGGGGTATGGCGCCATTGCTAAGCCATTGACCACTCTGCTTCAGAAAGACCAATTCCAGTGGACCCCATCAGCAAGCCAAGCTTTTCACAGCCTCAAGCAAGCCATGACTACGGTTCCTGTTTTAGCACTTGCTGATTTCTCTATTCCGTTTGTGGTGGAATCAGACGCTTCGGGCACAGGCCTCGGTGCGGTGCTCATGCAAAACCAACGGCCAATCGCTTACTTCAGTCAAGCCCTTACCGACCGACAGCAACTGAAATCGGTTTATGAAAGAGAACTCATGGCCATCATCTTTGCTATTCATAAATGGCGCCACTACCTCTTAGGAAGGAAATTCGTGGTCAATACCGATCAAAAGAGTCTGAAATTCCTCTTGGAACAACGGGAAATCAATTTGGAATATCAACGATGGCTCACTAAATTGTTGGGGTTCGACTTTGATATTCATTACAAACCAGGGCTGGAAAACAGGGCGGCGGACGCCCTATCCAGGAAATATGAACTGCCTCAACTGTCTTCCTTATCCATTCCCACTACAATTCAATTGGCAGACATCTGCGAAGCTGTGGATAAGGACCCGATTCTCCACGCCCTTAAAGAAAAAATCATCCAAGGCACCAACCCGGATACGGCTTTCACTGTGGTCCAGGGCAGATTGCTTCGTCACGGTAGGCTGGTTTTACCGGCTTCTTCTCATTTGATTGGCCTCATCTTACACGAATTCCATGACAGCAAAATGGGCGGTCATGGTGGCGTCCTTAAGACGCAGAAACGCATCAGCTCTGTCTTCTTCTGGAAGGGCATGATGGCCGATATACGCAGCTATGTGGCCGCTTGTCAGATTTGCCAACGCCACAAATACTCAACCTTAGCTCCGGCGGGTCTCCTTCAACCACTCCCCATTCCTTCCCAAGTCTGGGAGGATATATCCCTAGATTTCATTGAAGGCTTACCCAAATCCGAGGGGTTTGAAGTCATACTGGTTGTCGTGGACAGGCTGACTAAATACGCTCACTTCATAAGCCTGAAACACCCGTTTGATGCTGCCTCCATAGCCCTTATCTTCCTCCATCAGATTGTGCGTTTACATGGGTTTCCGCGTACTATAGTCTCTGACAGGGATCCCCTCTTTACTGCGAAGTTTTGGACTGAACTCTTCAAGCTTGCGGGTACCAAACTGTGCTTCTCTACCGCTTACCATCCCCAATCTGATGGCCAGACAGAAGTCACAAACCGCGGTTTGGAAACCTACCTTCGTTGCTTTGCTAGTGAGAAGCCTAAAACCTGGGCACACTTCCTTCCTTGGGCTGAGCTATGCTACAACACCTCACACCACTCCTCCATCAACATGACTCCGTTCCGGGCAGTTTATGGGCGGGATCCGCCTACCTTGCTCAAGTTTGAAACCGGTTCAACATCCAACGCTACTTTGGAAGCCAGCCTTCGAGAACGAGATGCTCTGATCCAGGTCTTACAACAAAATATTGCTCGCGCTCACCAACTCATGAAAATCCAAGCCGATACTCATAGGCGCGATGTGCAATTTGCAGTGGGGGATTTGGTCTTCCTGAAACTTCGGCCCTATAGACAACAGACAGTGGCCAGGCGGACCAATGCGAAGCTGTCTCCGCGTTTCTACGGACCCTTTGAAGTGGTGGAACGTATTGGCCAGGTCGCGTACAAGCTGCTCCTACCCCCTGGAACGAAAATTCACCCAACATTTCATGTCTCGCAGCTTAAACCCGCCTTGGGCACCACCTTAACACCACTAGCTCTTCCCCCCACCCTCACTGCTGAAGGCACCATCGTCACCGAACCAGAGCTATGCGCGGGGGAACGCTTCAACAAACTCTCCGGGCAGCCGGAAGTTCTCATCAAATGGAAGGGGCTGCCTATCCATGAAAGTACTTGGGAATGGCGTAGCATCATACAAGAGCAGTTTCCTTCTTTCAACCTTGAGGACAAGGTAAATCTCAACGGGGGGGGGGGGGGGGGTATTGATAGCTGCATCCATGAACGACCTCCCATTCTCTACCACTACAAGCGAAATAGGCCCAGAGGCCACAGGAAAGAATCGGCCCAAACCGAAGGCGGTTCGCAGAGAGATCAGGACAAAGAGAGGTACACGTCAGAGGGCAAGGGGGACGAGTAACGGATTGTCTATTTAAACCTTGGCATGTAGTGATTCCTACTTTATCAGAGAGTGATCAAAGTTGTAGAGAGAGAGAGTAAAGGAGAGTAAGGGACTCCTTAATTTCCCTGTGTGATTTTGTTTCGAGGAACAACTTTTGTTTTATTGAAGGAAAGTTTACATTTTGAATACATTGTTTGTGAGAGTGACAAAGAATACGATCAATAGTCTATCATCTTTCATGATAATAAAATTTGTTTCAGAAAATTTAAAACCGCTTGCAGATTTAAAAAGTTTGCCTGAGCAAGTGAAGAATGTAGCAGCTCTTCAAGAGAGATAGCTGGAATAAGATAATAAACATAGGAGAAATGGGAGGTTTGATGTATAGAAAGTGGATTACCACTGTTTGAGTGAGCCACCCTATGGAAATCACTTTTACTTCCAATCCAATCTAATTCTAAATATATATATATATATACAACAAATTAGATAAGTTTTACATATAATCTTACGTATATGCGTTATAGGGGATAACTGATACTAATGTTGATTAAGAACAAACTAATCAAGCGTTGTATCTGTCTAAATTTTGTTAAGCTTTTTCAACTTTATTGTGAATTAATGAAATGGAATACAAATTGAGGTGAATTGTGATAATAGGCGCGTGGAGGACACGCTCTTGCTCAAGTGTTAATCCAGTCACAATCAATGTCGAAGGATCACAGTTTTTTTATTATTCAACCCCTTCGGCCATGAAGAGGACGAAACCACGAGGTCCACCAAATTCCTGCAAAACTCCAAAACTTGATCTCAAAATATCAACATTATCCGCCACTGCGGTGAAGCGGCTCTCTCGTCGTTGTTGCGTATACACTACTAGTTTCTCTCATGCTCCTATGCTTCTGCCCTTTTCACGTACCTCACTTCCTCATGAGTCGGCTATCTCCGGCCACCGGAATCTCTCCCCGTCTTCACTGCTCCGTTGATTGGGCTTCTGATGGACGATTACTGCCCTTTGGGTTCGGATTTCGGAGAAACGAGGTCCCGTTTAAGCGCCGCTTGAGATTTGTGATCAGGGCGGAGCTCTCTGAGGCTTTTTCTCCGGATTTGGGTCTGGATTCTCAGGTTATTCGCTTCTCTTATACTTCCTTCTTTGTATTCATCACCTTTCTGTTCGATCAGTTGACTGAGAGAGACAGAGTTTGATAGTTAGAATTCTATATTCATCTTTTGCGTAGATGGATCCCTGCAATTTTCCTGCTGCAAAGCTGATTAAGTGATCTTTAGATTATCGAATTATTTCATGATTTAGAACGGAATAATCAAAGTGTATTTTGTAGGAGATTAGCTGTTTTCACATGTTTTTCCAGTTGAATTGTTTAGTTTTGCATTCTGGAGTTTGTTTTTTGTTATCAACTGGTCTACTGACTTCGTTTACTTTGATCATTAAGGCTGTGAAATCCCGTGACACATCAAACTTGCCTTGGATCGGTCCAGTTCCAGGGGACATTGCTGAGGTTGAGGCATATTGTAGAATTTTTAGATCAGCTGAGCGACTACATGGAGCTTTGATGGAGACGTTATGCAACCCTCTGACTGGTGAATGTCGGGTGCCGTATGATTTCTCACCTGAGGAAAAACCATTATTGGAGGACAAAATAGTGTCAGTGCTTGGTTGTATATTATCTCTTTTAAACAAAGGAAGAAAAGAAATTCTCTCTGGGAGGTCATCTTCTATGAATTCATTTAGTTTGGATGATGTAGGGGTTGCAGAGGACACACTTCCACCACTGGCCATTTTCAGGGGTGAAATGAAACGGTGTTGTGAAAGCTTACACATTGCCCTCGAGAATTATCTGACCCCCGATGATGAAAGAAGTGGAATTGTCTGGAGGAAATTACAGAAGCTTAAAAATGTCTGCTACGACGCAGGTTTTCCACGCAGTGATAGTTATCCCTGCCAAACACTTTTCGCGAATTGGGACCCTATTTACTCGTCAAATATGAAAGAGGATACTGATTCCTACGAGTCTGAGATTGCATTCTGGAGGGGAGGACAGGTTACCCAAGAAGGATTGAAGTGGTTGATCGAAAAAGGATTTAAAACAATTGTTGACCTGAGAGCTGAAAATGTGAAGGATACATTCTATCAGGCGGCACTTGATGATGCAATTTCCGCTGGGAAAATTACATTGGTGAAAATTCCAATTGAAGTCAGGATGGCCCCTTTAGCTCAGCAGGTCGAGCTGTTTGCTTCTATTGTGTCAGATAGCAGCAAAAGGCCGATATACGTTCACAGTAAGGAAGGTGTTTGGAGAACTTCTGCGATGGTTTCCAGGTGGAAACAGTACATGACACGTCCGATAACGAAAGAAATTCCAGTTTCAGAAGAGTCAAAGAGTCGTGAGGTTTCTGAAACTATGCTTGGATTGAGTGCTGTAGTATCTGGTAAGGGTGTGCCTGATAAGCATGCTGATAAAGTCTCTGAAATCAATGATGTTGATAGTAAATCTGCTTTAAACCAGAGCAAAGAATCTGGAAGCAATGAGGGAGATACATCTGCATCAGAATTTAATATGGTGAGTGATCCTCTTAAAGCTCAAGTTCCACCGGGCAATATTTTTTCAAGAAAAGAAATGTCTAATTTCCTGAAGAGCAAAGGTATTGCTCCTGCTGGTTATCTTAGTACTCAGTCCAAAAAGCTAGGAATAATGCCAACTTTGCAAGTTTCATATGCTGGAGTGACAGACGGATATCAGATTGTTGATAAAGATTCCGTAAGAGGACTTGCGGAGACAGGAAACTCCAATGGGACCATTCTACCTGCAAGGTCTCAAAGTTTAGATTTTGGCAATGGGAAGTTTTCAAATGGAAATGTGCATGCTTCTGACAACACCAATACAAGTATATCGGGTAACAGGGGACATGACTTCTCTGCAGAGCCTATTGTTGTGCCTCCAAGTGAAAAATTAAGTCGCAGTGTTGTTTCCCAACCTGTTCGAGAGTCTCAGAGAAACAATAGTGCTTCTTCGTCAGATTCCAGCGATGATGAAGTTGGGGCTATTGAGGGCAATATGTGTGCTTCTGCTACTGGTGTGGTAAGGGTGCAGTCGAGAAAGAAAGCAGAGATGTTCCTAGTCCGAACTGATGGAGTGTCTTGTACAAGGGAAAAGGTGACAGAATCCTCTCTAGCCTTCACACACCCAAGTACGCAACAACAGATGCTTCTTTGGAAAACTACACCAAAAACTGTCTTACTGCTGAAGAAGCTGGGGCAAGAACTGATGGAGGAAGCTAAAGAGGTAAACGCTTTGCTTTTTAAATCTAAAAGATTATATATCTCTGTTGTGCATTGAAGTTACCTGAAATTTAGGAAGCCCATGAAAAGTTGTTGTTCTTTCCAATTTGTTTTCAGGCTGCATCTTTCTTGTATCACCAAGAGAAGATGAATGTTCTGGTTGAACCTGAGGTTCATGATGTATTTGCCAGGATTCCAGGGTTTGGATTTGTCCAGACCTTTTACACCCAGGACACAAGGTAGTTAAGTTGACATCAGCTAGACATTATCATCATCGGCTCAATCATGATCAACTTTGTTTTGCTTTTTGGGAATATCAGCGATCTACATGAAAGGGTTGATTTTGTGGCATGCTTAGGAGGGGATGGGGTGATATTGCATGCATCAAACTTGTTCAAAGGAGCTGTTCCTCCTGTTGTTTCATTTAATCTAGGGTCCCTTGGATTCCTCACATCACATCCAGTAAGCCTTTCGACATGTTGTATTTCTTAACTACGTCTTTGGTATTCTTGTTTCTTTCAACAGCCTTCTTATTTTTTTGTTTTCCATTTAGTTTGAGGACTTCAGGCAAGACCTCAAACGAGTCATCCATGGGAATAACACGCTAGATGGGGTTTATATAACTCTTCGAATGCGTCTTTGTTGCGAAATCTATCGTAACGGCAAAGCGATGCCTGGTAAAGTGTTTGATGTTCTGAACGAGATTGTTGTTGATCGAGGATCCAACCCATACCTTTCTAAGATCGAATGTTATGAGCACGACCGTCTTATCACCAAGGTTTGTAGCAGAGATACAAAGATTGCTAACTCTTTAAGCAAACGAGAACATCTCAGTGCATGTTTGAAAAGCTCCCCTGCATCAATACTGTTCTTGTGTGTTGACGAATAATATGAAATTATAGGTACAAGGTGATGGAGTTATAGTAGCCACTCCGACAGGAAGTACTGCTTATTCTACAGCAGCAGGAGGTTCCATGGTAAGCTATTCAACTTTAAACTCTGCATTGCATACCAAAAAAGGAACCTCATTGGCATCTCTGAGAATATCATCTCGTATATGATATGAGCGCGTAAACCTTTCCTATTTGACATTTATTAAAATCCAAAATCGCAGGTGCATCCAAACGTTCCTTGCATGCTGTTTACTCCAATCTGCCCACATTCCCTGTCGTTCAGACCTGTTATACTTCCAGATTCTGCAAAACTCGAATTGAAGGTAAAGACTTTAGATATTTAGAGCAAATATACTTTCTCTGTTAAGTGGTTTAAAACCACCCAAGAAACTCATTAGACGCTTTAATGATTGGAGAGCACGGTATGAAAACCCTTGTGGTTTCAGATTATAGCTGGTTGAAATGGCTTACGAAAAAATCTTGTGTAAACAAAAACAGATTCCAGATGATGCTCGAAGCAATGCATGGGTTTCGTTTGATGGAAAGAGAAGGCAGCAACTTTCAAGGGGAGATTCGGTGAGAATATACATGAGCCAACATCCGCTCCCAACTGTCAACAAATCTGATCAAACCGGTGATTGGTTTAGAAGCTTAATCCGTTGCTTAAACTGGAACGAGCGTCTTGATCAAAAGGCTCTTTGATGATTGAATCATTCATAAACGCCAGAGGGTACAGGTCTGTTTGTTTCAGTCCTCCCTCTTTACTGTACAGATTCATAATCTCTATAGTTTCACTACAAATCTTCACAAGGGAAATCATTATAAGAGTTTACTGGAGAAAATTGTTTGTTTTTTCTTCCTTTGAAAATCTTTTCCCCTCAGAAAATAAGATGATTATATTATATTTAAAGAGAAACCGATAGATGATCATATGCGCTTCTCTTGCTCTCTCCACCCTCTAATTTTGTATCCACTGTTCCAATTTGTTTTGCGTACATAAGAAATACTCGAAACTATTATTTATTGAAAAGAAAAGAAAAAACACCAATTCGAGTCGAAAGTACCTAAGGGAAAGAAATGGATTTAAGTTGACCATTGTTATATTACTCGACCTGTTGATAAATAGTTTCATAGCCAAAACACAAAAGGGAAATTAGGGGTACCAATCCCGTGCTTACCTTGAAGAAAATAAGGTAAGCAGTATGTATATAATATATTCACATTTACACATCACATATTAGACAACGCGTCACTAGGAAATGTTGTCGATATGCCGTGTTTACCTTGAAGAAGATAAGGCAATTGCCTAGGACCCATTTCAATAGCTAAATTTTAGGGTCTCAATTTTTAGATGTTTGTTATTTTAATACATAAAAAACTATTTGGATTAATATATTTTATTACAATCTTTAGAAAGTTACATTGGTTAATTTGTTTCTTTGATTTTTTTTAATGGATTTGTCATGCATATATTACTTCAAGTTCCAACTCTATTTTTCATATAGTTTTACGTATTTTTTTTTTATTCAAATTATTTATAGTAAAGTGTTTTTTACCCATTTTTATTTTATATTTTTTGCATTACTAGATAAGTTTCTAACTTTACACGTACATTTAATCTTTTCAAATGAACAAAAATAAAGATATGCACATAATCTTTTAAATAGTGTTTTAAAAAACAGTACTGAATATAATTTATCTGTTATTTTAATACTCTTTATGTATCATAATAGTTGATTTATACACAAATTAAAAAAAAATATTAAATTTAAATTTAGGGAGTACTAACTTATCAAAATAAATTAATAGAATATATATTTTCGAATTTAAATTGAATCGCATTATCGAATACCGTTTTAGACCCTGTAAATGCTTGGCACGGCAAATTGTGATTTATATCACGGATTTTTGGGACTCCATAAAATATTTTGTAGAAGCTTGGATGTATTCATCAACATAGAGAAATATTTTTACAAGTGTGTAAAGTCCTAATCTCATAGGATTTAGGATAAAGCTAAGTAAAGAGAAACTAGGAAATATACATCATTATCCTAATATGAGTCAGTTGTATTATCTCAATACTCCCCCGGTGCTGCAAAATCTTTGATGCCCAACTTGAAGAGTAGATATTGAAATGTTGGAGTTAAAAACGCCTTCGTAAGCAAATCCGCCGGTTGTTCCTTGGTAGAGATATGTTATGTAGTAATGAGCTTGGCTTGGACCGCATCTCGCACTGTGTGACAATCTCTTTTGATATGCTTAGTACGTTCATGAAACACTGGATTTTTTTAGCTATATGTATAGCGGCCTGACTGTCACAAAACAAACGCATTGGTTGAGTATGCTCAAAACCAAACGCCTGAAGTAAACTTTTCATCCATTTAAGTTCACAAGTAGCAGCTGCCATTGATCGGTATTCTGCTTCGGCAGTTGTGCGAGATATGGTGTCTTGTTTCCTAGTTTTCCAAAAGATAGGGGAATTGCCAAAAAGAACAATGTATGCGCTGAGAGATTGTCGTGTAAGTGGACACGCAGACCAGTCGGAGTCACCGATGTCATAATTGATACAGGTATTGAAAAAAATTGTGGATCTTTTTGTCTTTGATACCATAAACTATTTTGTAGAAGCTTGGATGTATTCATCAACATAGAGAAATATTTATACAAGTGTGTAAAGCCCTAATCTCATAGGATTTAGGATAAAGCTAAGTAAAGAGAAACTAGGAAATATACATCATTATCCTAATATGAGTCGGTTGTATTATCTCAATACTCCCCCGGTGCTGCAAAATCTTTGATGCCCAACTTGAAGAGTAGATATTGAAATGTTGGAGTTAAAAACGCCTTCGTAAGCAAATCCGCCGGTTGTTCCTTGGTAGAGATATGTTCTGTAGTAATGAGCTTGGCTTGGACCGCATCTCGCACTGTGTGACAATCTCTTTCGATATGCTTAGTACGTTCATGAAACACTGGATTTTTTTAGCTATATGTATAGCCACCTGACTGTCACAAAACAAACGCATTGGTTGCGTATGCTCAAAACCAAACGCCTGAAGTAAACTTTTCATCCATTTAAGTTCACAAGTAGCAACTGCCATTGATCGGTATTCTGCTTCGGCAGTTGAGCGAGAGACGGTGTCTTGTTTCCTAGTTTTCCAAAAGATAGGGGAATTGCCAAAAAGAACAATGTATGCGAGAGATCGTCGTGTAAGTGGACACGCAGACACCGATGTCATAATTGATACAGGTATTGAAAAAAAATTGTGGATCTTTTTTGTCTTTGATACCATAAACTATTTTGTAGAAGCTTGGATGTATTCATCAACATAGAGAAATATTTATACAAGTGTGTAAAGCCCTAATCTCATAGGATTTAGAATAAAGCTAAGTAAAGAGAAACTAGAAAATATACATCATTATCCTAATATGAGTCGGTTGTATTATCTCAATACACCACTCATTAATATGGGACAACACAAGTCGAATGACGAAACTTATTTTCAAATGTTTATGGGTTTTGACTCCTTGGGAGCTTGTTTGGGTTGGGATTTGGTGTAATAACAATCAAACATTTGCCAGTGACGAACACAGAATCACCTTGAAAATTTATCCAAAAAAAATAAACATTTATTATTTAGGTAGATAACAAAA
Source organism: Arabis hirsuta (assembly GCA_964056655.1). NCBI lineage: Eukaryota > Viridiplantae > Streptophyta > Magnoliopsida > Brassicales > Brassicaceae > Arabis > Arabis hirsuta. The sequence goes on along the minus strand of OZ053305.1, from coordinate 20,714,551 downwards.
AAAAAATTGACCAAAAAATTGTTTGTTTTTATATATAACTAGGTGAGTATCCACGCTACGCGCGGGTTTTCATCTCATTTAATTTTTTCCAAAGTTTTGCTCTTGGTTTTTCAAAAAGAATTTATCTAATCCTTTTTTTGTTTTAGTTAATAAATTTCATGTAGTTTTGAATGTGTTGTTACTTACCATGCTTTTACAGAAAGCAGTATAACAATATTACCGAAAACTATCTGACTGATCTTTTGTCTATTATGGTTACTGTGTTGATCTTGTGTTTATGGAATATGGGAGAAGAAAGCAAGAAGCATGGTTATTGTATTTGTTAGGGTCAACGTTTTCATTCCTCTTCTCCAAGAGAGACTTATGAATTTTGTATGACACAGCCCTATCACTATCGATTAAAACAAAACAAAAAAATCACATGTATAGAGTCATTCTTTTGCATTTTCTGCTGTGGGGCATCTCGAACTTCAAATTTGAGATTTTATGGTGTCCTCCTGTGATCAATTTTCAAATAAAACTTTAATTACTTTGGTTTTACATTTTAGTCATTCCTATTAATAATTAATAGAAAATCATACAAATAGTTATAAAACATACATTAAAAATAATACAAACAACATTAAATGATAAATCATTACATTACAATATAAAACTACATAAAAATAATAACAAAACATACATAATAAAACAGAAATTACAAATAAAACATTAAATTACTCATTAAAGTTATTTCGGCAATGCTCCAGAATTAAAATGATATAGAAATAAATTAATATGATGATATACATAATTATAGGGACTAAAATGCAAAAAGATAGGGATCTCAAATTTGAAGATTTGAGATTCTTGTTGGAGATGGCCTTCTAAGCCATTGTATAACGAACAACTGATATAATAAACCATGAAAAATTGAATTATAAATCCAGGAATTTAGAAGATGATGGTTTTGGTAAAGTAATTGGCATTGATTTTCATGAACGTGAGAGAAAGCTTGAAAGACAGTCTCGTTCAATTCATGTAGACAAGTTTTTGTAGGCATTGTTGATTGTTTGATTTTAGTTGATATTTAACTTAAATTTGAGGTTGAATTTCAAACTTTGCTTATATTTACGTTAATTTTTTGAGATGAGCTCAAACTAATATTGTGAAAAAAAGATTGTTAATGATAATATTGTTTGTCTCTTGCCTCGTTGATTTAAAGTCATAGTTCAAATTTTAAAACTTTTGTTTTAGAAAGTAGATTATTGCACAAATTGTATAAATTTATAGTGTCCCAATATAAAAGTTTCTAATACAATGAAACACGGAGGAGGTTATCCGTTAACCAAACACAAAACGGAGGTTATCTATATCCACCTCAATTCTAAGTGAAGATTGTGTATTTCAGAACATTACTAAAGAATATCTATTCTTGCTTTCTTCCAAATGTGGAAATATAGAGTCTGATGTATAGCACAATTCATAAACAATTGTCCCGAACGCGTATTTTTTCAACGCACTTTTTTACGTACAACATACGCTCCTACAAAGACAACTCCAACACAAAATAAGTTTCTTACGCTGCTTCAACTCTAGTTTAAGCATTGTTGCCAATGGAAGTGAAGAATTCCTATTCTAAAGCAAACGCTCTACAATAACGCCTGGTACTTGGTTTCCGCTTAATTTCTCTTTCTCTCCAACTCTATCTCCTCCACAATCCTCTCCCAACTGCCACCACTTCACATCTTGAGAAAGGAAGACCATTGTTTAGCAATAGCAGTAGCTAGGTAGTGCTAAAGCACCACTATACTACCTGCAATTTAAGTCATAATGATCAAAGTCAGCGTAGAGAGAAAAAATGTATCACCAAGAACATAAGTTGAAGGAGATAAGAATGAGATTCCAGAGAGAATCGGAAAACATATAAAAAAACAAAAAATTCAATCCAAGTTAAACCTAAGTTCTTTCAATTCCATCGAGATTTCTAAGATGGAAGTCTCCGTCTTTGAACCTTTTATACCAGTGGCTTAACTGATTTTGATCCAACAAAGAACTTAAGTTCAACTTAAACACCGTTCCGAACAGAGATAAATTTTGAGTCGAAACCAACCACAAACCTTATACATGGAAAGCAAAAGCGACTATAGCACAAACAATTGAAACGAAGAAAATGCAGTAGACATTAACGGGAGCTTACTGACCATTAGGAACCTCTTGCTGTAGTTGGGATGTCTGAACATGTTTTGTTTGCTGATAAATGCATCACATGGTAAACCAAAGGTGGCTACTCTACAGCAGAGTAAGAGAAAAAGAAAGAAAGGGAAAAAAATTCAAGGTTTGAGATATTCAAATTTGATAGTTAGTTACATGATGAATTGACATTTATAGAGGTCTAAAGCAACTGCGTAGTTTCAAGTATCCCAATTGAAATGAGACAAATCCCACAATTGCTCTATCTTATTCCCCAATGAAAAGTACACATCTATGGAAGAACAGACAACTGAAATTTGGTAACCAACTTACCAGAAATACTCATATATATTTGCTCTAAAGATTTAGACCAACATATAAATAATTTCACTTCCTTTGCTCTCCAAGTCTTTTCGTAAGCACTCAGTGAGAAATTTCCATCCAAATCTCCAAACTGGAGAAGATATAAGAGCTTGTAAATAAAAGTATGGTTTAACATAATCACTTTGGATTTGGTCTTAAGCATATATTTTGAATATGTACCAGCTATGTTGAAACAATTGTCAAAACAGAAGAGAGAAAAGTGCAGCATTGCATTAAGTAGTATATGAGGTGAAGAGGCTCTTCCATTGTTAAAGTCTTAAAGACGACTACAAATTAAAATATTGAATTAGTTTGAAACCACCCTGATCAAAACACATAAAACAAACATCTCACCCATTCAAAGCCTCACCTCAGACTTACGCCATTGCTACTATCTGACCTGCGATATACGTGTGCATTAAAAAAAAGATAGGTTGCAAAATATTATTATCTTCCCCTAACCACTACAACACCATTTTCTCATTCATAACTTCAACCTTATTACAAGAACAGAAAGAGAATATGACTGGTTGTGGGTTTGATTTTTCTCGAAACTTGTGCTTACTTTGTCTTTAGACCCACAAACTTATCCTCACCACAACCCAATTCATGAAACTAACTTCTACTATAACCTGTGATCATTCATTTTGTTTGACGTAACAGAGAAATACATAGACAATTGTTTTTGCAGATAGACTTAGGAACATGAACTATGAATGTATATTTACTGGAAAAACTGATGATAAGACAATTGATTACCTTATGCGATTTCTTAGCTTGTTCTTTCCCTTTGTAGTCTGGATCATAATATCCTAATAGAAACTCCCAAATCACACTTATAGTTGAGGTTGATCCCTGAAAAATAAACCAAGTGAACAGCACAAACAAGGAAAAGATCAATGATAGCTGCAAGACAGAGATAGAAAAGCTTGTTATTGTACCAACTACCAAGAGACTTTAGTTGGGCAAACATTTGATTTCTTCCCATTTGAGTTTCAGATGGTGAGGCTATTTATATCAAATAAGTAAGATTTGTAGATCATTCACTGATGATTAGTCCTCACGTAGAGGCACACCTGCATATACATTCATTCACATGTAGTAGTCATAAAATTATATGTGATTGACAAGAGGATCATGTTGATTACTACTGTTTCTTCTAATGGTATTACTTAATTCCAACTTGAGGAGAAGAATTCCAAATATCCCAGAGGCAAGGAGCAAGTATGTCCATGACCTGAAATATATATGTAAACGTTTGTCCGATTAGATTTGACAAAATTCTTGGAGAAACTTAATGATGTATCGCAAGAATCCCTCTATTGTCATCTTTATATAGAAGGGTTTTCCAAAATGGAAATCACATACATCTATAATAAAAAAACTACACCATACAATCATCAACTTTGGCGCAATATACATGAAAAGAGTGTGTGAGGAAAAGCGATTTGCTACTAAATATATTTGATTAAATACCATCAATACAAACTAATACAATGAAAACCAAAAAGTCTACTATATGAAAGCACTATCACCATTTGAGATTACCATGTTCATTTCCCTGCTTTGTGACTCACTAATCAGAAGAAATACAATACTCTGCTACCATTTGACATGGATTGTACACATTTCCGGAATTAAGATCGAGAGAGGATTGAGGATTTTACCAGAAGCGAGAAGTGCAAACAAAACACCCCAATTGTTCGTGTGAATAGTCATATCTCCGGAAGAGGAGGCAAACGAAGAGAAGAGAAGCATTACGAGTAGAAGAATCTTCATTTTGAGGAAGAAAAACTGCAAAAGGAACTGAAATTGATAATGGGTTTTCCGAATCTAATCATATGCTTTCTCAGATGGGGAAATGAGTCTGATACAGATTTCACAAAGATCTATTGAAAGAATTTACGAGTACTCGGCGCCGGCGATGGAACTCCAGTCAAAAACTCAACTTGTTGGCTGTGAGATAGGGAGGCGTGGAATGAAACGGAAAAGATGGGCGGAGACGATAACTAAGGTTGTAAATGGTGTGACATATAATTTTTTTTTTTTTTTTTTGCCAGATTCTACGTTCAGCAATTCAACAAAAAATATATTATAAAATTTAGTTAAATTTAGCTAAATTCAATAATTTTTTCCAACACCAAATAATATATAAGTATGTTTGTTTTGGATAATAGGTTGAATAACAATAATATTTGAATTAGACAATAATATTTAAGAGATCGCATCGAAACTATTTTTTGAAAAATGAATCGGATAATATAAATATAATATATATGATTTCGGATATTTAAAATCATTATCAAACACCTAAAGATTTTATCATATTTGGATAATTCATGTATAAACAAATAATTTTAGATAATTTATAGATGTTTTGTTTTCTAAAAATAATAAATTAATTATCGTAATTGTAGAACTTTTAGATAATTTAGATAGTTTTTTTACTTTTTTTTTTAAAAAAGATCGTGTTTATGTATTTTAAGTTTATTTTTTTTTGTTTGGTTTGATACGATTTTTTTCGTAATTTTTTGTGCTAATATATTTTAAAGAAAACAGAAGAATGTTTTGAACAAAAAATTTAACTATTAGCGTAAATTTTACTAATACAAAATTTTGGATTAATTTGCTCTATTTGTAAGATAAATTCATCTTTAATTTTTTAATTGTAATTTTTCTCATTAAATTGTGTTGGTATTTTATGTTTAATAAAAATTTTAAATATAAATGTAAAAGCTAATAGTTTGTTAGTTTATTTAACTAATAAAATTATTTAACTAATTTTTATAGGTTTATATAAATATTATCTTAAACCAAAAAATCAGTCAGATTCAACTGTTACTATTTACATTTCAAGATATTCTGATAGATTTTGCAAAAAATCACTATAAATTCAGCCAGCAATTCAGCAAAATTCAGCCATATTCCGTTATTATCATTTAGACCCTAAGTCGACTTTATTCACAGAAACGGTCAATGCCAAGTACACATGTGAGATAAGTTCCAGACACACACAATGCCTTGTTTCTCTTGTCCCGCATTCCCGATTTCCTCAATTTACCCTTCTATGCCTTTTGGTGTTAATGTCCTTGTTTTCTTTTGCGAGCAGCTTCTTTAAAATCCAGAACCGGTTCTCGTTTGAAAGTTTCCAGAATTCTTAAGAATCCCATATGTGTCAGCTTGTGATTGGTTTGGATTAAAAAAAAAAAAATACAGACGCAAAAGATTTTTTCATCTCACGATTTCTCTCTCTGGTCTCTCTCTGTGAAGGCGAAATCGAACTATCTTCAGGTTTAATTTCTTCTCAATCAAATATAGAAGAAAGTAACGATCAATTTATCTTTCTTATTTTTATTTTTATGAAATCCCCTCTCCGTGCGATATGTGAGACAAAAGATTTTACATTCCTTCTACTTTTGTTCGATCGGCGAAAGTTAAACCCTTTATGCGTTCGAATTGGTTTGGAAAAGCATACTAAATCCTTATAAACAAAATTCTAATGAAAATCTTATTCTTTCGTTTGTATGGTATATCCGTTGAAAATGAATTGAAGATCAATGGAAAAAGAAAAAAAAAATTGATTTAGGCAGCCTTTTTTTTTTAATTCTAATATGTTTTTACCTTTTTAATTTCTAAATAGTGTCTATATTTAGAAGAAATATAAAGAATTTTAATGCTTATATGAATTGTCAATAGAGAAAACGAAAAATATAAAGAAAAAGAAATAGAATTGGATAAGAAGTGTCTAGAGAAAAAAAAAATATAAAGAAAAAGAAATAGAATTGGATAAGAAGTATCTAGACAAAAAAAGACAAATAGAGAAAGATAAATACGATGTTAGAACAAGTATGACGGTAATTTGGAAAAAAAAAATGTCAAAAGACAAAATTCGAAATTGGGATATATTTTGCTAAAATCTGAGGGAGATAAGAAGACTAATCCTATTGAAGTTCACTAATGAGTGGCTTAAAGCACATGACCATTGCATCGTTTGTAGGTAAATCCTTCGATGCGGATCGAGCTTAGACAATTCCTAACATTCTTGTCAATTTGTTTTAACTATTCAATTAGGAGAAGTAGGGGCTTCACCTTGTCGACATTGATTGTGCTCTCACCATATGTAATTTAAGTACGTATTCGAGCTGCCTTTTGGCCAAATAAAATTTATTGAGTCTTCAAATTTTTGATCAAAAAACTCAACAAATAACTTTAAGAAAATGATGGTTTAATATAGGCGCCTAAAAACATAAAAGCAAACATATGTGTGCCAATATCTCTTCTACATTATTTGAGAAGTGATTTGTGAGAAAATGTTTATTTGTCATCTCCACAATCATTCTCACCAAAATAATGTGATATAACTTGAAAATAATGTGACATGACATTTTTGAATCAATTAAAAAATATTCTCACAAATAAATTTATATATGTTTCCATAAATAAATCAAAAGAGTTTTAATTAATATTTATGAGATTTTCGTTTTTCATTCTAAAATTATATATAAACTTTCGTTTTTCATCTGAAAATAGTTTAGAAATTGATTATTGTAATAACAAAATTCTAAAGCATTTTTATAGAATATATATTCTTTTCTCAATTAAGAATAAAGACTGACCAAAGTTTTAAAAGATTGTTTGATATGTTTTGTAAAAACAACTTCCCAAATATATAACAACAAACATAATTTTGAAAGATTTTTTTAACACAAGACAATTTGAAAATAATAAAATATTATTTAATTCGAAACTAACAAAAAAAACATTTTTAATCCGTGTTTCATTTATCAAAATTTATGATTATATATTTGAATGTTTTAAAATATTAAATAATTTATTTATATTCTAAATTCTACTTAAAATATTCGGACAAGCCAAATTTAACATAATTTATACCTATGATACAATTTAAACAAATATGAGTTCTACATATTAATTTAACAAATAAATACTCTTTAAACTATTGTTCTGAATAATTTCTATTATTATAGTAAATTTCATATTTTATATATAAAGTTATAAGCAAATAATAAAATATCAGTGTGAATATTTTTATAATTTATGTAAAAGTAAAAATAATAATGTTTAATCTAAATTTCCAAATTCAATATTCAATATAACAAAAAACAATATTGATCTAAGACCTATTCGAATAAAGAATATTTTGATTAAAATGCAAACACAAACCAAAATCAAATCATACAATATTATCCATCATAGATATTTTCATTTTAGATATTTTTATTGACAAATAGAATAATTTACACGAGTTTAACCAAATAGATATTGAACACAGTTGATCATAATATGTCGTTTCTATCAATTTTTCAAGCTATATAAGAATTTACATACACAGTAGTAGTTTGGTGCAATGTGTTAACAGCAAGGTTGATATTACAACATCAATAGAAATGGAAAAATGTTTAGAAAGACAAAATCTTACTTGCTTATTAAAAGAGAATTGTAAATTAACATATTGTCAATGTTATTAATGAAATTAGAATTTATGCAAACAAACTAAAAAATAAAAATAACATTATTTCATATAAAAAAAATTGAACTTAAATCCAAATTAAATATCATTAGCCATTTTTAACAACGAAATAATACCTTTTAGTTTATATGATTTCTTAAACATATTTAACCGATATAATGCGGAGATTCACCTAATTATATATAAAAGAAAAAAAGGAAATTAGCAAAGATAACACAAAAAAAAAATATAATAAATGAAGTAACCAAATCTATTCTTTTAAACGTGAAGAAACTTTGTTTATTATTTTTTGGAAAGAAAAAAATAAAACGCAACCGTTTTAGTGCCAAAAACACGTTCGCTTATTGCGATCGATGGTGGGCTTTATTTTATTTCGTTTGTTTTATAATATGGGCTTCAATATTTGATTTGTTTCATATTATTGGCCTCAATAAAAGTCTAGATCATGAAACACTAGGTATTTTATATAATCTATATATACACTATATATACACGTCTACTATGATGTTCTCTTCTCAATTTGTGTTTATTAAATTGTAGTAGGTTTTGTATCCGTATCTCTCTCCTACATTAAATTTTGGTTTCAAATATAGTTTAATCTTATATGTTTCCCTACGGTTATGTTTGGTCGTATATATGTATGGTTTAATCTTGTATGTTTCTCCTCGAGTATGGTTTTTCATGTGTTTAGTCTTACTCCTAATTTTTATGGTTCTCTTCGTTTATGGCTTTCCATGTGTTTAATCTTATTTATGTTTTTATACTTCCTGTTATTGATTATGTTTCCGTCTCTTTTTCACAGATTAATCTTCTCAAAGGATTCATGATGATATCCGGTATGTTCAAAAAACGTTTTCGTGTATATATGTCTTTATTTTATACCCTTTATTTAAAATTCTAATCGTCTTATATTTGAAATTTATATATGTAGTCTACTATCCAAGAAATTATGGAATTGTGCATGTTCTTTATGTTTACATGTTTACGTCAACGGTATGTTCTTATTTTTGAAGCAAAGGGAGAGAGAGAAAGAGCAATCAAAGTTTTATAGGAGTTCGAGAGTCAGATGATAAACCTAGATTGAAATACGATTAGTTTTTCGTTTCTGGTAAAGTTTTTCTTTATATCTATTATAAATATTAGCCCTACCTAGGGTTTAGTCACAATGTATTTAAGCTGTCTTGCCTTTTTTTTGGGTTAGTTTCAGGTTTTTTCGTCTAAGGAATTTTGTCGTCATTGTTATTATTATTATTTTTTTGAATTACCTAGAGATTCTGGGCCAAAGCCTGTAATCTCCCAGCCCCGAACCACAACATGTAATATTAGTTTCGTCCAAAGAGTCACTCGAACAAGCGACCTCTAGGTGAGATCTTTACCAGTTGAGCTATTGGCTCTTGGTCGTCATTGTTACTTGATTGTGTGTTCTTTGATGTTGTTTTTAACATCCACGCATATATGTTTAGTTGGTTTTTAATACATTCTCCAATATTTTCAGATCTTCTTTTCTTTATTTAGGTATGTGTTTTCGTTTCGTTTGTTTTGGTTGTTCTTTTCGTGTTTTTTTGTTTTAAATATCTTTTGTTTCGTTAGATCATAATTTAATTTGTGTTACTTACGATGGATTTTCAAGTTTCTACTTAGGAACGAGGATGGGAGTTGCGTTTACTTTTCGTTCTGATTAACGTCTGCGATTGCATCTCTTTCTTGGTCATGGTGTTGCAGCACTTGAAGAGCCAAGTAAGAGAGACGGGAATCTTAGGGTCTATGTACATTCCGAAAACTCTGCATTCTTCGTGAAGCTCCTCTTCGTATTTGTCGGTGATATCTGTTACTGCCAAGAAAAAAATGAGAAAGTGTACTTTTGCATGAAACAAAGAAACGAATGGTTAAGGGCATGCTTTGATAAAGGAAAGGAAATCGTATTTTGGGAGACTTTCTTAGGGTTTACAGATGAAGAGTAAGGGAATACGGACAAAATTTATATGTCTATAAGACATAGAGGAGTCTGACTAATAAGCTTTAGTTAAGATCCGAGGGAAAATTAATTAGAGAGGTTTTTGTAGCTTTGTAAGGAGTTTAAGGTATTGTATTTGTTGTGAATGTTGTTGATTATGTTGGATATTTGTGATATAATCTTCTGAATTGTTTCTCTACTCTGTGGCAATGTGTGACGAAGTGGTTGTGAAACTCCAGAAAATTGTCATTCGATTGTTGCCAGATATGTAAAATTGATTGAATTTGATAGTAAGAATTGGGAAAGAAATGTCATAATTTTTTCCTATGTCTTTTTATCTATCAAAACATATATAAGGTGGTTTTGGCTATGATCACATTTTAACCTGAATCATCTTTTTCGCATGTTTTTTTTTTTTGTCTCTTTTACTTGCAAATAAACAATTTTTTACATAGAGAAAAGTGTTTGACCCTCGCTCTCTATATGTACTACAAGATCAAGAATTTGTTTCAGGGTTTTCGAGTATGTTGGAGAAACGACATTTCTATTGTGATAAAGCATGTGATTGCAGTTTCATTTTTGAGTCTTTAAGTTCCTTCACAAATTAATCATTTTGTAACTTATGATTTGGTTGCCTTGTAACAGGGGATTCTATGAATGGTGTCAATAAGAAATGATCGTGATGGGGCTCGCAAGATCGGGTCTAAAGAATATGGCCGAGGAGATTGCAAATGTATGGATCAAAAGCAACTATTCATATGGCAAACTCAATTTTTACAAGTTGGTGAATATGGTGGAGGAGAATGTCTAAATTGTACAAGACTGCAATATGAGAGCTAATTTCTATCTTCCAAGTTTGCTAGCTTTTATTTTTGCTCCAAAAAGTGCAGATGGTGTGTGGATCGTTAAACGGATTTTGGATGGTCCTCCGATCGCATCATTGAACCAAAGATTTACTACTTTTTTATTAAACATTAAATAAAGGAATCAGCAATTTTAATTTATAAAAAAAAAACCAATGATCTATCTATATATATAAATGAGAAGTCGATTTGCCAACGTGGCACTCTCACAATAAGTTTCAGCGATTCTATTATAGAGGTATCCTTAATGTAGCGATGAGCAGGTGTAGATTTAAAAATATTCCTAGATGGAAAAAAAAAATAAGAATAGAAATTAGACAAAAAAAACCCAATATTTTAACGCTTCATGACATTTGTAGATCGGAGGAGAGTTGTTTTGACCGGTGGGGATAAAGAGAAGAGTATAATAAATTTTCAGTGGTTAGAGATACAATAGATAGAGAGGATTCTAAAAAAACAAAATTGTTGCGACGAAGCTTTTCAATTATAACATGATATACTTAAGCGAGCATGTCTCTCATCTCCCAAGATGGCAGAATTCCTAAGTATTTAAAGCTCTCCGACCATTCCTGTAGGACACCCCAAAAATTTATGCAAGAGATCTATTACGAAGGATCCAAAATCTGACCCCGAACATTTAGTGCTAAAAAAAAGAATACCAGACGCTCCACCAAAAAAAAAAATTACTAAAATTCTTATGAACAGTAAGCTTTATGTAGAAACAAAACCAAAAAGATAAATGAAAAGAGTAGAGTGAAACCAGAAAAAAATGATCAAATGAAAACTGATTTGGCAAAGTAAAGGGTTTATTCTATGTTCAACAAAGTATAAATAAGGGAGGCTGATGGTTAGAGGAGTCATGATGTGTATTGTTGATAAGCATAAATGCCATGAGTTTGTGACATACACTGTGAGAATCGATATAAAATTGCCATAAGATTGTAGAGAGATTAAGTTTGAGAGATCCTCGAATTGTAACAGATATTCATCATTGTTATTAGGGAAAGTAACACATATAGATTAGAGTTACAAACTTATTAGTTTATCCAAGTGTCCTCTATTTGTTATCTGATTCTTGGTCTTGGAACGATTTCTTGACAAAAGGAGGAACATATGAACAAGAGCTGTCAATTATGTGGTTCATGTGCATGAAATACAGAACATATTGCTGGTCTCTCCTCAAAACTATTTTATTCATTTGACATAAATTATATATACATGTATGTATACTATTAATGTATAATTTCCAATGATTATGTGAATCGTTAGGTTTTAGACGTTTATGCTACAGTTTAACATTCTTAATCAAATAATTTGATGGCATACGATTATTAAAAAAAAAAACAATTTTTACGTGTTTGTAATTGGATCTAGGCTATGATGCTAGAATTTATGTATTGTTTATGTTTAATTCATTTACTTTTTCGGTTATCATATATTAATGTATATTTTATCTAAACTATAATACCAAACATATGTTGTTATTATCAATTATAATTCATACCTAAAATAAAGATCATACTGTAAAGATGAGGATAAAAATCATCTAATATAAGACAAAAGCGATGGGAATGAAAAAGAAAAAAGAAAAAATAAACGAGATATAAACTGAAAGAAGAAGACAAAGATAAATTTTGGAAGAAAGTTAACGAATAATTCATGAGAGAAAGACGCTGAAGAAAAAAAGAATAAACATTAGAAGAAAAACAAGTAGTAGATTAAAAGAAACACAGAGGGGAAAAAACGAAGATGTTGGAGAAAACAACATCAAAAAAATATATTGAAGACTTTGACCGCAATTAACATTCATATAAAACCATGTGAATAAATATAAGGACAATTACTAAAATGTCACTTTTTGTGTGTATATTTGCAATAATATTATTTATGAATGTTTATTTGCAAAAATGTCACTAATTATATATTTATAAAGCTTATATCTTAAAATTCTAAATCCTAAAAAATGTTTTGACCCTTAAACCCCCATAAATCCTCAAAACTAAATTCTAATAGAACATAATTAATCCAAACATAAATAATATAAAGAAAAATAATTTTTAAAAAGTAGCATTTTTACAAAAATTTAAAAAGTATGGCATTTTTGTAAAGTGGCATTTGAAAAATGATATTTTCTGAAATTTCTCTAAAAGAGGACAAAAAGGATAAAAACTTATGTTTATGTCTATAAGATCTATTGCACGGTCCTCTTGTTCATAACATTCTCACAGATTGTTTTGAAAACAAACATTAATTAAGTAATTAGTTTAACTCCATAATTTCTTAATATATTTTACTAAAATTTTTTTTATTAAACAGCTATCCCAAAGTTTTTGTAAAAGAATTCTAAAATATAATTATGCATCTCATTTCTATTGGTTTATCGATTTGAACTAAATGAAATTAACCGGACTAATCAAAATTAACCGAACTACCTAAAATTAACCATAATTTTCACTAAAATCAAATCGAAGTAACACTTCTATTTTATTCGGCAACTCTACATATGAACCAAATTTTTCCATAACCAAATCAAACCATAACTTTCTTCAGATAGTTTAATTTAGTTTCGTTATAATATTTCCAACTCAAAAAAATAAAAAACCGATAACTCTAACCGACCATAACTACCATAATATTTAAATTTCAGATAAATTTTTGTATTTGGATTTAGGCTCTTATGCTAGGAAGTAAGATTTTAGATTTTAGGATCTATGTATTGTTTTAAATATTTTACGTGCATTTGTGAGGATTTAGGATGACATGGTACCTTAATTTGTTAAAAATATAATTTGATTTACGATATTTTACATGCATTTGTAATGTTTTATGTTCACATATTAGTGTTTTAGTATTTAATAAATAATTTTTTTAAGTTTTTATGTAAAATTAATTGTGTTTTTGTTGTTTTTTACTGTTTGAATTCAGTAAATTGTTTTTAATTGGTTGAATTGTTTTAAAATTGATATTTATATTAATGATAAAATTATAAAATTAAAATTATATTGATGATACTGCACTAGTTTACTCACAACCACACAAAATAATTCCTTCATTGCTCGAGTCAAACAGAACAGGTTTTGGATTTATGTTTATTAAAGAGCACCTACATCGCGCTCACTTGAATATTTTTTTATTTTGTTTTTTGAAAAAGAAGTAATTGAATATTCAAGTACTTGAATATTTGTAATGGATCTTATGTTTTCATGGTATTTATGCTAATTGGACTAGATTTAGATTTACAAAATAGAAAGTAAAAGTCATGATCATTTTCAAGAATAAAACCCATTTATAATACGCAAGACCCATATCATGTGTATTATATTAATAATAATTAGTTATTTATTTAAACTTTAATTTATAGAGTAAAACATGTTCTACAAATTATCCCAAATCCTTGTTGCATCTATAGCATCTATAGCATCCTTATTCTTTTTTTTTCTTTTTTCTTTTTTCTTTTTTTTGTGCAACGTTAAGGTTTATAGCCTTTTTTCCTGTTACAATCCCTTATTCTATAGTCCCTTTTTTTTCTGTTTGCATCTGCAAAGTTAAGGTTAGGGTCCCACAAGAAAAAAACAAAAATAAAATTATTCTAACTCACCGAACACAATTTTGGGAAATTTGGTGAATAACCATCAAATTTTTTATAAATTGAATAGATTAACCAACAAAAAAAGTTGACTATGATATTTTTTATAATTTATGTATTAATTACAAAAACTGCGAAGACACGTCTCGTTTCTATCTTTCACTCGCACACACGCGCACACCACACACCACACACAAGCATGTTCTTCTTCTTTTTCTTTTCTTTTATTTCATATTATATTTTGTTTTTTCACCCAATCCATTTTATTTACTTTAAATCTTTTATAATATACAAATTTAAAATTGTAATAAGACTATTAATTGTAATATTTTTGGGTTGTGATTATAATTTAATAGTTTGGATTAAAGCTTAATTATGTATAATTTATGGTGAATTGAAAAAGAATAGTATTCGCATATATTCTATTATATATGGAGTTTATTCTATTCTATATGTATTTATAGAATACATTATTCATCATTCTAAAAAATACATATCCGTTTTTCAAAATTCAAACCATGTTAGATTTAGAAAAGAATATGTGTTTTTTTAGTATGATTGCGAAATTTAACCAATGTATAATAAAAGATTAAATCAATAAATAGTAATGATGGGGTAAGAAATTAACACATTCAATTAAAAAAAATCAGACCACTTTTCTCTCTCTCTTGCGTGTGTGTCGTGTATAGAGAAGGGTATAATTGTTCATTCCATTCACCAAATAATTTTAAAAAGTGAATTATACCTTAAAAATATTATAAAATAATAGAATTCAACTTTTGAACCGCAAGTGGTTCAAAACCATGAACAAAACACATGATCCGCTTTGAACAGTAATTACAAGTATTTGGTGTGTTTCAAGTAGGATGAAAATTTTATATTAATTTATAATTCAAAAATAGGTTTATAGAAGCCATTTTACCAACTTAGCCAATTTTCATATTCTGTGATCTATAATATATATGTCATGAGAAAACCAGTGTTTGATATTATTTTCTTTCATGTGTGTTGTATTACTTTATTTTATGTATAATATTCATTCGAATTTATTATTCCAACTATAATTATCGTATCTATAATTTTTTTATTTTTTAAATTAAAAATTTATTTTTAATTTATATTAGAAATATGAGATAAATAAATTTTTAATACGTTTAAGAAAGTTATTATTTTTTACTTATATAAAAATAATATAAATTTTTTAAATCTCATATATATTATAATAAATGAACAATTGCAAAAATACCAATTTTGTGTTTACATTTTAAAAAATGCTACTATGGATTGTTTATTTGCAAAAATACCACTAATTATTGATTTTAAAAATTTAAATCTTAAAATTCTAAACCCTAAACAGTGTTTTGACCTCTAACAAACCCTAAATCCTCAAAACTAAACCCTAATACAACATAGTTAACCCAAACATAAATGATATAATGAGTAAATAATTTTGAAAAAGTAACATTTTTACAAAGATTTTGAAAAGTGGCATTTTTGAAAAGTGGCACTTCAAAAGTAACATTTCTCAAAATTTCTATAGAATAAATATGTACAGTACTTTGGACATTTTTTATCCGTTTTTACCATTCACACAAACATTTTGAACCGCTAGATCCGCTTTTGTACTGCTTGATCCGCTAATTCCGCTTTTGTTCTGCTAGATTCACCCGATCCGCTTGATCTGCAACGCCTCATCCGCTTTCTCCATTCGGAGTATTAATCAGACCACTTCACCTACTGTATACAGGAAGGTATAATTATTCATTTCTCTTAAAGGATGGTATAATTGTTCATTTTTCTGACTCTCCTTCAAGGAGGGTATAATTGTCCATTTTTCTGACTCTCTTTTTATATTGAGTAGTGAACAATATTAGACAACTTCTATTAAAAAATTTTAAAATATTTGAGAAATTCTTAAAATAATAGTTAAATATTAGAAAAGTTCTAAAAAAAATAAAAAGATATCTAAAACTAGGGATTGTCCACGCGTTGCGTGAGGTTTAAAATTAACATGTTTAAAATTAAAGTTAATAATTTCTAATTATTGATTATTTGAGTATTTAATATTATATAAATTTGGTTTTATAGTAAATAATTATTTAACTTAGAAGACTAAGCATTTGTAGCAAATTGTTCGACATATAAAAAGTTATATCTAAATCAATATTCACTACGGTTTCCTAAAAAGGTGATTGGTCGTTTATTTTGCACTAAATTCGTCTGTAAAAATCTATTGATCATATAATTTTTAGTATGTTTTGCTTCTACCGAGACATCTACATTATCCCAACAAAAGTGTTTTTCTGGATTCACATCAAGAAAAGTCTTGGTTACGAACGTTACTTTGTCCAACACAAATAATTTTAATTACATTATAAGGTGATTAGTAAATTGGTAAATTGACTTTAAAAGCTATTAAAGCATTTAGAAAAAAAGTTTAAATTCTAAATTTCTCAAATCAAGAATTGTTTCTTTTGTTCATGTTATGCTTTTTTAAGATTTTTTTTTTAATTTTAAAATCACAGTTACCTAAAAATAAAAAAAAAATTAAATGTTTTTTATAGGTTGGATTTAATAAATAATATATATATATACATATTCTATACTAAATTTACATTCTATACTAAATTTAACTAATTTACATAAAATTTACACTAATATACACAAAAAAATTTAATTGTAACTTGTTATCATTAATTTACATAAAAATTAGTTATTAAATTGTTAGAATTAATAGCTAAACTTATTAAAAAATACTTAAATTTTCTTTTTACTTTCAATAAATAAACTAAAAAAAAAATGTCAAAATATTATATGACACATGACAATCTCTTAAATGCATTATATAAGATATATGTGGTCATTAAACATTTAATTACTATACTATTAAATATATACAAATTTAAATTCATTTTGATTTTTGAAAAATTGGACACATGTCAAAAGAGTAGTTGCCACATGGCAGTCTCTCATAGCTTTAGTTTTGAAACACCTTAAAATATTATATAAGATATTTTATTTGAGAATTTCTCTCTCCCTTTTTTTGAAAATACCTCCTCATATTTTATTTATATGATTTTTTTTAGAACTCTTTTAAAGTTTTAGAGGAAGATGCTTTTGTTAACACCAAAATTCATCGTCTGTCTTTAGAGGAGGGTATAATTGTCCATTTCTTTAGCTATTGATTTAATCAAATGTCATTTTTCTGACTCTCCTTCGAGGAGGGTATAATTGTCCATTTTTTTCTGACTCTCCTTAGAGGAGGGTATAATTGTCAATTTTTTCTGACTCTTTATATATATTGAGCCGTGAGCAATATTATCGACACCAAAATTCATCGTCTGTTCTTCCTGTAACAAAACAGAGCATTTCGAAGAACAAAAATGGTTGGAATCCAGCAACCAACTTTCTCTATTAACATGCCTCCACCACCGGCCGACGACTACAAATCCAATTCCTTGGACGACGATGGCCGTCCCAAACGAACAGGTAACAATGTTTATATCCAACTCTGTTGAATGTTGAGTGATAAAGCACAAAGTTTTGTTGTTGTTGTTTTGGTTCTTCATATAGGAACTGTTTGGACGGCGAGTGCGCATATAATAACTGCAGTGATAGGTTCTGGAGTTCTCTCGCTGGCATGGGCAATGGCTCAGCTAGGTTGGATAGCCGGACCGGTGGTTTTGTTGTTGTTCTCCTTTGTAACTTGTTTCACGTCTATGCTCCTTGCCGCGTGTTACCGATCTGAAGATCCCGTCTCCGGCAAGAGGAACTACACTTACATTGACGCCGTAAAAAACAATCTCGGTACGTATGCATACTACTACATGCTCATAATTAACGACCGTTTAATGTTTATTTGAGAATCATGAGCAAGAAATTATATAATAATGGCTTTGACTATTAATGGTTTAAATGGTGTTGGCAGGTGGCGTGCGGGCTAAGCTATGTGAGATTGTTCAATATCTTAATCTCTTTGGTGTTGCTATTGGATACACTATTGCCTCCGCCGTAAGCATGAGGTGAGTTTTTTTCTCTCTTCTCTATTTGAGCATGATTAAGAAGAATTAACTCGGGACGATTATTTCACCATAAGCTTCAAAAGTTGTACTTGTTTCTTATCAAAATCTTGACATGTAAAACAGGTCAGTACAGAGATCCATTTGGTTTCACAGCATTGGAGGGAAAAACAAAAGTGACATGAAGAACATCAATCCATACGTGATAGCCTTTGGAGTAGTGCATATATTCATCTCTCATATCTCAAATTTCGATAAGCTCCCTTGGCTTTCTATCATCGCGGCCGTCATGTCCTTCATTTACTCATCCGTCTGCCTTGTCCTTGGGATCGCCAAAGTTGCCGGTAGGTCTAATCGTAAAAAACTAACTTATGTGATTAAATTTCAGAACTTTAGAGAGATAAAATAAAAGAGCTTCGTTTTAATAAGTAGTTTTATTTTGGATGACACTTATTGTAAAAGTAATATTACCGATTATACATTTTCATTCTTTCGCAACATATTTATACCATAATATATTAATCATTTATATTACATGATCCGTAAATTACTGTGAATCGCATTAAAAAAAAAAGCACAACTTTTTAATTTTCTTATCTCATATTTTTGCTCGTAGTTTTACTATTTATGGGTTTGTATGAAACTATAAAGTATTAGTCGTAAAATTAAAAAGTATATGTTTTAATCGTAATATATGCAAATAAATATGTTAAGAAAGAAAAAATATAATAATACTCTTTATAAAAAAAAAAAAAAAAAAAAGCTCCGAACCACTCCTTAGTAAGTGGCATTTAAAAAGTAGTATTTTTTAAAATTTGTCTTGTTTTTTTTATACCTTAATAATATTTAATAAAAAAGAAGTAAGTTTTTAATGTGCGTTTTTAACCAAAATATTTTTTATTACGAAACGGAAAGAGTATGTGTTTTTACCCTTCTAATTTTTAATAGTTATCTTGATTAGAATACTAGTCGGCTGGCGATGAGACCGATCCAACCGGTCCAGATTTTGAAACATCCATATTGAAGCCTACCGGTTCACATGATACCGTATAAATTTATATACTTATAAATTTATATACTAACTAGATTAAAGACCCGCATATATGCAGATTTTGTAATTTGATCTCTTATAATATTTAGTTGTACAAAAAAAATTAAAACACCGTGAAAATAAATAAAATAAAAGTGACAACGTTGTTGAAAAACTACTAATCGAGAAACATAATATTTATTTATTAATTTTGATCCTTTTGTTATTTGATTTAGAATTAAATTTTATCACATCTTATCAAATTATTTGTTATTCATATTTAGATTAGGTGTACCATTTTTGTTTTATTTTTCCTATTTTACTACTTAAATATCTATTTTTCACAATGTTGATAAATTTATTCCCATATTTGTATTTGAACTATTTTTACTACAAATCAAACACGAAAAACATGGAAGACAAAATTAAGTCACCCCTATGAAGTGATAAAATAAAATTGAAAATATCAACAAAACTACTTATAGAGAAATATATCAAATATTTATCTATTTTATTCTCATATTTATTTCTTATATTATTTGATATTAAATTAATTATTTCATATAAATCCAAATAACTAATTTTCTTAATCCTATTTAAATTACGTTTAGATTTTTTAATTCTATTTAAATTAGATTTATTTTTCATGTATCCAATAGGATCCGACCCGAATACCCGTATATCCAGGCCTATCCTAAATATTAACTATTTAGAAGAAAAAAATTAGAATCTCAATGGTCCAATCCGGAGTCGCCACATGTCTTCATGAGACCGTGTTTTACGTCTCCGCCTGTTGATCCGTTTCACACACAAATCTCTTCGTTAATTAATTTTTTATTCAATTTTATTTTTTGTGAAACCCCTATGGTGTCAGGGGTAATCATGTTCTAAGTTTTTGATAAGCTTGGATCAAGAGGTTGGATTACATTTTTTTTTTTGATTTAATGATTACATCTCTTTGACTCCTGCCTGACGGGTTCGAAGCTTCTAACCATGAGATTTGGTGAGTATCATTAGATATAAAATTATTAAAATTTGAGTAAAAGGAAGAAAGAAAGTGTTTTTGGTTAAAATAATGGAGTGTATTGAAATATAAAATTAATAAAAGTTAAATAAAAAGAGGAGATAAGTTAATACTTTTGGAGAGAAAGTGTCTTTGTATCAATGGGTTGATACTTTCGGAGAGAGTTTAAACTTTAGTTGGAGTGTGTTTAAATATAAAATTAATAAAAGTTGAATAAAAAGATGAAAGAAAATATATAAAGTTGAGTAAAAAGAAGAGAGAATGTGTGTTTTAATAATTTTATATCTAATGATATCCACCAAATCTCATGGATAATGATGGTCTAATTGCATTCTCATTCTCTTTTCCTTTTTTTCTCCCCTTTTATTCTCTTCTTCTTCTTTGGGCCATCGTAAGCCCATTCCAATTTCTTTTACAACTCCTCTCACGCATCTCCGATAAAACAAATTCTAGGTCCATATTAGAAGTGATGAACAAAGAAATTGTAAAATATTTTTCTATTAGATGACAACCGGCGTTATACGCAGTTAAATATCTATTAAAAATTAAATAAATTAGAAGAATATTATTTTTTTGTTAAAAGTTGTTAATGATATTTAATTTAGATTCCAGTTCTATTTTTGTATGAAATAATATTTTTTCATTTGTTAACACTAATTCTAATTTTAATAATATAAATTCATTTACAATTTTTTTTTGTGTGTGTCAAACTTTATTTACGATTTAATTAACAAAAAACAACTGAATTGGTCTTTGGATCCAATTTTATATTGTAATAACCAAGTAAAATTTTATTTTTTCTAAAACTTTTTCTATCTCCATTGATGTTGTAGTGTCTATCTTGTACCAAACTATTATTACTTTGTGTTTAAATTTTTTTATAACATGAAAATTTGACAAAAAAAACACGACATATTATGTTTAATTGTGTTTAATATTCATTTGGTTAAACCCATGTGAATTATTCTATTTGTGAATAACATATCTAAAATGAAAATATCTACTATGGATAATATTGTATGGTTTGATTTTGGTTTCTTTTATTCGAATAGATTTTAGATAAATATTGCTTTTTTGTTAGATGTAATATATAATTTGGGCAGTTAGATTAAACATTTTTCTAATTTTACGTAAATTATAAAAATATTCGCATTGGTATTCTATCATTTTCTTATATTTGTTTAAAGTATTATATAATATATTAGAATGTCAATTAATTAATTGTATAAAATTCGCCTTGAAAAAATAATAAAATTAATTGTATATAATCAAACACACAAAAAAAAATATGGAGAAAGTCGCGACATAAATTGGTTTTTAAGGTTATCAATGTTCTAATTAATAACGTGAGCTAGACGTAGTTTATTAGGGTTTCAAGAATAATAAATTGGTTTTTGGGCTATCAATGTTCTAATTAATAATAGTCATAGGAAGATATTTTCGTGTAAACATTTAATATTTTTATGTATAGAATTAATAAGAATAATAATAGGCTAAGTAATTATGATTAGTGGGCTTTCTAATTGCAATGTCATATTTTATCAATACCATGTCATAATAAAAATGGGAGAATGATTCTAGAGAGGACAGCTAAGCTAATCACTTTTCTATTAATATATAAGAGATTTTTCTGTATAGAATTAATAAGAATAATAATAGGCTAAGTAATTATGATTAGTGGGCTTTCTAATTGCCATGTCATATTTTATCAATATCATGTCATAATAAAAATGAGAGAATGATTCAAGAGAGGACACCTAAGCTAAGCACTTCTCTATTAATATATAAGAGATTTTCTTATTCAATAAGATCGAGTGGTACAAGGCATATATACAATTGCTTAACCAAGTAAACCAAGCTCAATTACAATCACAAATAACTATACATTGATAGTCCACCGGACCGTATAATGGAATGAAGACATTGAATTTTAGACATTGAGCTAGAGATCAAAATTTCACAACGGTCAAAAAATCAAAATAAAGAGATCACTTTTTATTTTTGTTATGGACTCAGGAAATGGAAAGGCCATGGGAAGCTTGACAGGAAATAGCATAGGAGTAGTGGCAAAAAGGCAAAGGATTTGGAGAATTTCCGAAGCTCTTGGAAACATGGCTTTTGCCTACTCTTCTTCCAAAGTCCTCTTTGAAGTTCAGGTACTGGTACTCGAAAGATCACTTTTATAACTTTGTAGATTCTATACCACAGTGGTAATACTCACACTTAATATCTGAAACAGGACACGTTGAAGTCGCCGCCATCTGAGGAGAAGACAATGAAGAAAGTGTCTCTGGTGAGTGTTGGAGTAACAACCTTGTGCTTCATGTTGTGTGGATGTGTTGGTTATGCAGCCTTTGGTGACATGTCTTCAAACAATCTTTTAACCGGTTTTGGGTTGTATAACCCTTACTGCTTACTTGACATTGCTAATGTTGCCGTTGTGGTTCACCTTGTACGTGAGTACCAAGTCTCTTGCCAACCAATCTTTGCCTTCATCGAGAAGCAAGCTTTGGTTCGGTTTCCCTCTAGCGAGTTTATCGCAAAAGATATCGGATTCCGCATCCCGGGTTTTAAACCCACAAGTTTCAATCTTTTCAGGTACAAAACCAGTTTCATAATTGAGTGGTACTTTCGATCATCTTTGGACATAATCTATATTTTTTTTTGAAAAAAATCTTTGGACATAATTTTAATATGTGAATGGCATTTTTGTATGGTTTCTAGGTTGATATTCAGGACGGTGTTTGTGATAATAACCACCCTGATCTCAATGGTTCTTCCGTTCTTCAACGACGTGATTGGTCTGGTCGGAGCACTCGGATTTTGGCCGTTGACTGTGTATTTTCCTGTGGAGATGTATATTGTGCAGAAGAAGATACCCAAGTGGAGCAAGATGTGGGTTTGCCTTCAGTTCTTCAGTTTCGCTTGTTTGGTCGTGACCATCGCCGCGGCTGCAGGCTCAGTCGCCGGAGTTGTTTTTGAGCCCAAGCCTTACAAGCCCTTCATAATGGATTAAGCTTCTCATTTAATCTTCTTCTGTTATATATACACTTTTACCTATAGTTCGAGTTTCATTTCTCTGTTTCGGGCATCGTTTTTATTAAATCACGCTTTGCTATTATACGTAAAATTAAGGATTGGAATATTGATTGAAAATTAAGGATACGTAAAATTAAGCATCACGAGCTGAGATGTGCTTTGTAACCTATTCTCCGCTAAATAATTGGTTCTTTGTTAATCTTTTACTATAAAACTAGATTTTAGTCACGCGGAATTAAAATATTTAAAAATAAAAAAATATAAATTTTTAGAAATAATAAAGATTAAATGGTATATTTTCCCTGTATATACATATATTTTACTTTATAAAATTTAATTTGCATGACATTTAGATTGAATGCAAGTGTCTTTAATGTAAATCGAATACGTTTGAAATTATGGATTCTTTCAAACTTATTTGAGTTCACCAAACCTAAAAAATATCACGTTAGTATGTAAATATTGTTAAATAAAAAAAAAAATACGTGAAAATGATGATTTTCGAAATTCAATCATTAATGTTTGATTTGTAAAATTGTACGTTTATAACAAAAGCGCAACTTTAGCTAGAGTAATATATATAGAGAAGGCAACAACTTTCGAGGGGGGGATTCGGTGAGAATATACATGAGCCAACATCCGCTCCCAACTGTCAACAAATCTGATCAAACCGGTGATTGGTTTAGAAGCTTAATCCGTTGCTTAAACTGGAACGAGCGTCTTGATCAAAAGGCTCTTTGATGATTGATTGATTCATAAACGCCAGAGGGTACAGGTCTGTTTGTTTCAGTCCTCCCTCTTTACTGTACAGATTCATAATATCTATAATTCACTACAAATCTTCACAAGGGAAACCATTATAAGTTTACTAGAGAAAAAATGTTTGTTTTTTTCTTCCTTTGTCAATCTTTTCCCCTCAGAAAATAAGATGATCTTATGTTTTGTATCCACTGTTCCAATTTGTTTTGCGTATATGATTGAAGCTATTATTTATTGAAAAAAAAAAAGGGTTAATTGGGTGAATAACCAAAAAAAAAATATAATCCAATAACTAACCCAAAGTGCATCATGTGGCAAAATCTAAACCATTGGATCTTGAGGAATTAGTTAGTTATTAAGTTATAAATTTTTTGTTAATTATTGGTGCTAATTTCCCAAAAAAAAAACACCAATTCGAGTCGAAAGTACCTAGTGGGAAAAAATGGATTTAAGTTGACAGTTGTTATATTTCTCGACGTGTTGATAAATGAAGAGCTATATAGTTTGTGGAAGGATCGCCAGTCTGTTATAGATCTCCATATCACCCCCATCTCTCTTAACTTTCGTTCCGACTTCTACTTCTATATAAGCTCAAGGGTTTGCCACGTATTTCTCCTCTACAAATGCCATTAAACCAATTTTCTCTCCTCTACTTCTACTTTTTATTTCTTCATTTTACTACACAGACTATATGTAAACCGATCAAAAACTAGGCTAACTAATTTTCTCTTCGAAATTCACCAAATAAAATTGGTTAAGCTAAAATTGTTGATTTAACCGTAAACATGGTTAACTAAACCGGAATCACGTTTTGAAATTTTAATTTATGATTAAAAATAGAATTTTTAGTATTATTTTATAAAAATAATAATTAGTATAAAATAAAAAAAGAACAAAAAAATAGGAAAACATAAAAAGGCGCGCACTGTTCATCTTCTTCTTCGATATCTCCCTCTTTATCGAACATAAGCTCCAAAACAACACCGTTTTACCCAGCAACGATGCTTTCTTCTTCTCTAATTTCTTTTGCTCATCCATTTTCTTCTCCGCCTCTCTCTCCGATCTCTCCGACATCTCGCGTCGCACAGATCTCGCCTCTGCCACCATCGCCTATTGATCTTACACCTGCACAAAGGATTCGCCGAGATTGTATCAGATCCCGCGAAGATTGACGACGGCGAATGCTTCTGTCTTCGAGATCCTCACGGCACAACGAGTTAAGATATCAAATCGGCACCTGTCATCACGACATGGCCGAAATACGTCGGACAAATTCGAATCCGAATTCTTCTTCGACGGAAGAATTCGATTGTGCACAACCCATCTTCTTCTTCTTTCTCTGAAACTTCACGATCATTGATACAGAGAAGAAAGAGAGAGTTGATTTTTTTTAGTGGCATTTGTAAGGGGGAAATATGCAGCCAACACTTTTGTTTTAGGCTATGAAACTATATAGCTTTTCATTTATCAACACGTCGAGAAATATAGCCAAAAACAAAAACTATATAGTTTTACTTGTTTTGAGGTTTTTCAGAAAGGTTTAACTTGTTCAAAAGAAATCTGAATGAGATGTCACCATTCTTATTGAGTTATTATTTTCCAACTTTTCATTATGTTTTTCTTTATATAATCTTCTGTAGTTCTTTAAATGCCTAATCTGTCAAAGTTGTGAGCGGAAGAAGTTCTTTATTCAATAGCCACATAAGCAAATAAGAGAATTAACCTAACATAGAAGAATTAGGAAATTACAACATAGGCAAAAACTCAAATATGTAAATATTACAATATTGTCAATACTTCCCCTTAAGCGCCTTGGTGAGAATTTCCGCAGATTGTTCCTTAGTAGAAATATGCACTAATTTGACAAAACCAGCGAGGACATCATCGCAAACAAAATGACAATCATTTTTCAACATGTTTAATATGCTGATGAAAGACGGGATTGGAGGCAAGTTGCAAAGCTGATTTACTGCACAATAAATAGGCACAGGTGCATCAGGTGGAGCACCAAAGAAAGTCATTAAACCACGTAACCATTTTTAAATCTTGATTTGCATTTGCCATAGACCTATATTCAGATTCCGCCGAAGACCGAGAAACCGTCCCCTGTTTTGTTGTTTTCCACGAAATCGGAGAACCACCAAGAAGAAACACATAGCTCGAAAGAGAACATCGAGTCAATGGACAAGAAGACCAATCTGAATCGCAAGCACTGAGGAAGATCCCGTTGTCTCGGTGTACCTTTGAGATATCGAATAACACGCATAGCTGCAGCCCACTGAGAAACCGGTGGATTCTGCATAAACTGGGACAATATATGTACCGCATACGATAACTCAGGTCGTGTTAAAGTGAGATAAATAAGACGACCAACAACATGTCGATATTGTTCTGGATTAAGACAAAAATCACCGGTGGCTTTAGCAAGATTATGATTTTGTTCCATAGGAGTCACAGCTGGTCTTGCACCCAAAAGACCACACTCATTAATAATATCAAGACAGTACTTGCGTTGACATAAGAAGATACCAGCTCCCAAGAAAATAACGTAGAGCTCCCAAGTCTTTCATGTGAAAACAGCTATTAAGATAGTCTTTAAAAGAAGCAATGGCCTTAGGATCATTACCACCAATCAAAAAATCATCCACATAAACCAATACATATATCTCCACAGATCCTTTAATCAACAAAAACAACGAGTAGTCAGATCGTGATTGGACGAAACCATAGCTTGTAAGGGCCGTTTGAAACTTGTAGAACCAACATCGAAGAGATTGTTTCAAACCATAAAGAGATTTCAAGAGTTTACAAACTTTATTTGGAGCAGATGAAGAAAATCCTTTAGGTAACCGCACATATACTTCTTCAGTCAATTCACCATGAAGAAACGCATTATAAACATCTATTTGATGGAGTTCCCATTTGGGAGCATCTGCAACTTTAAAGAAGCAACGCATCATGGTCATCTTACCAACATGAGCAAAAGTTTCGTCATATTCTAATCCTTCTACTTGATGATTTCCCAAGGCTACCAATCGTGCTTTGTAACGTGAAACTGTCCCATCTGAATTGTATTTGATCGTGTATATCCATTTAGTACCAATAGCTTTCTTATCAGGAGGCAAATCCGTGATCAACCATGTACAGTTTTCTTCTAAAGCTGCAATTTCAGAAGCCATAGCCTCACGAAATTCAGGACGAGACATTGCTTCTTCAAAAGTACGAGGTGCATCTTTAGCAGAGATTTTGGCAAGAAAAACTCTAAAGTTCTCTGAAAATCGTTCACAAGAAACATAATTAGCTAGAGGATAATCCATACCTGGAGGATCAAGAGATGATTGGAGAGCTGGGGAAGAGTGTGATGGATCGTCCAAACTACAAGCTGTGAAAGTAACATACGGTTTAAGAAGAACAGATTTCTTCTTCTCACGATGTCCTCGACCCAAAGCAACTTCTGGTTGTTCTTGTGGCAATGGTAATGCCTCAAATACATTAGTAGACGGTTGTTCAACAGGCAAATCAGCAACCGTAACAATCGGAACCGAGGATGGAGCTAACACCGGTACACTTGAGTGCGAAGTACTTCCCCTGTCGAGTATAGGCAGAGGTAAAGTAGACGAACTCGTCGATACCGGTGCATTCATGTTGACAAGAGCAACATCGTCATCATCCTCATCAATAAATGGTGTATGAGAATTAGGTGGATCCTTGGAAGGAGACGCCAAAGTTGGAGAAATCACAGCGTAAGGAAAATTTGCCTCATTAAAAACGACATCACGAGTTACAAAGAATTCCTTTCGGTCCAAATCATAACCCCGCCAACCTTTTTGATTATATGGGTATCCTAAGAACACGCATCAAACGGCTCTTTCATCAAACTTGTCACGTGAACGAGTGCCTTTATGTGCATAACACAAGCAACCAAAGATTCGAACTTGATCATATGTTGGAGGCTGTCCAAACAGAAGTTCATATGGTGTTTTCCCGTCAAAAATGGATGATGGTGTGCGGTTAATCAAGTAGCTAGCTGTCAAAACACATTTACCCCAAAATTCTATAGGGAGTGAAACTTGAAAGCGAAGAGCCCCCTTGCAACATTTAATATATGACGGTGTTTCCTTTCCACACGTCCAT
This sequence comes from Arabis hirsuta, assembly GCA_964056655.1. Lineage (NCBI taxonomy): Eukaryota > Viridiplantae > Streptophyta > Magnoliopsida > Brassicales > Brassicaceae > Arabis > Arabis hirsuta. The sequence goes on along the minus strand of OZ053305.1, from coordinate 20,686,117 downwards.
TTTGCTGTCGTGTTCCAACACAAGAGGTTTGATGGATAATTCCTTGAGATGCAAAATAGGAATGCAAACACATAAACTCCGTACCGTTGTCACTACGGAGCATACAAATTTTTTGTTGAAACTGTCGATCAACAAGTGCACAAAATTGTTGGATAAACGATGAAACTTCACTTTTTTGACGCATCAAATACACCCGTACTGTACGAGAATAATCATCTACGATAGTGAGAAAATAGATGGAACCACAAGAAGCTGGTGTGTTGTAAGAACCCCAGACATCGCAATGAATAAGTGAAAAAATTTCAGTTGCTTTATTATCACTATCAGAAAAAGACAAACGAGGGTGCTTAGCTCTAGCACAAACATCACATGGTTCATTCTCTGAGGAATTAACACTACTTAAATCAACAAAATTAGCTAAACTAGAAACCACAGACTTGGCAGGATGTCCCAAACGTCTATGCCAAAGCTCACGACCACTAAAATGACCCGCAAAATTTGCTTGAACACTGAACACCTCATGAAAGTAGTAGATTCCATCCACTACAAGAAAAAAGGGGGTTTTCCGACGGACATATTGGTCGGAATTCCGTCGGAAAAACCAGTTTCCGACGGAAATCCGACCAATATGTCCGTCGGGTACAAGTGGTCGGAAAAATGAAATCGGTCGGAATCCGTCGGAAAATTCCGACCGATTTCCGACCGATGGTGCCGTTGCAATAGCCGTCGGAAATTTCCGACGGACACGGCGGTCGGAAATTTCCGACGGACACGGCGGTCGGAAATTTCCGACCGTTTTCCGACGGATTTAGTAATTTTTTAAAAAAATTACTAAATTATTTATTATTTAAAAATATAATCTATTAATAATTTAAATTAAGAAATAATTTAAATAAAAATATTAAATTACATTGCAAATATTAAGAAATATTCAGAAGTAATTTAAAGTATTCAGAAGTATTTTAAACGTAAATTACAAAACAAAACTAAAACCGATGAGAAAATCTAAAAATGAAAATCAGGAAATTTGCTCCTCATGAAAGCCTTCATTGCTTCAAGGCTCTCTTTTGTTGCGGCGTTCTCAAGCTTCAGTTCTTCAACTTCTTCGTCTTTCTTCTCAAGTGCTTCTTTCAGACCGGCTACTTCGTCATACAGTCCGGGATTGGTCGCGGAAGAAGAACTGGGCCCAAACCTAGTTGCTACATTGCCTAATCCAGGACGACGACCCTTGCGCAATGGGGTTTCCTACGGAAAATGATATGCGTCAATATGGAAAATTAAAAAAAAAAAAAAACATCGACATATAATTAAAACGTAACAATACCTGGAGGACCATTTCGTTGACTTCGTCGACGGACAATTCACACTGGTTCGAAGAAGAAGAACCATCCAAACCTTGAGAGAGAGCCATTTGCGTAAGCCGCTCTTCCTTTCTCTTTTCCACCGTATCGACGATTTGAGCAATGTCCGGATAATCGATCTTCCCGGTTTTTTTGTTCGTGTGTGTCCGTTTCATCAAAGCAACTAAATCTGGAACCACACCGCCAGATTCTTGAATCTGCAAACATTTCATAAATATTGTAAATGTGAAAGATAACAAAAATAATTTATAGAAATTACAAATACACTTACCATCTCGTCCTCCCGCGCTAAGAAACTCGTAGCCCCAGAGTTGTGAGTACCTCGAGGATTCTTCTTACGGTTTGCCGAGTTAATCTTTGCAAGCTTTTTCGTTGACGGATCAGCCCAATACGCCTGCAATCCCAGCCAAACATCCTCGTTCAAGTTACGCGGTTTGTCATCCCCGGTCTCCCATTTTTCCTTCCACTCGTTCATGTGTCCCGAGTAACTATCCGACGCCATCTTGTAGAAGGCATCCCTAACTTGTCCCGTCAAACTAGGATGCCAATCAAAATCTTGCTACATTATTGAAAACAAAAATTATTAGTAACTTTAAAATAATTTTTAAATATTATAATTTTTAATTAATTAAATACATACCGTAAAAGTTCGGAACCACAACTCTTTCTCACTGTGAGGCATTGCGTTCCACGTCTTATAAGGATGTTTGAGGAGTGCACGTATCATCTTCAAAAATGATTTTGAAATCTTGTTTTTCTTACCGAACCTAAAAACATGAAAACAATGTATTAGTCAAAAAATCCAAGTTAGTATTAATTTTAACTTTGGTAACAAAATTTAAATTTTCTTACCAAGTCGAATTGCCTCGACACATTGGGTCGAGCTTAGGAATGTTCTCTCGGCCCGGTTGAGTCAACAACTCTTCGATCGTAAGTTGTTGTTGGTTGGAGCTTTGACTGTCCGGAATATGAGAAGGGCTCGGGGGGTTTGGGGCTGGAGGGTTTGTGTTGTCGCTGCTCGCACGATGCGGGAGGTTAATAATTCTACGGAAATCTCGCATCGACCTGCATAATTCATATTTCATAATCAAAACATCCTAATTCATATTGCCATTATTCCAAAAATCCTAAAATTTCCTAAAATTCACATTTCATAATTTTTCTAAATCCAAATATCCTAATTCAACAAATCCTAATTCCCAAATCATATTTCATAATTCCAGAAATCATAATCCAACAAATCCTAATTCACAAATCATATTTCATAATTCCAAATATCCTAATCCAAAAATCCTAACTCATATTTCAATTATTCCATAAATTTCCTTAAATTTCCTAAAATTTCCTAAAATTTCAATTATTCCTAAAATTTCCTAATTCATATTTCAATTATTCATATTTCAATTATTCCTAAAATTTCCTTAAATTCACATTTCATAATTTTTCTAAATCCTAAAATTTCCTAATTCATATTTCAATTATTCATATTTCAATTATTCCTAAAATTTCCTTAAATTCACATTTCATAATTTTTCTAAATCCTAAAATTTCCTAACAATTTTCTAAAAATTCACAATTTCCCCTAAATCCTAACAATTTTCTAACAATTTTCTAAAAATTCATAATTTCCCCTAAAATTTCCTAACCATTTTCTAAAAATTCATAATTTCCCCTAAAATTTCCTAACAATTTTCTAAAAATTCCTCATTTCCCCTAAATCCTAACAATTCACAATTTTTCCCTTAAATCCTAAAAATTTTCTAACAATTTTCTAAAAATACGTAATTTCCCCTAAAATTTCCTAACAATTTTCTTAAAATTCTTAATTTCCCCTAAATCCTAACAATTCAAAATTTTCCCCTAAATCCTAAAAATTTACAATTTTCCCTAAATTCACAAATTCCCCTCAAATTTCCCCTAAATCCAAAAAATTCACAATTTTACTTACATGTTTCGATTTGGAAGGTGGAGGAGGAAGAGACGGCGTGGGTGGAGGAGGACGGCTCGGCGGCGGTGGACGGTGGAGAGAGGAGGAGAGCCGACGGCGGTGGAGGAGAAGAGAAGGAGACCGGAGGAGAAGAGAAGAAGGAGAGGTTGCGGCGGTGGAGGAGAAGAGAAGGAGAGGTTGCGGCGGTGGAGGAGAGGAAAAGGAGGCTCGGCGGCGGTGGACTCGGCGTTCGACGGCGGCGGCGTTTAAGAGGAAGAGGAAATGAAGATCGGATCTGAGGAAGATGAAGATCAGATATTTATTTAGAATTTCCGACCGATTTGCGACGGATTTAATTAAATCCGTCGCAAATCGGTCGGAAATTCTAAATTTCCGACCGATACATCCGTCGGAAATTCAAAAATTCCGACCGATACATCCGTCGGAAATTTTAAATTTCCGACCGATTTGCGACGGATTTAGAAATCCCTCGCAAATCGGTCGGATTTTTTAAAACAATTTTGAATTATATAAAATTTTATTATAACAATTTTAAAAATTTTAGCACATTTATAAAATTATAGTAACAATTATAACAATTTTATAACAATTTTAATAATTTTAATAATTTTTAAACAATCCTAACCATTTCCCCACGGATTTGGAATTATAACAATTTTTTAACCAATTTTAACAATTTTAACAATATTTTATAACAATTAAAAAATTTTGAATTATATAAAATTTTATTATAACAATTATAAAAAATTTTAGCACATTTATAAAATTATAATAACAATTATAACAATTTTATAACAATTTTAATAATTTTAACAATTTTTAAACAATCCTAACAATTTTCCCACGGATTTGGAATTATAACAATTTTTTAACCAAGTTTAACAATTTTAACAATTTCATAATGTTTTATAACAATTATAACAATTTTCGGTCGGAATTATAAAAATTTAGGGTAGAAATTTTGAATTAAAATATATTACAAACACAAATTAAATTTTTTTAAAAAACACAAATATAGTTAAAGTCCGTCTGAATCCGATAAATAATCTGAAGATGCTGACTCCGACGCTTGGTCAAACTCCCCAATCTCTTCCTCTGAATCCTCAAATATTGCATCCTCTGCATCCGTAGTGAAATCGACGACGAGGTCAACCTCAAGCGAATGATCAATCGAGCCAATATATCCGGCGGTGCTCTGTTGCAAAGGTTCAGTATCTGCTACCCCATCTACCCTTCCTCTTGGGTTAATTGATGTCACCGTAAACCATGGATCTTGTTTGTTTCGTACTCGAGGGTATGGAATATATGAAACTTGGTTTGCTTGTGAGGCAAGGATGAATGGATCGTATTTTTGGAGTCTCTTCCTCGAATGTACAGATGTAACACCAAACTCGTCTTGTCGAACACCGGTAAAAGGATCATACCAATCACAGTAGAAGACAACGCACCTCAAATCGAGTAAGCCGGGATAATGAACCTCCAATATTTCACGCAAGACACCATAGTAAACAAGATCACCGGAATGTGATGAAATTCCAGAATTAGAGGTGCACCTTCTGTTCATTTCTCTATGGATCTTAAAAGCGTATCCGCGGGTGCAGTACATCGGATATGACATAGCAACCGATGTTAGGCCGGACGACAGCTCCTCTAACCACGTTGGAAATTGATGGCCATTAGATTTCCAATGCGAGATCTACACGAGAAAACAGTTTTCCATTAGTACACGCGCATTTAAATATTTTACACAATTTTATGCGTCGGATAATTTTCACTTACGTAGAATGGTAACCACCGGTCAAATTCAGAACTTTTTAGCACATTCAATTCATCTTCTGTGTAAAGTGAATTTTCCTGGCGTAATTGGTCCATGTAAATGCTGAAAAAAGCATATCATCATTATTTATTTATTATCGTAAAATGAAAGTTGCGAATAATTATTTTTGTAATTAAAAATACCTCTCATATGGCATGACTTCTTCGCAATTTGTGAGAATGTACATATGCAAGTGTTTTTGCTCCTCAGATGAAAGCCTCCTTGATTTTGTTTTCCCACTTAGTCGGCCGACTTGTGCGAACATATGTGGGACATAAGCTGGATAGGCGGGTTTTTCTCCTCTATCATCGTAACGCCCTGGTTTTCGACTCTTTGATTGGGCTTTTGAAGGGAAGTAGTTTACCGCAAAGTTAGATGTTTCCTGGTTGATGCTTTGAGCAACAATTGACCCCTCTACTTTGCTTAAATTTTTGACTTTTTTCTTCAGATGGAACATATAACGCTCGAACGGATACATCCACCTATATTGAACAGGGCCACCAAGAGCAACTTCCCGAGGAAGATGGACCGGAAGATGTTCCATAACATCAAAGAAAGACGGCGGAAATATCTTCTCTAGATTGCAGAGGATCATTGGTATCTTCTCCTCCAAATTGCGTATCCCGTCCACTGTAATGGATCTCGTGCATAAATCTCGGAAAAAAGCACCTACCGCTGGAAAGATCAAATATAATTTTTTTAAATACAGTAGATATATTGTTGTATATATATATGTGATAATGTAAATTGATTTAAATACCAAAAATTTACCTGCAATTGCTCGATGGACGTTTTTGGGAAGGAGGTCTTCAAAGGCAAATGGAAGGAGGCGTTGCATGATAACATGACAGTCATGACTCTTCAGTCCAATAAACTTTCCTTCCCCCATATCAACACAATTACGAAGATTCGACGCATATCCATCTGGGAATTTAACATGATGCGTAATCCACTGAAAGAACTCATTCTTTCCTAAACCATCCAACCTGAAGACCGGGATAGGACCTTTTCCATTCTCCATGACATGTAGTTCCTTTCGAGAACATATACCGGGCAAATCCAATCTAGACTTCAAATTATCTTTGGTTTTCCCTTGCACATTCAGCACTGTATTGATGATGTTATCGAAAAAATTCTTCTCAATGTGCATGACATCAAGATTATGCCGCAAGAGATGATCTTTCCAATATGGTAAATCCCAAAAAATACTCTTCTTATGCCAATTATGCTGTTGCCCATAACCGTCAACATGATCATGCCCATTACCACCACAGTAAGCCGTAGTCATAACACCAAAATCACGAAACTGAGTCATAATATAATCACCATTTAACTGGGGGGGGGGGGACGATCGTGAAGCACCTTTTTTTTCTTTGTAAACAACGTGGTGCTCCTCCGGTACGGATGATCAGCTGGTAAAAAACATCTATGACAATCAAACCAACACGCCTTTTTGCCATGCTTTAATTGGAAAGCATTAGTGTTATCTTGACAGTACGGGCATGACAACTTTCCGTGAGTTGTCCATCCAGATAACATTCCATATGCTGGAAAATCGCTTATGGTCCACATAAGCACAGCTTTCATCGTGAAGTCTTGATGGCATGAAATATCATATGTTCGAACACCATGCTCCCATAACTCTTGCAATTCATGAATCAGTGGTTGCAAGAAGACATCAAGCGAACGCTTCGGATGGTCTGGACCGGGAATAAGGATTGTGAGGAATAGAAACTCTCGCTTCATGCACAAAGTTGGAGGCAAATTGTAAGGTGTGGCAATGACTGGCCACAATGAATATTTTCTCCCATGCTTCCCAAAAGGATTGAAACCATCCGTAGATAACCCAAGGTATACATTTCGTGGCTCTTCTGCAAAACTAGGATACAATGATTGGAAATGTTTCCATGCACCTGCGTCTGAGGGATGCGCAATTTCTCCATTAAAGGTATGCTCTGCATGCCATCTCATAGGACCGGCGGTGCGCTCTGATTTATATAATCTCTTTAACCGCTCGGCTAACGGCAAATACCACATCCTCTTAAACGGTACTCGACCTCTACCAGTTGTGTCTTGAAACCGCGGTTGGCGACAAAACCGACATTTCAAACGGTCGCCATCCTCTCTCCAATATATCATACAGTTGTTGATGCACACATCTATCATTTCATACGACAAACCAAGCCCGGATACAAGTTTTTGTATCTCGTAGTATGAACCCGGGTGAAGATTATCTTCCGGCAGAATATCTTTCACATAATCAGCTATCGCATCCATACAATCCTCTGACAAATTCCAATCAGTCTTTATACTCATCATTCTGTATGCAGAGTATAAAGATGAAATACCCTCTTTGCAACCAGCATATAACGGATCAGTTGATGCATCTACCGTATCAAAGTACCTTTGGGCATCTAAAGTTGGTCCTTCGGATCCATCCTGAAAAAACGAAGGTATATTCTCCCGATAGGCTTCGTTAACCATTTCTTCCATACCTACATTTTCATCTACTTCCGGTATTGGTTCCTCTATCCTATCCGCACTAGTACTAGCATAATTCCCCATTGAACCATCTTCACCATGCAAATACCATATCTTATACCCCGGCATAAATCCGTCTCTATAAAGGTGTTGTAATACAAAACGCCCAAATTTCTTTTTACAATTCCGACATTTAGAACAAGGGCACGACATTTTACCTTGCTCTTCTATGGTTTGCGGTTGGTTTAATGCAAGATCCATAAATTGTTGAACTCCATCGACAAACTCATCCGTAAGTAAACCCGTCTCTGGATCATGAGAAGGTCTATCCATCCACGCTCGAAAATATTGAGGGGGGGTTTGAAGGAGCCATTTTTGAGTGTTTTTGGTTGCAATTTCGTATGTGAAAGAGGAGGAGGAAGAAGATGTGATCTGTTTTTAATCTGGGAAATTTCCGACGGATTTCCCACCGAAATTCGGTCGGAAATTCAAATTTTAAACGGTCAAAAACGGCTCCAATTTTTCCTACCGAATTCCGACGGATTGATTTTTCCCACCGATTTCCGACCGAATTTTCCGACGGATTTCCCACCGATTTATTTTCCCACCGATTTCCGACGAAAATTGCAACCGCATTGCGACGGAATATTTTCCGTCGGAAATTTCCGACCGATTTTGGACCGGTCGGAAAACGATCGGAAATCCGTCGGATTTCCGTCGAGAATTTCCGACCGAATATCTCCGTCGGAAAATCGGTCGGAAAAGACCCTTTTTTCTTGTAGTGATCACACTCAATTCCCGCTCCAATCAGGATCCTCGAGGAACAGTCCTGCATGTAACAAAATTTATCAGTAAAAACCGCAATACCTGGTTTTTCCTTCAACAAACGAGCAATTGATAACAATGTATTTGTCAAATTTGGCACAAAATAAACAGCCGATAACGTCACACTTCCACCAATACACATACGACCACGCTTGGTAGCCAAAGTAATGTCTCCATTAGGTAGTCCAATAGGACACGGATTAATATCTGCAACATCGAACAACATATCCAAATAACCAGTAAGATGATGTGAAACACCAGAATCAATCAAAATACCAGAAAGACGACCCAAAGATTCTTGCGGTGGAGTTTTTAGAATGTTGACCAAAGCATTCCATTGATCTTTATTGAGAGTCAAGCCATTCCCATCAGAATCTTGAAGCGTGTGAACATGAGAAGGATGATCATGAGTCGAAAACTGAGCATTATGAGCAAAACCACGACCACGACCACGACCATGATCTCCACTTGAGTTCCAACCACCACGATCGTTTGAATTGAACCAGTTACTACGACCTCCACTACGACCACCACCTCTACCGTGATTTACTCCATTGTCTCCACGAGCTTCAGGGAACCCATGGAGCTGATAACAGTCTCGTACCAGATGTCCATTCTTGCCACAATAGGAACATACGATAGGAGAGCGATTGCGGCTAGACGAGACAGCATTTGCTTGAGCTTGAACCGAGAAACCAACAACATCAGTTCGTACTTGAGAAGTCCTTGTGACATTGTGATGTCTCTCTTCTTGTAGAATCATCAAAAACGTGTTGGAAAGAGACGTAGGTGGAGTCATACACAAGATATTGGACCTCGTCGTACCATAACGAGAGCCATCTAAACCAAATAGAAATTGGTATTTTTGTAAACGTTCATGTTTAGACCGGAGTTCTTTGTTCACCTTGCAATTGATATCACCACATCAACACTCAGACAATGGTTCATAATCATCAATATCATCCCACAAAAGCTTAAGCTTGCCATAGTAATCTTGCACACTCATGCTCTCTTGCTTGCTTTGCACGAACCCGCAGCAGCTTTGAGCTCATAAATATGAGGTTCATTCCCAACGGAAAACCTCTCACGAATATTCTATAGGAACCGCAAAACCGAACTTAGAAATACGAATTGAAAAAGAAAAATTCACTACAAGAAAACATAGGTAAAACCGACGGAATTACTGACGGACCTATATCCGTCAGTAATTATTGACGACTAACCGACGCTTAACCGACGGTTCGTTGTCTGTAGGTATTTCGTCGGTTATTTACCGACGAAATACCAACGAATTGTCTTTTCTCGGTTGTACCGACATAATAACCTACAAATACCGACGTTGCGTCGGTTATACCGACATACTACCGACGGCTTACGTTACTGATTCCCTTATAAATCCACAATCACTCTCCCGTGTTATTAATATATGTTCTCGATATAATAACTCATTATCTTCATAAATTTGTATATTTTAAAAATAAATATACAAAAAATCAATGTCTTATTTTCGGTCGTGGATGGACCAGCCGATGCATGATCCGGAGTCAAATGCAATAAAACGACGATTACGCACAAGGTGTTGGAGAGTTTATGGATGTAGCTTGTCGGCAAGCATCCACCCAGAAAAGTGGTATGTTGAAATGTCCATGTCGTGTTTGCCAGAATTCTCGTAATGTTAGGATTGATTTCGTCTGGAGTCACTTATATACCAATGGATTTATAGATGGTTATAAGATTTGGTTGCTCCACGGTGAAAGACCGGAATATGGTAGTACTAGCGAATCATCATATGTTCCGAATAGGATAGAGGAACATAGAACGGATAGTGTAGATTTTGGTGTTGGTACGGTTCAGATGGTGAATGATGCATATCAAGAACATATATGGACGGTGGATGAACCTAATTTGCATACGGCTGAAGAACCAAATTTAGAGGCCCAAAGATTTTTTGATATGTTAGACGCATCTAAACAGCCATTATACAGAGGATGTAGAGATGGTCATACTCCTCTATCATCTGCAAGTAGATTGATGTCGATAAAAATAGACTACAATTTGGTAGAAGATTGCGTGGATGCCATAGCAGATTTAGTGAAAGACATCTTGCCTGAAGATAATCTTTCTCCGGCTTCATATTACGAGGTTCAAAAATTAGTATCTGGTCTTGGATTGCCATATCAGATGATTGATCTCTGCATCGACAATTGTATGATATACTGGAGAGAAGATGAAAACCTTAGGAGATGTAAGTGGTGTGGTCAACCCCGATTCAAGGAAACTAGTGGGAGATATCCTATCCCACATAAGAGGATGTGGTATTTAACCCTTACAGATAGGTTGAAGAGGTTATATCAATCTGAGCGTACAGCAAAAGTGATGAGATGGCACGAAGAGCATAGAACATAAGAAGGGAAAATTACGCATCCTTCTGATGCGGAAGCTTGGAGACATTTTCAGGGTGTATATCCGGATTTTGTTTATGAGCGAAGGAATGTATACCTTGGATTATGTACAGATGGTTTTAATCCGTTTGGCAAGCATGGAAGACAATATTCTTTGTGGCCAGTAATTGTAACACCTTACAATTTACCTCCATCGTTGTGCATGCGTCGAGAGTTTTTGTATCTTTCGATTCTCGTTCCCGGTCCTGAACATCCAAAGAGATCACTTGACGTTTTCCTATAGCCTTTGAATTATGAGTTGCAAATGTTATGGGAACACGGGGTTGAAACATATGATATATCCTGCCAACAAAACTTTCAGATGCGAGCGGTACTTATGTGGACGATAAGCGACTTTCCTGCTTATGGTATGTTAGCCGGGTGGACGACACATGGAAAGTTATCTTGTCCTTATTGTCAAGATAACACAGATGCATTCCAATTGACGCACAGATGAAAGACATGCTGGTTTGATTGTCATAGAAGGTTTCTACCTCCGCGTCATCCTTATCGTCGTAGCAAGACTTTGTTTACGAAGAACAAGCGAGTGAATGATGTTCCACCTCCCGAAGCAGATGGTGATGAAATTTTGATTCAGTTACTGGATTTTGGAGCATCGAGGACTCCTGAGGTTGGTGGGAAAGGGCATACAAATTTATTCAGCGCTGGTGTGAATCACAATTGGCACAAAAATAGCATCTTTTGGGATTTGCCGTACTGGAAAGACTATTTGTTGAGGCACAATATGGACGTCATGCACATTGAGAAGAATTTCTTCGACAACATCATGAACACTGTCCTAAACGTACAAGGGAAGACAAAGGACAATTTAAAGTCTAGATTAGACTTGGAAAATATATGCTCTTGATCCCAACTCGAAGTACTGCCAGATGGGAAGTGTCCAATACCGACATATCATTTAGAAGTGCCAAAAAAGCAAGCGTTCTTTGACTGGATTATTCGTAGTGTCAAGTTTCCTGATGGTTACGCATCCAATTTGCGTAATAGTGGAATGAAAAGTCATGACTGTCATGTTGTGATGCAACGCCTACTCCCATTTGCTTTTGCACATCTTCTTCCACAAAACGTTCATGAAGCTATTGCAAGTAATTTTTTTTGTACTAATTAATTATATAATTAAATAGGTAAATTATTCATATCAATATTTGTTATAATTAATTAATTTTTTAAATAATGCAGCTGTTGGTGGTTTTTTCGAGATATATGCACAAGATCGCTTACAGTTGACGGTATCCGCATTTTAGAGGCAAATATTCCGCTGATCTTATGCAATCTCGAGAAGATATTTCCACCGTCATTTTTTGATGTTATGGAACATTTACCAATTCACCTCCCTCGAGAAGTAGCATTAGGAGACCCTGTTCAATATCGATGGATGTATCCTTTTGAGCATTATATGTTCCATCTAAAAAAGAAGGTCAAAAACTTAAGCAAAGTGGAGGGTTCCATTGTGTCGCAGAGCATAAACGAAAAAGTTTCACACTTTGCCGAATATTACTTTCCATCTGAGATTCATACAAAGAGTTGTAAGCCTTCTCGCCACGATGATGGAGGCGAGCGACCAAGTTATCTTGTCTATGTACCTAACTTGTTTACACAAATTGGTCGCTTAAGTGGGAAAGAAAAGAAACGAAAACTTTCAGAGCAGAAGTATACGCATTTGCAGAGATATATTCTCAACAATTGTGAGGATATTCTGCAATATGAGAGATAATTAATATTATGAATTTTTTAAATATTTTATTTTTTCTAAAATACTAATAAGTTTGATGTAGGATTTACATGGCCATAATACACACCTACTACACGGGTTACACTGAAGAACAACTTGAGAAAGTAAAAGAGGGAGATTTTTCTGTTTGGCTTGCATTTTATGTAAGTGTTATACAATTAATTTTTAAAAAATTACATGTCCCAAATTATAATTAAATTGTAATTAACTTGTCACAGGTATCAGAGGAGGTACAGAAAGGTCATTCATTTCTGTCATGGTTACTAGAATTCATAAACGGGCCTAACTACATTGTAACTTCATATCCGAGATACTGCACGAGGGGATACGCATTTAAGATTCATGAGGAGGGGTCAAAGAGAACAACAGTGGATTACGGTACCTCATCAACATCTGACAATATTGTGTATTATGGTATCCTTAGGGAGATACTAGAAGTTCGGTATCCTAGCATGCTCAACTTAAGGTGTATTGTATTATTCTGCGATTGCTACGATCCAATTATTGATAGTGGTGTTCGGATTGACAAGTTCGGAGTTACATCGGTCGACTCACGACGAAGACTAATGAAATATGACCTTTTTATCCTTGCATCACAAGCATATCAGGTACAAACATGTGGTTCATTATTCACATAATTTTAATTTGTATGAGATTTATTTTTGCGAAATAACATTTTCTTATAAACGTAGGTATGCTACATTCGCTACCCCCAGGTCACAACTCGGATAGATCCTTGGTTGACCGTAACACCTATAAATCCAAGAGGAAGACTTTATGGAGTTGCCGATCATGAGCCTTTGCAACCTAGCGGAAGTGGTTTAATGGCCCGGTTGAGCATTCTCTTGAAGTCGACCTTGTCGTTGACTTCACAAACTTCAAAGACGATAGAGTTCATGAAGACTTTGAGCAATCAGTAGGAGAGTTTGACGATGATGAAGATTCAATTCCTTCTGATTACTCTACTGATTCGGATTAGTTAATTTTAATGTACTAGATCATTTTAATTTTCTAAACCTCATTATATAGTATTTTTGGATCATATTTTTCTAATTATATAAAATTATTTTATAAAAGAGTAATCATTAATTTGATCATTTGAAGATTGTTTATTTTTGGATAATTTGGAATTTTTAATTTCTTATATCGTTGGTAATCCGTCGGTCATAACCGACAGAAAACCGACGGAAACAAAAAAAATTATATATAAATATATATCCAACGGTATAATCAATTAAAAATTCCAAATTATCCAAAAATAATCAATCGTCAAATGATCAATGATCAAATTAATGATTAATCTTTTATAATCTTTTACATATATTTTTTATTTGCATTTTAAATTGTTAAATATTAAAAGAATGATATAAAAATTGTGAAACCTCTAAACCCTAAACCCTATCTATACCCTAAACCATCGGTTTTGGGTCAGTTTAGTGATACTATAACCGATGGATTACCGACGGTTTCGATTTTTATATTTAATTTTTTTTTTGTAACCGACGGATACAAAAATATTTAGTTATATTTTGGAACCGACAAAAAACCGATGCCGTTATATTTAGTAATACATATATGAAATCGTATTTATCATAACAAGTTGTTTTTCAACTTCAATTGATGTTTCTAACTACAATAAAAGTCATACGAACATTAAAGTGAACTAAAATGGTGGTTTTTGTATTCTCTAATGAAATGAATAACTAATGCTATAAGTGTTATGTATGTTTATGTACATATATTTGTGATTTTTATTTTTAAATTGTGAAAATGTTAGAAATATGATATAAAAAGATTGTGGAATCTCTTAAATGGTAAATCATCATCAAATAAGCCTAATTTTAATACTAAACCCTAAACCCTATCTATACCCTAAATCCTGATATCGTCGGTAATGCGTTAGTTTCTATATGATGATTGTAAAAAAAAATCGCAAGCCGTCGGTTCTGCGTCGGTTCTACGAAATTATTTCCCCCCAATTTTTTCCCCAAATTAATTCACACCGCACCAAATATTATTTAATTATATTTTTTATGTCCCGTCGGTTTGCCGTTGATTATTTGAAATAAACTATTTTTTTTAATCCGGCCGTCGGTAATCCGTCGATATGGTTAAATAAATCACACCAAATCTCTTCTCCTTTCCCATTCTCGGTTTCTCCTCCTCCATATTCTCTCTAGATCCGATTCACTCTACTCCCTAAGGCGGCGTGATTGTCCTCCTCCGGCGGCGTGATTCTCCTCCTCCGGCGTTATCATCGCCCCCTTCTCCTCCTCCGGCGTTATTTCATCCTTCTCCTCCTTCTCCTCTGGCGGCCTCCTTCTCCTCCGGCGGCCTTACCGACGGAATTCTCCTCCTCTGGCGTTAAAATCTTTTTCTCGTCCTTCTCCTCAAGCGAATTCATGTAAGATTTTTGATTTATTCATACTTTTCGATTGTTCATACATGCACATAGTTTTTGTTTGTTCATAGTTTTCGATTAGTTTAGTTTGCATTTCAACCGGCCAATTTCATAGTTTTTGATTGATATGTGTTAGACTAGTAATAATTTTGCAAAAGACATGATTTTTGGCCGTATTTTTGGGTTTTATAAATTTATAAAATTAGTAGGATTTAAATAAAAACGAATTATTGACAAATATTTGTTACTTTATTGAATTATATAATTTGTTACGAATTATTAAAAACGTTTTGAATTTTTTTTAAGCGAATACGATTTTTTTTTTTGAAATTTAGTAGGATTTAGATAAAAACAAATTAGTAGAACTTTTTTAAAATAAAAAGATTTTTACTTGATTTTTATGAATTATTTTTTTACTAATTTAATAATTATTAAAAATAATTTGATTTAGAAGTTTTTTTAAAAGAATTTTAATAAATTTATTTAAAATAGGATTTTTATATTGGGATTTTATTGTTACTAATCGGTTTTTTCATATTATTGTAATTAGATCCAATTTTAGTATTGATATAAAATTAATTTTATTTTCAATAATGTTTATTTAACATTTTTTTAATTTTCTGAAGGGATTATGGCGAGTCAATCGGGCCGCTCTACCCGAGATCCGGCAGATAGAGCGAGTGGATCGCTATCCGCTACTCAGAGCGATACACCGATACACCAACAATATGGTCCACGGATGGAGATGAGTATCGAGGATTTCGTGTCGCAGTCGGGATGACAACGGATTCCAGTTCTCGACCCTGATCTACTAGTACCCAAATCTACATGGTAAGTCATTTTAAATTTTTTCTGAAATCTGATAACTTCTAACATTTTAGTTTAATGTTTTTAGGTTTGGATTTTCGCACAACGGCATCACGAAGGCTTACTTGCGAATGATGCAAGGACTTTTGAAGACTCCATATGCACAATTCAGTGTCATGCCGCAAATGGAGAAAGAAATGTGGTTTAGACAATTTGCTGTAAGTAAATTTTATTTACGATTTACGAATTGCTATTTAATTTTAAATACTAATAATTGTTTTATTTTATCCTTTTTAGCAAGAATTTACATGGGATAGGAACATAACGCATGAGGTTTGACGGGCGTTTGAGGAGGATCTTCAGGCATACTATAGGAAGACTATCAACGACTAGAAGAGAAAGTGGAAAAAGGCAAAATACCAAGGGGGTGAACGATGCAGTGTTCCAAGGATTGCAATTTCACTGGAAGAAGCCGAAAGTGGTTTCAACATCAGAGACCAACTCTAAGAATCGGTTAAGCGACCGAGGTGGAAAAGGATTTGCTACACACAATTCTGGACCAGTGAGCTACAAGACCCGTGAAAAACAAGTTGTAAGTGTTTCAACTTTTTTTATTTTATCTTTTATTTTAGTAATTTTTCAACTAATCTTGGTTTTTAAATTAATAATAGTATGAGGAAACTGGTGTGTATCCTTCACATTTATATATGGTGGAGCATATGCACACCAACAAAAAAACAAAACAAATACAAGATCCCGTTGAAAGAGAAATTATTGAGTCTTCGAAGAAGAGGATTAAGGAGTTTGCGGCAACCCAAAGATCGACTCCAGAAGACGTACCCGTAGAGGTTATCAACAACATAGTCCGGAGGTAATTTAAAAAATTTTAATTTTAATTTGATATTTTTATGTTTATTATTAAAATTTACTAATTGTTTTTCATAACTTGCAGGAAGCACCAAAACGAAAGGGTCGCATTTTTGGGTTAGGAAATTTGATGGGAAGTCGACGACCATCTGCTCGGTCTTCTGGCATCGACCACGCCACCCTCGAGGAATCTCTGAGAGAAAGGGATGAGCGGATTGCAGCTTTGGAGAAGCAAATGCAAGAAGATCGAGAGGCGACCAGACGCAATATGGAAGAAGAACGATAGGCGACCAGACGTAGTATGGAAGCTTTCAGACAGGAAATGCTTGGTCTCCGGATGAACATATCTCCAAACCCATACTCGCCTCAAAACCCAGACCCGTAGATTCTTTTTGTTTTTTTTATTTCATATTTTGATAATTTCAGAATTTAATATTTAAAATATTATTAATATTAATTAATATTTTAATTGTATTATTTCAATTTAAAGATTTAATTATTTTATAAAAAATATATTTTTAAACCAAAAAGAAATTATTAAATCGTCGGTTTTTCGTCGGTTATCTATTCTATTACCCGTCGGTTTTCGGTAAATTCGGCAACGACCGTCGGTTTTCCATCGGTAAATTCGGCGATGACCGTTGGTATCTGTCGGTAAATTCGGTTGGTTAACCGACGAAAATCCGACTCAAAGCCGACAAAATTGTCATCGGTATGTTGTCTGTTTACGTTGTCGGTTTACTGTCGGTACATCGTCGGTTTTGGGGCGTCAGTTTTTCGTCGGTAATTACCGACGAAATAGAACCGACGACCGTGTTCCGTCTGTTAGTGCTGTTACCGACGGAAATGCTTGTCAGTAATCGGCTGTTTTCTTGTAAATAACTAAAAACACGAAGAATTTCGATCTTAAAATCGAACACGGAGTCGAGGAAAAAACTGTCCTTAATTCAGAAAATCGCTCGTAGTGTGACGGATTAATGCGATTATGAATCCCAAGATAAAACCGTGACTATCAACGATTTGCAACACTCGAAATCGAAGTCTAACGAACGTAAAGATCTACGTATACTCTCGAGACACTTACTTTGTGGGAGATTTGGATTTTGAATATTTCTGTGTAAGAAAGCGAGAAAGCGTTGGAGAAGATGAAGATGACGAGACTCGGTTTATAAAACCGGAGAGGGAAATGAACAGTCATACCGGTCCGGTAAGATGCAATCGTTCGGACGGTCGCAAATGTTCGAGCAGTCGCAATTGTTCGGTTAAAACAGTTGGGCCGAAACTTAATCAAAAGTTTCCCAAAAAAAAACATCTCCAAGACCCACGACCCACGACCCACGCCCTGAGCCAAGCGGCGACGCGTGTGTGGTTCCCATTTCTCACATGCATTATGCACCATGCTACTCATTTGTAAACATGATAAGAGAGGGTAATATATATACCACTCAACTTTTTTCTCTCTTAGCAATGTGGGACAAATTAAGTGTGTTGACTTTAAGTGTCATATACACCACACTTTGACCTTACATTTTCTCATTTACTAATACTTCAATTTTAACTTATGAGCATTCCAAGTTGTAGTCCAAACTGCAAACTTTCCAATGAACTCATAATCCGGTAATTCCGGGCAACAACCTTGCCGGAAAAGCTGCTAGAAAAATGACAAAAGTCACACGTTAAAATAAGTTTCAACATATTCTCCCATAGAAGATAAGCAGAATCAGCACCCGAGACCAAAGTACGCAGCTTTGGTTCGATAGTGTTCAAAATCCACGCCACAAGCATGGAGTTCACAATTCCCCAACGCTTGATATCATTATCACCACTCTTTGGACGTGTAATCGTCCCATCAATGAAACCAAGTTTATTCTTGGCTCGAAGTGCGCTGCGCAACAGTTTCGCTCAACGCTCATAATTGCTTCCATTCAACAACACCGTGGAAATCAAGTTTCCTGGATCAGACGAAGGATGGAGGTAATATTCCGAGAGAAACGAGGGTTCTTTGCTAGAAACCTCTGTTGTCGCAGCCACATCCTTGTCTCCCATGATCACCAGCCGAGAAGATGAAACTTACGGCACACAAAAAAATCAGAATCGCTTCTCTGTGAAGTCCAGATTCCAAACAAGCAAGAAGAAACTTGCACACCAAGAAACAAAGCACAAACCAAGAAATTTTGATGAAGAAAACAAAAAATATCAGAACTTTGAATCGAATTTTTTTTTCCTTAGAACCTAGTCTGTGATACCATGTCAAAGTTGTGAGCGGAAGAAGTTCTTTATTCAATAGCCGCATACGCAAATATATAGTTACGAGATAATTAACCTAACCTAGAAGAATTAGGAAATTACAACATAGGCAAAAACTCAAATATGTAAATATTACAATATCGTAAATATAATCCTTGTCATTTTCTTTTGGTCACATGAATAGTGGCATATTGTCAAACATTTTCTAGTCACACATACGTTAACTTACACGTCTGTTGTCCAGTAGCCAATCTATCTATACATTATATAAATATACTTTCTTCATTTATCAAAAGATACATACATACTGTTAACTTACAACTCCGTTTTCCAGTTGCCAATTTATACATTCATATATATATTTTTATTGGGAAAACACACTAATCCCCCCCGCAAAAGTTTCATATCCTCTCAGATAGACCCGGATAACTAATCGCGTACTACTTTCCCACATAATAAACATTAAACGTTTATTTTACCTTAAGTCTGGGTTTTATCGGTTAATAACAAAACAAGATCGTAAACCAAATACACCGGTTATTAAACCGAAATTCAAACCCGAGTGGTTTAAAACCTTATCCAGACCCCAGTTCGTTTACCCAGTTAATAAAATCCCCAAAATTAAAAAAAAAACCCAAATTGGAAGAACCCTAATTCTGGATTTGGCCAAATCGAAGCTCAAAATCGAGAGTAAGTCGTAGTGTGTAGTCTGTAGTGTTTATATTATGTAATTTCGTAGTGTGTAGTGGTCAATTTGAAGTATAGATCGGTATTTGAAGTATAGGTCGGTATAGGGGTTTGAATAAAAAAATATTGAAATCGAAATATTTTTTGTTCTTGTAGCTTTTGATCTGACTGTGGAAGCATGAGCAATGTATATGGAGTTTCGAGTGGAACATCAACTGGCCGAGAAATACAAGGAGGAAGAGTGATTGGTGTGCCTAAGAGATGTTGGTGTGGTGATGAAATCGTGGCCAAGATCTCCAAATCGGTGCCAAATCCGTATAGGAGATACTATCGTTGTGCGTTTACTGCATCACGTAAGGTAATGTCAGTCACTTCTTTTTTTGTTTAGCACTGTAAAAAATTTCGTAGCTCATTCTTGATATTCATTTTGTAGCTTATTGGTGATGACCACACTTTTTAAGTGGGTTGATGAAGCAATGTTGGATGAGATTGAGTCTTTGGCTTTGCATAGTACGAGATTAGAAGAAGAGATGAAACAGTTAACATCAGAGAGAATGGAGATGGAGAAGATGGTGTTCGGGAAGATGGAAATGAAGTTAGAGAAAGAGATATTTGAGAGAGTAGAAGAAGCATTGGTTGAAGCCAAACATAACATGAAGAAGATGATGCTTCTTGTATGCTTAGGATGTGTGATCATTGTTGGGTGTGGTAAGCTACTAGCCTAAGTTTAATTCCCGTTTATGTTGTTTGTTAAGAAAAGATTCAAGCTTGTGTGTTTTGGTTTGTGTTATATGTAAAGACAGTATTCAAGTTGTTTAAGACAAGTTTGTGTGTGTTTGGTTTTTGTTCTATGTAAGACAATATTCAAGTTTGGTTTTTGTTTGTTTTGAGATTCAAGCTTGTTTGTTTGGTTTTGAGATTCAAAAGACAATGAATGCAAAATACACATAATACATTACCCTACATTACCAAAGATAGTCATTACCAAAGCACAAAAGCACAAAAGGCATAAGCTAAAGTCATTAGCAAAGATAGTCATTACCAAAGAACAAATGCCATAAGAAACAAACCAAAAACATTCTTAATTGCATCTTATGCAGCCGAAATGGATCCTACAAACAGTCCTATATACCAAGAGCTTGAGAGCTTGTGGAGCTTGACTTCCAATAGCTTGAGAAGCTTGAGGAGCTTGACTTCCAATAGCTTGAGAAGCTTGAGGCAATAGCTTGAGAAGCTTGAGGATCCTAAACCACAAAGATAAAATCTGTACAAGATCTCCACAAAGATAAAACTAGCATTAGAATCCTAAACCACAAAGGTTCACAAAACTAACATCATCACAATACAATCAGTACCTTGTCGTTTTTATGAAATCTATAGTTGTGGGTTGTTGCTTCACAAACGCTACAATGCATGATTCTTTTCTTGTTTTTAGGCGCTTTCTTTGCAGAAGACTCATTCTTCCCCTTCTTCCTTTTCTTATCTTTCTTATCATGCATCAGCTTAGTATTTGGAATCACTTTTCTTTCACCTGAATCTAGCCAAAATTTGCAGCCTCTAGGTGGAACTAAACCTTCTTCATAAGTCTTCATCCACAAGGTTGTCCTAACCAATGGTACACATATTCCTCAGCCATAAACTTCCTATCAAGAATCACTCCATAAGCATGCTCACAAGGGATTCCTGTTATCTGAAACCTCTTACAAGTGCAAGTCATATCCACTAAACTAACTCTATAAGCACAACCATGGAGATCCACTTTGTATGTGTTGTTTGTGCTTCTAGTTACCTTGCACAGAGATGCTTCCTCATGCAATATTTCAAGGTATTCACCTACATACGGTGTACATAGACCAGTCCATTGAGAAGCAATGACATCTCTTTTGGCAATCCTAACCATTGCTAATGTAGCAATTGTCTCCAACATTGGCACAAGTGGCTTCTCTTTAGCTTTGACAATTGTTTTGTTAAACGATTCCGTTAAGTTATTCTCCACATCCTTAATACAATCACCTCTAATCTTCTGATATGCCCTGCACCAAGTCTCTGGTTTACTCTTCATCACATCAGCAAACACAACTGAATCATACACTGAGATCCTGTCCAAATTCACTCTAAACGCTGGCTCATTATAACTCCATGCAAGCTGCTATATCAAGTACTTCATACCAGATCTCTTCCCATACTTAGCCTTCAGATTACCATAGATGTGTCTAACACACATTTTATGCTCCATTTCTGGTAGTACAAGCTGCACAACTTTGATCAAACCCCGCAAAGACAAAGGAGACAAACGCAAATACAATCAACTACATTCTGAAATACAAGTTTCATAAATATGAACAGAAACGGTTTACAAACAACTAACTTTTTGCCTATCAGAGATCATAACGAAGCCTTCTCTATTTCCTAAATCTCAATCAAGCTGAATCTTCTTCACAAACCACTCCCAATTCTCAAAGTTTTCAGCTGGCACAACATCCCATGCTACATGATATATAGCATTATCCGCATCTCGACCTAAAGCTACCAAGACTTGCCCTTTCATATTTGCTCTCATGAAACACCCTAAACATATAAGAGGCCTACATGTTTTTTTCCATGATCTCCTAAGGTTGTCAAAACAGAACCTGTTGAAAACATCTTCACCTTCCTCATTGGTGATATATTCAACCTCCATAGAAGAATTTGGGTTTGATTCTAGTAGCCCACACTTGTAGTTACGCATAAGTGTAATCAGCTCAGCATACTCTTTCGCAATGTAGTCCAAAGCTTTATACCTAGCTTGCTGGCATTGACCCCTAGATAATCCTCCACTTCTCCCTAATCAATTCTTCAAGCTTCATCGGCTTGAAATACTCACGATCGTCTCTAATTTTGTCAACAAACAAATGTACAATCATATGAGTCCTAAACATTGCACCTGAAACATTAGGAACACAAGAATGCTTACTATGAAATTTTTTCACCTTCCACTTTCCAATTTTCTTGTGGATTGCGTAGTAGATGCGCCAAGGACATGATTCTTTATCTCCTCCAATACACCTGAAACCGACTTTAACAAGGTCATACTTGTATTGCATGATATTGTGATTGGTGTTCAATGCGTAATCGAGGACAACCTCTTTAAACGCAACTCCAATGAGGAACACTTGTTCCAAATACAAGATTCCATCGCCTCTTCTAACCTCGTGTCGCCTCGTATATTGTCGCCGAATTTTCTCCGCGTCGTCGCTATCCGCATCAAGACACACATTGTGTCAAATCGAAGATTCGTCGACAAAGTCTCTTATAGCTTGTTCGATGTCAAAGTCCATCCTTTCCTATGGATCCTGTCTGTCCTCTTCCGCATCATGTGTCGAAATCGGATGCCCTAAGGCCATTTCATTTCCATTGACGACAGAAAGTTGTTGATTTTGGGATTTTGAATTTGGGTTTTTTTGGTGTTCTTCACGAGATAATTTTCGTGATTTGGGGATCGGATTTCTGGGTTTGGTTAATAAAAAAAAACTAGGTTTTGGGTGGGTTTCGGTTTACTGTTTCGTAATTGGGTAATTAGCGGTTAAACTACGATTTTGTTTTCTAATAAATTGGTTAACAGAAACTTGGTCTACAGTAAACCGAGTTTAAACGGATTTGGGGTGAAATAAACGTTTAATGTTTACCATGTGAGAAAATAAATGTTTAATATTTATTTTGTGGAGAAATAAGCGTTTAATGTTTATTATGTGGAGAAGTAGTACGCGATTAGTTATTCGTATATGTCTGAGAGGATATGAAATTTTTGGGAGGGAATTAGTACGTTTTCTCATTTTTATTTATCAACACATACATACATACATACATCGATATAATATTTTGCTCCTAGTTTTACTATTTATGGGTTAGTTTTTAAACCCTTCCTTCACATACACACTTCCTTCACGTAGTTTTTGCTCTTCAAATTGAATTGAATTTTTTTTTTTTTAAAACTTATCAATTGAAAGGGGGAGTTAGCCAACTAACGATTATGGGACATGAAATAGAGAATATAGCTATGGATCCAGCGAAATTAAGTCAATAACAAAAGCATGCTGTATTTGGACAATTTTACCCTCACGTGAGAGCTGAGGAAGAGATCTTGTGTTGGAGCCAAGATTTATTCCCTCTCAAAACTCAAAAGCCTCAAATCAATAACATAACAAAAGAGAACTAATTAATTTTAAAGAATCTGTGACTGCGGCCAAATTATGTGTGGCTATGAGTGATAAGTTATGTTAAATAATGTTTGCTGGACTCGAAGCTGCTGTGCACATACCTTATGCTGTGAATATGATTTGCAATAAATTATGTACTGAGATTTTTATTTATCCTTACACGCTCTACCATGTATGCTTTTGCCTATCTTTGTAACTGATGTTCACATAGAATAGATGTGAAAATAGTCGACAGTAAAATAGACGATTACTTTACAAATAGAATAGAAATTTCCCTTATTGGCCTTCTCTATCACCATCCTTCACCCTTTATACACCCATGGTCCGCGGACAAACCTCTGATTTGCTCCAAAACGGGTGTGCTCCTATCTACTATACTCGTTCAAACACTAAACTACTCCTAATAACTAAAGAGGTGCTAAAAACCAAAACTAATAACTAAAAACCAAAAATTGACTTGAAATATCAAATAACCCTTACTAAAATGAGTTTCTTTTTGATTTTTTTTTAATGTAAAAGTAAGGGAAATGACATAATAACCAGAATAAAATCTCACTATTTACAGATCCAACCTATATCTATAAAATCAATTAATAAAATAAAAAAAAAAAAATTCCTAACAGAAATCCCTAATTCTTCTTGACTTCTTCTTCGTTCTTCTTCCCTCCTCCTCTTCTTTTTCTTCTTCTTCTTCTTCTTCTACTGCTACTTCTTCTTCTTCTGATTCCTTATTCTCCATTCTTCCTTCTTCGTTCTTCTTCCTTCTTCTTCCTTCTTCTTCCTTCTTCTTTGTACTTTTTCTTCCTTCTTCTTTCTTTCTTCTTCTTCTTCCCGTACATTATTTTTTTCGATGTCACTTTTATTTGGGTCCTTGATGATCTCGTCATCGATTTCCAGCAACACTATTGGGCTTCACCATAAGAGAATTCATGGTAGAATTTTAGAAGTCTTACACACTGTGTGTGATAAATTTATGAGATTTCTCATTTCTTTTACTACTTATAAAGGTTTTATTTCATGGATTGGCATTATCCAATTTGAATCGTTCTCTCGCTCAATAAATTTGATTCCATGTAATTGTAAAAAAAAAATGGCGAGACAGCTTAATCAAAATTCCATTAATCTAAAAATTGAACTAGATTTACTGGGTACAACTGTGAAAAATTGTTTGTACTACTAGTACAACTTGGTAAAACTGTGAACGTTTAGTTGTACTACTGGTACAACTGGGTAAAACTATGAACGTTTAAAGCCTTACAAGCCGAATCATGTTGTTGGACCCAGTATCGAACTCGCCTAATATGACGCTCTCATGGTTCCAACGACCCATGTTTCGTAATCGAAAATGGAAACGGATACCCAATGGAAACTATCGGAAACTGTCGCCGGAATCGGATCGCCAAAATCGGATCACCTGCAAATCCTAGATTTTGGGGGAAATCAGTTTTTATGGTTTTTAAAAAAAAACCTTTGATCCGTTTAATATTTGAAAAAAAAATTTGACATGTGCGCCGCCAAAGGGGTCTAACCCAATCAAAGAATGACACCTAATTAGGACATGTACGCCGTCATTTAACAGTTAGTACCACCAAGTTACAGTTAGTTTTGCCCAGTTTTTGAGTTGTGCATATTTGTTCATAATTGTACTTTTGGTGATTTAGATAATTTTTAGTTTTACCATACTATGGAAAAGAAATTTTTAGTTTTACAACTTATTTTTGGTAATAGAAACATATTTCTTTAGTTACCATGTCAAAATATTTTGAATATCACAATTCATGTCAGTATTTGCTTCATAAGGTAACCAACACTATCAAAACATACATAAAAGTGTAATGTGATACATGGAAGATTGTGAAAATTGTATTCGATAATTCGTTTTAAATTTACTTATATTTGAAAAATTAAATTGTAGATATATAACAAGTTAAGTCTTTTAAATTATGTCATTCTATATTTTAATTTTTATGATATCAAATAATATTTAAAATATATTAAATAAAAAATATATTTAAAAACTAGTTTAAATTTACTTATATTTGGAAATTAAATTTTAGATAAATAACAAATTAAGTCTTGTAAATTGTGTCATTCTATATTTTATTTTTTATGATATCAAATAATATTTAATAAAAACTATATTTAAATACTAGTTTAAATTTACT
The DNA here is from genome assembly GCA_964056655.1 of Arabis hirsuta. Lineage (NCBI taxonomy): Eukaryota > Viridiplantae > Streptophyta > Magnoliopsida > Brassicales > Brassicaceae > Arabis > Arabis hirsuta. The sequence continues at coordinate 20,660,122 of OZ053305.1, read as the reverse complement.
TATATTTGGAAAATTAAATTGTAGATAAATAACAAATTAAGTCTTTTAAATTATGTCATTCCATATTTGTGTTTTTTACATAATGTCCTCCATAATCAAAATATAGGCTTGTGTTCATTGTCTCCTGAAAAGAAAAAAAAATAACAAAATCAGTCATATCAGTTGTACCCATTTCTACCCAGTTGTACCCACTGTTTCCAATAAATCTGTACTACCCATTTCTACCCAGTTGTACCAAGTTGTACTCAGTTTTACCCAGAACCAATCCTAAGTCTGCAATTCCATTTTTCAATTCTTGCCTGAGATGCACTAATCCTCTACGATTCAACAACTGGGAGTCTACATTACGTGATATTATCGACTCATCCCATATACTATCGATAACAAATAAGATAATGAATTTGATCCAAGATAATAGGAGAAAATCCCAAATCCAATTTGATATCTTCCAACTTGAATTACTATCTGAATTTAAACCATTAACGCACTTCAATTCATTCACCTAAAGTCTGGATATCATAAGCTTCTCGATTGTTTTTCAATTGAACAAATAATATGTGGGTGAGGAGGATGAACGACAATGGCGATCGCGAAGAAGAAGAAGAACACTGTTCGATTTTTTTTATTATTAAATTAAATTTAGATTAGGGCGATTTAGTAATTTACCAGTTCATTAAAGGTTATAGGGTTATATGAGAAAATTTTCAGGTGTTGTGAATAGGTATTGAAAGAAAAGGTTTTATAAGATTATTACCCGGGGATTTCAAGTGAGAGAAAGCGATTTGTCTTTGGGGGAGAGAGAGATGTTATCGAAAATAACTTCACGCGCTTAAGCTGGATAATTTCATTTTTAAATCCAATTACTTTTATTATACAACAATTTACCAAATAAAAAAATATCATTTCACGTGATCAATTACAAAAAAAAAATATAAATTACACATAAAGTATAAAACTATAAAAATTTAAATATATAAAAAGATTAATAATGAACTTAAAATAGATTATGAATTGTGTTCAAATTATATAATATTTGGTTCAATTGATTTAATTTCTCATAAATGGTTAATTATAGGAAAATGAAGCTAACAAGTTTTTTAGTTTACCGATATTTTTATATTTTATACAAAAATAACTAATTAAATAATTTATTTCTTACGTTCTAGTATATTATGGCCATGCGACATATCGAGTTAGGGAGGAAAAAGATGGTTGGAGTAAAACATCGCTTTCGAAACGATGCACCCGGAACCAAAACTGGCGTACGACAAAAATTGACAATTTCCAGTGTGAACACCACTTTATTTTTATTTTTTGCTGTTGGAGTGCCCTTGGAGCAACTCAATCGCACAGTTTTTTTTATGGGTTTCTTATAATGAAGTAAGAATAAATGTTGATAAATAGTGAGAAGAGAAATATGAGAGTTTCTTAAAGAAGCAATTTAAAAAACTTTAAAATTTTTTTTTAAGAAATTCAAAACCGTCACCACATCATTGATTCTGATTTCTTCTATAGGTTGAAATTTAATTATAAAAGTAAACTATATTTAAAATAATGATATTATATTTTAGAGAAATTTTGCAAGGTTACTCAGCTTTGGATTTGCCGATTTCGGAACCATGACACGTTAGCCAAAAAACCATCGCTTTCGAAAAACATTTGCAATTTCCAGTGTGAAAACCGCATCATCTTTTTTTTTTATATATGCTCCATTGTGAAACATGATCCGGATTGGTTATATTCAGGACCCGGATTTTAAAAACATTGACAAGTTCTATTGTGAAACCTTATCATCTTTTTCTTTTTTCACACAAATTTTTTTTATATATTCCACTCCTACATTTTATTTTTTCGTGCCCAAAAGTTCAGTCTGTTCTTCCTGGAAACAAAACAGAGTATTTGGAAAAACAAATGGTTGGAACTCAGCAACCAATTTTCTCTCCACCACCAGCCGGCGGCTACAAATCCAACTCCTTCGACGATGATGGCCATCCCAAACGAACAGGTAAAAATGTTTATATCCAACTATGTTCTTCTTCTTTTTTGAAAAAGGTTGATATCCAACTATGTTAAGTGATAAAGGACAAAGTTATGAAGTTTTTTTTGTTAACAAAAAAACTTCAAAATTTTGTGATAGGTTCTTATATAGGTTCTTGTTTTGGTTCTTATATAGGAACTATTTGGACGGCGAGTGCGCATATCATGACAGGTGTGATAGGTTCTGGAGTTCTGTCGCTGGCATGGGCGATGGCTCAGCTAGGTTGGATAGCCGGACCGGTGGTTATGTTGTTGTTCTCCTCTGTAACTTATTTCACGTCTACGCTTCTTGCCGCATGTTACCGATCTGGAGATCCCGTCTCCGGCAAGAGGAACTACACTTACATTGACGCCGTCAAAAACAATCTCGGTACGTACGTATGTATACTACTACATGCTCATAATTAACGAGCGTTTAGAGTTTTTTTTTTAAAACGAGCGTTTAAAGTTTTTTTGAGAATCGTGAGCAAGAAATTATATAATAATTTTTATCAAAAGAAAAAAAGAAAAGAAATTATATAATAATGGCTTTGTCTAGTAATGGTTTATATGGTGTGGGCAGGTGATATGCGGGCTAAGCTATGCGAGATTGTTCAATATCTTAATCTCTTTGGTATTGCGATTGGATACACTATTTCCTCCGCCATAAGCATGAGGTGAGTTTTTTTTTCTCTCTTCTCTCTTTGAGCATGATTCAGAAGAATTAACTCGGACGATTATTTCACCATAAGCTTCAAAAGTTGTACTTGTTTCTTATCAAAATCTTGACATGTAAAACATGTCAATACATAGATCCATTTGGTTTCACAGCATTGGAGGGAAAAACAAAAGTGACATGCAGAACATCAATCCATACGTGATAGCCTTTGGAGTAGTGCATATATTCATCTCTCATATCTCAAATTTCGATAAGCTCCCTTGGCTTTCTATCATCGCGGCCGTCATGTCCTTCATTTTCTCATCCGTCTGCCTTGTCCTTGGGATTGCCAAAATTGCCGGTAGGTCTAATCGTACAAAACTAACTTACGGGTTTAAATTTGGGAAATTGTGCTCAATAGCCTACACAAACTTAATAATTAGACATATGACAATATAAATTGACGGTTAGTATTCTGTATATAATATCTGAAACATTACCAAAAATATCCTCTATACATAACATGACGAGAGAGATTCTATTATGTAAATCAAGTTGGAAAACTCTCTCCAGATCGACGATGGTCAGATAACAAATATAGTGGAGACCATAGAAACAATTTTTTGACTTTCCATTTTATTTTGTTTGCTTTAGATCTCTTGAAAAGTATTGATTCAAATTTGTAATCAAACTTATTAAAAGCACAGATTTTTTTTCATACATAACACAATTTAAATTTTTTGAATCGGACACAAATACCTTAAACATGAATAAACAATCATATATAATAGCTTTTGGCGTTCTATTTTATTTTGTTTTTGTCTATGTCTGAGGTTATAAAGATATTTATTAATTTGTATTTTTAATTTTTTTTGTTTTTTGAATTAGAAAAAATACATTTTTTTAATTTATTTGTGAAATATGAACATTTGATAGTGAAAGATTAAAGCAATGAAAAAGATTTTATAACCATAAAAAAAATATAAAATCTAACCAAAATCCACCTTTTTCTCTCTCTATTTCTTCCTATCTCTCTCTAGGAATTTGGTTAGATTTTATATTATGTTTTTTCGTTATTTGACAAATTCTCCCATTGAAGTTCAATAGGACTTCGTTTTAATAAGTAGTTTTATTTTGGATGACATTTATTGTTAAAGTAATACTACGTACCGATAATACATTTTCATTCTTTCGCAACATATTTATACCAAATTATATTAATCATTTATGTGACATGATCCGTAAATTACTGTGAATTGCATTTTTTAAAAAACCACAACTTGTATATTTTTATCTCATACTTTTAATCATTTATATGTTAGTTTTATCAAATTAACAGTATATGTTTTAATCATAATATATGCAAATTAATATGTTAAGAAAGAAAGAAAAAAAAAAGAATACTCATTATTAAAAAAAAGGGTTTATTTAGGCAAAAACAAAACGGTAAATGAATGCAATTATAAGTTTATTTAGGCAATTTTTTGCAATTATAAATTCATTTAGGCAATTTCTTGGAAACACATATATAATACACCAATTTTTGGGTCCATCATTAAGTAAAAAACAAAAAATGATAGACTTTTCTACGCTTTGCCTATAGTTCGAGTTTCATTTCTCTGTTTCGGGCATTGTTTTTATGAAATCACGCTTTGCTATTATACGTAAAATTAAGGATTGGAATATTGATATAACCAACGAGCTGAGCTGTGCTTTGTAGCCTATTCTCAGCTAAGTAATTGGTTCTCCGTTAATAGCCTATTTTCCGGTAAGTAATTGGTTCTCTGTTAATCTTTTACTATAAAACTAGATTTTTGTCACGCGGGATTAGAAAAATAAAAAAAAATCATAAATTTTTAGAAACAATAAAAATCAAATGTTATATCTTCTCTATATATATATATATATATATTTTTTTTTACCTTACAAAATTTAATTTACATGACATTTAGATTTAATGTTACGGTTTCTGATCCAACGCCCCAAAAAATAACAACAAGGGGTGTTGCAACTTACAAAATGCAGTTGTTACAACTTACAAAGTGCAATTGTTAAACCTCCTAAATAGAAAACAACTAGTATAAAGTATAAACTGAGGATTTAGGGTTTCTAAGAAATTTGGGATTTTTGCTTTTCTAAACTGCGAAGAACAAGTGAAACAATATAAAATAAAAACTTTAACGTCTCTAACGTCGACAAATTATCAACAATTTTTGGCATAAACTCTTGACAATTGGATAAGAGGTTGGATTACGTCTCTTTCACTCCTGCCTAGCGGGTTCGAAGCTCCTAATTGCATATTCTCATTCTTTTTTCCTTTTTTGCCCTTTGATTCTCTTCTCATTTGGGCCATCATAGCCCATTCCATACCTTTCTTTTATAACTCTCACGCATCTTCCCGATAAAAAAAAATTCTAACCGGACCGTATAATGGAATGAAGACATTGAATTTTAGACATTGAGCTAGAGATCAAAATTTCACAACGGTCAAAAAATCAAAATAAAGAGATCACTTTTTATTTTTGTTATGGACTCAGGAAATGGAAAGGCCATGGGAAGCTTGACAGGAAATAGCATAGGAGTAGTGGCAAAAAGGCAAAGGATTTGGAGAATTTCCGAAGCTCTTGGAAACATGGCTTTTGCCTACTCTTCTTCCAAAGTCCTCTTTGAAGTTCAGGTACTGGTACTCGAAAGATCACTTTTATAACTTTGTAGATTCTATACCACAGTGGTAATACTCACACTTAATATCTGAAACAGGACACGTTGAAGTCGCCGCCATCTGAGGAGAAGACAATGAAGAAAGTGTCTCTGGTGAGTGTTGGAGTAACAACCTTGTGCTTCATGTTGTGTGGATGTGTTGGTTATGCAGCCTTTGGTGACATGTCTTCAAACAATCTTTTAACCGGTTTTGGGTTGTATAACCCTTACTGCTTACTTGACATTGCTAATGTTGCCGTTGTGGTTCACCTTGTACGTGAGTACCAAGTCTCTTGCCAACCAATCTTTGCCTTCATCGAGAAGCAAGCTTTGGTTCGGTTTCCCTCTAGCGAGTTTATCGCAAAAGATATCGGATTCCGCATCCCGGGTTTTAAACCCACAAGTTTCAATCTTTTCAGGTACAAAACCAGTTTCATAATTGAGTGGTACTTTCGATCATCTTTGGACATAATCTATATTTTTTTTTGAAAAAAATCTTTGGACATAATTTTAATATGTGAATGGCATTTTTGTATGGTTTCTAGGTTGATATTCAGGACGGTGTTTGTGATAATAACCACCCTGATCTCAATGGTTCTTCCGTTCTTCAACGACGTGATTGGTCTGGTCGGAGCACTCGGATTTTGGCCGTTGACTGTGTATTTTCCTGTGGAGATGTATATTGTGCAGAAGAAGATACCCAAGTGGAGCAAGATGTGGGTTTGCCTTCAGTTCTTCAGTTTCGCTTGTTTGGTCGTGACCATCGCCGCGGCTGCAGGCTCAGTCGCCGGAGTTGTTTTTGAGCCCAAGCCTTACAAGCCCTTCATAATGGATTAAGCTTCTCATTTAATCTTCTTCTGTTATATATACACTTTTACCTATAGTTCGAGTTTCATTTCTCTGTTTCGGGCATCGTTTTTATTAAATCACGCTTTGCTATTATACGTAAAATTAAGGATTGGAATATTGATCTAACCAACTAGCTGAGCTGTGCTTTGTAGCCTATTCTCCGCTAAGTAACTGGTTCTCTGTTAATCTTTTACTATAAAACTAGATTTTTGTCCCGCGTGAAACGTAGGATTTGAATATTTGAAAATAAAAAATCATAAATTTTTAGAAACAATAAAGATCAAATGGTATATCTTCCCTATATATATACATATATTTTATCTTACAAAATTTAATCTGCATGACATTTAGATGGAATGCAAGTGTTTTTAATGTAAATCGAATATATTTGAGATTATGGATTCTTTCAAACTTATTTGAGCTCACCAAACCCAAAAAATATCGCGTTAGTATGTAAATATTCTTAAATAAAAAATCAAAGAAATAATAAAAAGTGAAAATGATGATTTTCGAAATTCAAACATTAATGTTTGATTTGTAAAGTTGTACGTTTATAACAAAAACGCAACTTTAGTTAAAGTAATATGGATACAATTAAACGATATATATAAAAAATTGTATGATCAATCACATATGGTATCCAAATGGGCATAAATACAATTTTTTATAAAGTAAATTACATCGGTTAATGATTCGTCGTTAAAATATTATGTGATATAACTTTTAAATTATTAAAATGATATATTTTAGTTGGATTTAAATTAGTAACATATGTATTTGTGAGTTCATGTAAAAATTAATGTAAATATGTAGAGATTTTTAACATTACATATAAAATTAATTGAAATGTTTTGATTAGTTAATTTAATTAATGTGTCCCTTAAAATATTTTTTGAATAATACCTAGGATTTTTTATCTAGTGTTTCCTTAATTAATATATCAAGGATTAGCATGTTTAAATTTCAATACTACTAGTTTTATTATTCCAACACGTTTTTCTGTCGACAATTATGTCAAAGTTTTTTTGGAAATGTTTCTTTATCAAATTTTGGCCCATTTGCTAGTTTAAAAAACGTCAGATTTATATTATACGCACTTTTGAACCCCGAAATCGCGCGGAAACTCATTTTAGATCACATATTTTATTTCTGGATCTGTTTGCAATACATAAATTTTTTTGACTATAATGAAAATAATTATCAATTATCAATACAAGTGTGGAATATGATATCACACTCACAATTATATTTTATGTCCCTTTAGTAAGACCTTCTAGATTGATTAGGTGGATGAGTTCTTGCGAGTGTGGAGCGATGCAAATATTATCAAACCCAAAACCTAGAGCATGTGAATGGGAGAGAAAGATATTTATTTTGTAATGTGGTAGCCATATTTAGTTGAATAAACTGCCGTGTCTTTAAGAAATTTATTACTATGTCAATTTATATGTTTTACTATATATATGTTAAATTATCAACAAAATCTTATAATTTACAAAATTTTAAATTAGTAAGAGTTAGGTAAAATTTAACAAGGATTTTGAAACTATATATCTGTTGTATTTTGAAATTTACAAGAGTTATACCATTTTTCTAAAAAAGTATATAAAATGGTTTTTAATTTTAAAAATACCTATTTTTTTTAGCGTCAATCAAATATAATATAAAAGCAATGGTAATTTATGTTTTTTTGTAGTGTATGTAATGTAGTGGCATTCAAGACGTTAGATATTCTTATTATAACTGAAGTTAAAATTTGTAACTGAACGGTTTAAGTAGGTTTTCTGATTATCATTTCATGGTACTTATCAGTCAAAACCACTTTCATTTCATTATAATTGCATCGGTCTAGATAATGATTTTTAAAAATAATAAAAAAGATTATATACATATGGTTTCAATTAGTTGTCAAAAGCAAATGAAAAAATCTATATCTACACATTTTATATAGTCTTCACCATTGGAATCCGCAACTGACTCGTGGTAAACAGATAAATTGTTTGAAACGATAAACGATTTACCTCTCTTCTTTATTGCCATTTCTAGTAAGAGATTGATTTGCATAAACTATCATCTCAACAGAACATGAGCTTTTGATGACTTACTTACAACTCATATAATATTTTAAACCAAAAAAAAAAAAAAACTTATATAATATTAGCTCACAAATTACATGTTGTGTGTTTGAGAAAATTTACACAATAATTTGTTGTTGTTTAATGATAAATCTTTTTTCTTTTCGTTACAAATTGTTGCTTTCTCACACTTTCTATGATCCACATCCATACACAATAAAGAAGAATCTCGCTATTTATTCAAACTTTTGTTTAGTTAAATTAAAAGCACAAATTGTATATGCCATTCCTCCAAGTACTCATCGATCTAAATATATATAGTTTAAAAATTAAGCCTCAGTTGAAATTTTGTTAGTAAAAGTCTGGAATTTTTTTATGCAACAATCAAATTAAAGCACAATCTTCAGTTTGTATTAATTAAGTGACTAGAACATGAAAATTATTTTAATTTGATCACATTCACATTTGGCAGTGTACACCTTTATTTATTGTTCCATATTGAGTGGACGATGACGTAAATTGTAAATACTGAAACTTTTGGTGATATGTAGAAAGATTCGATATGGTGAAAAAATAAAGTTAGATGATGAGTGGGGTTAGGGTAAGACTAGTTAATCAAATTTTCGTTAAGCTCTCGCTATATATAAACAAACACCTTCATCGAAAGGCATATCCTTTGTAATGTGGTAGCCATATTTAGTGGAATAAATTGCCGAGTCTTGAAGAACTTTATTATAATGTCAATTTATATGCTTTACTATATATATATATATATATATGAAAATATCAAAAAAATACAAATAATTTACAAATTTTAAAATTAGTGAGAGTTAGGTAAAAAATTTACAAGGGTTTACAAAATACAAATTTGTGGTATTTTGAAATTTAGAAAAGTCATAGTACTTTTTTAAAAAGTATAGAAAATGTATTTTAATTTGAAAATGCCTAATTTTAGCGTCAATAAAATATAGTTTAATATGAAAACAATAACTTATTTTAATGTTTTTTGTATTGTATGGAATGGTGTTCAAGACGTTGGATATTCTTATCGTAACAAAAATTAAATAGTAATTGAGTGACTTGAGTAGTTTTTGATTATTATTTCATGGTATTCATTATTCGATACCAATTTCATTTCATTAAATTTTTCATCGGTCTATATAATCATTTTTGAAAATAATAAAAAAATAATTACATATGGTTTCAATTAGTTGCCAAATTAAGCAAATGGAAAACCCTAAATCTACATGCTTTGTATAGTCTTTACTATTGAAATTCGCAACTGACTCACTGTGAAGAAGAAACTGCTTTTTGTTGAGTCATATAGATGTTAACTAGACATGAAACAATTTACCAAACCTCAATTCTTTATTGCCAATTCTAGTAAGAGATTGATTAACATCAACTCTCATCATCTCAACAGAACATTAGCTTTTGATGACTTACTTACAAATCATGTACTATTAACTCAGGATAATTTGTGTTTATTATATAATGATAAATCTATAAAAATTTTAGTTACAAATTTGTTGCTATGTAACACTTTCTATGTATCTTTTAAATAGTAGTGAAAAGAAAATTGTTCTTAGAAACAATTTCAATGAAGTTCTTCTGTTGAAGTTACCTGAACAATCATTAATTGAAACCATATTAATTTCATGATCCACATCCATACACAATAATGAAGAATCTCGCTATTTATTTATACTTTAGTTTAGTTAAATTAAAAGCAAAAATTACATATGCCATTCCTCCAAGTACTCATCGATCTAAATATTTATACTTTTTAAATTAAGCTTCAATTAAAATTTTGTTAGAAAGAGTCTGGAATTTTTTTATGCAGCAATCAAGTATTAAGCACAATCTTCAGCAATCAAGTATTATGCCACATAAATTAATTAACTAAGTGGACGATGATGAGTGGAGTTTTGGTTAAATTTAGAAAGATTCGAAATGGTGAAAAAAAGAGAGAGTTAGATGATGAGTGGAGTTAGGTGAAACTAATTAATCAAATTTTCATCCAACTCTCGCTATATATAAACACCTTCATCGAAAGGAATCAAACCCAGAAAACATATATACACTTATCAGTTTAAAAAACAAAAACAAAAAAGAGAATGGAACTACATGGATCTTCTTCTGGGGTGTTTGACATTAAGTCTCCGGCGGACGGATACGTTAACTATTTCATCAGCGAAACTCCTGAACAATTTGACAGAGGTAAATAATTAACTCTTCCAAATTTCTTTCACATATATATATATTTTTTAATTGAACCATTGATCAAAACCCTTAATCAAATGTTATGTTTCCGAAGCCCTTTTGCCGATAGAACATAGGATCCGGTTGGAGTCTAAGGATTTGGAGAGAAGAAGATTGACCATGACCATGCATGGAAATTGGGTATATGAAAGCTGCAAGATGGTCAAAGCAACCATCACCGTAACGCCTAAGGAACACAGTGAAGGTAGCCGCCTGGCGTGGACCGTCGAGTTCGAGAAGATTCGCCATGACATCGGAGATCCAAAGGAGATCGTCAACTATCTGGTCATATACTTCGAGAAGATCGTTTCAAGTTTCATGTAAGATGTGTACTTGATGGAAAGGTCGACTTCATTAACGTTGAGTCTCAAGCAGATAAATGCTTCAAAGATTTCATCGAAGCATTTAAAGATGATGGTAACTAATTCACTCTTATGCGTTGATATATCACTTAATATATTTTATATTTATATAGATTATTTAACTATGGAGTGTCTTTGTGTTTCACGAAAAGCTAACGTGGAGATCGAGACCGTGGAATGGGAGAATAAAACAAGTACGATGAGAATGAGCAAGTACAAGACGCTCAAAGTAACCACCACCATTACTCCGAGCGACGACGGTAGCCACGTGGCATGGACCATCAAATCCGACAAGATTTCCAACGATCCGGACTTATCCACCAACACAGTTCTTTATCTCCGTGAGATGATCCATGACAAGCTTCTGCAATAAATCTTTTCGAAATCTACATATATATTTACGTCTAAATAAAGCGGCACATGATTTATATATCTATGTTTATTGCAGTATATGCATGGATCTCTCTTATAATGTTTGGTACTTGGAGATGTACGCACCTCGTAAAGTTACGTATGAATAATGTATCGATTTGCATACTATTGTTGGACCGATGATTATAATATTTCACGTAAAATGCTAACTTAATAAGTATTGTTGGACCAAATGATATTTACCTTTTATAAAAAAAACAGTATTGTTGGACCGATTTATGGTACTACTCCATTAGTCAAAAACCACATTCACATATTATAATCATATTCACATTAATTGGTTTATGTTATAGTCATTTATTAATTCAAAAAATGTAGTACAAGATAATGAATTCATACTTCGCTTGGTTAGAATTAATTTGATACATAGGCAGGTAATCTCAATTTGGAAATGCACATTTTTATTTATTCTCCCATATGCCACATGAATTAACTGAGTGGACGATGACGTAAATTGTAAATAGTGAAACTTATTGGCTATATTTAGAAAGATTCGATATGGTTGAAAAAAAAAATGAATTTAGATGATTAGTGGGGTTAGGTAAAACTTGTTAATCAAATTTTCGTCAAACTCTCGCTATATATGTACACCTTCATCGAAAGGAATTATAATCAAACCCACAAACACATATATACACTTATCAGTTTAAAAATGCCACGACGTGGAATTTGTTCTGGGGAGGTTGACATTAAGTCTCCGGCGGACCAATACGTTAACTTTTTCATCGGCGAAACTGTTTACGATCCTGATACTATTTCCGATATGGGTAAATAATTAACTCTTCCAAATATCTTTCACATATACATTTTTTTATTGAACCATATATATATCGATCAAAATCCTTAACTAAATTGTTATGTTATCCTTTTGTCGATAGAGGTAATGATCTTTCTGGAGTCGAAGGATTTGGAGAAAAGAACATTGACCATGGCCATGCATGGAGATTGGGTCGATGAATGCTACAAGTTGGTCAAAGCAAGCTTCACCGTAACTCCTAAGGAACACAGCAACGGTAGCAGCCTGGCTTGGACCGCCGGATTCAACAAGATTCGCCCTGACGTCGGAGATCCAGAGAAGATCGTCGTGTTTCTGGTCGATTACTTCATGAAGATCGATGACAAATTTCATGTAAGATCTGTACTTAATGGAAAGGTCGACTTGACGTTGAGTCTCCGGCAAATAAATGCTTTAAAGATTTCATCGAAGCATTTAAAGAAGATGGTAACTAATGCACTCTTATGCATTTGTTTATGATCACTTATACTTTCATATTTATCTATACAGATTAAAACCCTAGTTTTTTTATATGTTTCACGAAAAGCTAACGTAGAGATCGAGACCGTGGAATGGGAGAATAGAACAAGTACGATGAGAATGAGGAAGTACAAGACGCTCAAAGTAACCACCACCATTACTTCTATGGAACACACCGACGACCAGTGGCGAACCCAGAAATTATTTTTTGTGGGTTCAAACCAAACCAAAAATTAATAAAAAAATATTTCATAAATCGTTCTAAAAAAATATCATTCTACAAAAGCATCCTACGATCTTTCATATCTTGAAATTTTTTCATCGCTGTTTCATTAGTAACAGTCTCAAATACATCTTTCTCAATATAACAAACTAAACAGTCATTAAGAAACTGATCGCCAATCCGATTTCGTCGATCCGTCTTCACAATCTTCATTGCTGAAAAACATCTTTCAACAGTTGCAGTTGCGACCGGCAAAATCAAAGCTAACTTCAATAGCCTATAAACCAAAGTAAGTGATAGATGTTTCCGTGTATCCACCAACATACGAGCAAGGTCTCCTAAACTCTTCAAATGACTAAATCTTTCATCATGTCGAACATTGTCAATGTATATAGATAACTGCTGCTCAAGAGATATGCACTCTGTAGGACTAAAGTCGTAAGGATAAAACTTGGCTAAACTCATCAACTTTGAATGGTCAAACTCAGAAAAGGAACCAATGGGAGATAAAGAAGCAACACAAGTAAGCAACTCGGTGTTTACCTCAGTAAAGCGATCATTAAACTCTTGAAGCTGCAAATCCAAAACAGCATATAAACAGTTGACCTTGTAGTGATGCATGTTTTGAATTCCTGTTTTTTCCCTTGGTCTCTTTGGGTGAATAAATTCATCTTCCATATCAACTTTCTCAATATCATACTTCTCACAAAAAGAAAAAACCTTATCCATCAAAGAATGCCACCCATTATCTCTAAAATCTTGGAGTTGTCTCTTCGTTGATTTCACCAATGACATAGCATTCAAAATGTCTTGATCCCTTTGTTGCAAAGCTTTGGATAAGCTATCTGTTAGTCCTAAAAGGTGAATCATCATTTGCAGATAAAACACAAAATCAAAGTCTTGGAAGTATACAAGAAGACCATATGCTTGTCGTCTTTTTGAGTCTTCCAAGCCCTCATTCTGAATATGTTTAAGCACATTGATAATGGGGGGAAATAACTCAATCAAACGCAACAAAGTTCTATAGTGAGAACCCCAACGTGTCTGCCCTGGTCTCTGAATAGAAACCTCTTGATTCAACCTTTTTTCTGTGTTGATTTTACCATAAAGAATATCTTCCTCAATCATTTTTCTGTGATCTTCTCGAATCTGATACTTTCTCTTACATGAAGCTCCAACCACATTCAACAATAGAGAAATCATATCAAAGAATCCTCCAACCTCAAAATGTTTTTTTGCAACAGCCACAACAACCAATTGAAGTTGGTGAGCAAAACAATGGACATAATAAGCTGAGGTGTTTTCCCGTAAAATCAGTGACCTTAGCCCATTGTATTCACCTTTCATATTACTTGCTCCATCGTAACCTTGTCCTCTCAACTTTTTTATGCTCAACCCAAGCTTAGCAAACAAAGAATCAATAGCAGATTTCAGATATGCTGAAGATGTCTCAGCCACATGTAAAATGCTAATGAATCTTTCTTTGACAATCCCACTTTTATCAACAAACCGAAATACTACTGCCATTTGTTCTTTATCAGAAACATCAGCAGATTCATCAACCAGCAAACCAAAAAAATCATGATCAATTTCTTCAATAATAGATTTGATTACCTCTTCTGCAAAGCAATGCGCAATATCTTTCTGAATCTTCGAAGACACCATATGATTATTTCCTGGAGCATTTTGTAAGACAACCTTACTCACAACTTCATTTTGTTCAGCAGTATATTTCAGAAGCTCCACAAAATTTCCTTTATTAACAGATGTTTCTGACTCATCGTGACCACGAAAAGGAAGACCTTGTCGCAACAAATATCTTGAAACATCAATTGAAGCATTTAACCGAATCCGATACTCATTCTTGGTAATATCATCCTGCTTATGAAAAGCATGCTTAATAGACTGACCTTGTCTCATCAAGTTTTCACATTTCATAACTGCATTATTATGAAAACTATTAACTTGCCCCACATGCTCTGCAAGCCTACTAAACTTATTCCAACTAGAAAAACCTTCGTTAATCCATGCATCAGTTCTTCCACCTTTTCCATTTATATCTCTAAACAAGTAACAACATAGACAATACGCAGCGTCTTTCTTAACACTATACTCTAACCAGTTCTTATACTGATTAAACCAAGCAGGATTAAATCGTCTCATTGCACCTGATATCATTTTCTGTTTAAAGATATGACCACGAGGAGGTTGGCAAGGACCTCTAATCAAATATCTACGAATTACCTCATCTCTTTGATTTGAAGGGTATTCGGATATTTTTTTCCGATCAGCAGGATCCCATGGTAAATCATCTAAATCACAAGATGGGGATGGCTCTTTTCTTTTTAAATTCAAAAACTTTTCCATTGATTCAGCTGAAAAAATATAAAATATATTAGTAAAAAAATAATATACATAGAAACAAAACAAAAACGACATCTAACAATTATTTTCGCATCTGTAGACTAAAGAACAAAAAGGGCCAGTTGAGTTTGTTAAAAATTAACGATTATGGAAAACTCAATTGTTGTAACATACATAATTGATATAAAGTTAATAAGAGACAATAACATAAAAGCTTAATTGTAAATCTGAACTTACATAGAAATATAGAATGCACGATGGTTGATGGATTTGGAGAAGAGAAGGGAGTTGAAAAGACAATAAAATATTTATTCTAGAAACAGAGAAAAAAAATTAGGTTAAATATGTTAAAAGTGTTTAGCAAACAATTTTTTTTAAAATTTTCCTTTTTAATTGCTGGATCCATCGCCAGATTTGGTGGGCTTTAGTCTATGGGTCCAAATATTTTTTTTGTGGGTTCAAAGAATCAAAAGTTAGTGGGTTTAATATATTTGATCTATGCTACTAATAAAGAATTTTTTTTTTGTGGTGTCAGCTGACCCTACTACCTTCAACGTGGGTCCGCCCCTGCCGACGACGGTAGCCACGTGGCATAGACCATCGAATCCGACACAGTTCTTTATCTCCGTGAGATGATCGAAGAGAAGCTTCTAAAATAAATAATTTCGAAACCTACATATATATATTTACGTCTAAATAAAGCGGCACATGATTTATATATCTATGTTTATTACAGTGTATACATGAATCTCTCTTATAATTTTTGGCATTTGGGGATGAAGATGTAACTGTAAGAACTATGTTTTATGATTTCACATAAACCATAAACTAATGTCAGTATCTGAATAATAAGAACAGAAGCGGAAGCCTACCTTTTGGATCTATGACTCACTACAAGAAAACACGCGAGTTTCCAATGGAAAAAATTTCGTCGGAATGTAGAAGGGATGTAGATTTTGGTGTAGATACTGTTGAGATGGTTAATGATGCGTATAGGGAAACTATGCAGTCTGTTGGTGAAGATCGAGTTGAGGAACCCAATTTAGAAGAACGTAGGTTCTTCGATATGTTAGATGCAGCTAAGCAGCCGTTGTACAAAGGTTGTAGAGAAGATCATTCGGCTTTATCATCTGCTAGTCGATTAATGACCATAAAGACGGACTAGAACTTGTCGGAGGAGTGTGTAGATGCGATAGCAGAGTTTGTGAAAGATATATTACCTGAAGATAATCTCTCACCCGCATCATACTACGAGGTACAAAAGTTGGTATCTGGTCTTGGTTTGCCGTATCAAGTGATAGATGTTTGTATTGACAATTGTATGATCTACTGGAAAGAAGACGAAAACCTTTTGGAATGCAGCTATTGTCGCCAACCACGGTATCAGAAAAGTAGTGGTATAGTTCCAGTTCCTTATAAAAGAATGTGGTATTTGCCCTTATCAGAGAGGCTGAAGAGGTTATTTCAAACTGAACGGACAGCAGGTCCAATGAGATGACATGCAGAACATACTACAAAAGAGGGTGAGATTACGCATCCTTCTGATGCAGAAGCTTGGAGACATTTTCAATCATTGTATCCAGATTTTGCTTATGAGAGGAGAAATGTCTACCTTGGTTTGTGTACAGATGGTTTCAACCCATTTGGGAAGTATGGGAGGAAATATTTGTTATGGCCAGTAATCGTGACACCTTATAACTTGCCACCATCTATGTGCATGCGTCGAGAATTTCTGTTTCTCAGCATTCTTGTTCCCGGCTCAGAATACCCTAAAAGATCCATTGATGTATTCCTCCAACCATTGATCTACAAGTTACAGATGTTATGGGAACATGGAGTTCAAGCGTATGATGTTTCTTGCAGACAGAATTTTCAGATGCGTGCGGTCCTTATGTGGACCATAAGTGATTTTCCAGCACATGGGATGCTATCGGGATGGACAACTCATGGAAAGTTAGCGTGTCCGTATTGCTCGGACAACACTG
Source organism: Arabis hirsuta (assembly GCA_964056655.1). Lineage (NCBI taxonomy): Eukaryota > Viridiplantae > Streptophyta > Magnoliopsida > Brassicales > Brassicaceae > Arabis > Arabis hirsuta. Next base: position 20,642,941 of record OZ053305.1, on the reverse strand, counting down.
ATGCATTTCAATTGAAGCACGGAAAGAAAACATCATGGTTTGATTGTCACAGGAGATTTCTACCGAATGGGCATCCATATCGCGAGAGTGTATCATTATTTACGAAGAAGAAGAAAGTGTTTTGATGCCCCCCCCCCCCCAAGAATTAAGTGGCACATATTTACTGGATCAGTTAAGAGATTTTGGTGCGGAGCGGATGAACGATGACTTGGTCGGGGGTAATGGGCATACTCCAATACTAGGTTGTGGCAAGTATCACAACTGGCATAAGACGAGTATTTTCTGGGATTAGCCATATTGGAAAGACCATCTTTTACGGCATAATCTTGATGTCATGCATATTGAGAAGAACTTCTTTGACAATATCATGAACACTCTTCTAAATGTTCAAGGGAAGACGAAAGACAATTTGAAGTCTAGGTTGGATTTGCTTGATATTTGTTCTCGAAGTCACCTTCATATTCTTCAGGACGGCAAAGGTCCAATACCCAATTACCGACTAGATAAGCTTTCAAAAGAAGAATTCTTCACTTGGATTATGCATTCCGTCAAATTCCTAGATGGGTACGCATCAAATCTGCGGAATTGTGTTGATCGAGGCGAAAGCAAATTTACTGGGATGAAAAGTCATTATTGTCACGTTGTGATGCAGCGCCTCTTACCATTTGCATTTTTCCGGACTTCTACCTCGTACAGTACATCAAGCAATTGCAGGTACATTATACTAATTTCTATTAATTTTTTAGATGCAGATTTAAATAATTAAATTTATTTTATATGTTATTATTTAAAATAATTATTTAAAATAATTATTTAATATATTTTGAAAAATATATTCATGATTTTATTAATTTTTATATTGCTAAATAATTAAGTAAATTCATAATTTTTGTGTTTTTGTGTAGTAATTATGTAGGGAATGGTGCTTTCTTCGGGGATATATGCACGAGATCACTTACATGGGATGGTATTCGCAATCTTCAGGAAAATATACCGATTATCCTTTGCAATTTGGAGAAGATTTTCCCACCATCTTTTTTTGATGTAATCGAACATCTTCCAGTCCATCTCCCACGAGAAGCAGCACTAGGTGGCCCTGTTCAGTACCGATGGATGTATTCTTTTGAGCGGTATATGTATCATCTCAAGAAAAAAGTAAAAAATTTAAGCAAAGTCGAAGAATCTATCATCGCACAGAGCATAAATGAAGAAACCTCAACCTTTGCTTAATACTATTTTCCTCCACAAGTCCGTACCAAAAGCAGAAGACCTTCTCGACATGATGATGGAGGTGAAAGACCAAATTATCCCGTGTATGTCCGAGACATGTTCACACAGATTGGAAGACTTAGTGGAAAATCGAAGAAGCGGAGACTAATAGAGGACGAATATAATCACTTGCATATGTATATTCTCACCAACTGCGATGAAATTCAAGAGTTTGAAAGTTAAATTTAAAATTTAAATATTTAATAATAATTTTTAATTACTACTTTTATATAAACTAACATTTTTTATATGTTTAATATTTAAAAGATTTACACGGCTCAAATTCGTACTTATTATCCAGAATCCACAGAGGATGATCTTCATGTTCTCAAACAGAGCGAGTTTGCGGAATGGTTGCAATTTCATGTAAGTTTTAAATAATTTGCTTATTAATATTTACATATATTAACCAAGTTTTCAAATTAAAATACTTAAAATTATAATTATTTTCTACATTTATTAGGTTTCGACAGGCGAGTCTAGAGGACAATCATTTCCATCATGGTTAATAGAGGTAGTGAGTGAACCAATTTATGATGTCAGATCATATCCGAGATACGCCACACGAGGTTATGCTTTTAAAATTCTTCAAGATGGGAGTTCAAGGACGACTTCAGATTATGGTGTTTCTTCTCAATTTGGTGAAAATGTGTACTATGGTGTTCTTTGTGAAATTTTAGAAATTCACTATCCGGGAATGATTGGGTTGAAGTGTGTTGCATTTAATTGCGATTGGTATGATCCTTCCCCGGGGCGAGGTACACGAACGGACGAATTTGGAGTTACATCGGTACATTCCAAAAGGAGACTTCAGAATTATGATCCATTCATCCTTGCTTCACAGGCTGATCAGGTATATTTGAAATTAGTTAACATAAGTTATAACAATTAAATTTTTATCTCCAATATTTAATTCCTTATATTGAATTATAGGTCTTCTATATTCGCTATCCTCGAATTAAGAAGCGTGAAGACCTTTGGATCATAGTGACTTCAATAAACCGAAGAGGAAGAGTATATGATGTTTCTGAGCATGATCCACTCCAACCAAGCGGAAGTGGTAACATGGGTTCGATTGAGAGTTCACTTGACATTGACATTGTCATTGACTTCACCGGATTTGAAGACGCCGTGGTGCATTCAGAATCAGAAAAAAAGTTTGAGAATTTGATGACGATACAGACTCAATTCCATCAGATTATATATTCATCGTCGGACTCGGATTAGATTTTTCTACTTAATTATATTGTTGTTATTTTAATATATAAATTAATTATATTATGTAACTCTTTCTACCAAATATTAAATAATATTTAGGATTAGAAAAATTAATTTCATTTTAAACTTTTATATTATATAAATTTTAAATTAGATTAAATAATAATTAATTACGTAGTTCGTCGAAAATCCGTCGGATATTTCTGATGAACAACAAGTTTCCATTGGAAATCCGTCGGAAATTTTCGACGGATTTCCGACCACTTATGGTATAAAATTATAAAATTTTAACAAAATTACTTAAGATGTTCCCCATTAGATGCACATTATGATTTTGAACTCTTAAACTTAAATATTAAGAATTAAATGTGAATAAAAAAGTTTTTTATGAATCAAATATCATTTGTAAATAAAAGGTTTCTACTTACTTATAACATGTCATATACTCTTATGAACATTTTAGAGATTTCAAACCTTGAAAATGTAAACTGTTGATTTTTTAGAGATTCTTAAAAAGTTCAAGTGTTTTAGTTCACAAAATCTTATTGTACAATGTTTTTAGATCATATTAGTTTATTTTTTCACATTTTGTGATTCTATACCCTAACTCGTCGGAAATCCGTTGGAAATTTTCAACAGATTATCAACGGCTTGATCGTGTCCGTCGGAAGACAATAACTAATGCTTTGACCAAAAAATTAATAAAATATACACTCCGTCGGTAATCCATCAGAAATTTCTGACGGATTACCGACGGAATATTCCGTAATAATGGCTTTGACTGGCCAACCAAAACGCATGCAAAATATTATGTCCATCGGAAACCCGTTGGAAATTTCTGACGGAATTAAAAATTACCCGCCCAACTTTCCAAAATATTTCGTTACGCGAGTCAATTTAGGTTCCAATTTTTTCGATTCCAACGGATTTCCGAGGACTATATCCGTCGGGAATCGGGATATAAAAAAACCCAATCAGTTTTTTCTTCTCCACTTCGCCCCATTTGCTTTCTCTCTCTAAAAATCCAATCTTCTTTTCCGACGAAGCTCCGCCTTCTCTCTCCGTTTTCTCCAAAAAATGTATGTTTTCTTTTCTTTTTAACTTAATTTTTAGTTTATGATGATGGAATTTAGTTTTAAGAATGTTTTTTTATTGATTAGGTGGTTAGATAGGAAACTAATGGAGAATTAGATTTGGTTTTGGGTAATCACTTTAGATTTACTTGTAGATTTTCTTGAATATGGTTGCTAAATTTTGTTTCTAATTTATTTGATTTATTTTGTTTTTTATAATTTTTTTAAATTTATTATAAATTTTCATAATATGTTATGAGTTTAAATATGGTTGGTAAAAATGTTTTCACATTTTTTGGATTTATTTCCTTTTTTATTAATTATAAATTTCCAAAACATGTTATAGATGAGGTTAATATGGTTGATAAATATTGTTTCTAATTTTTTGGGGTTTATTTTGATTTATTAAATTGTTGTAAATTTATTATTATTTTCCAAAACATATCTTAATATGTTTGCTTAATTATTATTTATAATTATCTTTGGATAAATTTTATTTTTTTGGAATTTTTGTAAATTATTTTATCCATTATAAATTTATTTATAATTCTTTTTAATATATATTGTTTTCTTACATTGTATATTTTTATTTTTTTTTGTAAGGAACGACGAATACGACGCATTCCAACGTAGACGTAGTCGTTCTACTCAAAGTCGTAGAGCTTCAGGATCTTCGGGTCAAATACGGTCTCCTTCCGTTCATGAGTCTGAGACATCTCTATCTATGCCTCATCCCGTTTCCGTTAGAATGACCGTTCAAGAGTTGGTCGCACAACCCGGTCGGGAGCTTATGAAGAAGCTTCACCCCCAGCTTCTTCATGACGCTTCATGGTAAGTAAAATTAAATTGGTATATTTTATAAATTTCATTTCAATTTAATTATTTAATTTCTTCTAATTTTTTTTTTGTAGGTTTTGGTATTCCCATAATGGGATTAGCAAGTCCGTTTTAAAGATGCTTCATGGGATTTTGAAGAAATCATACCCAACATACTATGATATGCCCCAAAAAGATCGTGAGATGTGGTTTCGACAGTTTGCGGTTAGTAATTACTTCACTTATTTTGCATAAAATTTTAATTTTAATTATAAATAGTACTTTAATTTTTTCTTTATCTTTTTCTAGCAAGAGTTTACCTGACCATCCCAAATTACACCCATGGTTGAAGAACATTTCCATGCGTATGCTAGTACCCAATATTCACGCAACGTCAACGAATGTAAGCAAAAATGGGTAGAAGGGGATCAACCAAAGTATGTGCACCCAGATGTTTTTGAATGGTTGAAGATACACTGGAGAAGTCGGACACTCAAGCAACATCTTCAACAAACTCGAACAACCGACGGAGCCAGCGAAAAGGGAAGGGTATGGCGGTCCACAATGCCAGAGCTACAAGCTTCTTATCCCGTGAGCAACAATTGGTATGGTTTTTTGTTGTTATTTATTTTCTTTATAAATCATAACTAAACCTTCCATGATCACTGAAATCAATATAACCAAATGACATAGATCAATTATGAAACACGTAGCATGAAAATCACATGAAAATGGTCAGCACATGTCGATTTTCAACTGGTCCTACTTTAGTGAGATCTTTTAACTTTATTGTACAAAGTGTAAGCCGAATACTTAAGCTTAAACTTTATTTTTGATCAGATAAGAAAATGTGCATAAACACTACTAAAACATAGAACCCAAAAAATCGAATGGAAAAACTCCCACTAAACCAAATGATCATCAAACTCTAAAACACCCATTCGAACAGTATGCTCATGAAAGACCTTTGGTGTAACTCTATTTGTAAGAGGATCTGCTATCATGGAGTTTGTCCCTAAGTGTTCTATGGAAATCTCTCCACTTTGTACTCTCTCCTGAACAACCAGGAACTTAATTTCAATAAACTTGGACTTTGTTGCACTCCTATTCTTGTTGGAGTACATAACAGTTGATTTATTATCACAATATAGCTTTAGTGATCTTTCGATCCCTTTAACAATTCGCAGCCCAGTGACAAAATTCCTCAGCCAAAGTTCCCGGTCAGATGCCTCAAAAACTGCTACAAATTCTCCTGCCATTGTGGAGGAAGCTACTAATGATTGTTATGCACTACGCCAAGCAACAGCTCCACCAGCCAACAGAAAACATAGCCTGAAGTGGATTTTTTACTATCTTGGTATCCAGCAAAATCAGAATCAGAATATCCGAAGATCTCCAAATTCTCTGATCTCTGATAAGTGAGCATATAGTCCTTTGTTCTTTGCAGGTACCTCATGACCCTTTTGGCTGCTTTCCAATGGTCTATACCTGGATTGCTTAAGTATCTGCCCAAAACTCCAAATATGTACGCTATATCTACACTCGTACAAACTTAAGCATACATTAGACTCCCTACTGCCGATGCATAAGGGATCTTTTGCATCTCCTGGATTTCCAACTTTCCTTTAGGGCATTGTTTCAGACAAATTTGTCTCCCTTAGCGACTGGGGTATCTCCTGGTTTGCAATAATGCATTCCAAATCTTTTAAGTACTTTATCAATATAACTCTTTTGTGATAATCTAAGAATTCCTCGAGAACGATCTCGTTGAATCTCGATCCCTAATACAAAAGATGCCTCACCAAGATCTTTCATCTCAAAAATTTTCTTAAGAAATCTCTTGGTTTCAACCAGCATAGCCATATCGTTAGCACCTAAAAGTATATCATCGACATATAAAACAAGGAAATACACTTGCTCCCACTGAATTTTTGATATACACAATCTTCAACCAAATTCACCTCAAAACCAAAAGAGATGATTACTTCATGAAATTTGTGGTACCATTGACGAGAATCTTGTTTTAGTCCATAGATGGATTTCTTTAACTTGCATACCATCTTCTTTGGATCACCTATCACAAAGTTTTCTGGTTGCTCCATATAAATCGTCTCATCAATGTTTCCATTGAGAAACGTTGTCTTGACATCCATCTGATGAAGTTCTAAGTCATATTGTGCAACAAGGGCCATGATTGTCCTAAAAGAATCCTTTGATGAAATTGGAGAAAAAGTTTCTTTATAGTCAATCCCTTCCTTTTGAGTATAGCCTTTAGCTACTAGACGAGCCTTATACCTCTCCACATTACCGGTTGAATCCATTTTGGTCTTAAATATCCATTTGCAACCAATGGCTTTCTTTCCTTCTGGTAATTGGACAACGTCCCAAACTTGATTGTCTAGCATTGACTGATACTCTTCTTCACTAGCTTTGACCCACTTATCTGAATTGGAACTACCCATGGCCTCACGGAAATTGATAGGATCATTTTCCAACTGGGTTTAATTTTCCTCTTGTTCCAAAAGAAACACTATGTAATCATCCGGAATAGCGCTTTTCCTTTCTCTAGTGGATCGCCGCAAAGGCACTAGTTCTTGTTGCACTAATTCTTGAGGATTTTGAATTTGACCTTCATGTTCAATAACATTGTCATCTTCATTTGGAGGAAAGACTTCAGTATCAACTTGAGGTTCTAGATTTACTTTATCCAAAGCAATATGAACCGGGTTAGAACCTAAATCTGATTCTTCCTCAAAGATGATGTCTCTAACCTCATTTCTCTCCCCAAATTCAACGTCCTCAAAGAATGTAGCTATTCCCATCTCAAAAATATTCTTCTGTTTGGGATCATAAAACTTATAGCCCCTAGATCGCTCAGAATAACCAATAAAGTAACTACTCACAGTTCTGGAGTCCAATTTCTTCTCAAATGGCCTATAAGGCCTAGCCTCAGCTGGACATCCCCAAATGTGAAAATTCTTTAGACTGGGTTTTCTTCCGGTCCAAAGCTCATAAGGTGTTTTTGCAGTTGCTTTAGTTGGTACTCTATTAAGAATGTAAGCTGCAGTCTTTAGTGCCTCTCCCTAGAGTGGAATGACAGATCATACTCCTTACCTTGTCCTTACGAGTGCGATTACGTCTTTCAGATACACCATTCATACTAGAAGACCTAGGCATAGTGTATTGTGGGACAATTCCACACTCCTCTAGGTATCTGGCAAATGGTCCTGGACGTTGTTCACCTGAACCGTCATACCGACCGTAATATTCACCACCACGATCAGATCTAATAGTCTTTATCCTTTGCTCAAGTTGGTTTTCAACTTCAGCCTTAAACTTTTTGAACACATCCAAAGACTCTGACTTTCATGAATAAGAAATAAATATGCATATCGAGAGTAGTCGTCTATGAAAGATATAAAGTATTGTTGACCATTCCAAGATGCCTTAGGGAAAGGTCCACAAATATCTGTATGTATCAACTCAAGAACTTCTGTAGCTCTATATGCACCCAATTTCTTATGTTTAGTTTGTTTCCCTTTAATGCAATCCACACAAACATCACAATTTGTGAAGTCAACAGAATCCAATATACCATCTGACACAAGTCTCTCAACTTTATTTTTAGAGATGTGACCTAAGCGTTTGTGCCATAGATTTCCTGAATTTGCATTTTCGAATTTTCATTTAGTATCCCTTCATTCAACACTTAAACTTTCATTATGAGAAGGTAGAGTGTCAAGCAGATAAAGACTGTGATTTTTCATAAGTCTACCAATTCCAATTAAAACTAAATTTAAAGACAAAAAAAATTTTCCATTCCCAGTTAGACAAGAATAACCAGATTCGTCTAAATAAAGAACAGAAACCAAATTCCATCTAATTGACGGTACAACAAAAGTGTCTTTTAAATCTAGAAAACGACCAGTACTAAAAAACAGTCTAAAATGCGCAATTACCTCCACATGCACCGTAAAACCATTAGCCACATGAATGCTTCTTTCAGCTTCAGTTGGTTTTCGGTAGCTCAGGCAACCCTGCAATGAAACATAGATGTTAGTTGTTGCAGCTGAATCTAACCACCAAGTGTTTCCGAGTACTTCAACTAAGTTCACCTCAGAACAGACCATAGCAAGGAACATACCTTTCTTCCCATGCCAAGCATGGTACTTTTGGCTGTCCTTCTTCATATGTCCAGCTTTTTTACAAAAGAAGCATGTATCTTCAACCTTAGCATGCTTCATTTGAGATGGATCTTTAGCAGCCTCATTCTTAATGGTCTCCATTTTCCTTCTTTTACCGTGACCCTTAGAGATGTTTACCATATGAGCACTTTCAAACCTTTCTTTTTTCATCCTTTCCTCCTCATTCACACAATATGAAATAAGCTCATTAAGAGACCATTTCTCCTTCTGTGTTGTAATTGGATTTCAACTGATTGAATTGAGGAGGAAGAGAGTTCAAGAGAAAAAATATGAGCGCATCTTCTGAAAGCTCAGTCTTGAGTGTCTTAAGTTTTGAAACGATGTTTGACATTTCCAAAATGTACTCCCTTATGTTTCTTTTGCCGTGATACCTCATGGTACTAAAGTGATACAAAAGCGTGCTTATTTTTGCTTTATCACGACTTGCAAACCGCAAGTCCATCTCAGCAAGGAACTGTTTGAGATCATTGGTCCCCTCATTACCTGTAAAAGTTTCTGGAATGGTGTCCATAATGATCATTAAATCAATACGATTAGAACGTTCCCACTTCTCATAAACCGTCTTATACTCAGCAGTGCTGGTATCTGTAGGAGAAGCAGGTTGTGCCATCCTTAACGCAAGGTCAAGATCCATACACCCAAGGACAATTTTAACTTTACTTTTCCATTCCTTGTAATTGGAACCAGAAAGTGTTGGAATTGAACCTAAGTTTGCAGATACTGTAGCAAAATTTGCTGCACAAGAGAACTATCTTTATTAGTAACTCACTACAAAAACGAAAAATCAATAATAAACAACAAACGATTGTATAACTCATCTCAAGATACCAAGTGCAACATTAATATCAAGTCTTTGGACAGTAATATTAACTGCAAGCGGTACTCTTGTTGTAATGATCAAACACTGACAATAATGCATAATAAACAATAAACCTTCCTTTGGGCCGATTTATTATTCACATGGTTTTTCCCAATAATCGTCACATGTTTATCATCACATGTATTTATGTAGTCCGGCAAATATAAACCTTCCTTTAGGCCGATTTAATATTCGCATGGATATACACACACATATACATATGTAAATTCGGCCAAATATAAACCTTCATTTGGGCTGATTTGATATTCGCATGAATTTATATACGTATTTTATTTAATATTTTCATGGAAAAATATCCTCAAGAGAGATCACTTTGGTGACATCTTGATTTAATTAATCCATACAAAAATATTAAACTTATACAATCAAATTTATTTATTGATTTAAAACTGAATTTTATTCTTGCACAGACATATAATAATAAGTCTAAGGGCTCCTTATGCAATAATTCCGAAGTGGCAGAATGGTTGAAATCACTTAAGGGGCACCAGCTTTTACCACGTGGCCTGATTTATTGTTTTGTGTGAAAACTAGTTAAAACCAAAGAAAATGGGTCAGAACAAATTTGTAAGCCTAGAATAAATATTTAAATCATAAAACTAATTTTGGGCCAGAGCACAAAACAGGCCCATACGAATTTGTGTTCAACTTTTTGACTTAGGGTTTTCATAAACACCAAAAATCAACCGTCAAGAGCCAATTTTTAGATCCGAATTAGCATAAACAAACATGCTTTTCTCTAGAATAATTATCAAAAAACTTAATCCAGATCCAGATTCAAACATGCATATAATCCAGATCTAATCAAAAACTTAATTCCATTGATTCCAGAAATAGATCAAAACATTCAAATATCTTAGATCTAATCAAAATTTAATCCACAGATTCCAGAATACTAAATCTAGACATAAACGTTATTATTAAACAGAAACTAAACATGATGCTCTGCTACTATTTGTAAGAACTATATTTTATATTTTCACATAAACCATAAACTAATGTCAGTCTCTGAATAATAAGAACAGAAGCGGAAGCGTACCTTTTGGATCCAGGACTTGTTTTCTGAATTCAGGGAATGACTTTTCCAAAACAAACCCTATGTGACTTTAGTTCTCTGGTGATGGGATGCAGAGAGTTTCTGTATTTTCGGCTAGGGTTGTTTGGAGACCATAACCCTCTATTTATATAGAGTATTAATTTCTAATTCGGCCCTTCATCAAATTAGAAATTACTAAAGGTGTCCACATATTAATATTTCATAACACTTATGCCCATAGCCTTTTATTTTATTATAAAGGTGACCACTATAGAATTAGGCTAATTAATTAATGACCTTAACACATTTGATATTAACATATGTGACCCCACTTAATGATCTTACAGTAACATCCTGGTTTCAGGAAATATGTGCTGTATGCGGAGAGGTTTAAGAGAATTGATTTGACTACTTATATCATCAAAGTGCACTTATCTTTTTCGTCACACATCCAGAGAGAACTCCAGAGTTAAACGTGCTTGGGCTGGAGCAATTTAAAGATGGATGACCTACTGGGAAGTCATTTCCAGTACCGTATAAGTGAGGACAAAATACGGAGAAAGATCACGTGGTGATTTGCAGGGCTAGTAAACAAGTCTTTCGAGCATCCCGGACTAAACCACCGACCGTCGGACATGGGTAGGCTCACGGGCCGAGAGTGGGCGTGGGGCCCATTGAGAGATGAGGATTTCTCCTAATGTGATGAGGATTTCTCCTGTATGTTATTGAGAGATGAAGATTTTTTTCGAGGGGATGAGGATTTTTCTTACATACCGATAGCTCGACGGTAGTCGGGGGTTAAAGCTATATATGAATAATGTATCGATTGTCATACTATTGTTGGACCGATGATTATAATAGCTGACATAAAAAGCTAACTTAATTAGTATTGTTGGACCGCGATGGCTATGAATTATGGTAGTCATTAGTCAAAAACCATATCTATTTCATTAAATTTGCATCGGCCCACATTATCATTTTTAAAAATAAAAACAATTGATTACGTATGGTTTCAATTTATTAGTTGCTATATCAAGCAAATGGAAAAAGTTAAATGTGCACACTTTTATATAGTAGTCTTTAACACTGGAATTCACTACTGAGTCATTTTAAGAAGAATAAAACATTTTGCTGAGTCGAAATTAAATAGATGTATTGTCATGGAACAATTTACCAAACCCTCATGCTTTATTGAAATTTCTAGTTTAATGATTGATGAACACAGACTCGTATTTTCACCAGTACAATCACTTTTATTATATACTGACTGACAAGTGACAATTTTTATTTTAACAACGTTTATCTAGGCCGAAACTGAAAAACCAAGCTATAGCTCACAAGATACATAAGAAGAATATAAAAATTTACAAGCTACGTTTAATGCAAAGGTAAAGGCTTGTAGAAGCGAAGTCTCGTATACTGGCAGATTGTATACACATATTTCTGAAAAGAGGAGATATATTGGTGATATCACTCATAATTATATATATATATATATATCTTTAATAGGAGCTTCCAAATTAATTGGGTGGATGAGTTCTTGTGATTGAGAAGCGATGGTCGACTTCATTAACATTATGTCTCCGGCAGATAAATGCTTTAAAGCTTTCATCGAAGCTTTTAAAAAAGATGGTAATTAATTAACTCTCTCATGCAATTGATACATCACTTAATATCTAATATAATATTTTAAAGTTTCCTCCAAGTGAAGCTCTAAGAGACTGCCACGTATCACTTTTGGTGTTAACAATTTTTCATTTTTAGTACCTTATTTTTAATTAATTTTGACATTTGTCCTCTAGATTTTAGAATTTTAGCATTGATTCTTTAAAATAAAAATATAATATCAATATATTAACTTAAAGTAAACATTTAATTAACATCAAATTATCTTCATAAATTAATTAAAAATATGTAAAACCATATTCTAATAGATAATCGTTTTTTTCAATATCTCTTTTCAAATTCTTTAAATTTTTCTTAATTTGAATTTTTGAAAAACTATCATATTTAAAAAATATTTATTTTTAACTCTTTTTTTGTTGTTCTGTCTTTCTTGTGATCAAGTATATTAAGAGTATATCATATATTAAAATTAAATTATTCTATAATAAACTAATTAAAAAAGTATATAAGATGTTCGGATGTTTTTTTTTGTATTGGCGACAGCCCATAATGTCATTATATAATTTTATATCATGTTTGGTATCTAATATAATATTTTAAGGTTTCCTACAAGTGAAGCTCTGACAGACTGCCACGTGTCACTTTTGGTGTTAACAATTTTTCATTTTTAGTACCTTATTTTTAATTAATTTTGACATTTGTCCTCTAGATTTTAGAATTTTAACATTGATTCTTTAAAATAAAAATATAATATCAATATATTAACTTAAAGTAAACATTTAATTAACATCAAATTATCTTCATAAATTAATTAAAAATATGTAAAACCATATTCTAATAGATAATTGTTTTTTTCAATATCTCTTTTCAAATTCTTTAAATTTTTATTAATTTGAATTTTTGAAAAACTATCATATTTAAAAAATATATATTTTTAACTCTTTTTTTGTTGTTTTGTCTTTCTTGTGATCAAGTATATTAAGAGTATATATCATATATTAAAATTAAATTATTCTATAATAAACTAATTAAAAAAGTATATAAGATGTTCGGATGTTTTTTTTTGTATTGGCGACAGCCCATAATGTCATTATATAATTTTCTATCATGTTTGGTATATCAATATTTTGATAACATGAAAATTTTTTATATACTTTAAAATAATTCACATAAAATAGTTTGAAATTATTTTTTAACTTTTGAATCTTTATTTTTATTATATTGTAAGATCAAATTAACTCTGTAATTAAAAAAAATTCCAATAAATACTTTTTTTAAAACCTAAGGAAACATTTTGAAGGAAATAAAACCTTATATATGAATGTTTTGTAACGTATAGTATTAAATATCAATAATTGATACAACAATTTTGTAAGTTTAGACCAAGTTTAACTCATCTTGACACACCGTTGACAATTTTGTACTAGGTTTTTTCTATATGCAGCTAATATTAGAAAATGCAATTTAAAAAAAAATGTTATGAACTTCATTTATTGATAGATAAAAAAATAGTTTTGAAAAAACTAAAAAAATTTTTATGTCACATACGATCTTGATTTTTATAGAGCATTTTATGCAAATACTCATTAAGATATGAATAAAAAAATAAATTTATATAAAAAACTATCATTTTATTAAAAAATTATAGAATCTATATAAATTTAGATAATATAAGAATCAGATTCTGTAAACCAAATATTTGATCAATCAATTTCAAAAGCATTTAAAATTATTGCATATTTCACTTTAGAAGTTTTATCTTTTCGGTCACGTGTGGACTCAACATTTTTTTTCTTCAATAGTGGACAAGGAGTATAACGAAAAGATTCCAAAAGAATACGCTGAATTCTAGAGCAAAATTGAAAATATAGTATTCAAATGAAAATATTTATATATGTCATCATATGGTTCACTTTCATATTAAACATTTAAAAATGATGTTTGAATTTGTATAAATAGAAAATGTGAGCATAAATCTTAACCATCATTTAAGTATATCAATGTTAGTATATATCTATAATATTAAAATAATTTTAAAAATCATCTAAATAGTTGTTTCACGCAACGCGTGGATTTTCACTAGTATTTCATATTATATAAATTATTTTTCTCTCTTTTTTTGTCGGCAAACTTTTCATTACTCTAAAACAACTTACAAATGAGAATTTTGATCAATTCATACATAATTATTCCAAGAGACAACATAATTCTGCAAAGAGGATCTAGCTTGCTTCGCTAAGGCATATAGATTATTTAACCATGGAGTTTCTTTATATGTTTCACGAAAAGCTAACGTGGAGATCGAGGCCGTGGATTTGAAGAATAGAACAAGTACGATGAGAATGAACAAGTACAAGACGCTCAAAGTAACCACCACCATTACTTCTATGGAACACACCCACGCCGGTAGCCACGTGGCATGGACCATCGAGTCCGACAACGACATCATCGATCCGGACTCTTCCATAGACGCAGTTCTTTATCTTCGTGAGATGATTCGTGACAAGTTTCGAGATCTACGTATTTACCTCTGAATAAAGCGGCACATGATCTATGTTTATTGCAGTATATGCATCAATCTCTCTTATAAAGTTTGGCATTCGGGGATGTACGGACCTCGTAAAGTTATATATGAATAATGTATCGATTTGCATACTATTGTTTTTTTGAAAAAGGATTTGCATACTATTGTTGGACTGATGATTATAATATATCACATAAAAAACTAACTTAAGATCAGTATTGTTGGACCGATTTAATTATGGTACTACTCATTAGTCAAAAACCACATATATTTCATTAAAATTTGCATCAGCCCACATATTCATTTTTAAAAATAAAAAGCAATTGATTACGTATAGTTTCAATTAGTAGCTATATTAATATTAAGCTAATGGAAAAAAAAAATATTAAGCAAATGGAAAAAGTCATATGTGCACTATACGTAAAAATAAATACATGTATATCTTGAAACATTTTTTTAGTCAGTCATATAGTCTTCAACATTGGAACCCACAACTGATTCATTTTAAGAAAAATAAAACCTTTTTGCTGAGTCGAAATAGATGTATATCTTGAAACATTTTTTTTTTAGAACGTGTCTTCAAACAATTTACCAAAACCCTCATGCTTTATTGCCATTTCTAGTTAATGATTAATGTACACATACTCTTATTTTCAACAGTACAATCACTTTCGCTGACTGCTATTATTGACTGACAAATGCGAACCTTTTTTTTTTAACCAACGTATATCTAGGACTAAGATACATAAGTAAAATATAAATAAGTCGAGTGTGTCAAACAGAAATATTTACAATCTACATTTAATGGAAAGGCTTGTAGAAGCAAAGTCTCGTAAACTGGCAAATTGTATACACATGTTTTTGAAAAGAGGAGATATATTGGTGATGTCACTCATATTTACATATATATCTCTTTAATAGGAGCTTTCAAATTGATTGGGTGGATGAGTTCTTGCGAGTGAGAACCGATGAAAATATTATAATCTTTCATTTGCAATGTGGTAGCCATATTTAGTTGAATAAACTGCCGAGTACTTGAGAAATTTATTATAATGTCAATTTATATGCTTTACTTTGTGCACACAAAAAAAAAAATGATTTACTATATATATATATGAAATTATCAACAACAAAAAAAGTTACAAATTTTTCAATTAGTAAGAGTTAGGTAAAATTTTACAAGGGTTTAAAAAAATACAAATTTATGGTATTTTGAAATTTAAAAAAATTCATAGTATTTTCAAAAAAGTATTTTAATTTTAAGAATGCCTAGTTTTAGCGTCAATCAAATATATTTTCATATAAAAGCAATAAATTATTTTTATATTTTGTGTATTGTATGGAATGGTGTCCAAAACGTTGGATATTTTTACCGTAACAAAAAAAATTAAAATTAGTAAATGAGGGACTTGGAGTAGTTTCTGATTATTATTTCATGGTACTCATTAGTCAAAACCAATTTCATTTCATTAAATTTGCATCGGTTTATATAATCATTTAAAAAAAGTTAATTACATATGGTTTCAATTAATTACCAAATTAAGCAAAAGGAAAAATCTAAATCTATACGCTTTGTACAGTCTTCACTATTGGAATTGGCAACTGACTCACTGTGAAGAAGAAAAATGCTTATTGTTGAGTCAGATAGATGTAAACATGAAACGATTTACCAAACCACTATTCTTTATTGCCATTTCTAGTAAGAGATTGATTATCATCAACTTTCTTCATCTCAACAGAACATTAGCTTTTGATGACATACTTACAAATCATATACTATTAGCTCACAATAATTTGTGTTTATCGTTGTTTAATGATAAATCTATATTTTTTAGTTACAAATTTGTTGCTCTGTCACACTTTCTATGTATCTTTTAAATAGTGAAAAGAAAATTATTCTTAGAAACAATTA
Source organism: Arabis hirsuta (assembly GCA_964056655.1). Classification (NCBI taxonomy): domain Eukaryota; kingdom Viridiplantae; phylum Streptophyta; class Magnoliopsida; order Brassicales; family Brassicaceae; genus Arabis; species Arabis hirsuta. The sequence continues at coordinate 20,626,382 of OZ053305.1, read as the reverse complement.
TAATGAAGTTGTTCTGTTGAAGTTACCTGAACAATCATTAATTGAAACCATATTAATTTTCATGATCCATTACTTTAGTTTAGTCAAATTAAAAGCAAAAATTATATATGCTTGTTAAATATATATACTTGTTAAATTAAGCTTCAGTTAAAATTTTGCTAGTAAAAGTCTGGAATTTTTTTATGCAGCAATCAAATTAAAGCAAAATCTTCAGTTTGTATAAATTAAGTGACTAGAGCATGAAAATTATTTTAATTTCATCACGTTCACATTAATTGGTGTATATTAATTCATAACGACATAATATACTTAGCTTGGTTTTTGTAACATCTAGCATTACATTAATCTTTAAAATTTGTACATAAATTCCGAAGAAAATTGATGGATATATATTTTTGTATCATCCGAAGAGCTGCAAATAATTTGATACAATGTTATACATCAAATACCAAATTATTCATTGATATGTCCAGTTCGCTTGGTTAGAGTTAATTGGTGATTTCAATTTGATTTTTTTATACTCCCATATGCCTCATGAATTAATTAATTGAGTGGACGATGATGAGTGAGGTTTTGGTTATATTTAGAAATATTCGAAATGGTGAAAAAAAAAAGAGAGTATGATGATGAGTGGGGTTAGGTAAAACTGGTTAATGAATTTTTCATCAAACTCTTGCTATATATATAAACACCTTCATCGAAAGGAATTATAATCAAAACCCAAAAAACATATATACACTTATCAGTTAAAAAAAAAAAAATAGAGAATGGCACTAAATGATTTATCTTCTGGTGGGTTTCAAATTAAGTCTCCGGCGGACGGATACGTTAACTATTTCATCAGCGAAACTCCTGACCAATTTGAGAGGGGTAACTAATTAACTCTTCCAAATTTATTTTCATATTTTCTTTTATTGAACCATCGATCAAAACCCTTAACTAAATTGTTATGTTTCACTTTAGTACCCTTTTTGCGGATGGAGGTAAGGATCCCGTTAGAGTCGACTGATTTGGAGAAAAGAGCATTGACCATGACCATGCATGGAAATTGGGTTTCTGAAATCTACAAGACGTTCAAAGCAACCTTCACCGTAACGCCTAAGGAACACAACAACGGTAGCCGCGTGGCATGGACCATCGAGTTCGACAAGATTCGCCATGACATCATAGATACAGAGATCTTCGACCATCTAATCAATGAAAGTTTTCATGTAAGATGTGTACTTAATGGAAAGGTCGACTTCATTAACGTTAAGTCTCTGGCAAATAAATGCTTTAAAGATTTCATCGAAGCTTAACTCTTTTATCCATCAATATATCATATATCACTTAATATATTACGTATTTAATATAGATTATGTAACCATGGAGTTTCTTTATATGTTTCACGAAAAGCTAACGTGGAGATCGAGGTAAATGTGAGGCTTTCCAAACCCATGTCCAACTCCCTTATTAGTATGATATTGTCCGCTTTGAGCCCAAAGGCAAAGCCCGCACGAATTTATCTTTGGGCTCATTCCCAAAAGGTCTCATACTAATTGGAGTTGGACATTATTTATATATACTAGACCATTTTTATCTAAACTTCCGATGTGGGACTTGGATTGATATCCCAACATTAACCACCACCATTACTTCTATGGAACACACCCACGCCGGTAGCCACGTGGCATGGACCATCGAGTCCGACAACGACATCATCGATCCGGACTCTTCCATAGACGCAGTTCTTTATCTTCGTGAGATGATCCGGGACAAGTTTCGAGATCTACATATAGGTATTTACCTCTGAATAGCGGCACCTGGTTTATAGATCTCTGTTCATTGCAATATATGCATGAATCTCTCTTATAATGTTCGGCATTTGGGGGTGTACGGACCTCGTAAAGTTATCGATTTGCATACTATTGTTGGACTGATGATTATAATATTTCACGTAAAAAGCTAACTTAATTATTTTGTTGGACCGATTTATGGTACTACTCATTTGTCAAAAACCACACATATTTCATTAAATTTACATCGGCCCACATAATCATCTTTCTTTCTTTTTTTTTTTTTTTTTTTAAATTCATTCGAATCAAGCAAGGATTAAATTATATACGCATCATATCGTGATTTTGGGAATTAATAATATGTCTTGTGATAATAAAATTTACAACAAATGATCGACAATATAACATAGTGATATTTTACATTAATGTTATCTACCCTCCAAAGAAATATTCTTAGGGAACAACAATAAAAGCTAAACCAACAAAAAAATACCTCCCCAACAAAACAGTTTATGCATCTCAACCCCAGTATGCTGCTCCGTAACATTTTGACGCTAAGTATTCGGTTTGGTTTTCCAAATTTTTGTTTAGATAAACCGGGATTTTCACAAAGACCAAACTGGTCGGCTTTGTACTATTGCGAAATTTCATCCGGTTAAGCACCTGCGAGAATTCTCCATTAGCATAAGTGAAGAGGGCGAAATGAAAGAAATATTATGAAGACATCAGTGTTCTCTAAGTTCATGGTTTTTACTTTTTAACGTCCTTTTATCACATCACAAACATTTTAGAGCACTAAATGGAACATTGACTGATTTTCTACCATTCAATAGTAAAGGTAGAAGAAAATGTACCTTAGCTTGGAAGTCTTATCATATGAATAGTTCTTGGGAATCCATCGGGGATGACCAGTACTGCAAGATAGATTCGATGGTCAGCCTTCTGGTTGCGCTTAGCATTGAGATGAAAAAACGACATCCATCGATTTTGTATTCTTCAAGAGGGTTTCTATGCGCAAAACTTCTGACATTCACCTGTTGACATTGACGTTTTACATGAGTATCAGACAGCCAGAGAACGAAATACAAACAGATGAGGATCTTGTTGTTTACCGCTGAGCTTAGTTTATTCATGTTCACAAGATGATCTCTCCAGAAGCAATCCAATGTCTTTAAAAGAACTGCTCTCTGTTTCCAAGAAAGCAAAACCGATCAGATATTGTAGTGTCACTCATATGTGAATACATGCAGAGACAAAAACAAACATGTACCTCTATTTCTTTTATGTATCCATCATCAAAGCCAGATTCTTGAACAACATTCAAGTATGAAGCAATCAGATAATCACCGAGGAACTTCCGGAGAAGATTAATGGATGTTCGGTACCTCCCACTCCTACAGAAGATAACCTTATACTGTAAATCTCAAAATGATTATCAATGGGCCATAATAGACTAGACGCATATGCACTTAGCATACACAAAGACTCAATTAACTATAGCACTTACCCCGTCAAATCATCGGAGCAAATATCGAGCCAACGTCTTAGTGAAGAATTCTTTCTGCGGATTCCCCTGAAAGCGTTTGGAGGTTTTGGCAGGTGTGGAAGGTAGAAATCTTCCATATTAATTGAACTTGTCTCATGCAGGCTTTCAAGGGACTGTAACATTGTTCCTTCTGTGATCCCAGAAAATGACTCTGATAACGCTCATTGTTAGATTTCATATGAGACGAGAGGTGTTTTGTTCTCACGATACAAGATTTTCTTATACCCATTAATGAAAAACAAAGAAACAAGCTTACCATCCAGTAGGTTCCCTGAAATAGCCATAAACTCTTTCAATAACTTGGCCAAGTTCCAGTATCTTGGATGCTACCACAAGAAATAAGATATTAGAAATGAAGATGGCAACAAAAACTGACAAAAAACATTCGAGAGAAAAGAGCTTTGGGATGACCATTTTACTAGACCAGAGCTTTATTTACCTTATGTGGATCAGAATTTCCAACGACGATTTCATCTACAACAGCTTGCATGTACCTGAGCAATAATTGTGTAGTTAAATGAGTGAGACCTCATACTCAATAGTCACTGGTTGAAGAACTATGCACATGAAACACATGCGAAAAATAAATGTCCATGGCTTTCTTTCACATGGACATAACAAAGGCTACTGCAGGTGTAGCGCTTACTGGAATATATGCTGGGAGCAACTTTCGTTATCACCCGTCAAAAGCAGTTGCCTTAGGTCATAGACATGCTTCCTTTGAACCTAAAGAAGAAATAGAAAAGAAAATGGTTGATTCAGATAACAGTTTATCCCAAAAAATCATAAACTTCTACACAGAATATGCCTTAAATATAATAAGAACTACAAATAATACAAAGTTAAAACGGTCACCTCATAAAATTGGGAGACGATAAATGGTCAAGTAATAGAATAAGAATAAAAAAGTGCTACAAAGTAAAGAGAAAACATGCTGTAGTCTTTTTAAACTTAAAATCATGGTAAAAGATATATATTTCGATATGGTCGAGATGCAGATCCAGTAAAAGTAGCAAAATTGGTACCTCTAGCACTTCGTCAAACTCGACCAGGCTTTTTCTTATACCAAAGAAGTATTTCTCTGCATTGATCTGGAGAGCTAGAAGCTACAATGCCAATGAGATGAGCCAGATTAGCAGAAAAAGACCATTTTTTGAAGGAAAACCAATGATGGAACCACAAAGAAAATTAAAAAGAACTATACCTGTTTTACTATTGTGTCACCTTCAATTGGTAAATCTTCATCATTCGTAATCTTTGATATAAGTCTCACAGCCCACTCAGTATCAAAATTGAACTTCTGAAACATCTCATCTTGCAAGCTGTGAGCAAACCAACAGTAATACAAATCATGTTAAAGAGCAAAGACTGGTATTCTTCCCAAACATTTTCAGATTGGTGCAAAGTTGATAATATCAAAGCAAAGTCTCTTTTACGTAAGTAAATACAGAGGGCTTTCCAGTTCAGGAGAATAATCGATGTGATTACCTTACCATAAACCGCGTGGATCCAGGATCTCCTTGCCTTCCAGCTCTGCCACGAAGCTATAAGAAATAATATGGAGAGAGAAACTTGGAAGATTATCCATCTAGTCGTTTGATTAGATCAAACAGGACAAATGGTGTATGTGGTGTTTGATTATTTTGTATCTATAATTCAGGAGAGAAAATTAGCATATTTCCCTCGGGAAAGAAAAAAAAAAACTACTTTGTAGTTCCCTGTGTACCATACTACCATTCTAGATAGTAGTAGCCTGGGAAACATAATAACAAAATTAGAAAGTCAAAATAGTATACTGGAAATGAAAGGTTTTAGGAAAAGGCTTAAGTACCTAATAATCATAAGATTAGCACATTTGATTAAAAAAAGTGGCATCAGGCAGGCAGCAAAACTAGTAGCTTACCTGGTTATCAATCCTCCGAGACTCATGCAAAGATGTCCCAATCACATGAAGGCCTCCAAGCCTCTTCACTTCAGACCCTTCAAGCAGACAATGGGCCTCACAGTCCTCTAAGACGGATAGATAAGCCAGAGCAATAGCAGGGCCTAAAGGGTACATTTCTGACTGCTTGTTGACAAGATTTTGCAGTTCCATAGGATCCATCGTCTGGCTTTTCTCCAAAGATTCTGTGACTACGGACTTTGCTTTTTTCCTCGTCCAGCTTTTATTTTCACTTTTGCCAACATATTTTGCTGTGTCAGATGAAACCAAAGAAGATATCAAGTAAACATGATCCATAGAGTATGTGCACAAAATCCTAAAATGAGTGTTGAAATTTGAGAGACAAACCCATAAGAGAAGCTCTGGCTAGCAAAGCTAACGACGATGGTCCCACTTTTATTTTTGACAACACCTGAAATGATTCACAAGACAGTTCAATTATTCTACAATGGGATAGAAGTAATTCTAAAGAATACTTACGTAAAGGAGCTCATAATCTTTTGCAAGAAATACCTTCTGTGATAACTCATTATCGTCAATATTATCAGCCAAAACTTCACTTGTTAGATACGTAAGGATGCTATCTTCTATGATTTCCCTTGCAAGCATCTGAAAGATTACAGCCACAAACATAGCAGGTAAATTTTCTGCAGGAAATCAATGTACAGATCACAAAATGAAAATAATACACAATTAGATGCTCTCAATCAATGTATAGTCATCAAGGAGACACTCAAGTGGAAAATTATACCTTTGGATTTCCTCCCAGAATAATGTCGGTACCTCTGCCAGCCATATTTGTCGAAATAGTGATGGCATATTTTCTTCCGGCTTGGGCTATAAAATCAGCTTCCCTGGCAGCATACTGAATGAAGTAAAACAGAATATTAGAACTATCTGATATCATTTGGATGCTATGTTGGTTTTACTAAGCTGAAGGATAAGTTTCAGATCCACCTTGGGTCGTGCATTCAGGACATTGTGAGGAACACCCCATTCTTTCAGCAGTGCTGATAAATATTCAGAGTTCTCTACACTGCAAAATGACGCTAACTTATTAATAGTGGAATAGTAGAATGTATTTAAACATAGAAATAATTCTTCCCATGTACGTACTCCTATTTGGTTCATTATTAGTTCTGCCAACATAAACCACACTCGATTAAGAAGTTCTACATGTATATATGTCAATGTTTTGAGACTACCCCAAGAAAAACGAGATTCAATCTTTCTTCAGTATATTCTACTTTCACTAACATCAGTACATGCAATATATTTTGAATATGTGTGCAAAATATTTTGAAGTGGTTTAATCGCATGGAGTTACCTTGTTGTTCCTACTAAAACAGGTCGACCTTGTCCGAACATATCTTCAACTTCTCGACGAACATATTCCCATTTACCCCGAGCAGTCTAGCATACATCATATCAGAGGGATGAACAAGAAAGCGTAATTAGTTTTAAATTTTAACAATGAGGCGAATGATCAAACAGAAATATGAGTTTTCAGGTTGCTTACCGCAAAAGCTTGTATAGGTAGATCGATTCGAATATTTGACAAATTTGTAGGAACTTCAATAACAGGTATCTGGAACATTTTCAAAAACTCTTTTTCCTGCAAGAAGGTGAAGAAACATGCGTGTCTCAAACTGCCGTGTGTAGTCCAGAAGATCATATGTTTAAAACAGATTAAGGTGGGTCAAAGTGAATCTCCATGTGCATACCTCTGTTTTAGCTGTCCCAGTCATCCCAGAGAGCTTTGGATAGAGTTTAAAGAGTGACTGATAGGTGATTTGAGCAACAACAATTGAATCAGCCTAAGATCAAAGAGTTAGTTTCATGAGTATAAAATTTTTTAGGTATCGCTTTACATTACAACTTATGAGTTCGGGTGAAAGACCTGAATTTCTAGACCTTCTTTAGCCTCCACAGCCTGGTGGACTCCTTCAGACCATCTCCTTTTCTCTTCAACTCTTCCAGTCAACTGAAAAGATATGATCTTTACTAACTCAAACTCTCATAGTGTTTTAAATATTATTAGATACAAATGAAACTACATTAATTACTAGCTATTCACATAGATTTATGAAATGAAACAATGAGTTCAATTGAAGCCAGAAATACTTATACCTCGTTAATTATAAGTGCTTTCCCATTTCTCACAATATATTGGACATCACGCTTGTAAAATTCTTTAGCTTTCAAAGCATTCATAACAAACCTGCATTAATTAAAAAAAATCCAATAAACAGGGATAACAAAGAACTGCACAGAAACTTTGAACTCAATTTGAGAAATAAAATAGTTCGAAACAGGAAAAAAAAGAACTATATATAAGAACATGATAGGACTGCGAATGTGAAATAAGGTCAGCAAGCAGTTTCTCACTGAAAAGTTCTTACAAAGAGAGTATCGTTACACATAATTGTATATGTAAGAAAATAATACCCTACCAATGCCACAATTTTCAATCATAAGCCTTTTATTAGCAACAACCAGTAACTGTTAAACATATGGCATTATTCTAAATGTTGTAACCATGACCACGAAATTTAAAAATTCCCAATTCAAAGTCTTACTACTAACTGCCAACCACCGAAGTCTTACATCACCATTTGGAACATAAAGAATAAAAGTAATAGTAACAAGTAGATACCTTGCCCATGGATCATTTTCGTCCCATAAATCACCCGTCTCAAGAGCCAATTCAGCAAGAGATATACCTTCTTCTGTGAGTTCCACTGAGTTCTCTTTCAATTCAACTTTGTAGTGCTATGAACAAGATTTCCAAATATCGTTTAGAAAATCAGTTCCTGAACCCAAAAAAAATGGTCGCAATAAAATAACAGAAGAAGTAAAAACTCACAAGATCTTTTATGAGAAGTTCAGCAACTTTAGCAGCAACTGGATATCGTGCGGCATTTTCATTAGCCTGTGATACAAGCACAACAGAAAGGACTCCATCAATCTTTGAAATTATGTCCCAATGATATTGTTTTTCTTTCTCTATTGCATAGGAAAAATCTTAACCAGATTCGGACTAAAATCCAAATGTCTAAATCTCCAGAGAATAAAACTTTCAAGCTTATCAAAATGAACCGTATTACCTCACCACTAATTAGCAGAGGATTTCTGCCTTCATCAATGAGGACTGAGTCTACTTCGTCAACTATTGCAAAGTGAAATGGTTTTGGCCTGTAGATCAAAAACTGTCACTATTGAAAACAACTGAGCAGTGAATAGATTTATGGAATCTACCATCTCATCACAAGTTGTTCACTGTTTGAAGTAAGGTTATCTCGCAGATAATCAAATCCAAGCTCCTGCGATATGCACAAGTGTTAGTAGAAGGAGATGAGAGAAAAATACATAAAAATAAAGTATAACCCAAGTAGGAGAATCGATATGAATGAAATACTTGCCGAATTATTGGTGTACGTTATATCACAGCTATAGTTGAATTTTCTCTCTTCAGCTTTCATTCCTCTCTAGTTGCACAATCAGTTGTAGACGAAAATGCCATCAGTTTGCTGCTTTGAAAGGTAGAATGCAAACAGCACCTGTGAAACCTACCTGAATGAGACCAACTGAAAGGCCTAAGAAGCGGTGAACACGGCCCATCCATTCTGCATCACGCTGGGCCAGGTAATCATTCACAGTAACCACTGCCACCAGAAAATCAATACCAACAGCTTTAGCTAGATGTTAAATGATACGTCTTTATAGGTATATCATTGTTTATCGGTATTCTGAGAAAATTGCGGCAACTAGGCAATACATCACACCAGCCTTTCTCAAAATATCAGCAATTATCAATTCGTAAAGTGGTCAGAGAGAGCAGACAACATACCATGAACGCCCTCGTTAGTTAATGCGTTAAGATATGCAGCTAATGTAGAGACTAGTGTTTTCCCTTCACCTGTCTTCATCTCCGCAATGGATCCATCATGAAGCACTCCTCCACCGATTATCTGAACAACGAAAACCATAAGTATACCTAACACTCTCTCTTCAAATTGATAGAAATGCACCCAAGAAATAGTATAAATTACAGTTTGGGAGTATAGATATAGACAGACCTGCACATCAAAATGACGCATTCCAATTGTTCTCTTTGCAGCTTCACGGACAACGGCAAATGCCTCTAGACAGGGAAAGACACACACAAATGTGAGAAAGTAATTGCATAGGTTTATCAAAACAAAGTACATTCCTAAGAGAAAATTAAGCTAAAATCCGCATAAGATTTTGATCAAACCAGCTTGCATATCTGCTAGGGACTCCCCTCGCGCTAATCTTTCTCGAAATTCTGCAGTTTTAGCTTTCAGCTAAGGAGGAAAAACATACAAAAGTCAAAATACATTAAAAGAAACATATCAATAAATAAAACATCCCAAGCAGTGAACACTAAGTTGAACCTGGTCATCGGAAATGCTTTGAACCACAGGTTCAAAGGAATTGACAGATTCCACAAGACGATAGTAGTCCCGCACAACCCAATAATTCATGCTCGTGAAATCTTGTACATTCCTCTTCAAACGACTCAAATTCCCCTAAAATATGGATGAAGCTAAAGTAAATAAATAAACATAGGGAGAAGTAAAATACCAATGAGAATCTTGAAAAACGAAAATTCCATCTCCAGGTCCCAAAAAAGCTCAGTAATCAAACATCCACAAGAATTTTCATGAGAGAAAAGAAACACCAGAAACAGCTAAGAAATACAGAAGAGACAAATGATCGAACAGTTGGTGTGCAACAAGTACTGACAGAGTTATCGCAGTACAGTAATAATGAGAACTGACGCATATGATACCGTTAGGGAAGCAGAGACACAGCTTCTTCGAACAAGGTGACACCTCTGAATCGGCGTGACGGACCGAGAGAGAAAAACACCAGACATAGGTTTTGTCCATGGAAACTTGTTACTTCGAGACAGGAGACAAGGAGCTGAAAGGCATGTATTAGGGTTCACAAGAATTAAAACAGAGCCCATATTCACAAATATCGCTTCGTAACAGTAACTATCTTGTTGTCGTGGTCAAGCATCCATGTCTGAAGGAAGCTCTGTGTCTCATTTCTCTGAAAATGTTTCACACCGATTGGTGGCGCTAAATTACTGGTTAGCCCCAATTTAAATCGACTTGATATAACTAATGGTTTCACTTTTAAGTCCCTGAGGATTTTAGACTTTCGTAATTTGTCACTTAACTTTATAAATTATCATGTTCTTGCATTGATCTCAACGTTGGTATAAGCAAATTGCGAACCACACATATACATAAATAAGTAGAATCATAACCTTATAAACCCTTCCATGGGTATTTTATTCCAAAACACCCCTCTAATTAAACTGATTTTTGTTTTGATTTTTTTTTAATTCAAAAACTGGTTAAATACTAAATAACCCTTAATAAATATGTATAATTATCAATCCAACCAGACATCCGAACCCGAAACCCATCTTTTAACCCGGATCCGAGTAAAAACCAGATCTTATTGTAAAACCCTGAAATTGAAACCGCGAAGGCATAATTCACGATTTCACATCCCGATTTCACCGTTTTTCTCCTTTTCTTCTCTTTGCCTAAAACGAAACCGTCATCTCTGTGTTCTTCATCTCCGCTGTTGGCCGTTATTGCTGTCGGCGTCGTCTCCATCACTGTCTCACTATCTCTTCAAGGTAACCATCAATTACATCTCTTAAATTTTAGAAAATGAGTGTTGATTTCGAATTGGTTTTTGGTTGCAAGAAAGGTTTTGATTTCGAAGGAAATGTGTCGGGTTTTGATTTTGATATATGTATCGGGTTTGAAATTTTGAAATTAGGGTTTGAAGAAAAATCAATTTGGGGTTTTGATTTGTAGTAGGATTTTGGTTTCAATTGGATTTCGAATGTGTTTGCGGTTTTGATATGAATTTGGATTTCAAACTTGTTCTTTTTCTTTCTCTGTACTAGGATTTCGAATGTGTTTGCGGTTTTGATATGAATTTGGAATAGATGTGTGCGGTCTGAAATTAGGTGTTTTGTGTGTGTTTTGATTTGCTTCTTGTGGATTTTGCAGAAATGGCTCCTAAGACTAGGGAAGGAATGTCAAAGAAAGGGACTTCCAAGGGATCCACTTCAAAGGGAATCACTTCAAAGACTTCTAGTAGATATGCTGTGAGCGATTCAAGTAATGGGTCAGAATCAGAATCTGGAAATGATCCTACGCCATCACAGGAGATTGGTCAGAATCTGGAAATGGGTCAGAAGGTATGTAACTACTTTTGGACAAGTGTAGTTCTACGTAGGACTACTAGTACTACTAGGGAGAACTGTGAGTAGTTAGGATGACTGATATTACTAAGGAGGACTATGAGTATTTAGGATGACTGGTACTATGTATAACTGAGTATTTATGATGACTGGTACTGTTAGCTTTTAGTACTTAGGATAACTGATCAGAATCTGGAAATGGGTCAGAAGGTATGTAACTGCTTTTGGACAAGTGTAGTTTTGCGTAGGACTACTAGTACTACTAGAGAGAACTGTGAGTAGTTAGGATGACTAGTATTACTAAGGAGGACTGTTAGTCCTAAAGTGCAATGGTTGGATTATGCTTGGATTTTGTTTAGATTGCAGGAGAAAGAGGATTCAGAACCCCAACCGTCGGCACAGGAGAAAGAAGATTCAGAACCTCAACCGTCGGCACAGGAGAAAGAGGATTTAGAACCCCAACCGTTGGCACAGGAGACAGAGGATTCAGAACCCCAACCTTTGGCACCTCAGGAATTTTTCTTCAAACCTACGGAATACAAGAAGCAGTGCAAGATACAAACCAGGTGCGATTTGAAAAAAAAAATTGGAGATCAAAAGGAATTTCCACCAGAGTTGGAATGGTTTGATTCACACCCACAGTTCCAACACATATTCCAAAGGATGAGGAACGAAATCATATGCTTCGAGGATTATGGATTCTGCTCCTTCGAACTGTGAAGGTGGAAAGGAGGAACGCTGTTTGGTTTGTGGTGAATGGTGTGCCTATCCGGTACTCATTGAGAGAGCATGGTCTCCTCTGTGGGTTTGACTGCCATGAATACCTGCCTGGTTATAATCCATGGAAGAAGTTGAAGAACTACGAAAGTGAGTTGAGGAAAAAGGTGTTTGGGACAAAGAAAAAAGTAACTATCAAAGATGTGAAAGACAAGCTGCTGTCAAGGAAGAAGAGCAGTAAGAGTCGGCTGAAGTTGGCCATCTTATATTTCCTAAGTGTCGTACTTGCATGTAAGTCGAAGAGTGATGGAAATATAGAGCCATTCTTGTTTAAAATGGCTGAGAATCCAGATTTGTGTTTGTCATTTCCATGGGGGCGGATGACATTTGAAGGTTCTGTCAGAGATGTTTATTGCGCGATGGATTTTATGAAAGGTTCTGTTAAAGAGAAAATGACTTTCCCTGGATTTATAATTCCTTTAGAGGTAAACCAAAATATTATTTCTATAATTAAATATTATTTCTATAATTATGTTTTGATATTTAACAAAAATATATATATGTATGTCGATTTTGGCTTTTGAATGTATAACAAATTTGAAGACTCAGTTTAGAGAAAGTGTGGAAGAAGTAAACGAACAGTGTCCAATAATGTGCAATAAGAGATTCCAAATTTGTAGTATGAAAAGGTGGACATTGGAAGAGCTTTATCAGTCGCTTGGGGATAGTAAGGTATTAGTTTAACTTAAGTTATAATTAGAAATCATTTTGGCTAAGTTAATTAACATGTAATTTGTACTTTTTTACATTTCCAGGATATTCAAAGTGTCTTGGAACCGGAATATGAAGAGGAAGAAGAACTTTTGAGCCACATCTTAGAAGCTGAAGAAACTTATGCAGGCTACGACCCAATGCAAGATCAGTGGAGTGACTATCTTGCAGTGAAGAAGAAGAAGATATGTTGGCAAAGGTTGTATGACTCAGACGTGGCTTCCCGAGTACCAATAGAGGAGGAAGAAGAAGATATTGGATTGGGTACAGAGGCTATTGGATTGGGTACAGAGGCTGGTTCAACTGTTAATCCTGCTTTGGTTCAGCTTTTGAAAGATCTTGAAGATAGGCTGATGGAAAGAATGAGGGAAGGGTTTGAAAAGGTGAATGATGCCCATATGGATTTAGAGAAGAAGGTCCAGCGCTTAAAGGAAAAAGTAAAGGCTATTAGAGGTCATGGATACTCTTGGGATGGGTTCGAGAGAGCTGATAACGAGTGTGTAAAGGAGCCATCACGGACTGTCGATGCTTTTACAGGGACTGCCGATACTTTTACAGGGACAGAGATGGACATCGATGAAAACAGAGAGCAAGAAGAAGAAATAGAGAAAGAAGAAGAAGAACAGAAAGGTGCAAAACCATAAGAAGAGGAAGAGAAAGAAGAGGAAGAGAAAGAAGAAGAAGAACAGAAACGTGCAGAACCAGAAGAAGAGGAAGAGAAAGAAGAAGAAACAGAGAAAGAAGAAGAAGAACAGAAACGTGCAGAGCCAGAAGAAGAGGAAGAGAAAGAAGAAGAAGAAGAAGGCTGAGAGAGAGAAGAAACCATCAATGTACAAGAAAAAGGTTGGGAGAAAGAGGCAAAATGGAATGTTGAACTGATGCTTTTTACATTTTATTAGGAATGTTGAACTGATGCTTTCTGTATTGTTTTAGGAATGTTGAACTGATGTTTTCAGGTGCTTGTGGAAAATGGTTTTATAACTATTAGGTATAATTCGGCTGTATAATTCACTACTGGTATAACTGGTCAATGAACCTCCTAAAGAAAAACGTGTAAAACATGTGTTTGCATCATTAAAAAATTAAGGAAAATACAACATATTTAACATGTGAGCCGTCTCTTGAATAAAAAACTATTAAAATTTTACTCATAGTAGTACTTAGTATTTAAGTAGTGCTCTTTAACACATAGTTATATTTTGATGCTTTTTGCATTTTATTAGTCATATCTAGGTGAAAGTATAATTTTTCTAATAGTACTGATCTGATTAATCCATTTCAACTCAGTTAATATTGTTTCCTATATTAAAATCTATGAAAACAAAAGTTTTCTATGTTTGACTTAACAATTAGTGCTTCTACTCATACATTACCTTACATTTACATGTGTGTAAGCTATGATTTTAGTAAAAAGTTTGGTTTTCATATATTTTTGAATTTTCACAGTACTAAGTATTAATAAGTAACAATACGTAGTTATACCTGACAGAGAGATGTGCGTGTAGTAGTAGTACTAAACAGAGAGTTGTCCCAAAACACATTATACAGTCATACTTAGTTATACTTAGTAGTACCAAACAGAGAGTTGTCCAAAAAACACATTACACAGTCATACTTAGGTATACTTAGTAGTACCAAACAGAGAGTTGTCCCAAAACACCGCACAAAACACATTACATAGTCATACTTAGTTATACCAAGTAGTACCAAACAGAGAGTTTTACAAAAACACGTTACACAGTCATACTTAGGTATACCTAGTAGTACCAGACAGAGAGTTTTCCCAAAACACATTACACAGTCATACTTAGTTATACCTAGTAGTACCAAACAGAGAGTTTTACCTAAATCGGATTAGACGTACTAGGTTCACCACCTAAGTAGTCATACATATTTCCTCTTCTTCCTCTTCCTCTTCCTTTATGCTCTCCAGTTGACAGGTACCGTGTTTGTTGAGCGGGTCCTTTGGTTATATCGTGGGCCGGAGGCTTGCCGAAGCGGATCGTTTGAAGTTTTCGTTAGGTATCATCCAAGTTGACATATGGGGTACAGGATATATCGTCCTATTATATGCGAGTACCCACTGTTCCACCAGATAAAAGTGAGAGGCAAGCTCATAATGACGGACCTCCGTCTCTCCATTTAATCGGATGATAGCTTGTATCGTATGCACGCATGGGTACTTGTCTATATCAAAGTACTTGCAAGTGCAAGTTTTCTCGCTCAAATTAACTGCATAATTCTTCCCATCACGTCCAATCACAATGTACTCATAGGACAAGCTGTTTATTTCTTCTGACAATAGCTTCTTCCCAATCGGTATGTTGTGCTCTATTATGTTGTTCACATGAGGAACCAACTTCTGTGACTCGGGTAATTCATTC
Organism: Arabis hirsuta; assembly: GCA_964056655.1. Taxonomy (NCBI): domain Eukaryota; kingdom Viridiplantae; phylum Streptophyta; class Magnoliopsida; order Brassicales; family Brassicaceae; genus Arabis; species Arabis hirsuta. The sequence goes on along the minus strand of OZ053305.1, from coordinate 20,610,988 downwards.
GCTGCCTTCTGATGCTTGTTGAACCATTCAGCTATTTTTGCAACAATCATATCAATCATAGGTAACAATGTGTACTTCCTTACATCTACGAAAACGCCATTGATCGATTCTACACTATTGGTGGTTACTATGTTGTACCTTTCTGCTGGAAAATAACACCTTGCCTATTTTTCCACAATCACACTCTTATCGAGATACACAGCTGCCGCTTGATACTTTCTCCTAAATGCACTATAAAGTGTTAGGAACATATGCTTTGTATAGGCTTCCGCACATTTTATGAAATCCCACGCAACTATTTTTTTTCAGGCTTGAAAAACCTTAGTCTTCACATTCTGAGACAAATGGTATATACAATACCCATGTTGAGACAACGGAAACATCACACGTACTGACTTGATCAGGGATACATTTCGATCAGATATAAACATCAGTTTACCATGATCCGGTACCACTAATTTCAACTTCTTCATAAACCACATCCAACTTGCTTCGTTCTCACCATCAGCTACACCAAAAACAATTGGATAATGGTGATGATTAGGATCTTGAGCCATTGCAACAATTAGAACTCCACCATATGAATGCTTAAGGTGAGTGGCATCCACAATGATGACTTGTCTCATAGCTTTGAACCCTTCAATACACGCTCCTAAGGCAAAGAACATATACTTAAACCTACCAACATCGTCCCATTCTACAAATGTTCGTGTTCCCGTATTCGTCTTCCTTAGCATATACATATAACAATCCAACAGCCGATAACTCTCCTCTGGACTTCCCCGCACGATATTACCAGCTAGTTGTTTTCCTCTCCATGCAGTAGTGTATAATATGTCAACACTAGATTTTTCCTTAACCATCTTTATCAGATTTTTTGGTTTTGGAGTCTCGAAATTACCGGGATACTCTTCTTGTAAAATAGAGGCAACTACTTTTGATGACCCTGTCTTTCTTCTTATCTTTGTACTTGCATCAACTCGAAAGCATGTATGCATCTTCTCGTAAGTTACAAGTTTCCAACGATCTGAATCCTTCATCAGAAGAACCCGTAAATACCACTTGCAACCTTCTTTCCACGTCCAACATTTTAGCACATATCGTCTTGGACATGTCTTATCTATTTTATACTCAAAACAATTCTGATGTGAAGCTATTTGAACTAAGAACCTCACTTCGTCCCTACTTCCAAATTCTTGACCCAAAACGATATCTACACCATCTTCCCATGGAGTGGGAGTGCATACAAGCCCATGACTATCCACTACATCTTCTCCCTCATTATCTTCATGCATACCAAAGTTCTTCTCATTATGTTCATACATACCAAAGTTATCTTCGTAATATGTCATAAAAAAAATTTCGTACAATTAGATTTAGTTATACCAATCAAAGAGAACGCACAAGATGAGGCACAAACTTATTCCAAGAATACCTTGTTGAACCAACTCATAGTCTTTCGGTGGTTCGTCTGTGTAACGAGTCATCATACCTTCCCCTATATCACCTTCAGTTTCTCTAACCTCTCTTATCACTTGCACATTTCTCTGAGATTGATCCACATCTTCGACGACCTCCACGTGCAAAAGATTTCTACGACCATCTCCATTCACTTACATTAGATAATTAAAAACCTCATCATCATTAGACACATCAGATGGTAACATAACATTCAGAATCATCGGAAAGAAACTGAGTTTCAGCTATGTTGTAACTGGATCTATCTTCATCTTCTTGCCAATTTCTTCAACCAACGCCGAGTAAGTAACCTCCTCCGCTCCGGTCCGTATCGCTAAGGTGTGAATTCGATCTCCTCCTGAGTTCCATCTTATGAAATCATCTTCTCTTGAATAAAATCCTCCATAATCAAAACATATGATTGTGCAATTCATTCTCCCCTATAAGAACATAAAAGATATCATTTATTCAGTTTTAGTATTATCAGTTATTCCAATCATACCATTTACTCTCAATAGTACCAGTTATTCCATTCATACCATTTACTCTCAATAGTGCCAGTTATTCCAGTAATACCACTTACTCTGACGACAAGTATGGTTCAGAACGATTAAGCTGTTATTTTAGTACAAAAACTATCTCGTGACCTCCAAATACTTACAAAACAAGACCAATATCCAAAAAACCATACAAAACTAAAAAATCTCCAAAATCCCAAAATCTCCAAAATCTCAAAACTTTAAACATGAATAATGGAAACATGATTAACCTTCTGTTTCTATCAAGATGGAGAAGAAGATGCCGGCTTACGACGAAGACGCGGCTTATGACGAAGACGCTGGAACCTTCTGTTTCTATCACTCTGTTTTTTTTTTTTCAGTCGAGCAGAGAGGGGGATGGAGTCTACGAAGAAGATGAAAGGAGATGGTGTCATGTGTAAGTTTTTGATAGATTGAGATTTTTTCTGGTTGGTGATTTATTTAATGTGGTGGTTGATATATTTAATTAGGATTGTATATAAGAGGGGTAAAGAAGAGAAAATGAGAAGGGAAAGATTGTTAGAATTAGGAAGGGTGTTAAAAATTACTTTTTGTTAGTTGGGGTGTTTTAAGTTACAGTCCAATTTTTTAGTAGTTATATGTAATATTTTAAAATTTTAGAATATTTTATAAGACTGACAAATATTTAGGTTTTTTTTTACCAATTTTACATAAATTTATATATTTTTTAAAAAAACAAATAATTTAATCAAAGATGTGGAATCCACTATAGGATCATGTGCAAAAGCACTCCTTGCACACCTTTAGAACCGGACTTGCTTCTTATTAGTGTGCATATTACAAATACTACTTCTCCTTTTGTGTGTAAAGTTATGGATAACTAATCCTCGTAACGTTTAGAAGGTAATTGGATTTATTTAGACATATGTAACACACATGTAATGAAGATCGAATATAAAAGTACGTAACGACCTAGATATAGGAAGATGAGCTTAATGCAACAAAAGCAAAGGTGGAGAAAGCTAGAGAAGAGAAATTGAAGTTATCGATAGCTTTAACTATCTACGGTTCTTCTGATTACAACTCTCTTCAAATGCATGTCTCCAACGTTCTCCAACATTGACATGAATCTTCTATGGAACTAGACATAACCATCACGATGAATTCGCTGTAGACATGTGACATATCTTTTAGGCTTGGAATGTATGAGATAGATCTCCCTAAAACGTATATATACAATGAAAACGTATGCATGTATTATTTAATCATTTTATATATTTCAATTTTATTTTATAAGTTGTATGGTCAATGTATGGTCTTGTATTTTGTAAACATTTATCTTCATGTTAATTAGATGTGAAAAACGTAGTTAAGTCCTTTTTAATATGAAAATAAAATATAAAAACGAAATTGCTGTTTTTTTAGATTTTTGAAAGTAATTTTATAGAACTTTGTGATTTAAATATATTTTTATTTAGTTTGATTTTGTACGAAATTGAAAAGTAATTTTATGAAAATTTGTGATTTAGTTAAGTGAGATGTTATGTCATAATTGTTATAATAAAACTTGTAAAATTGATTGTGGAGATCACAATTAATCATTTTTCCACAAATCACTTTTCAAATAATAGATAAAAGATTTTAGAGGATTGTTAGCCCCGAACTGACTGATTATACAAACAAAAAAAACCATGCATCACATAATCATATAATCCCATATGTTTCCATAGTAACAAATTTCTATATAGGTTTTCTAATTTCATGTTAGATATGTTTTTGGGACGTCGATAATAAAAATATATAATTAATTGCTAGAATTCGATCTCTAGCATAGATTCAATTTTTTTTTATTTTTTTTATTTGAAACTATATAATCTATCTGTTTCGCTTTCCGTTTCCTTTCTAATCTGCTGGATTTGGTTTACCGTAAATCTAATGACCTCGTAGATCCATAATTTAAGGTGGTTAAACAAATTGAAAACTATTTAGTAGTGTCCATCAATTTTTTTGAAGTTCTTTGCATTCATGATTAGGATAAAAATTGTATTAGGGCCAGAACGTAACATAATCGCTTTGTCCACCGGGTGAATTTCCACAAAACAAAAGAAAAGAGAGAAAGATCTATAATTGTTTTCCCATCGCATCATTAATATTTTTAATAGAAACTAGTATTGATTTTGAAGGGGAAAAAAAAAATTATGTATTTGGAATCTTAAAAAAAAATCTTTCTTTTGAACAAGAAAATAGGATATTCTTTTTTAAAAAAATGCTGCATTCGTATTATTTTTCTAATAGTTTTATAAGAAACAAAACTTTGAATATGGTTTAGCATATATAACAAAAAAAGTTAAGCAACATTTTTACTTAATAATCTCGTTACTTTTGAAGGGTCATCAAAACAATTTCACTGGGTACCAACATTTTGACTTATCGTCATATTTGTTGTTGTCCGAGAGCGGAACAATGAATTTATAATAGGTATAAGGTCGGAGAATGTCGTAGATTAGGAAATGAGTGCGGACTATGATTGTTACAGAGCAGTTCGGAATTGATAGGCCGGACAGATCCCGGGCTATCAGATCGCTATGAACTAGAAGGAAATTGTAGTCCGGACAGATCCCAGGCTGCAAGATCGTTGCGAGCTGTTGTAAAGAATGTCTTTTCTGGTGGTTTCCGGTCAGCGGTAGCTGTCCGAAAGTGTCCTTTCGGAGTGAGTCAGAGTCCTGAAAGAATGTTTTCTGGTCCCTTGTACTCTCTTCCGAGGAATAATAGATGAATTGTCACATCATCTTTCCCCTATTTATAGTAAAAAATTTAAGGTACATACTAGGTTTAATTAACCATGGTTTTCTATTCTGACCTTTGTTTGACCACCCCCTGGTCAGAATATAAGTTGGGCTACAAAGGCCTATTGGGCTTCCAGATCGCACAGGCCGCAGGCCCTGGCCCAACAGTAGCCCTCCCCCCCCCCCCCAGTCAACGAAATGAGATGAGCCGAGCTTCGTTGTTAATGGATTTGCGATCTGGATCCTGGGCGAATTGATCTTGCCACGTGTTGACGTTTGATTGTTCTGCCATGTAGAGTTCGGAGTTTTCAAGGTGCGACGTTTTGGTTTCCGCTCTGGATCTATAAAACGGGGTCTCCGCTCTTCCTTTTCTCATTTCATTCTGCCCTGCTTCTCTCTCTAAGGTATTTTCTTCTCCTCTCTCTCTCTAACTTCTCTGATTCTTGCTTTTGATATATTTTGTTGCTGTCCCATCACCTGGTCTTTTTGAGTTCTCCGATCCATCTTTAAAGAAACCGCCGTGTTCATATGATCCATGGCTTCACTGACCCAGACCGATTCCCAGAATGATTTCTCCTCCGAACAAGCTTTCGGTAGTTCTTCTTCAGTATCGACCTCGACTAATCGTACTGCATCGGGGTAGGAGGCTGGGACTGAGCCCGTCGAAATCCCCCAGAGGGGGCTGAACCACGAGGAGGCCGGGACCTCCGAGCCCGCCAACCCCAAACCTCGCAAGGCGGAGCGTCGACCTCTCGCTCGCGATCTAGCCGGTGGAGGTCGTACCGGAGGTGCGGATTACTTTGATTTTTCAGATTTCCCCCAGGAAGGGATGGACTCTCCGGGGCCAGGCCTAGGTCGCAATATCGTGCTAAAGCGTTGTGACGATTTCGAAACGTTATCCGATGAGACGTCGTTGACGATTATGCGATCTTCCCGGGATTTGTCGGACAGCGTGGAGTTCGAGTCCCGGGAGATCGCGACCGCCCTTGGTCGCCTCCAGAAGGATTCATGTGTCTATACGAATCCTTCTTTATGGACAGCGGGTTGTTTTTCCCATTACCGCGACTGTTGATCGAGTACTACGCTCGTCACGGTATAGCTATATCTCAGATCACCCACATGTCGATTCGTAACATCGTGGTATGTTTGACGCTGGCCGCTGAGCATGGGCTGGAATGTGACTACGACTCTTTTGAGGCGATGACTTACTTCAAATGGAGGAGGCCTACGGGTCGCTTTTACGTATCAGCTCGTCCGAAATTCAAATTGGTTGACCCGGACTCCCACAGTGACAAGTCCGAAGACTGGGAACGATACTACTTCTTTGTGAAGATAGATGCACCGTCGGTTGCGAATCCAAGATGGCCTATTAGGGCTGGCTGGAATATTAGATAAAGTATGTTTTAACCTCCGATGTGTTTATACTCTTCTTGTCCGGGCTGAAATCTAATCTTTTCCTTTGCTGGCAGATTCTGTCGTTCCCAAGATTCTTCTTCCGCCAAAACCCGGAGAAGATTTGCTAACTGACATTCTGAGAAGCGTGACGCCTCAGCTTTGGCCAGAATTCCTCGAACAGCGGATTCAAAGGTGCATAGGTCGGATCTTGATAGGTCGGTGCTTTACTTTTTTGCTGCGTTTCGATTTTGACCGAGCAATTTATTTAAATAAACTCTCTTGCTTCCTGCAGGCTGTTTTGACTTGGAGCTTGCTCTGCTGCGTCCTTACACTTTTCCGCCGATCAAACCCAAAAGAGTTCGTCAAAAGAACGAGGCGAAGATGGTTAAGAAGAAGGTCAAGTTCAAGAAGGTGAACTATACTGAAAAGATCGGGGCGTCTGGTTCCAGAAAGACAGCGGGCTCGAAGGAAGTCGATACCATGACTGAAAAGGTCGGTCCTCGATCTAGCGAGCAGGCCAAGGCCCTTGCTAGAAAAAAGGTCGGGGCTTTGTTTGCCGATAAGATTGCCGGTAATAAGATGGCGGTGATATCTGAGGAGACCGCGAAGTAGATCCGAGAGAAGAAGGAGGGAAAGAAAAGGATGTCTGAGGAGACTTCTGGCGGACAGAAGAAAAAGGCTCGTGGTGAGGAGGCGCGAGAAGAGGAGGTGCGAGAGGCGGAGGCAAACAAAAGCTTCTCATCGTTTACTCCCTTCCATACTAGCCTTGCTTACTAAGCTTCTCATCGTTTCGTTTTGACAGATGGTTACCCACGCGAACATGCTTACCTTAAGGTATGAACGTCGCGTTTGGAGACTCGCCGAGAAGCTAAAGGGTTTTCCTGGTATAAAGGCGGAGGCCGACAAGGTAGCCGGTCTAAAAGAGCAGATCGCTAAGCAGAATCTTGCGATGAACGATCTTTCCGCAAAAGCTGAGGAAGCGAGGCAGAGGGTGAGGTTTGCTGAGGAGGAGCTTGAGAAAGCGAGGGCGGAGAAAGAGTCTCTTAAGGCGGAGAAGGAGTCTCTTAAGACCCTCCATGACAGCGAGATAACTCGCTTGCGAGCTTCCCGAGAGTACGAGATCAAACAGATCATTGCGAAGTGCATCGAGGAGTTGGGTAGAATCAAGAAATCGATCTCGGACTCCGAGGAAGTAAACCATCTTTTAGCCTTAATGAATCAAGCGATGGTGATTAAGGATTACCTGGCCATTTTATCGGGGGAAGGAATCGCCATTCCTGATGACAAGCCGAAAGGTCTCGAAGAGAATTTCAAGAAGTTTGAGGATCAATTCGAGGCGTTTGACGTAGAGGAGGTCACGGAGGCGGACTTCGTGATATCTCTTCCCCGTTTTCTGCTCGCGATCCCTCTTCGAACTGACATTGGGGCCCCTTTTGATGAATATGGGACTCACATGACTGCCAAGGATAGGGAGGATATCGAGCCAGGCCGCGAAAATCCTGATGCAGCTCCTAGAGACTCGGCCACGGGTGACGTTCTCGCTCCTCTTGATGGAATCCCAGTTATTCTGGATGTCTAGGCGTTTTCTCTCTTTTCTTTGTTGTTGTTTGTTTCCAGGCCGCCTGTGGCCTTATTACTCTGGTTTGTAAGGACATAACACTTTTCATTTATGTTAACGCTTTTACCTATTGGTGAGTTCATAGACCGTCGTTCGACTAAGCTTGCGGGGTCTGACCGGCTTACATACTTAGGTATATCTTGGTCATACTTAGGGTACTTAGGATTTTTTAAGTGTGCCCGTTTTGTCTACGACTCTGAGGTCCGCTTGTGACAATACCCGTTACGTGACTAAGTATGCGAGGAGGACTCGGCTTAGGGTACTTAGACGTCTCGGGATAGATTGCGCGTCTAGCCCCAGCTTACAAGTCGCTAGGGGAAGTTCTTAAGCTTCTGTCCTAGCGACGTGGTTGATCAAACCACTTTTGTTCATGTGGAACAAAATTTGGTCGAATGCTTGGCCGAAGCATTGACGCGAAATGAGCTCGGAGCTTTCTAGACTCGGAGTACAAGCGCGTAAAATAAGTTTGATGATTAATCGCAGGCATAAGTAAATAGACGAGGAGTTGACGAACTGAATATATATTTTTTTTATTAATAGCTGTGCCTTTTTACGGGCTGCCGACGTACCCATTGTGATAGGGATCAAGCCAATTGTAGTTCATTTACAAAAAGTGACAAAGCGTTGTGGGGGAGTTTCCGCGGTGCTGGGCAGATCATCAGATACGGTGTTTATGCTACAGATACCTTTAGGCAAAGTAATGCTTGGTTTGGTGATTGGCTCGATCGAAATTACTCGGCATAGATCGGATGCTGAGCTGGAACCTAAGGAAGCAAGTGCATCGGCTTGAGCGTTGTCTGCCCGTGGAATCTTTGTGACTTTGAAAGTGTCGAAGCCTTTGGTCAGCTCGCGGTCAAGTTTCAGGTACTCCTCCATCCTTTCGTCCTTGGTGTCGTATTCACCATTGAATTGGTTAGCTACGAGCTGGGAGTCGCAATACGCGTGGATTTCTAAAGCGCCGACCTCCTTTGCCAGTCGCAGCCAGCAAGTAAAGCTTCATACTCGGCTTCATTGTTTGATGCCTTGAATTCTAACCAGAACGACTGTTCTAAGATTTCCCCAGTTGGCGATTCGAGACGGATGTCGATGTCCGCTCGTGCCGCGAGGAAGATAAATCGACATGAAGAGTCCATTCAGGATTGGTTGAGCCAATCTCCGGGGAGACCGGTGGTAGTTCGACTAGGAAATTGGCCAGGACCTGGGACTTGGTGCTAGTAAGATTGCGAAACTCGATGTCGTAATCGCTAAGCTCTATCACCCACTTCACCATCCCGCCGGATACGCTCGAGCTGTGGAGGATCGTTCTCAATGGTTGTGTGGACATCACGATGATCGATTGAGACTGAAAATACGGGCGTAGTTTGCGGGCTGCGACGATGATTTCCAGTGCAAGTTTCTCGAGGAGGGGGTAGTGCGATTCTGCCCCGTCTAAAGACTTGCTGACATAAAAGACTGGTCTCTGGTCGCCCCAGTCTTCGCGCACCAATACCCCACTGACCGCCGCGTTGGTTACAGAAACATAGAGATACAGCGTTTTGCCTGGTTCAGGCTTGGCCAGCACGGGTGGTGTAGATAAGTAGGCCTTGAGTTCTTCAAGCGCGGCCTCACATCGATCGTCCCAGAGGAAGCCCTTATCTTTGGGAGTTCGCAGCAATTGATAGAACGACAAGCTTCGGTATGTGGATCGGGAGATGAATCTATTTAGGGCGGCGATTCGACCTGTAAGTCATCGGACCTCTCTTTTATTTTTCGGCGAAGGCAAGTTTATGATTGCGGTTATCTGCATCGGGTTTGCCTCAATGCCGCACTGAGTAACGATGTAGCCTAGAAATTTGCCCGAGGTGACCCCGAATGTGCACTTTGCTGGGTTGAGTTTCATTCCGAATTCGTTCAGGATCGCAAAGCAGTCTCGGAGGTGGGAAACGTGATCGCCGGCCTTCTAGGATTTGACAAGCATGTCATCGATGTAAACCTCCATTGTATCGCCGATCTGATTGGCGAACATCTTGTTTACCAATCGTTGATAGGTCGCTCCGACGTTCTTGAGGCCAAAAGGCATTACTCGGTAACAGTATGTTCCGCGGTCTGTGATGAACACTGTTTTCTCACGGTCGTCGGGATGCATCATAATCTGGTTATATCCCGAGAAGGCATCCATAAAGGAGAGAAGTTCGTTGCCAGCCGTCGCCTCGACGACCTGATCTATGCGAGGGAGAGGGAAGCTGTCTTTAGGACACGCATTGTTCAGATCGGTGAAGTCGATGCAGACTCGCCACTTGCCATTCTTCTTCTTAACAAGGACCGGATTGGCAAGCCACTCTAGGTAGTGTACTTCCGCGATTGAGCCTGCTTCGAGCAGTTTGGCGACCTCTTCGTTCACGGCTTGGGCCCGTTCTGGGCCAAGCTTCTGCCTTTTCTGTTTGATCGGTCTATACACTGGGTCGACGTTTAGCTCATGCGTCGTTATGACTGGGTCTATTCCCTTCATGTCCTGTATCGACCACGCGAAGGTTGCAACATTGGTTCTTAGGAACTGGATCAACTGTTGTCGTAGTGGTTCTTCGAGCTCGGCGCCAATCCCGACCTCCTGCTCGGGGTGTCGCTCATCAATGTTGACTAGGATGACAGCCTCCTGTTGCGGGTTGTGGTTCGCCGGTTCACTAGATTGGTTGATGTTGCAGGTGACCCTACGCATTTGTTGTTCTGTGATAAAACACGATCTGGCGATTTTTTAACTTCCACAGATTATGAAAACTCCCGTGGAGGTCGGAAACTTGACTCACTAGTGGTAGGTAGAGAATACCGCTCGGAGAGAGAAAAGCCAGGGCGTTCCCATTATGACATTATACACTGCTGGTTTATCCACCACAACGAACTTTACGACCTTGGTGATGCCCCCTGCGTAGACCCCCATTTTGATAGTGCCTAGCGTCATTGTCGTCACTCCGTCGAAACAGGGTCAGGAGCTTCACACTAGGCTTTATTTTGTCATCGCCTATGTCCATCTTTCATAACGTCTTGAGAAAAATGAGGTCGACCGAACTTCCCGTATCAACCAACACCCGAGTGACGTCGCAGTCTTCGATTTTCAGCTTGATGACCAGTGGGTCGTTGTGCAGCATTGATACGTTCTTGGTATCGGCCTCACTAAAAATTACCGGCATATCGACCTCGGCCTGCAAGCGGCAATCTTGTTGCAAGGATACTTCCTTTTCGTGCTTCTTGAGGGAACGGACTGAATTGGAAGTTATCCGGAACCCGCCCATTATCATGTAAATTTTACGTTTTGAAGTGGGCTGACCCTGGCCAGAGCCCTTGTCATCACCGGATCGTTTCAGAGGGAGGGGGAGATCGACGTTGTTGTCCGGCCTCTGCTCGTGCCGCCTATCGTGCTCCTCATCTTGCCGTTTATCGGACTGGTTTTGAGGTAGATCGACTTGTACCTCTCCGCTGCTACACTTGGCCATCAGCTTATCCTTCAATTGTCGGCACTGGTAGGTTGAATGGCCATAGATTTGATGATAATCGCAGAATGACCTGGTGTCCGACTCTTTTTCTTCTCCGCGAACGAACTTGAACGGCCACTTCTTGTTTTGGTTCTCAGCCGGGTTCGGCGTCTGGCTTTGCTTGTTCGCGACTAGATTGGTCGTGAACTTCTTCTTGGTGTCCTTAAAGTCTTGGTCGAGGTGTTGCCGAGGCTCAACGTAGTCATCTTCCGCGGGCTCCTTTACTTTGGCTTTTTGGGCTGTCAGTTTAGCGAAAGAGTACTTTTTCGAGTTAGCGGTGCGGTCTTCTTCCAATACGATGAAATGCGTTGCTCGGTGTATCGCGTCTTCAAGAGTGAGGGGATTTTTTAGGACAAGGTCGGTCCGGAAGGGTGACTCGTGCCACAGACCGTTTTGTAGAGTGCCGATGGCAGAGATTTTGTGGACGTCCAACTCTGCTAACACTGCCTTGAAACGAGCCATATAATCGCCAAGGGACTCCTTAGGCCCTTGGGCCAATGCCCACAGGTCGGCGTGTGTCGCGCCGTCTTGAATGTACATCGAGTAGTGCTTAAAGAAAGCCATAGAGAGTTGGTTGAAATTGTTGATGGAGGCTGGTTCGAGCCAGGAGAACTAGTCGACTGCGGATCTCGTTAGGTGTTCAACAAAATACTGACAGTAGGCCGCATCTCTTTCTTTCTCTGATAGCTGAACTCGTCCCATTGCGATGGTGAAGGCGATCATGAAGTGCTTTGGGTTGGAGGCACTGGCGTAGGTTTGAAGGCGAAGCTTTGACGTATATCTGAGCGGAGTGGAGGTGATCCGCTCCGTGAAAGGCGTTCGTTGGGTTTCCTCTAGCACGCGATAGATCTCGGGGGTTGAGCTAAGATTCCTGCGAACTTGGGAGTTCATATCTCGAAGTTTAGCTTTCAGGGCCTCGATCTCGGATCCCTGGAACGAGTCATGGTCGGGTGGGGCAATTGGTCGACCGAGCTGAGAGCTAATCGGAGTTCGCGACGGGGTATTGAGGTTAATTACCTTATGGTGATTCAGAGGTCATCCGTGTCGTTCTACCGCATATGAGTGCGTTCTGATTTGCTGCGCTGGTTGAGGAGAATCCAACTGTTCTTGAATAACGTTCTGGCGTTTGATAGCTCGTCCAGGCGGATGTTCGTTTGTCTAAACAGATCGTCCTACTGATCGAAACGTCTCATGAGGGAGTTCAACATTGTGTCGAAGTTGACCTGCTCGTTTGTGACAGCTACGGGTTCGCTTCTTCTGGGCTCGATCACGGCGGGGGCAGTTTCTTCGTCAGCTGATGTTTGGTTGGTGACCGTGCCTTCTGTTGCGGCCTCCTGAGGTGTCGCGTTGTCAACTAGTCGACTGGTCGATGCTTCTGGACTCATAATTCCTTGCGTTAGAAAATCTCCACCCCCTACCTGGCGCGCCAATTGTTATAGCCCGAGAGCGGAACAATGAATTTATAATAGGTATGAGGTCGGAGAATGTCGTATATTAGGAAATGAGTGCGGACTATGATTGTTACAGAGTAGTTCGAAATTGATAGACCGGACAGATCCCGGTCTATCAGATCGTTATGAACTAGAAGGAAATTGTAGTCCGGACAGATTCCGGGCTGCAAGATCGTTGCGAGCTATTGTAAAGAATGTCTTTTCATATTGTGAGATTAATTTGATATGATAAATTCAAGTACTTTTGTGAGATTAATTTTCATGGGTATAAGTTTTAGTCGACTAATTGTAATAAAAGAATAATTTGTTTTCTCATTTAAAAATGTGTCTACTTTTCCTAAAATTTAATTAGTTTTGTGACAAAAAATTTTGTGGGTATGTTTTTTTTAGTTAGTGGGCTAAATTTAAGTTGTTTTGTGAGACTAATTATAGTGTGGGTATAAATTTGAGTGAGCTAAATTAGTTGGATACATGTTTGTTTCATTTTGCCAAATCACATTTTAGAGAATGCCATGTCACAATATTTTTTAGGAGAATGAATGTATAGAAGACACATAAGCTTTTTTAGGAAAATCACTTCCAAGTAATGCATAAGGGATGAAATAAAAGGACTATTTGTATATATGGTAATGATATTTTAAAAAGACGGATCTCACACATTTCTTCATTATTATTTGCTTATATTTCCAAAGATTGGTGTTGTGGAGAATTTATTTAAGATTTCCATCTTTTAAAATTTGAATCGAAGATATTCATTTTAAAAATTTTAGAATTGATGATGCATAAATTTCAGAAATTTAGTTATAACTATTTATTTAGTTATAATGAAATAAAAGTACTATTTGTATATATGGTAATGATATTTTAAAAATACGGATCTGACACATTTCTTCATTATTATTTGCTTATATTTTCAATGTGGAGAATTTATTAAAGATTTTCATCTTTTAAATTTTGAATTGAAATTCCATACTTACAATTTTAGAATTCATGATGCATAAATTTTGAAAATTAGATTCTAATTAACTAATGATATTTTGGAAAGTCGATCATCTAATTATGCAAACGTCCAGAGTTGTTAAGATATATATATAAACGCAATCAAATATTTTCTCTATATTATCATGTTAAATTGTAATTATTATTAATGAATGATGATTTGCTTGTGTTAATATATTCCTAAAAATTTTGCAATATTTGTGGATCGTAACAGATCATAACTTTGTTACATATAAACTAAATATATTACAAGATTTTGTTATGCAATAATTTTGGTTTTTTTTTTGTAAAATCTTATTACTTTTGTAAAAAGGAAAAGGTTTCAGGTTTCACAAAAAAAATGAAGGAGCAATTGCAAAAATAACATTTTTTGTGTATACATTTGTAAAAATGCCGTTTGGAGTTGTCCATTTGCAAAAATGTCACTAGTTATGAACTTTTAAAGCCTATATCATAAAATTCTAAACTCTAAAAAATGTTTTGACCTCTAAAACCCATAAACCATCAAAACTAAACCTTAATACAACATAACTAATCCAAACATAAATGATATAATGAAAAAATAATTTTGAAAAAGTGGAATTTTTGCAATTATTTTGAAAATGTGACATTTTTGAAAAATGGCACTTGAAAGTGGTATTTTTTAAAAAAAATTCAAAAATGTATTATTGGTAATTTAATTTTAATTAACCTATATTTTGTTGAGCCAATTTTTTTTAGAGATAAATAAATTTATCTGATTAATTGTTTTATGGTATAATTGAGTTAAATTTAAAAAATTGCAAAAAATAAAATAAAATCCATTATTGATATTGTAAAGCCAAAAAGCATTATTTTATAAAAATTGCAGGGAATAAATAAACCAACGAAGTTTACCAACATGAGGGATAATAATCGTGAGATAAAGTTTTTGATAATAATGTTTTAACTTCATCAATGATGCCGGCATTCTTATCCTCTTTTTGAACTAATACATTAACATAATCTTGTCCTTTATACTAATAATCTAGTCCCTTATTAATGTATTTGAAGAATTACGAATTTGATTGCATCATTCTACATCATCAAATTTGAACATTATTCTTTTAAAAGTTGTTTTGGTTGTTGATCCTGCAATAATATTTATATATTAAAAAAGTCTTCAAAACTACAAAAAAATATAAAGAAAGACGTTTAATGAAATGAAAAAATATTTTTTTAACATTGATAAAAATTTCCGTGTATATGTAAGATTATTTTGATTGTGAATATCATATTCATCTTCCAAAACCATTTTTAACAAAATCAACTTGAGTTGACAAAAAAAGAAAAAGAAAATCAACTTGAGATAAATGTTTTTTGGCGTTGACTTTTGGATAAGTGATTTCGTTGGATGTTATTATCTTCTAAAATCATCTCTTATATAGAGAGTGAAGGAGAGTAGGTATAATTATGATTAGTGACTAAGTAATTATTTTTCTAAGTGGTCGATTTTGGGCTAGTTGAATTAGTTAATAGTTGACTTAATTAGAGAGTCCAATTACCATATCATATTTTTTCAATGCTATATCATAATTAAAATAGAAGAATGATTTTAGAGAGGACACCTAAGCTAATTATTTCTCTATTAATATATAAGGGATACCGTGAAGTTACAAAAATGTTGTATCGGTGAACCAATCCTTGATTATTAAAAGATGGGATTGTTGTCCATTAATAATAGCCCATTAGAGAGGCCTATATATATAATAAATTTTCCCAAAGTTGTGTGAGAAGTCCTAAATTAATCGATCGAGACCTTGCGTCTCGTCTCTCCTCTCATGATATCTTGCGTCTCGTCTCTCCTGATACCTTGCAGATTTAATATGGAAATTGGTCGGTATTTTGGATCTAGGGCGTGTGAACTAGTTGATTTGGGAAGCTGATTAAAGACCTAACTGCGATTTGTTTTCTTTTAGGTGGTAACGCGATGAACAAGGTGGTGGTGTGGTGGGATATGCATAGCTCTCCGGTTCCAGATGGCTCTGACCCTCGTTGTGTTCATCAGAGTATAGACTCCGCCTTGAAGAAGTTTTTCGGTTCCGATCAAGTCACTATATATGCCATGGGCAGCGTAAGACACATACCTTATAACGATTAGGAAGGGATCACTTCCTCTAGAACAGCAATTACGCACATCGAATTTGGTAAACCTGCTGATCTCTTTCTATTTGATTTTTTTTTTTAATTTTGATAAGAAAATTAGACTTTAAACTCAAATCGCCCCATCTTTGCACATATGCATTTGTGGGCTCGGTCTAATCCACCTCAGGCGGCATCCATGATACTCATATGTGATGCACCTGTGCCAATTGAGCATGATTTCAAACGCCTCGGTTACAAATTTATCCGTCCTAGCTATTGGATATGTAAAAGTTTACTGAATGGTACGTGTTATTGTTTTTTTTTCTATTCACATTGAATGAAGTTTTTCATCTCTCACATTAACATTGGATTAACCTGTTAATCTCAGGCTCTATTGTGGAGACAAAAAGACAGGAGACGACGGAGAGCCACAACGGCTGGGTATGCTATTGTTGCAACGTTACGAGCTACACCTTTGAGGATATAATATCTCAACTTACTGATCTTTTTCATGTTGATTACGTAAGCACAGATCACCCATAGTAAGCTCTACCATTTTAAAAATCTATCAAAGTTTTACCCCATATTTGCCTTTTGTTTAGGTGTCGAGAAGAAAAATTCAAATGGCATGTCCTCGATGGCCTTTGCCTAAGGTTGCATATCCTTACCGGAATAAAGTGGTGTGGTGGGACATTGACAGGTGTCCGGTTCCAGATGGCTATTACCCTCTTTCTGTCAGACCGACTATAACTTGTGCCCTGGAGAAGTCCTTTGGTTCTTCCCCAGTCACCATCTTTGCCATGGGTAACACAAAAAACATGTCTCGCAACAACTTGGAAGCTATCTCATCCTCTGGCATATTTTTTAATCACACAACTTTGGTAAATTTTCTCATCTCTTTCTATTTGGATTTTTTTTTTAAAACAAACTTAGAGTTTAGACTCATCTGGTGCTGTTTCTTCTAGGCTTACAAGATATGCATAATGACATGACATGCTGGGCAAGTCATAATCCACCTCTGGCTATTATGATGCTCATATATGCTGCTGGGTTCTGTTTCATCATCATCTTCACATCTTCGAATCCTCTGGATACAAGTTCATTCGCGGATATCCAATTCCAGGAAACTCTTCTCAAGAGTGGCTCTATGAAACCTTACTCAAAGGTGGTGTGTTCTATCTCTCACATTGAATTAATGAATTCATAGAGATAAGTTTTTATGAATTAGTATTTAAGAAGTTGCTTTTATTTGCCACAGAGACAACTCTTGTGGAGACAAGGAGCCAGATGCCTGATGTGAGTTTCATTGATTCCCCTTGGAATTTCACAGATTGCGGTTTTTCTGCCTATAGGTATCCTGATTTCACCACGCATCTGGACAGTGATGAACATGCACATCTGGTAAGCAAGCATCTTCCTTGCTTTGCATCAATTGGCTCTAAGTCAGAAAATACTAAAACGTTTTTCCTTTTGTATAAGCTGTTGCAGAAACTACCGGTGCCTCAAACAAATACAACAACGGTGTGGTGGGACATGGACACTTGTCTAATTTCGTCTGGTTTTGAACCTCTTTGTGTTGGTCGGAGTATAGAATATGTGTCAAAGAGATCATTCGGTGATGGTCCACTCACCATATATGTTTTTGGAAACATAAGATGCATCCCTTTTTCTGCCAGGAAGGCCTTCTCTTCCTCTGGAATCCTTACTAGACACACCTACGCAGGTTGATCTTCTCTAATTTTGTTTAAAGTATTTTGTATATGGATTTTTCTTTTTAAATAAAACTCAACTCGCGTGATCTTCCCAGGCTTGGACGATGTTTTTATTGCTTTGCATATGTGGGCAATGGATAATCCTCCTCCGGCCAATATGGTACTTATAACCGAGGCTAAGCGCAAGTTTGATCATAGGCTTTATGATAATTTTGAAGTTCGAGGATACAAATTCATTTGCCCAAATCCTGATAATGTTTGTGAAGAATGGGTTTGGAAAAACTTGCTGAAAGGTTCTGTCTATCTCTCACTTATGAAGTTTAATTTTGATTTATAAACATGCAATGCAAATCTTGATTTTCTCACTTGTGAAGTTGAATTTTTACAGAGACTCATGTGGAAGAGATGGAGACAAAGAGAGAGGAGAACTTCACGGAACCTTCCTTGTTTTTCAATCTTTGCAGATTTCCTAGCTATAGCTATGGAAATTTCAGCAAGCATCTCAACAGTTTCGACCATGCAGAGAACTTTGCAGATTTCAGATCATGAAGAAAGTAGAAGAAGAAGAAGAAGAAGTAGTGGTGGTAGTAGTAGAAGAAATTATCTAAGGCCACTTGATTATCTTGAAACTTAATAATCTTAAGACTGGCGTTTTCTTTTCTCTTGTAAGCTTTAATTAACCTAGTTGTTGTATATTTATAATTGGCAAATCAACTAATATTTTTTTAGATATATAACCCAATATTTGATTTGAATTCAAATGAAATTAATTGTTTATTTTATTTGTATTGTATGAAAATATGACGTGATGCTCAATCATTTTAATGTTGATAGTTTTTATTTGAAAATAAATATGTTTGTTTGAAACTTTTTAAAAATTTATAATTTTGTATTTTTGTAGTTTTACTGCTTTGCAAACAGCACCTGTGAAACCTACCTGAATGAGACCAACTGAAAGGCCTAAGAAGCGGTGAACACGACCCATCCATTCTGCATCACGCTGGACCAGATAATCATTCACAGTAACCACAGCCACCAGAAAATCAATACCAAGAGCTTTAGCTAGATCTTAAATGATACATTTTTAGAGGAATATCATTGTTTATCAGTATTGTGCCAAAAATCTGGCAACTAGGCAATACATCACACCAGACTTTCTCAAAATATCAGCAATTATCAATTCATAAAGTGGTAAGAGAGAGCAGACAACATACCATGAACGCACTCGCCAGTTAATGCGTTAAGATATGCAGCTAATGTAGAGACTAGTGTTTTCCCTTCACCTGTCTTCATCTCCGCAATGGATCCATCATGAAGCACTCCTCCGCCAATTATCTGATGCAACAAAAACCATAAGTACGCCTAACAATATCTCTTCAAATTGGCGGAAATGCACCGTAGAAAGAGTATATATTACAGAGAGTATAGATATAGACAGACCTGCACATCAAAATGACGCATTCCAATTGTTCTCTTTGCAGCTTCGCGGACAACGGCAAACGCCTCTAGACAGGGAAAACACACACACAAAAGTGAGAAAGTAGTTTCATAGGACTATCAGAACAAAGTACATTCCTAAGAGAAAACTAAACTAAAATCCACGTAAGATTTTGATCAAACCAGCTTGCAAATCTGCTAGGGACTCCCCTCGCGCTAATCTTTCTCGAAATTCTGCAGTTTTAGCTTTCAGCTAAGGAGGAAAAACATACAAAAGTAAAAATATATTAAAGAATCATATCAATAAAAAAAGCATCTCAAGCAGTGAACACTAAGTTGAACCTGTTCATCGGAAAGGCTTTGAACCATAGTAGTCCCGCACAACCCAATAATTCATGCTCGTGAAATCTTGTACATTCCTCTTCAAACGACTCAAATTCCCCTAAACTACGGATGAAGCTAAAGCAAATAAATAAACATGGGGAGAAGTAAAATACCACCGAGAATCTTAAAAAAGAAAATTCCATCCCAAGTATCAATAAAGCATCGCAAAAAAATCCTTAGTAATCAACACTCAAAAAAATTCATGAGAGAAATAGACACCAGAAGCAGCTAAGAAAGAAGAGACAAATGATCGAACAGTTGGTGTGCGGTAAGTACTGATACAGTGTCAAGAAAATTGACGCATATCATACCGTCAGGGAAGCAGAGACACAGCTTCTTCGAACAAGGTGACACCTCTGAGTCGGCGTGACAGACCGAGAAAGAAAAACACCAGATATGGGTTTTGCCCATGGAAACTTGTTACTTCGAGACAGTAGCAAATTGCGAACCACATTTACATAAATATGTACATCAACAAATGGGACGAAGGATTCATATACACATGATTTGTATTTAGATATACACAACATCTTTTGACGAGGGTGGAATCTTCAGGAACAAGATGAGAAACTTTAATTTTTATTAGCGTCCACTATAGTACACCTGAAAATGGCGATAAAAACACTTTTGTGACAAACCATTCTCAACAACAGTGGTATTCAAGAACGCAATAAAAACAGATAACTTTAAGGTGTGGTTATCACCTTAATGGTTGTATCTGCAAACCCTGCAAAGAGCTTGCCTTCCAAGTATAACAAAGATGTGATTACTGAAGAACCCGGGATCGATCCAACGTGAGTACAGTCTAGTGATATCTCATTTCCTGAAAGTTCCTATAAACCGGTGTTCGGAAACAAATGTTAGGAGGAAAATCTGACATCAGATAATGAGATATCACGATGTATTATTCGTCACTAGCTCAGGTCTACAAAGTAATGGATTACCTGTACATTGACGGTTTTGTCCCAACCTCCAGTGAATACCCATTTACCATTCATGACAACGCTGAGAATTGCACTACTCTGTATTTGCATTGACTTCATCAATGTATCATCCCTCCATATCTGGAAATACAATCAGAAGAGTCCAGATTTCGAGACTGAGAATAAGATTTGAAATGAAGCAAGCTGAGCAAAATGTTTTCTTAGGATAGATATAAACCTGTATATCTCCGTTTTGATAAGCTGCCACTAGGGTTTGGTCATCTGCAGCTAGAGACAGAATAGATCTTATAATACCTGGAGTCTCTTCCCCCAACACCGTCAACAAACTGTGGTCACTCAGACTCCACAATCTAACGTTTCCATCCCAACTTCCGCTGTATAGTACTCCGTTTTGCACAACAAGCGTTGAAACTACAGATTTATGACCAGTCATAGTGCAAACCAGGCTTCCATCCTAGGAAAACAATCACTTTCTTCAGATAATATGATGAAAATCTTATCAGAAAAAGCTTTACAAGTGTACAGGAAAATTAACTTACTAGCAATGACCAAGCTTTGATAGTGTTATCTCCACTGCCACTAAACACATGCCCGTATTCTGAATATGCCAAAGCATGAATGCCAGTATATCGCCAGTCTTTTGGCTCATACCACTTTCTTAGCAGCTGTTCTTCCAGAGGGAAAGTAGTACTCCATACAAAGATACCTCCTCCACTGTCGCCACTGACACATACTGGTTCTCCTCCCTCGATGTGTATCAAAGCCATTACTTTATCCTGATGACCTTTAAATGTATGCACATGGGAAAAGTCCTACATACAGCATGTTTTGCATGAAGATCCATATAGCTAGAATTAGAGTTTGTTACTACTTATGACAGGGAGAAAACTAAGCTGCAGAAACCTTACTTTATACAACTATCAGAGAGTGGTTACCAAGCTGGAAAGAAGAGGAACAAAAATCTATAAAGGACCTATCACTAACTTTATATATGGAAGCATGATTGCATCTGTACCTTCAGAGACCATACAAGGATATTTTTATCAAGTGAGGAGCTGAATAGAAACCCACCTGCACAGAGAAAAGGAACAAGATACAATCTTAACATATAAAAAATGCTTCGTCTAAATAATACTCTTTCAAGAAAAATTGGGTACCTTTTTATCATTTATTCAAAAAATATAAAGCTTATACAATATATAAAAAAAAAACAAAGCATAAGGTGTACCTCCAACCGCAAAACCCGTGACAGAGTCTTGGTGTCCCCGCATGTCTTTAGATTTCATCTTTCCTTCTGCGAGCCTCCCAACAAAATCTATGTCAACCTTACCCTCGCCTGCTTCAGTACCATTTTCTATTCCAGGCAACTCTTCTTCAAGTTCTTTGGATCCCACTTCTACCAAGCGGCATAATTCACCTAGCACCAAACTATACTCTTTCCTTTTTCCAGAGATCGGTTTATTCAATCCAGTCATAGAACTAAACCTAGAATACACCACCAGCTCCCTGATGCATTTCCATAGATCATTCAAAGCTGGACGTGCCTGAGGATCAAAACAGCAACACTGGGAAAGAATTTTAATTATCGGTTTAAACTTCCCGCCAAGTTCAGGTTCTATTATAGAACTTAATTTCTCTATAACACCTGTGTACAGCACCAAGAAACCCTCAATTCCCTCTTCACATCCTTTTGAATCCACACAATTTACAGTTTCAATCAGCTCTTCAGAAAACCGTTTTCCAAGAAGAAGCTTGAGGAGAAGAAAACAAACTGGCCAGACATCAGAGCTATATGTAACCAAATCTTTTGAGCTGGCATTTTTTATCAACACATTCTGTTCTTTCAACAATTCAAATAACACCTCCGAGCTCATAAAAATCCCCTTGTGTAGTAATCGGACCAAAAGCATTCCTATTTCCAAAGCACCAACTGGTTTGCCGAAAGAGCTAGTTTCTTCACCGATAAGTCGATACACATTCCTTCCAGTTACAAGCAACTCAATCAAATCAACAAAAGCATTCCCAAACTCGTCAAACTTCACACAAGAAACGCTCAAACATCCTGTGAACATCCCTTCCTTGTGCAAATTGAGAAGCGCCTCACAAATTTGCATACCGATCATTGCTAAACATGAAGTATCATCTTCAGTGAGATTATCGAATTCCTCCCACGAAAATCCCGTAAGCTTCTCACCTACTAAATACAAAACCCCATTCTTCAAATCACCCCATAAGCCAATAACTTTAGAAATACCTCTTTGTTTAAGAGAGATAATCGCATCAATCTCATTTCTCTCCTCCTCTCTCATCTCCCACAGACAACTCATCATTCTCTGGATATAACTGTACTTGAGGACAGAATCACAATCATCATGCTGGAACGAAGCAACCCGTAAAAGACTCACCGTCGAATCATCCTTCAGACATCCATATAAACGCGAAGACGAAGCTAAATCACTACCTTCACCCTCCCCATTTTCCACGGTAACGGTGTCGTGCAGAAGGATCCGGTCTTTCCAAGTGGCGTAGAAGTCGTCGGACCATGATCGAGTGACAAATTCAACGCATTTTTTCAAGTTCCGGCCAGGTTCAAGCGTAATCCGGGAACTCGAAGGGAATAATCTGAGAAGATCGATGTTTTTGGGGAGAGCTGATGGTCCTTGAGGTGGAAACTTGACGAGAACGGTGCACGCCGGACACCGGATTGTGTCCGGAAACTTCTTGGGAAGATTCGTCAAACATTCCTCGCAAGCCGTGTGTCCGCAGGCGAGCACGCGAGGAACTGAGCAATCGCCGTCGTAACACTGTAGACACACCGGACACTCCGGTGGCTCCATCACCAGCTAGCTATTCGAACCACCTCCGATAAACAACTGAATCAAATACGGCACCGTTTTTTATGCTAAATGTACGTTTGGTCGTGAGGATATAACTGTAAATAATGATAAAGTGTGGGGCTTATGGTCATTTACCTAATTTCCCAATTCTTTTGGACTTTTTTGTGCCTCGATCGTCTTCTTCTTTGCGTTTAATAATTAACAACTAAAAATCTAACAATTACATTAAATTAAATTATTCTTTATTAAATCGATCGTTTTTTTCTTTTGCGTTTAACTAACAATTCTAGTCTAATAATTAAATTATTCTTTATTATTAACAACTAAAAAAAATTAATTATTAATTCTTGGTAAATATCTACAAGCTAGTGTTAATAATTAATACGAAATCACATGCTTCCATTATTGGCGAGAAAACACAGAATCACATTTTTACGGAAAAATATAGAATTGTGTTTTTGGCCGAAAAAAAACATAATTTTTTTTAAACGATCCAACCCGTTAAAATTAAAAAAATTCTAAGTTCAGATTATTATTATCATATATAATAATCTTCAACGGTCAACAACACAAACTACGAAAAACAATACAATCAATAACCAATAACACCATTCAATAAATCTCATATTTTACTGAATCCTAAACAATTTCAGTACGAAATAACAACCAATAATTTAATAACAATAAACAACTCATCCAGGATTGCTAACACTCTAGCAATTCTAACAACAATAACCACTTAATCGAGACAATAGATCATATCCTCTTTCCGGCCACGATTCCACGATCACACCTTGTCTTTACATGCATCACATGGTTATACGAGATGCGTGAGTATTATCACAAATACTCAGTGAGACGGTCATCCCATCTACAAGGCTATACACACAGGCTTATTTCCTGCATAGACATAATAATCAGTAGTGGTGGTAGACTTACTAATATGTAGTAGTGGTGGTAGACTTAATAATCTGTAGAGGTAGACTTATTGGTCTGTTGTGGTAGACTTATTAATATGTGGTGGTAGACTTAATAATACGTGGTGGTAGACTTAATTATCAGTTGTGGTAGACTTATTAATCAGTGGTGGTACGCTTGTTTAGATTTGGCATGGTAGACTTGTTTGTGGTAGCTGTAGACTTGTTGCGAAATCACTGTTTTGCCCTCAGGCGGAACTTGAACGGTGAAGAACTAGGGTAGCCACCGCCATAGCTTGTTTTCTTCATTTGGACGAACCTCCTCTCTTGAATATCAAATTCTTACCTCAACCTTTACACAGTCCATAGACTTAATAATCCGTAGTGATGGTAGACTTATAATCTGTAGTGGTGGTAGACTTATTAGTCTGTGCTGGTAGAGTTAATTATCTGTTGTGGTAGACTTACTAATCTGGTGGTGGTAGACTTAATTATCTGTTGTGGTGGTAGACTTAATTATCTGTGGTGGTAGACTTAATTTACTGTTGTGGTAGACTTAATTATCTGTTGTGGTAGACTTAATTATCTGTTGTGGTAGACTTATTAATCTCTAGTGGTAAACTTATTAATCTGTAGTAGTGGTAGACTTATTCAAAAAGGGTAAAATCGTAATTTACCCTTTATCTTCTTCAACCCAAAAGCTGTCAAGGCCAACCTGTAGTTAGCTCATTTTTACTGTATTTTAACTTGTTTTCAACTGGATTTAGCCTAAAACTACTAGATCTAACATCATATATCTCTTATCTAACCAAAAATCAAAAGATTTCAAGTTGTTTTTTCTAACCAAAAATCAAAAATCGGATTTTTAATCCGATTTTATCTAAATTCGGCGGCACATCTCCGCCGAGCGCGTCTCCAGTGCTTCTACGGCCTTCGCGGTCACGTTTGTGTTTTTGAGTTTTTGAATTTTTTTTTTTTAGTCAACAAATGGCAATGTCATTTTCGTAATAACAAAACATAATCCTGGTTTTTATATCTTATAAACCCTTTCTTAGTACTTTGAGACTTGTGAAGGTCATTCTAATAATTAAGTCATTTATCAAGGTTGTTCTAGTAATTAATCCATTTTTTAAAACCATTTCTTTTTCTGGCACTGATTCTTGCGGATATCATAGCTCTTATTTCTCCTAGCACGGTGCATCCGAGTTTATATTACAACCTGGTAACACACTAGTTCTTCTCGATGTACAAATCTTCATTGTTAACATCACATTGTTACTCTCTGGTTAAAAGCTCTGATTGCTTTGCTATTCGTTGTGCTTCTTGCAATTTCTTGTTCTCTGTTGGACTGTTATAGGAGATGAACAAGATCTCTGGATACATGTTCTCCAAAGCTGAGTCAAAATCTAAAAGGCATTGAATCGAAGTGCTGACTCGGTAAGTACACGATGTTTTAGCACTAAGAGATTCAAGGATACTTCCAACTTAAGAAACTTACTATTTTCCACATCTTATGCTTGCTTCGATTTGTAGTTGTGTTTCTTCTACGGACAAGAAGACAGCAATTGAATTATGGGTCTAAATGGTAATAAAATTAAACAAATTCAGCAGATTCAACAAATTCATCAATTTCTGCAGTTACCATTTAAGTTTGACATTATTCAGCAAATTCTCCAATTCAGCAAATTCTACAATTCAGCAGAAATTCAACAAATTCTCCAATTCAGCAGAAATTATGCGATTACCATTTACACCTGTAGAGTTTAGAATTTTAAAATTTAGACTCTAAAATTTTATAATTAGTGGTTATTTTTGCAAATGAACAACCCATAGTGACGTTTTTGCAAATTTACTCACCAAAAATGGTATTTTGCAATTGTCCCCTAAATATATATATAGCGTGGTTAAATCTTACTAAATTTGCTTTGATAATTCTAAAATAATATTGTAATATTTTAAAAGTTGGGTTTACTAAAAAATAATTTAATTTAAATAACAAAATATTATATCATAAATTATTATATAAATTTGTTTTATCAATCTATTAATTTATTTAAGAGGCAATTGCAAAAATGCCACTTTTGTTGTATACATTTGCAAAATACCACTTATGGGTGTTTATTTGCAAAAATACCACTAATTATGGATTTTTAAAGCCTAAATCTTAAAATAATTACCCCTAAAAAATATTTTGACCCCTAAAATCCCTTAAACCTTCAAAACTAAACTCTAATACAACATAGTTAACACAAACATAAATGATATAATGAAATTTGTTTTTTTAAAAAGTGATATTTTTACAAAGATTTTAAAAATGTGGTATTTTTGAAAAGTAGCATTTTTTGAAATTTCTCTTTATTTAATTAATTATTTTTTTCAAAAATTCATAAGATTCAACAAATTCTTCAAATTCTGCAGTTACCATTTAAGTTTGATTTTATTCAGCGAATTCCACAATAAATCAATAAAAATTCAGCAAATTCAACAATTTAAAATCACAGTTTTGCGATAATAAGACATTATCAAATGATGACTATAAAATCCAGATTGGTGAAATTGATGAATCATTTATATCTATTTTTGAAATATAACTATAAATAATTAAATATAGTGCAAATATTCAGAGTTTTTATATTTGAAATATAACTAAAAATAATTTGTCATTTTCTCAACATAGAATTCTCAGAATTTGTGACTATTTTTTACCTTTGGGGTTTTTCTAGAGAATTCATCTCAAAAGGACACTTTTGACAAAACATAATTTCAAAACTCCCCCCATTAAAATGATTTTCTGTTTCAATTAAATTTAATCTGAAAAATAGGTAAGTTACCTTTTTACCCTAGCAAAAACTAAAAAATTACACCTTATACCCAAATTTTATCCGCCCAACCCGCTCGAAATCGGATCGACCCGAGAATCTCAATCAATTCCAATCAAAATCATCAAATCCCTAAACACTTTTGCCGGCAAAATCATCTCCGAAATCAAAACCGTTCTTCGTACTCCTCTATTTCTAACTCGAGCCCTCTCGAATTGATATCTTCTCTCGATTCAATATGGTGCGAACGAAAACGTATTCGAGAAGGAAGAAAAAGAAAGATGGGGAAAACACTGTTCCGACGGCGGAGGATGAAGGAGGAGAAGTTGGAAGGAAAGAGGCGGAGGAAGTTGGTCTTCCGGAAGTTGAAAAAACGAATGAAGAAGGAGAGGAAGTTGCAAGGGTTCATCCGTGGATTGAGAGTGAAGAAGAAAAAAAGACAACGAGTCTCCTAAGGTATTTCTCAAGAAAAAAAAGACGTATATTTGAATAGATAGGACTATATGTATTGGTAAAACTGGTATAACTAGGTTGAACTATGTGTCTTGATAAAACTGGTACAAGTAGGTAGAACTATGTCTTATATAACTTGACGGCGGTTCTTGAACTATTTGTTGCAGGATGCCAATGATGAACCAATTGCAGTAAAACCTATGAATATGTACTTCCATACGTCGGAGTATAACAAGAAGATTAAGTTATCGGCGAAGTGTCATATTGAAGAAGTTTTGACAACGTTCAAGGAGTTGGAGCATCCTCTCACCAATGATGAGTGGGATTGGTTTAAGAACCATCGACAGTTCAAACACGTTTTCCACTTGCCAAGGGAGAAAAACCACAAGGCTACAGGCATGTGGTTGCTTTTTTTTCGAACCGCTATCATCGAAAAGAAAAAGAAGGTTTGGTTCGTTGTTAATAGAGTTCCTGTCCGATACAGTATTAGGGAGCATGCATTGATATCTGGATTTGATTGTCGAAACTATCCACTTGGTGTTGAAGCACTTGAAAGTAAGACGTTTGTAAAGAAGTATTTTAAAGAAAAAGTGATTAAACGTGAAGATGTGAGAGAAAAGCTGAAGGAAATGGTACCAAGGGGACGGTCTCAGGATAGGTTAAAGATGGCTTTCCTCTATTTCTTATCCAGCATTGTTGTAGCACCAATAAAGGCTGGAGAAAAAGCTACAAGTATTGATGACTTATTTCAACGTGTTGTGAATGATCTTACAATTTGTGAGTTGTTTCCTTGGGGGAGATATTCATTTGATCGCATTCTCGGATCGATTGCGCACACGATAAGTCATTTTGACAGGGCCGTGACAAAAGAGAATGCAGTATGGCCGATCTCGGGTTTTTTTATGCCTATCGAGGTAAGTAAAATGTAAATGAGGTATTGGATGTGTTACTTTGTCTTAATTGAAGCTAACTCTAACCATATGTTTGTTGTGTAGCTTTTACCATTTGAGGCCATTCCACATTTGAGGGATCAATTCGTAGTAGATAATCTAGGCGCAGACGTCTCTTGTCCTAGGATGTGCAAGAGAAAGTTCAAGAAATGCGATATGAGAGGATTTCCTTTTTCGAGACTAAATGATGCACTTGGTGTACTGATGTTAGTGTTTCTTAGTTATTCTACTTATCATAAGAATTATTTTTGGTTGAGGGTTGTTATGTATTTAATATTTCTGCTTTGTTATGTTCACAGAACATTGCTAGTATCATAGCAACTGTAGTCGATGAAGAAGAGTCTCTCCTTGCTAGAATCACCGAACAAGAGGATGACGATGATGCACATGATGTTGTTATTGAAAGTTGGATGGAGCGTCTTCATCAAGGCTATACTGTGAGGTTTGAAGAGATGTTCAACCAAGATGTGCAGTCCCGAGGAGTAGGAGGAGAACCTGAGAATGTGGTGAACGAGGAAATTCCACATGGAAACCCGAATTGGATGGATCTCTTTAACACCTTCAAAGATGAGATGCAAGAAAAGATGAATACGCTTGTGGGGAGGTTTGATGGGTTGGAAGAAAGAATCAAACCATTGGAAGCGTTTATGAAGACAAAGGTAAGTTTAGTAATACTGGTAATACTAGTAATACTAGTAATACTACGCAGAATAGTCAGTTAGTAATTACTTGCTTACACAAGAGTATTCGATTGTAGGTTAATGTTGAGCCACAAGTGACGAACACTAAAGGTTTGACAGAGACAGAAGCTGAGCATGCTGATCAACAAGCGACAGACCCACAAGAGAAGGGTCCGTCTCTTGGTACTGCGCATGCTGAACCAGCTGAACCATCTCTTGAACCACCACCAAAGCGGGTGACACGGTTACAGACAAATGTTTAGTTGTACTTTAAACTTGTACTTTTGATTGAACTTGTTAGATAAGCGGGTGACACGGATGTGTGAACTTGTACAAGTGTACTTTAAACTTGTACTTTTGTTTGTTTTTATGTTGTCTTAAAACTTAGTAATACTGATAATATTTAGTAATACTGGTAATACTTAGTATACTAGTGATACGGGTAATACTAGTAATGCTGGTAATACTAGGATATATTAAACAACCACAACAAAAGTAATACACAACCAAACTAAAGAGAAGCCAAAGCGAAGTCTTACACAAGCACAACCTTACACATCCAAAACAAAAACAAGTCGTACACAACCAAAACATAGAGAAGTACTAGATCTCATGGCGTAGGGAGAGGCTTACTCCTTAATAAGATCATCCAAGTTTTTAGAATTATCAAAATCTCTCTTCTTTACTTGCGATAAAAAACCGTCGAAATAATCCTTCCATCTTGGTGCGTAATATCCAAGTGGTTCGAGCCTTCAACCTTTCGCCAAGTCTTTCATAACTTATGTGATCGTATTCATCTTTCCATCCATCCTTCTTTTTCGTAACCCGCAAAACCCGTGTAACCCACGTAACCCGCATAACTCGCGTACCCCTACCGTAACCCGCGTACCCCATGTAACCCGCGTAACCCACGTAACCCACATAACCCACGTAACCCGCATAACCCACGTAACCCACGTAACCCGTATAACCCACATAACCCACATAACCCACGTAACTCGCGTATCGAAGGAGTTTCGAATCGAAAACAAAGAAGAGAAGAGAAAGAAGAGAAAGGGTTTTCTTTTCGATTTGGAAGGAAAGAGAAGGAGTCGAAGGAGAGAAAAGGAGGAGAGTAGATCTAAATTGAGATTGTAAAGGAGGATAATTAATTAAATAAAGGATTGGGGAATTATGATTTTGGGAAGAAATTTCTCATTTCAAAATATTGGGGGGGGGGGGGGGGGGGGAACCCAAAAATCTCAAAAAAATTGGGGCATTTTTGAATTAAATTCTCGTGTGTGGAGAGCGACCTACGTGTGCGCCGTCAATCACAAATGCGCGCAGTCATTTTGAGGGGAGGAATTCCACATAGTTGTAACCAAGATACTAGTTGTACTAAAGTTCCACATAGTATTACTTTTGCTATTTTTCACTTTAATCAGTATTACTTAACCCTTTAATTCGTTTTTCTAGTTTTACAAATGAATTTAGTCGATAAACATGTAGTTATGAGTGTTTTATGTATTCATATATTTAAAAAACAATAATTTGGAAATTTTTCATCATAATAGTATAAGTGAGTTTAAAAATATAAGAGATATATTGTGTAGTTTGATATAGTTTGGAAATCTTTCATACTTTGATATAGTTTTTAAATTTCTTATTTTATAGTTAATTCATCCTTGTATCATTTATAAGTGCATTGTGTTCCTTACTAAACATTGTAACTATTGGTTTCGAAAAAATGGAAAACCAAAATCTCACGACCAAGTTCTTTGTTAGTTATACCAGTTCTACCAGTTTTACCAAGTTCTTTGTAAGTTATACCAACTCTACCAGTATTACCAATTACCACAGAAACAAAGAATATATAATAATACATCAACACATAGTTTTACAGTAAGACATAATAATCAAACATTGGAGTTCCAAATAACAACCAAATAAGAAACATTGATGTATTAAGCCATAATAATCAAACACCAAATTGAGTTCCAAATGCTAACCAGTGGAGTTGTTGTCTCGGCCGCCTTTTGTTTTTCGTCCTCGGACGCCTTTCCCCAGCTGATGGTAACCTTTTGACTTTCTTTCTTCCTTTCTTTTTTTCCGATCTGGAGTATGATTTGTTTGCTTTTGACGTCATCTGGGACATCCCATTGAGACCTATCCGGCACTAAATAGATTGTCCTGTTATACGCCTTTGTCCACCACTCGGTCAGATAATATTCTGAACACAACTCATGTAATTGGATATCACGACCTCTGTCTTCATGCCTTAGGAATTCAATGTAAGCGGCTAGTCCGTGCACACAAGGAT
The DNA here is from genome assembly GCA_964056655.1 of Arabis hirsuta. Taxonomy (NCBI): domain Eukaryota; kingdom Viridiplantae; phylum Streptophyta; class Magnoliopsida; order Brassicales; family Brassicaceae; genus Arabis; species Arabis hirsuta. The sequence continues at coordinate 20,579,740 of OZ053305.1, read as the reverse complement.
ACCTTTCAATATCGAACACCCTGCAACTGCAACTTTTTTAGAGCAAGTTCACCAAATAAGGCTTTTCATCAATATCAATGACATGGTATTCAAGCTCAAAAGTGTTTAGCTCCGTCACATTCAATTTCTCAGCAACAACCCATAAATCGTGCATGCAATTCTCCACAAGAGGCACCAGTTTATGTTCAATCGATCCAGCCACCGCCTCCTTCCGGTGTTCATTAAACCACTTCGAAAATGTTTTAATGATCGCATCAAGCATGGGTATTAAGGAGTACTTCCTTGCGTCCTTAAAAACACTATTCAACGATTCCACACAGTTGCTTGTGTCTAAGTTGTATCTTTCTCCTAGAAAACAACACCTTGCCCATTTTTCTTTCTTGGTACTCTCCTCTAGATACTTGGCAGCAGATGGATATCTCGTCTTAAAAGAAAGATAAGCATAGTTGAAATCAGCCACTGCGTACTGCCTACTAACCTCCATGAATCTCCATGCGACTACATCTTTGTTCACATTAGAAGCATGACCTTCACATTTTGAGACAAATGCCATATACAATACCCATGATGAGCCTTGGGATACACATTAGCTATGGTGCCGATGAGCCTTGCATTTCTATCACTGATAAACACCAATTCAGAAGAGTTCGGTACAACAGTTTTAAGCATCTCCATAAACCAAGTCCAATTTGCATCATTCTCACAATCGAGTACACCAAACGCTATGGGAGAATGGTGACGATTAGGATCTTGAGCTGAGGCAAATATTAGAACACCACCATATCCGTTCTTCAGAAACGTTGCATCCACAATTATCACTTTCCTCATTACTTTAAACCCTTCAATGCTAGCTCCCAAAGCTATGAATAGGTACATGAATTTGGAGCTTTCCTTATCCAATTTCACATGTGTTATTGTACCATCATTTACCTTCTCTAACATGTGCAAATAGCAATACAACATCTTGTAGCTTTCTTCCGGGTTACCACGCAAATCACTAACAGCTTGGTTTTTCCCTCTCAAAGTTGTTGAGTATGATATTGTGACACCTAATTTTGTCTTCACAAGATCCATGATAATTTTAGGAGATGGAGTTTCCATTTGTCCTGGATAATCATCATGCAAAAGAGTTGCAACTAATTCTGGTGTGCCGAGCCTCTTCATGTTGTTGTTGTTGCTTCTACTCTGAGTAGCCCGAGAGCATGTATGCATCTTCGTGTACTTTCTAACCGAGAAAATATCAGTCTTTGCAATCATCGTGGCTCGTAAACCCCATTTACATATTTCTTTAGTACATTTTAGCACTAAACGGCTCCGATCTGACTTTTTAATAACAAAACCATAACTGTTAAAAAATGAGGCTTTATCCACCACAGATTGCAATGCCTTTTTATTTGGAAATTCTTGAAGTAGACTCAAACCCAAACCGTCTTCCCATGGCTCTATAAACGACTGGCTAGCTTCTACAACAGGTGGAGGCTCAACATATTGATCACCCATATCTCTATCCGATCTACATATACCTTCATCACTTATACCTTCATCACTCATAACTTCATCACTTGTTACAATTCCACCCTCTTTAGTATTAGAGACATCATCATCATCATCATCATCATCATCATCATCCCCCTTCTCTAGTTGTTTTGCTTGTTTTTTTTCTACGTAGAGAGTAATGGCATTAGCTCCAATTTCATCATCAGTTGTCTTCTCATAGCTCATACCAACTGAACTTTTCCCCGCTCTCGACAGTTGCTCGGGAAGTCCCGAAGTAGTGATGACCTCCACAAACAAAATGCATCTAGGGTTCTCGTTATCAATGGACGTTAGATAAACATACAGATCCTCATCATCACAAATAGCATGTTGTTCCTCACATCGAACCAGTAGTGGAATGTAACTAAATTGCAATTTAACCTCACTTTCATCTAACGCAAGCTTCTTGTATATCCTAGTTTCTACCATTGACAAAGTTATCTCCTCCACTGATTTCTTCAACAATATACTATACATGCGACCTTGTCATGTAAAATGTATGCTGACATTGTTGCTCATTGTTTCCTGCCAAAACAATACACAAAACTCACTCATTCACTACAATCAGTTATACTAGTTGTACCCAGTTCTCTCTCCTCCTATCGCAAGAACTCAAATTGGATCGTTTCGGGTTCTAATCTACAATTCATTACGATTCAACCACTGATATCCATTTATTACCACTCCTAATCGACCCACAAACCATTCTCAAACACCCAATGTGCGTACCAAAATAATGTGCATAATGAAATCCAATTTTGCAAATCTAAAACTAAATCAATTGAAGAACGGACCTGGATCTTGACTCAATGCAGATCCACGGAGGCAAAGAAACGGCGGCGGTTGAGTTGAGAGAACTCGACGGTGACGGAAAGCTCCTTTTTCGACGCGATTTCTGCTGTCCAGTATTTTTGATTTTTTTTCCGGCGGAGGCAAAGAAAACGGGAGTGTGACCCCGATTTTTTTTAAAAAAAATTTTTTTTTGCATAAACAGATAAATAAGAGTAGGACTATTTTTGTTTTCTCACATATGTTTAATCGAAAAAAGAGCATGAAAATGAGAAAGAAAGATAAGAGATTTGTGTTTGAGCAAAATGTCATTTTCAGTTCATGTCTCGTTTTTCTATTAATGATATCTTAAATGAAAAACATAATAGATGATGTATGAAAGAAAAAAAATCAAAAATTATGCATACCTACCCTCTATAAATAAGTGTTAATTGGTGGAATAGTCCATATGCCTAAAAGAAAACCAATACTAATATCCAAAGTGGATGGACAGGTTGGTCGAATTATGTCATATCGCTGGAATGCGACTGTAAGTAACATACTTATATCCTATAAGCAAAACAAAACGTCTTTCATAAATTAAAAATTAAAATGATTCAATTTCTTAATTAGCGTAGTGGAATGATCTAAAAATCAAGAAAAAATGCGATGTGTTTGAAGAAAAAAAGGGAAGGTGGGAATTTGAAAAGCAAAAGCCACCTGTCAAGGACCCACCATTAATTTGTGTGGGTAAAAAACAGAGAGACCATAATAATCTATCGTCGGTGCTTTCCTCTCTCAGATTAATTTCTTCAATTGTTTTCTCTCTAGATTCTCGTCAATCTCAGATTTTCTTCTTTTCCCCCAATTGATCGATCTGATAGGATAAGGATAGGGTTTGTTTTTATTTCTATTTACCTTTGGGAATTTTGGTGAAATCGTTTGTTTTTGTTTTCTCGATTAATCGCCGAGATGGACGAGTTTGGTGTTCTTACGGAGCGTTATGGGATCAAGCCACAAGGCAAATCTGCTCCGATGGCTGCTTCGAAGCGCTCGGTTAACCCTAACAATGGTCAGAGCTGGAATTTTGGTGGTGTGAATTCCAAATCGACGTCGAATACCACTTGGAATAAGGAATCTGGTAATGGCTATGTCGCTGACGACATTTTCTTCACCTCGAGTTCCACTAATAGGAATGGAGCCAATTCTAGTGGATTTAACGATTTCGATGTTTTTGGTGGATTGAACCAGACTTCTTCTGGTAATAGCAAGTCGTCTTTAAATGACGATTTGTTTGGGAATTTGGGGAAGAAAACATCTTCTTCTTCTTCTTCGGTGCAGGGTTTTGGTGGTGCTGATGATGACTTGTTTGGTGTTTTGCCGGGGTCTAAAAGCTCCGTTAGTGTTAGCAATGATGATATATTTGGGTCATTTTCTTCCTCGTCCACCACAAAGCAATATCCTGCGGTTGATGATTTGTTGGGTGAGTTTGGTCCCAAATCCAAGAGCTGGAACCAGAACAGTTCCGTGGGTATGGAGAAGAATGAAACTAATTTCAATGAATTGTTACCTGGTTTTGGTGGAAGTTCTCAGACCACTATCAGGTTTGTGATCAGTTTATGAACGATTACTATTCAGTTTGGTTTTATTCTGATGTCTGTCAAGTATCATGTATGGAATGTGCTATTGACTCGTGAAATGATATTTGAAATAATGTTTATTGTTATGGTGTGAATTTTTCTGATTGATAAAGTTTTGTTTTTGGTTTGATTTTTTTCAGCAAGACTACCGCATCGACCTTTGTTGATACTGACCCTTTTGTGGTTCTAGAATCAACTACTTCTGCACCAAATTCTTCTTCGGGTCTGTTCGTGGATCCACTGGAAGAATTTGCTGCTTCAGTCAGTTCTCAGGGGAATAAACCATCAAATACTTCACATGCTTCTACAAAACTCAAGCCTCCGCCTAAACCAACACAAAAAGTGGAAAGAGGTTAATCTCCTTCATAACCTGAAAGTATGTTGAATTAGAGCTTTCTTTTTACTGTTTTCATTGTGCTCTAATTAGTCAAGGAATTATTCGTGTGCAGTTAAGAGTTCAGGAATGTCTTCAATAGACGAACTTGAAGACTTTGCCATGGGTACTATGCGACGTAGTGCCTCGGCTTCTGACACTGCTAGTAAATATAGAGAAGCTGAAGATGCTGGAACAAAGAAAAAACAGTTTGGTGCAGATGACCTTGACTCCTTTTTCAGCTCTGGACATCGGTCCAGCAGTGTACCAAAATCACGGACAACAACTGAAGTAAGAACGACTTTGAAATATTACCAAGTTCCACTTTACAAGATTTATATAATAATGAAAATGTGTTCTATATGTGTATCCTTATTCTTCTTTCTAATGCAAAGCCAACTCGCAAGCAAGCAGTCAACCTGCCGAAAAAGACGCCTAATGTGGTTTCCAGTGCAAAGAAGCCTCCTGCTCCAACAAATCTGGTGGATGACTTTTCTGCACTTTTTGGAGGTAGATGTTGTGAAAACATGTCTTTTCGAGCAATTGGTTTCTCTGGGCTAACTTTCTTAGAAACGTTTCTTTCTCTGCAGAGGATCCTATATTTAGAGAATTTGAGGAAATCCCAGGGGAAAGCGAAGAACGAAGAAAAGCCAGATGGGATCGTGAACAGAGAACAAAGAGCCGTGTGGTATGTGTGGTTATTTTGGTTTACTATTGAATCTTCTGGTGCAACCCTTGACTGTTTTTTTACTTCTGCAACTTATGATGATATCTCATGACGCTAAATACTGGTATGAAAATCCATGATGAATTTTCCTTCTGCTTGAAAGTACCCTTGTGCGTTCAAAAGATAGTTAAGTTCCCTAAAGAATGTGTTGAATCAGTTGAAACATATTTCCAACGCCTGGTCTTTCCTTATATGATTTGGTGAACTTGTTTGCCTTAAAATTGGCTATGCTCATAACTGACTGGCATACTGCAGCCAATTTCTAGTTTAAATTTTCCTGCCACGTCAATAATTAGCTTGTGCATAATTGTATACTTTGGTTCTAGATGGTTTTCACTATTCAGTGCCTTTTAATATGTAGGCACAAGCTGTAGCTGATATGAATAACCGTGATCATCAATCTCGGATTGAACAAGAACAGAGAACTGTAAGTGATGCTTTTCTTGAACTGTAAGTCTCCTCGTTGGTGTGTTACTGTGTCTAAATACTAACGATGGTTTCCTTGTTAATCTTACTTTTCAGAGGATTTCTGAGACTTTTGATGCTGAGATAAGGCGTTGGGCTACTGGAAAAGAAGGAAACATGCGTGCGCTGTTATCTTCCTTGCATATCGTAAGTTTAAAATTGTAAATAAATTATGTTGCATCTGTTTATCCGTCTGCTCCTCTTAAGTTCACTGAGTTCCTTTTCTGTTTGAACGATGACAGGTACTCTGGCCTGGATGTGGCTGGGAGGCTGTTTCTCTAACAGATTTGATCACTTCTTCAGCAGTCAGGAAAGTCTATAAAAAGTCAACACTGTACGTCCATCCCGATAAAGTTCAGCAGAGAGGAGCCACCCTTGAACAGAAGTATATTGCCGAAAAAGTTTTTGAAATTTTGAAGGTATTTTCTTAGTGGATTTGCATGAGCAGCTCTCTCTTTCTAGAATCCAGTGTAGACGAAAGTTGACAGAAAAATCTTGATGGTGTAGTTCCCATTAAAAGTTTTAGTATCTGGACCACTCTGTGTTAGTAATTTGAAGAAAGCCAGTTTTGTTCCTTGTCGCTTGCAAATAAATCCAGAAAGCCGTGCCTCAGCTTCTAGCAAATTTCCTTGAATTTGAGTGTTTAGATTCTTCTATTTGATTAACTGCATACAAATTTGCATTAAACAGGAAGCTATGAACAAGTTCAACAAAGAAGAGCTCTAATCCTAGATGTTGCGGTTCTAGTTGACTCCCGAGTCTTTCGTCTCAGGTTCGAGAACAGCTTGCGTCCAATAGAGCTTGAAACGGGACTGAGTACGTCTAGCAGTGGTTGATTAAGAGATAGAGAGACACTGGAAGAGACTTGGTACTTGTTTGTTTGTGTCTCGGTTATATCTACACATAAGTGTCTGTGAGTTTCCTTCAGTTTGTTTTTTTATCTTCTTTTCTCTCATTTTTTACTTTTTAACAGTAACTCGGTGCTTGTTATCATTATGTACACCCAACCAACGAAACAACATTGGGGGATATTGTATAGCCCCAAAAACCGAATAGATTTTTTAATTATATATAACGAATGTTCTTATTATTGCTATAGCCTAGAGATGATTCATAGATGTCAATTTCATTGGAATATCAGATTGCTTTTCTTGGTATCTCAATATATAGTATACAATATGAAAACTAACAGAATAACAAAGAAAAGTGAAGGAACCTTGAGAATATGTATAAGGCCACAAGGAGAAGTAGCAACAAAGATCCAAACCCAGAGACCACTCAGACCAGTGTCAAGTGGTGCCAATAAATATCCAAGCCATAAGAGTCCATGAAAACAACTGCTAGACAACTACGAATTCTTTACTCTAGACACTAATAATTGTGAGAGTGGGATATTTTAGTCTTCTTTTTCCTTCCAACTTTGTATCTGTAAAGAAAAGTTTGGCACTATATACATAATAAACTAGAAAAATATATTTTCAATAGGGACATCTTTCAAACGACAAAAGACAAAAGACAGATCCATAAAAATCACATAAATAAACGCTAGCTAATTTGTTTACTATGTTTAAACAAAAAGTTGTAATTTTTAATTTATTCTATATCACACAGAGTAATAATGTTCGGACCAGCTCTTTTGAAAAAGGAATTCGAGCACAAAATTTTGTGTTTTTCTATATAAATCAGACATTTTTATTTGGGGTTCACCGAAACTATCCAACTAATAGCATTTGATTTAATATATGTGATTGTTGACAACAACAAAATCTAAAACGTCAACATATTTGTATGATCTAGAAACATTAAATTTTATTTAAAATCTGATGACAAATGCTGTATTATATTGGCTTATTGCCATGTTTAATAATGCTGATTTCCTTTCTAATTTCTATCTATATTTTATTTGCATCAAATCATTACTCCCTCTCATCCATCACCTTCATTTCATACTTGATATTTTTCCATTCCCAAAAATAAAATTATGTAATATCATAAGGAAATTCAATTTTTTTTTTATCAAGCAAAAGGAATAAAAAGGGTTATTGGTAGATAGATTTTTAAAGATTGTGAGAATTTGTAGATTCAATTGTTTTTGGTTGATTGATTTTTTAATTCCTTATAAAATCCATTGTTATTTGTTGATGGATTCTTACATTCTTTTTAAAATCCTTTGTTATTCAAAAAATTTATGTTTCATTGATTTTTCAATTCTATTAAATCTAATGTTATTGGGAGATGGAATCTCTTCAATTTTACTCATACAACAAAATTCTTAAAATACTATAGATATACATAAGATTTTTTAAATCATGTTAACGAAAACATACATTCATAAGACAACTAAAACCCAACAAAAAAAACAACTATTTTTATATTATACTCCATGTGAACATATATATTCATCATTGTATCGAAAACGCTGAAATTTTTAATTTACTTTAAAACAAAAAAAGAGAAGAACTTGCTTGAATATCAAAATCCAGATTTTAAAGATATAATAACTAATCTGAAATTATAATTTCGATTAAACAAAACTATCCCAAAATCCAGATTTTGCAAAACATAAACATAAATATATAATAAGATATATATATATATAATAAAGAAAATAAAAATCATAATTCATATAAAAAAAGTTATGCACACGTAGTTTATAAAAAAGGTTACCTTATATATTACCTTATATAGAAAAGAGTTAATACAAATCCATATCAATCTATGATAACCTAGGAATATCTTTTAAGAATCAATGATAATCCATTAAAATTTATAAATTTTCAGAATTTTCAAAATTTACAAAATTACATAAATCCATCTACGAATAAGGGCTCCTAAAACGATAATGGCAAAAAATTCATCTTTTCCTAAAGGCGAATGATTTTTGTTTAATTTAATTAACAAAAATAGAAACTTCCTAAAAATAGTTTTCTGCAAATAAACCCTTCAAGTGGTAAGAGTTTACGATTTTACCCTCCAGGACAATTAAATGCAGGTCAACCCTCCAAATAAAAGTCAACTCGCAATATAACTCTTCTAAGTTTGTCAAACCACAAAATTTACATATCAAATCGAAGTCTTTGAATAACCCAAATCTACTCTTAAAATTTAGGAACTCTAAGGCTTGTAGGTGTAAATGCTCTTCAATGTTTCAGATCTGAATGGTTATATTGTGGTTAACTTAGACTTGGAGAGTTGACATGCATTTAATTGATCTGGAGGATAAAATCGCAAACCCTAATCACTTATTGGGTTTATTTGGAAAAAACCCAAAAAATATCAATGTTCCAAATCCAACAATGGATATCTCAATGGATATCTGCAGTATTATAACAATACAAAAATATTATGCAAAGTCTTTAAAAAATATTAAAATATTGTTAAGGTTTTAGAAAAATTCAAAAATTCATCCCAAAATTGTTTGTTTTAGATACTCTTATGTGATATTTTTTACTTTTTTAGAATTTTAATACTTTTTTATAAAAAAAAATTCCTAACATTGATTATATAGAAATTTAAGGAATACTATTAGAACATCATTATCTATGAGATTTGGTGGGTATCATTAGATATAAAATTATTAAAACACACATTCTCTCTTCATTTTACTCAACTTTATACATTATTTTTCATCTTTTTATTCAACTTTTATTAATTTTATATTTAAACACACTCCAATTAAAGTTTAAACTCTCTCCAAAAGTATCAATCCATTGATACAAAGACACTCTCTCTCCAAAAGTATTAATTCATCTCCTCTTTTTACTCAATTTTTATTAATTTTACATTTCAATATACTTCATTATTTCAATCAAAAATACTATCTTTCTTCTTTTTACTCAAATTTTAATAATTTTATATCTAATGATACCCACCAAATCTCATGATCATAGAAAGTCTAGGAAACGATGCTTTCGTTACGGTCAACCAACATGTCAGTATCATCCACGTCACCATTTCCAATTACTATATAACATTCCCGCCAATTGCAAAATCACAAACAATCTAACCAACTAAACCATGAAATTCAACAACTCCACTCTCTTCTTCCTCCTCTCTCTCCTCTGTTTATCGTCTTCTTTACCCAACAAGCCTCATGTTTCTGATGGCTCGACCATCTTCTTCACCACTCTAGGGAGACCCACTTTCGAATTCGACATCTTCACTCTCCCCACGACCCATCATCCACCGTCTCCTTCCGACGAGCACCGTCTCACCGACGCTAAATCCATTAATTTCAACGGCCATTTCGCTTCTCCTTCTCCGGCTCTAATCTCACTTCTACCTAACAAATCTCGAATCCAACCACAAGATCCGTCTCTTCTCCATCTCATCTACGTCACCGAGAGAGACGGCACAATGAACTTACGCTACGACGTCGTTCACGGCGATAACTCTAAATCTAGGGTTCAGGTTCCGTTATTTTCCGACGAGAAGAAGAAACAGAGTGGCATGACTGTAAATTCGATGAAGGATACGCCTGTTTTAACAAACGAGTATCTTGTATACGTGTCGACTCACGAGAATCCCGGTAAGCCCATGGCGAGTTGGGCAGCCGTGTACTCGGCCGAGTTACGAACTAAATCGACTCGGCGGTTAACACCGATCGGAATCGCTGATTTCTCGCCGGCGGTTTCTCCTTCGGGGAAACTAACCGCCGTGGCTTCGTTCGGAGAGAGAGGCTGGAGATGGACTATGGCAGGGAATGAGATTAGTACAGATATATACGTTTTCCTGACTCGTGATGGGACTCAGCGAGTCAAGGTGGTCGAGTTGGGAGGTTGGCCGAGTTGGGTCGACGAGTCAACTCTGTATTTCCACCGGAAAAGCGAAGACGGTTGGATCAGCGTGTACCGAGCGATTTTACCGAAAACCGGACCTGTTTCAACCAACTCGGTTACGGTTCAACGAGTCACACCACCGGGTCTTCACGCGTTCACACCCGCCACGTCACCAAACAACAACAACTTCATCGCGGTGGCGACGAGGAGACCTGAAACGGAATTCCGCCACGTGGAGCTTTTCGATTTGAAGAAGAACGAGTTCGTCGAGTTGACTCGTCTTGTATCCCCGAAGAGTCATCACTTTAACCCTTTTCTTTCACCTGACTCGTCCCGAGTCGGATACCATAGTTGCAGAGGCGACGCAACCGGAAGAAACACTCCTCGGAATCTCCTCCAAAGCCTCAAAACCACATCGAAGGATCTATCTCTCTTCAGATTCGACGGTGAGTTCCCGTCTCTCTCGCCGGAAGGTGACCGATTCGCGTTCGTCACTTCCTCAGGCGTTTACGTGGTGAAACCAGACGGTTCGGGTCTTCGTCAATTGCTACCGGAAACGGGTTTTGGAACGGTTTGGGATCCAATCCGATCCGGAATCGTCTACACAAGCTCAGGTCCAGCTTTAGCTCCAGGGAAATCTCAGATCGATATTCTCGCCATTAACGTCGACGCACCAAATCAGTCAAACGCCGTTAAAAAACTAACGACTAACGGCAAAAACAACGCCTTTCCGTGGCCGTCACCTGACGGTAAACGGATCGTGTTCCGGTCTGCTCGGTCCGGTTCGTTTAACCTTTACATAATGATGGACGCAGAGAAAGGTGAAACCGGTGGTTTGTTCAGGCTAACGAACGGTCACTGGAACGACACGATAGCTACTTGGTCTCCAGACGGTAATTGGATTGTGTTCGCATCGAACCGGGAATTTCCCGGTACGTTGTTTTTGAATTTATATGTGGTTCACCCGGATGGGACCGGTTTAAGGAAAGTGGCGCAAGACTTGACCGGTGGGATATCGATGCATCCAATGTTTAGTCCGGACAGTAAGAGAATCGTGTTCACTACTATTCACGCCGCGATATCGGCTGAGCCGATCGGTAATCCGCATTTTAACGTTCCGAGCAGTGAGATTTTTACGGTGAATTTGGACGGCTCGGATTTGACGAGGCTCACGCATAACTCGGTGGAAGATGGACCACCGATGTGGTTCCCTAAGATCAAGGCTACTAGTGATGTGGCGTGGCCGAAGAGGTTTGGGCCAAGTTGCTCCTTGGAAGATTTTAAGTCGCAAATTACGGCCGCGAAAATGAATAAGCGTGCAACAATGTGTATACCCTCACAATAATTTGATACACGACTTTACTCTTTAAAATTCAATAGTAACCGTGTTAAGAATAAGATAATGATATCTTGTAGTGTTGGAGTTGCCAAATAAAATAAGTATTGGAGTTGTCTAACAAGTGGAAGCAAACTTAATTTATCATTTGAACGTACGTACTGGTTTAATAGGAAGCTAACTAAGATAGAAAAATTGGAATGAGAAAAAAAAAACGTTGACGAATATTAGTATGAATTATTTTTTAAAGAATGACACTGGGTCATACAGTAAATATGATCTGTTTATATCGACAATCCATAAGTCATGGACCATGACCAACCTCATCGGTTATACGGATAAGAGTGTCTTCACAATTAAATAATAATAGATTTAATAATATTTTAATTTAAAAATCACCATAAAAAAATAAAGTGTCTCTAAGTGTTTTTAAATGTCTTTAAAAGTGTCTCAAGTGTCTATGTAAAGACACTCATTTCATTAAGTGTCTCCTCATGTATATTTTTATTTTATTAATATTTAATTTTAAGACATCTTGCTAGTATGTGTAGTGGAGGTATGTTTTAAGTTGTCTATATCTATATATTATTTTTGCAGTCTTTTAAGTTTGTTTCCAAACATTCCTAATCTAACTTTTTAAATTTATTTCCAAACACTCCTAATCTAGGATATTTGTCAATCAAAAATCAAAAAGTCACTTTATGGAAACAAATTAAATCGACAATAATATATGATACACGAGTCTTAAAAGCTTCTTCCATATCCTAAATCTAAAATATTCTTCCTTCCTCCTAAATCACGGGTCTTAAAAGCTGATTACCTATTAGATGATCAAAAATATTCATCTTTCTTCCTAAATCATGGGTCTTAAAAGTTTCTTCTCTCTTCCTAAATCGAAAAGTCCCTCAATGGAAACAAATTAAATCGACAATAAACTATTAAATCACGGGTCTTAAAAGCTTATTACCTATTAGATGATCGAAAATGGGAAAGGATTTTGATGTTTATGAAATTTGTTATGTGGAAACAAACTTCTTCTATATTATAAATCTAAAATATTCTTCATTCCTCCTAAATCACGGGTTTTAAAAACTTATTACCTATTAGATGATCGAAAATATTCATCATTCTTCCTAAATCATGGGTCTTAAAAACTTATTCTCTCTTCCTAAATCGAAAAATCCCTCTATGGAAACAAATTAAATCGATAATAAACTCCTAAATCACGGGTCTTAAAAGTTTCTTCTTTCTTTCCTAAATCGAAAAGTCATTCTATGGAAACAAATTAAATCGACAATAAACTCCTAAATCATGGGTCTATATTATTATTTTTGTAGCCTTTTAAATTTGTTTCCAAACACTCCTAATCTAGGATATTGCCAATCAAATTCCAAACACTCCTAATCTAGGATATTTCCCAATCAAAAATCGAAAAGTCACTATATGGAAACAAATTAAATCGACAATAATTTATGATACACGAGTCTTAAAAGCTTATTACCTATTAGATGATCGAAAATATTCATCATTCTTCCTAAATCATGGGTCTTAAAAACTTATTCTCTCTTCCTAAATCGAAAAATCCCTCTATGGAAACAAATTAAATCGACAATAAACTCCTAAATCACGGGTCTTAAAAGCTTCTTCTCTCTTCTTAAATCGAAAAATCCCTCTATGGAAACAAATTAAATTGACAATAAACTCCTAAATCACGGGTCTTAAAAGCTTATTACCTATTAGATGATCGAAAATGGGAAAGGATTTTGATGTTTATGAAATTTGTTATGTGGAAACAAACTTCTTCTATATTATAAATCTAAAATATTCTTCATTCCTCCTAAATCACGGGTTTTAAAAACTTATTACCTATTAGATGATCGAAAATATTCATCATTCTTCCTAAATCATGGGTCTTAAAAACTTATTCTCTCTTCCTAAATCGAAAAATCTCTCTATGGAAACAAATTAAATCGATAATAAACTCCTAAATCACGTGTCTTAAAAGTTTCTTCTTTCTTTCCTAAATCGAAAAGTCATTCTATGGAAACAAATTAAATCGACAATAAACTCCTAAATCATGGGTCTATATTATTATTTTTGTAGCCTTTTAAATTTGTTTCCAAACACTCCTAATCTAGGATATTGCCAATCAAATTCCAAACACTCCTAATCTAGGATATTTCCCAATCAAAAATCAAAAAGTCACTATATGGAAACAAATTAAATCGACAATAATTTATGATACACGAGTCTTAAAAGCTTATTACCTATTAGATGATCGAAAATATTCATCATTCTTCCTAAATCATGGGTCTTAAAAACTTATTCTCTCTTCCTAAATCGAAAAATCCCTCTATGGAAACAAATTAAATCGACAATAAACTCCTAAATCACGGGTCTTAAAAGCTTCTTCTCTCTTCTTAAATCGAAAAATCCCTCTATGGAAACAAATTAAATTGACAATAAACTCCTAAATCACGGGTCTTAAAAGCTTATTACCTATTAGATGATCGAAAATGAGAAAAGATTTTGATGTTTATGAAGTTTGTTATGTGGTTTAATGTTTTTTTTTAAGTCTGTTAAGTTATCAGTTGTTGGTATTTTGTTTGGGTGTGGTATATTTGTATTACTATGATGTGCGTTTAACTTATCAAACAAAAATTATCCCATTGTCTTTTATATATTCGCTATTCTGAATAATTCGCTATTTTATAGAACTACGTCATAGCATTTATATTCTCTTATAAAAAATGATATATACAAAAATAAATCGTAGTCTATACTAAAGTGAGAGATTCAAACCAATTAAAAAAAAGATAAAATACAAACAATACAAACGTTAAAATAAAGTAACCACTGTGCAATACAAACGTTAAAATAAAATAGATATAAAAATTTTGAAAAAAACATAAACCCGTGGTGTACCACGGATTAAATCCTATTATATATATATATATATTCTGATATCGTTGTTCCACCTCTGCTTGAGCTTCTATTAATATTGTTTATTAATATTGTTTTTATATATGTTTTATTTTCTTATGGTCAAACGAAGTAATACGTTTCAGTTTATGATAGTTTGAGACTATGCCATTGCTAAATTGTTTTTTTAGTATTTGTTATTAACAATGATTCATACCATCAGATATCAACTAGTTCAGAGCGGATGCGAAGTTATAATTCATACTGGAACACAAATACTACCAAAATATAAAACATCCGTCTGTGTCCACATTAATTTATTTTTTTCTAGAAATTTTTTATGGTGCTAACAAAAAATAAAAAACATGACACTAAAAGAAAAAAATAAACAAAGAAAAACCCAAAGTTCTATATGTTTTTAACAAGAAAACCCTTAACTTGTAGCTATGTTACAGACTTACAGTACACTAATATAACCGAAATGAAAATGATCACTTGAACGTACAACATGATATCGTAATGTAGTCTTCTAATTGGATTTAGTGGATGATTGGTTGGTCTTTAGGTCCATCGTACAACTTTATTTTTCCAAAAATCATCATATCTTTACCAATCAGGTTGTAGCTTTATTTCTTAAAACTACAGATTTTTTATTATTCTTACCAATCATGATGTAACTTTCTTTTTCAAAGTTACAACAAAAAAAAAACCTTTTTCTTCTTGCTGTAACTAGTCAAAAACGTAAAGCCCTATTTTTTTGGCTTTAAAAGTTGTGATTATAAAAAACACATACATATTAGATCAACTCAACATGTAAATAGAATTATCGACATTAAGAAAATAGAAAATCAAGAGATAACCAAGAGAAATACCTAATTGAAAGAACTCATGAAATTTTAAACTTTGTTTTAATTTTAGGATTGTTGGATTTTTTTAATGATGTTATTTATTATGAATGATTCATAAGTTTATTATTTATTATGCTGAAAGCAGCATAAAATTTCTAAATTATAATAATTTTTATTTACATAAATTAATTTAATTAAAACTACAACACATATCTTATAGTTACCAATCGTGTTTTTATTTTAATATAGTTACAGCTACAGCTTTATATGTACAGCAAAAAAATCTGCAGCAAAAAAATCTGCAGTCTAAAAAATGTATAGCTACAGCCAAAATATTTACAGCAAAAATTCTACAGCAATTAATCTACAGTTACAGCCGAACCAATCACCCACTTAGTTAGGAAGTTTCGTAGCTTTTTCTCAACAATAGACTTTTGTAAATCTTAAGCAATTATAGTATGATATATTCATTTCCTTTACACGAAGAGTGAAGCCATGTGCGTGTGCGTGGACATAGGTAGGCAAATAAAGACAAGTGAATCTTGATTCCGTGGTTCTCATTTTCTAACAATTTTATTTCTCATAAAATTGGGCTGAATACCATTAGAAGTCACCCATTTGATAAAAAGAGAACAAATTTCCCATCTCTAAACGTCTTTCAACAACAAAATCAATTTGTTATACCATTATACAATTAAAAATAGAATCAGTGAGAAAAACATTATTTGTTCTACTAAATTTATATTGATCAACCTTTTTTTTTTTAGTCAACCTATATAATTAATAAAAAATTTCTATCCATCTATACCCAAACTAAAAATTTCAAAGACTAATAACCATTTTAAATATAATGTAACCAGCCAATTATGTTTATTGTTCTCTTCCGCCATAAAAAAAAATCTACAAATGTTTATTAGTCTACATATGTTTAAAAATCCCACAGTTATGTTTCGTATATTTTTACTATTCATATAATGATATAATTATAGTCATCTCATGTTTGATGTCTTCTTTTTGTAGGAAATTCTCATTGGATCCATTTGAATAATGCGTTTAATTATCTATATTGATCATTTAAGTTTTTTTTTAACGATTTTTTTTGTTTGTAAAGGATCAACACAACTCATAAAAATTTCGAAAGCATTTCCCTCACGCGTAAATCTAACTAATAAAAAGTGTAATCACTCACTCTTGCGTCATCTCAACACAACTACTTCCTCTAAATGGAATGCACTCTAAACTTACGACTCTTAATCTAACAATATGAAAAAGCAAATTACACCATTAATAATATTAATCTTTTAGTAAGAAAAATCAACAATGGTCCGTACAAAAGAGTGATTATAAATAGACATATCCCTACACACTCATTTCATCACATATTCCTTAGATAATCAAAGATACCCCAAAGGTTGCAAATCACTCTCTCTAATTTTTCTCCTGCTCTTAATTTCTTTTACGTCTGCTAATGGAATCTTTTTATATTCGTCTCTCTCTTTATAAAAATTGACCTCCTTTACATACTCGTAAACATTTGTTCTTCCTTATATTAATATACATTTTCAAAATAACCATACTATTTGATTACTATTATTATTGTTTCACCATTCTTACGTGGATCGGTCATTGAATCTTTCAGATTACAAAAATGTCAATGAAAATGGCATCAACAGGTGGTCACGGGGTTGGAGTCGCGTGGGATGATGGAGCCCATGAAAATGTTACAAAGATACAAATAAGTCACGATCTCCTTGGTGTCAACTTCATCAAGTTTGAGTACCTCGACGGTGCGGAGATTGTAACCGGAGAGCAATACCTCACAGAATCGGATACATGTTTGACCGGAGACGAATACGGTCACGGCAAGATTTCAGACAATTCACCTGTAACCGAGGAGGTCCATTCATTACCAAACTATATAACAACATTGTTTAATTTCTTTCTCGATTTCGATTTTTTCACAAATATTTATTTTGTGTTAGCAGTTTGAGCTGGAACCAGATGAATATATCACTGAAGCGGAGACATATGTGAATTTTATTGGCAATGCCATTGGTCACGTGTTGATGTTTATATTCAAGACGAACAAGCGAACATCTAAGGCTTATGGACTCGACCAATTCCCTTATGGCCGAACAAAGATTGTGCTTGGTGAGAAGAATAAAAAGATTGTTGGATTCCATGGAAATTCTGGAGATCATATTCTTCATGCAATTGGTGTTTATGTCTCTCCAATCAACAAGACAAAAACTTTTAAGCAGCGGGTTTCTAAGTATCTTCATAAGATTAAAAACAAGCTTATTTAGTTGTTTTCTCTGTTTCTAATCTCCTTTAAGGACATATAATGTCTTCTTATGTTGTCATTGTTCTTCTTCTAATGTCGGTCACTTCTTCCTCGTATGCTGCTTAGTATCTTTACATGCGCACGTGTCTTATGTTATGTCGTTGTTCTGATGGAATAAATGAAAGTGGTAAATAATTTTATATTTAGTGATGGCATCATCATCTTGTTGCTTTATTATTTATAGAAATTTTACGTTGAAAACTAATATTTATGAGCTTTTTACCATTTCAAACGGATTCCAGTTTTTCCTAAGACAATGATTAAAAAAATGTGTATTATATCATTCACGAATATTAAAACAATAGAAAGATATAATGAGATATATTCAATTGGATCAAAGTAATTAAATAAAACGAAATGTTGATTTTTATTTCGTTTCAACGGATTAATTTACGTCTAAAATTTCTGAATAATATATAAACCTAACACAAGCATATCTTTTATTAAAAACAAAAAAAAAACACAATGAAGAAAAACCTTAATTAGATAGCTCCAATTCTTCTTTTTTTTTTTTTTTTTTTTGTAAAAACAGCTAGGAAAATTAAATATTACATCCTAATTAGAAGGTGAGATCATGAGAAACGTAAGCGCGTTTGCAAACTATTTGTTAAACAGAGGAAAGCAAATCATTAGTTTTATAGCCAAATTGGGTAAAAATCATATAACTTATCAGTTACATCCAAATAGCTTTCGAGACCATTGGAAACAGAATCGAAAAAGTAATGAGTCACAATCCCATCATAGATACGAGGGATGTCGGATGAGTAGATCCCACTTGTAAAATATGATGAACGTCATAGATGGCTTATGAAGTGATTACTCTAATTTTCTTACATTCACATGATGAAAAACAAACTTTAAAGTTATGCTATTTTTTAACAAAAAATTGATATGCGTGTTGTGCAGATTTGATATTGTTTCGTCTTCTAATAATCATGTTATGTTTTTTTAAACTTTAAGTGATTAGTTTATCCGACGCAATAACATGTGGAAAACGTAGAATCAATATCCGCGGTATATCCAAAAAAATTGATATGCGTGTTGTTTCGTCGCTATCACTATCGTTTATCACCTATTTTATGGTGTTTGATTGATTACACATGAACGGTATATCCACGGTAAATCGGTTATCCTAATGGTCCGAGTTATAATCACATACTATATATTTTTAAAGCTCAACATTAAAATTGTATCTCATATGGAAGTTCAAATGTAGTTTGAAATAGATTTTTAAATAACTTTAATTATAGCAAAATGTAATATCTTACCGTCTTTCAAGATTTTTAAAATGAAAATATTAGTTATATCGTATGCGCCGTGACATTTTGTACATCTTTACACCAGAAAATGATATTTAAATATATATATGTAAAATGTCATCGAGATTTCAAATATTTCATATCGACATTTGAGACATGCTAGGATGATTCTATATCTCCCCATTCTCTTTTTTTTTTTAAACTTATCTCCCCATTCTTTTGTGTGTGTTTTGTTATGCTATCTATCCATAAATCATATGATCATCTTTACTATCCCTTTTTAACATAAATTTGAGATTTTTTTCCTCATTCTGTCGGAGATTATAACACTTAACTTTTCAATTTTTTTTATAATGTTTTAGAACATTTGATTGACCTTTATTTGTTGTATACGAAACCAAATTTTTTATTTACACATTGTTTTTTGTTCATTTCTAATAAGATTGCTTAAATCTGTGATTTTAGTGTTATTCAATCATATCTTTATGTGATAACATAACATGGAATTGACACATTATCGTTGTCTGTCTTCTCACACAGTGTCTTGTTTTTATTTCACTACTCGTAAATAAGAATCAACGGTTGAAATAACTGTACCATGCTGGATCGAGTCGATCGACCATTTCTCCAAATTTTTTTTTCTCATCCAATCCAAGAGAAGAAAGATCTTTCTAAAGCGGATAATAATAAAATACTACTATTATCAGAAACGTTGCACGAGTGATTGCCACGTGTCAACATTATCTCTAAGAGGCCCTACAATACCACAATGACGTCATCTCTTACACTACCTCTGAAAAATTCATGCGTCTTTTAAAAACCTCAGAATATCGATTCGTCTCAACATTATCTCTAAGTGGCCAACCACCGACCAATCCGCCATGAATAT
The DNA here is from genome assembly GCA_964056655.1 of Arabis hirsuta. NCBI lineage: Eukaryota > Viridiplantae > Streptophyta > Magnoliopsida > Brassicales > Brassicaceae > Arabis > Arabis hirsuta. Next base: position 20,559,855 of record OZ053305.1, on the reverse strand, counting down.
TGCTCAGATTCTCTTCTTCTTCGCGTCCCTTCTGCTTCCGTTTCACGCTTCGGCGGCGGAACATCAGAATTCGAAAGCCGGCGACGGAGACACCATCGTTTTCACCACTTCAGGACGACCGCACTACGAATTCGACATATTCTCCCTCTCCACGACCCGTCCGCCGTCGATTTCCGGCGAGCTCCGGATCACAGATGGAGAATCTGTAAATTTCAACGGCTACTTTCCGTCTCCTTCTCCGGCGCTAATCTCTCTCCTTCCCGACGAAACCCTAATCCAACTCGAAGATTCGTCTCCTCTGCATCTCATCTACGTCACCGAGAGAAACGGTACGTCTAGTATCTACTACGATCTAGTTTACGGCGGTGATTCCCATTCCAAAAGTAAACGACGATCGGTGTTAGAGGCACCGTCTCGAGTCCAAATTCCGTTGTTATCATCTCATCGGAGTGGCACGACGGTAAATTCGTTTAAAGATAAGCCTAGTTTGAGTGGTGAGTTTCTCGTATACGTGTCGACACACGAGAACTCAGGTGAGCCGAGGATGAGTTGGACCGCCGTTTACTCTACCGAGTTGAAAACCGGGTTGACTCGGCGGTTGACGCCGAGTGGAATCGCCGATTACAGTCCATCGGTGTCTCCTTCCGGTAATTGGACTGCGGTGGCTTCTTACGGTGAGAGAGGATGGACTGGGGAAGTTGAAGAGCTTAGTACGGACATATATGTATTCTTGACTCGTGATGGGAGTCACCGAGTCAAGGTGGTGGAGCACGGTGGTTGGCCGTGTTGGGTCGATGACTCGACTCTTTATTTCCACAGAAGAAGCGAGGATGGTTGGATCAGTGTGTACCGAGCGATCTTATCTGAAAACGGACCGTTGGCTACAGAGTCAGTGACAATTCAGCGAGTCACACCACCGGGAGTTCACGCTTTCACACCGGCCACGTCACCAAACAACCACGGCTTCATAGCTGTGGCCACGAGGAGACCAGGCTGTGATTACCGTCACGTGGAGCTGTTTGATCTCAAGAGGAACGAGTTTCTCGAGTTCACTCGTTTGGTGGCGCCGGAGAGTCATCATTTTAACCCGTTTATCTCTCCTGATTCGTCTCGAGTTGGATACCATAGTTGTAGAGGCAAAGGTAATGGAAGGAGAAGTCCTCTGCTTTTCCTGGAGAATATTCAGACCACTACGACTGATCTCTCTCTCTTTAGAATCGATGGTTCGTTTCCTTCTTTCTCACCGGCGGGTGACCGAATCGCGTACGTGAAAACGCCTGGTGTTTATGTGGTGAAGCCAGATGGTTCGGACCGGCGTAAAGTGTACACGGGAATGGCGTTTTCGACAGCTTGGGATCCGGTTCGACCAGGAACCGTGTATTCTAGCTCAGGTCCAACGTTCGCTACAGTGAGAACAGAGGTTGATATCATTTCCATTGATGTTGATGCAGCGGATATGTCATCTTCCGTGAGAAGGCTAACGACAAACGGGAAGAACAATGCTTTCCCTTGGCCATCTCCGGATGGGAAGCGGATCGTGTTCCGTTCGGGTCGGTCCGGTCACAAAAACCTCTACTTAATGGATGCTGAGAAAGGCGAAACCAGTGGTTTATCGAGGCTAACCGAAGGTGCGTGGACTGACACGATGTGCACCTGGTCACCAGATGGCGAATGGATCGCGTTTGCATCCGATCGGGAGAACCCCGGCTCGGGTAGCTTTGAGCTGTTCTTGATCCACCCGAACGGAACAGGGTTAAGGAAGCTGATTCAAAGCGGAACTGGTGGTAGAACTAACCATCCGATCTTTAGTCCTGACAGTAAATCTATTGCCTTCACATCTGATTACGCTGGGATCTCCGCGGAACCGATCTCGAACCCACATCATTACCAGCCATATGGTGATATTTTCACGGTGAAACTAGATGGCTCTAATTTGAGGAGGCTGACGCATAACTCTTACGAAGATGGGACTCCGGCATGGGCTCCTCGGTTCATAAACCCCGGTGATGTTGTGTTACGCAGGAAGAATGATTCGAGTTGCTCGTTCGATGACTGTCACTGGCTCAACAAGAACCCAACACTAAAAGGCCGAAAAATCTCATGTTAATACATGTATGTGATTACACGAGTAGTGTTGAGTATCCTTTTCACAAATCTGCTGCTTCACTGTAAGAGACTTGTACGAGACTGCCGATGCTTATGCATTTCATTATTGATAAATAAACGTAGTGGATATGTATGTATAAAAAGACTTTCTATTAATGAGGCTGCCAATGTATACGAGTAATTGAGTATACCAAAATAGCTAATCTGCATAAATAGTCGGAGGATCTGAAACCCTCTTACTAAGTTAGAGGGTTTATGGCGGGAGCGGGAAAACCCAGAAAACATCGTACAAGGTTATAAAGGAGTCTCCGTCACTGAGAATGGGAAGATAAATCAGAAAGGCGAAAAGAGGAAATGGCGCCAGTTCTTCAGAGCTCACAGCCATGGGTTGAGAAATAGTACGATTTCTTACTGACCCTTTACTGTCTTTGGGTTTCCGTTGACGGAAATCGCGTCGGATTTATCAATTCTTTGTTTTCAGCCGGCCGAAGCAGGTTAAGGATGTGGCGCATCAGGAAGAGGTGGTTCGCGTCCTCACCAACACTCTCGAGACTGCTAACGTAATTTCACAATAACCCTAAATTTTGATTTGGGACATTGGGTTTCGGGTAAAACCCTAGATGTTGAATTCGGCTCTAAATTCTGGGTTTTTGGTTTCTTTTGTGTGTCTCTCTATCTGTAGTGCCCACACATGCTCTTTTATGGACCGCCAGGCACCGGAAAAACCACTACCGCACTTGCCATCGCCCACCAGCTATTTGGGTACTCAATCATCTCATACACTTAGTAAAAGCTGATATGACTGTGCTTCTCTTTAATTAATTGTGCACTAATCATTTTGGATGGATATTCGATTGATTCATTTGTGTGTGCTAACTTGTATGAAGCATTGTCAACTTGAATATGATGAATTCAGGTTTGTTTGCTAAGATTAGTTTCACTCCGTTAGGTAGCTAGACAGTATACCAATATGTGAATCCATAACAATAGTAGTCATTTTGGTGTTGCTGTGCAAGTGTTTGGGTTTTGAATTTCAGATTGTATTCTCTATTGAGCAAATGAAAGCTAAATTTCCTTCATTTCATGGATGTCTTATGTGTTAGTTTCAGCTTCTTTTGGGGGCTATTATCACCAATGTATTTCATGAGAGTTTCATTGGTTTTGTTATTTCATTTTGCGATGATTGCAAGCTGAAATTTGCGGATCTACCATGTGGATGTGAACTAATTAAAGAGTTTTTACAGACCTGAACTGTACAAGTCAAGGGTGCTGGAGCTGAATGCTAGTGATGACAGAGGGATTAATGTTGTTCGGACAAAGATCAAGGATTTTGCTGCTGTTGCTGTTGGGTCTAATTATTGTCAAGGGTGTGTAAAACTAATCTTCTTTTTTTTTGGTTGCTTTTGTTGAGTGAATCTTGTCAGTTTTTCGTTTCTGCTTGTGTGTGCCGTGTGCATTTCATCTAAGACTATGATATGATACTTCAGCGGTTATCCTTGCCCATCTTTTAAGATCATCATCCTAGATGAGGCTGATTCGATGACGGAAGATGCTCAGGTATGTTGAACATCTTCTTACTACTGTTTTTCTACGTTTGAAATTTGCTTACGATGAACTATTTTACTGACTGTCCAGAACGCCTTGAGGCGTACAATGGAAACTTACTCCAAAGTCACCAGATTCTTTTTCATTTGTAATTATATCAGCAGGTAATTTCTGTTTCTATGGTAGCTAAATGTTGGCCATTTTTGTCTTCCGTTCTCATTTGCATCTCTCTCTCATTTGTTGTTGTCCCAATTTCTCTCTGGTTATGTTATATGATTTATTTTCGTGTAGAAGTTTATTATAATCTGGAAATAGTTTTTATGATTGCTCGCAGAAAGCGTTTTTAGTCAGTTCATAATTAAGAACATTTGGTGGAGCTGTACTGTAAACCCACTGATTTTGATCACGCATATAACTTTGATTTCTTATTCATTAGGATCATAGAGCCTCTTGCTTCCAGATGTGCCAAGTTCAGGTTTAAACCACTTTCTGAAGAAGTCATGAGTAACCGTATATTGCATATTTGTAATGAAGAAGGTCTTAACCTTGGTGGAGAGGTGTGACTATATGCTTTAAGGTTTGCCTTTTTTTTTTTTTTTTATAGTTTTTGTCAAAGCTGCTTATACTGGAAATTTCCTGTGTAGGCTCTTTCAACTTTGAGCTCCATATCACAAGGTGATCTCCGTAGGGCCATCACATATCTGCAGGTAAGTAAGATTAAATAACACGAAATATTGGACGAAATTGTCTGTAGAAATGTAAACCAGTCTTTCTCCTTGAACATTACAGAGTGGTGCTCGGTTGTTTGGATCAACAATAACTTCCAAGGATTTACTCGATGTGTCTGGGGTAAGGATGAAGATAACCGGGTTTTGCATAAGTGTATGATAGTTTCACCAAAAGACGTAGTCAGAATTCATGATGGTTAAATTTGGATTGTCTTGTGAACCTATCAGGTAGTCCCTCTGGAGGTAGTCGAGAGACTTTTTACTGCATGCAAAAGTGGTGATTTCGATATTGCGAACAAGGAAGTGGACAACATAGTTGCAGAAGGGTATCCTGCTTCTCAAATCATCAACCAGGTATTCATCTATTTCCCTCTTTTATTTATGGTACATTTAAATGTCGCAATTGTGGTTAATAACCACCTTTTCATACAACTCTCCTCTCAGTTATTCGATATAGTGGTGAAGGCTGGTGATGACATAACAGACACGCAAAAGGCTAATATCTGCAAATGTCTAGCTGAAACAGATAAGGTAAGACTTCCCCTTCTGCTGGATTCTTTTTTTGTTACTTCTGACTTCTCTATGGAATTAGTTGGAGACTCGTGTGAGATCGATTTCCAACATCCCTGCTCAATTGAGTCAAGTTTACATCTTTAGACTCTCGTTTTTCATCATCATTTGAATCTATAGATATGTTTCAGTCTAGCTAAGATCATTTCTAATGATAAAAAAGGTAGTCTCATATGTTTCCATTTCGATGCATCCAGCGACTTGTAGATGGTGCGGATGAGTACTTGCAGCTTCTGGACGTGGCAAGCAACATAATTCGTACTCTTTCAGAAATGGCTCAAGACTTCTAAAGCATATTTATCCTTTAAAAACTCTCCATCTTGATTTTGCTTGGTTGGGATTGTAACGGACCTCTCTGCTCTATGAGTTATCCATCTTTATCATAATGGTACTTGTCGATTTATTATTCAATGTCATTTGTAACGGATTGACTTAAAAAAAGTTGGGAGTTACAACAGAAAACAAAAGATTGCGAGTCTTTTGCTGGCAAAACAAGAATTTGTTGTTACACATTTGTGTTTTTCAAAGAATTGCGAAAGACTGTTGGATCAAAAGTAATTACAATCCTCAAGTCCACAAAATTATTCACTTTCTCTTTTGTAAAATTTTCACTTAATATACATTAATTAATAAATATAAAAAACAAATATGGTATTATTTAATTCAAATATGCATTTTTTGAACCAATATTTACTTATTAAAATGACCTTTAATAATGCTGAGATCCCCCCCCGAAAATGTAAAAAGATTCAAGTGTATTAATTACGTAGATATCCTCCATATCAACATAAAAAGGAAAGGTAAGATACACATCCAATTCCAATCTATAGAAAACATTAGTAAAATACCATAAAAACAAATTGTCTGTCACAAATTCGTTGAATCTTTTTCACATTAAAACTGCCAGAAGAAATAATCTGTATACGTTCGTTCTAAAAATAATAAAATTTAAACAATAAGTTGTTGTTTAATTTGTTATATAATCCTTTGAAACTAAGCAGAGAAACGTTTTTTCTTTTGGGAAGAAGCCAATGGTCGATGGTGACGATTCTTTCAAGAGACCCGGAGCTGTGCCTTTTAACTGGGAGATCCGACCCGGTATACCCAAAACCCGACCCGATCATGATCCATCTCTTCTTCTTCCTCCCAAAAAACTCCCTCCTCTCCGACTAAAACCAACTCCGCCGCCGAATTCAATCTCTGAGTCCAAAATCCGTCCGGTTTCTCCCTTTGCGCCTCCTCCTTCGTCTTTCAAGCTCAAGCCGCCTCCGGATTCCGACTCTTACTCTCACTCTTCAGGACCTCCGCCTCCGTATTTTAGATCTTCTTCACCTCGAGCAAGACTCGGACTCGATTCTGGTGCGTCTTTTCGCCGGTGGCGTTTTCCGAAATCATTGTTTGGGATGAAGAAGAGTAAGAGCGGCGGCGATGTGAAGAAGACGGGCCAGGAGACGACGTCGTCGGAATCTGATAATTTCTATGAATCGGAGACGACGTTTTCGACGTCGGAAGATTCTAGCCGGAGTTCGGTTTCTTCTACGACGTGGGGTTCGCCGAAATCTTCCTTCTCATCATCATCACGCCGTGGTTCGCCTCTTAAACGGAATCAATCGGATTTAAGCTCTTATGAGAAAAAAACCATTTCATTAATGGCTACTCATCACCATTTTTAAGCATTTTAGATTTGTATATTTCAAACTTTATATCAAAATGGATTCTCGAAAAAGCTATTAAAGTACATTTTTTTGCTAGAATTTTGTTTTTTGATAAAAGAAAAAAAACAGTTTATATATAAAGTTGTCAATATTTTTCGAAAATGATGGTATGTTGTTTATTATAATCTGCAAATGACCTTATAGATTGTTTAATGAAATGTCGAAATAGAGAAAAAAAGTTTGGGAAGAGAGACAGATACACAACATAGATTTTGATAACTGTTTGATTTCACAATGATACTTTGATACTACAAGACAAGACAAGACAAGACACTAGCTTAGAACAATTTCTACGGTCTCAAATAACAAGGCAAAATAAAGACTGGAAACTGATAATAAGCTAAATAAGCTAAAGATATGGGGTCTCAGTTTAAGCCTAAGCCAGAAGCAGAGCCAGAACCCGTGGAAGACCTAACCATCGGGTGACTAAACGAAGGCTGGTTGATCGATGTTGATGCAGCTGTAGGGTTATTAAGTTGGTTGTTGCCAAACATGACGTTTGGTGAAGCTGTTGATCCTGCATTGGTCTGTATAGCGTTGAGAGGCAACCTCGGGCCAAAGGAGAAAGCTTGTTGATGTTGTTGTTGTTGTTGGCGTGCCATGAACTGCATCTGCGCATGAACTTGAGGGTTGTTGCTGAATCCCGGTATGATGCTTGGTTGAGAAGAGCAAGCTGAAACTACTTGTTGCTGTTGTTGCTGCTGCAGGAGTGTATTGATGTTGTTACCACCCGTGGATAGAGACATGCCTTGGAGATTATTATTATTAGTCTGTGGAGAGATTCCTCCAGGTGATCCAAATCTGGTTGAGAGCATACGAGCTCGTTCTGCAGCAAATCTCTGACGGGTTTTCTCTACTTGTTCGCATTCTTTCATCAGCAATGTTTCTATCTCTGCAAACTGCTTTAGCTTTAGCTCCATCCTCTTCAGCTGTAGGAAGATTGAGGTTTTTACACGTATCAGCAATAAACACTATCGACAAAAAAAAAAATTAACCAACCATATAAATCATTATCACTAAATATGTTCTGCTATTTACCTGGTGATTTACGATATTTGCAGAAAGCCTTTGGATTTCACGTTCCTCATGATCGGCAAACAATTTTGCCTTTGTTGCTGCAGCTGATAGACCGGCTCTAAATGCAGCCATAACCTTATCCTGTGGCAGTGGAGTTGGTGGTTCTGCTCCGTTTTGGAGTGACGTTTTATGAGCTCCCGAGTTTTCTTTTACAATTTAAGCATGCGAGTATTGAAGATTATTAGGTTAAAAACAAAGGAGCCAGAAATTTACTGTAAAGAGAACTATCAAGCAAAGTGCCTTACCATCTTGCTGCTGATTTTCTCCATCAAGCAAGCTGGCGTCTTTTCCATGCACTCCCTCGGATTTCGTCCTTGATAGATTGACAAGTTTCAGCATAGTCCAAAAGATTTATAAAAAGGATTCAAATGAAAGCTATCACCGAAATTCTAGAATGGATAGAGATCACAGTATACACTAACCTGTCATCCTCAGAAAAAACAGCAAGTGACTCATGGGCACAGGATGCAGCAACCCGAGGTCCAACAGCTGATGCCAAAAATGCAACCTAAAAGGTTTCGGTATCAGGATCATCGTATCCCAAACTTACATTCAATAGACGATCAACTTTTTCCAATAAAAAAAACATGGATACAATTTAGGTCTCAGATCCATGGATCAGATATGGCTAACTGGAAAGATCCTAAGGATAACGGGAAGAGCATATGAATTCTGTAGCGAAAAATTTCACGAACCAATGCCATAACCGGATTTGGAGACTTCACAAAAGGAAGCTTGATCTCAGTGGCTGAATCTTGCTCAGATGACTCTGCAGAGGGTAGTCGACAATGAGTATGACATGTCAAAGAACATAACCACGGCCAATAACATATTGCTAAAAATTGTTTGAGATGAGGAAAACAACATCACCAGGTAAATCCCCATTTGAATCTGTTCCTTTGTGGTCATATCCATTTGTAGGATTTGTCGAATTAGTCACACCTGGAATTTCAACATTATCCAAAAGACCATCCTCCACAGGTAATCGAAGGAAATGAAGAATGCATTGAGCTTTTGATTTGGAACCAACATGCTCTGCAATCTGTATCCAGTTTTCATTATAGAGTTCCACAGCTTCAAGAAGCAAGAGAGTTTCCTGATCAGACCAATTGTCTCCATCTTGATCGCCATAATATTTGGTTGGATCCACTCTTACGAAGTCAATACAAGAATGTCCAGCAACAAATCTTCCATGGTGAAAACAATCCAAGCATAAGAGTATATCCCCCTGTCAAGTATAGATGACCATTTAGTTAGAAGGGATCCAATATCAGAAACAGTAAGCAAGATAAGGTTTGGAGTCCGTTACATCTTCTGGCAGGTCAGACAGTTATACACAAAGAGGAATAGGTAGAGAAAGCGGGCTAAGAACCTTCTTTTGCGATTGGAAGTACTCGGTTGGAAGCGGTCGAGAACAATGGTTGCAATGATTATCACATAGGTGTTCACGAATTCTGATGTCCAAGTCGGGTAGGTCATTGTCTGAACATAATAAGGATGAATAGACTTCAGCCGCCTTGTGTCTACAGGTGGGCTTGTCAAATTTGATCAAACTATCAATCGATGTTAAAGCAGCAGATGGCACTTGGACCTCACCATTTGTATCCTCCCTAACATCCAATACATCTCTAGAAGGCCCAGGATGACATTCGGCACTGGCACAGTAATTGATTATTCCCCAGTGATCAAGAAAACGGAAAACTCGTGCAAAATCTTCAAAGTCAACACCATCAACCAATCCTTGGCAATCAGAAACCGTCAGTGTCTTTTCAGGGTTATCCATATATTTTGAAACGATGGCGTTCCTGAATTCCATATAACTTTCGGGTGTATGATTTGGTGATTTTCCGGAAAAGAATTGTGGCACCACTTGTCTTTCAAGCCGATCCACTGTGTTTGGTGCAAACCAATCTGCTTGAATGAAACAGCAAAAGTAAAAAAAAACAAATTCGAGCACAGGGAACAAAATGATAAGAAAAAAAAGAAGAGGGAAAGCAGAACTCATCTAAACCACAGGACTAGAGGAAGATAGCCCAAGAGAAATTTAGAAAGACATCAATTGCATACTCCATTTAAGGTACAATTCTGATATAAGACAACTAGGGCTACTCGAAGGCAGCATAATATGCAAAAGTTCAAATACTTCTCCATTCCAACTCACGGATCATAAGTAAATAGAGATAAAGTGAAGATACATTTAGGAGCCTTATGACTAATGTTCAGACCAATAACACTGAAATGTATTACATAACAAGTATACCCAGTAAAATCTGACACTAAATAAAGCCTCACTTCTAAACACAGAAGAACATATCCACATAGTTTACACTTATTTCAATTTCTAAGCAAAATTCATGAGTTGAAGGACAAGAAAAACAAACCTGAATGCATAGGCAAGACATGAACCTGATCCCCAAATCGTTTAACAACTCCTTCTCCTTCCATAATAGGTGGTGGAGAGATAACATAAGCAGCCGAAGACGCTCCATCACTCTCAAGGGACAGAGAATCAGCCGGTACAGTAGACAAAGCCTGCAATTGTCCATAAGAAATATTCTCCAAAGCCGGAAGCAAACCTTGCCCTTTAGACTCCCCTTTCAAACCAGCTCTCTCAGCCGTCACAACAGCCGTTACAGACGCGTGTGGTCGGATCACTACGCGTCTAACCACCGCGGGGAAATCAGAGATGCGAGCACCAGAATCTTCCACTACTTCGCCAATACCAGGTCCCGGATCGGGAGTTGCGCCGCCGTTTTGCTGAAGCTCATCAGCATTATCAACGTCATCCATCTCGTCGTTGTTGTTGTTATCCTCGTCTTCTTCCTCCATATCTTCCTCCTCTTGCTTCGGTTTCCTCGCCGCCGATAATCCCCCTCGCTTTCGCCGTTTCCATTTCCCCCTTCTATCTGCGACGGAAATTCAAAAAGGGAAAATTCAATTCATACGAATTATCGCATAGTCGAAATACCCATAGACACGATCTATATGGGTAAGTCAAATCCCAGTTCAAAATTGGATTTTGAGGGAGACGAAGATAGAAAGTCGTTTCGTTATTACAATTTACCTTCAGAAGCTGGCATTTTTGTGGGTGAAGATGCGTGGGGTGGGTCTCTGATTCGTGAGAATCGAGAGCCTAAAGTAAGAGACTTTCCTTCTTCGTCCCTCTCTTCTATTCTCCGAGTCGCCTGGTTTCAAGCTTTCGAGCAACACAGCACAAATCTTCTCCTCGGAATTTCTTTCGCCATAGTTTTCGTTAGTCTCTGTACTTATTCATTCGCGATGGCGACCTAACCTTCTCCCACAACAAGAGGTTTTTAAAGGTTCTTTGACCAATCCGGTTCAATGTTTGGTAGAATACATAACCAAATTTCATTCGATTGTAACTTTTGGTATGATTTCGGTTCAATTTAAACCGGGCACTCCTACTTCTGGTTATATTAGTCGTCCGTTGTACTGGTGTGGTTCCTATAACGAGCAACGGCGATGAAGAGACCTCGAGCTCCGTCTACACCGTCGATTTCTGCCGCCGCGAAGCCACCACTTTCACCACCGGCGACTCCGATTCTCAAACAGAAGCTACAAAGAACAGAAAAACCAAATTGGTTCCCGTTGAAACTCACCCAGACGGAGCTTACTTTACCGTTAACTTTTCCGACCGGTCAAACATTCCGGTGGAAGAAAACTGGAGAGATTCAGTATAGCGGATCGATTGGGCCTCATCTCGTGTCTCTCCGACAACGTCCGGGAGACGACACAGTTTCCTATTGTGTCCATTGCAGTACTAGCCCTAAAGCCGCGGAGCTTGCTCTGCTAGATTTTCTCAATTCCGAGATCTCTCTAGCTGAGCTATGGTCTGATTTCTCGAGAAAGGATCCTCGTTTCGGAGAGCTGGCGAAACATCTCCGTGGCGCGCGTGTGTTGAGGCAGGATCCGCTCGAGTGTTTGATACAGTTTCTTTGCTCATCGAATAATAACATTGCGAGGATTACGAAGATGGTTGATTTCGTTTCTTCTTTAGGGTTACATTTGGGTGACATTGATGAATTTGTGTTTCATCAGTTCCCTTCATTGGACCGGTTATCTAGGGTTTCTGAGGAAGAGTTTAGAAAAGCTGGTTTTGGTTACAGGTGCTTCCTCACTATCACTTCCTTTCAATGATTTCATCTGCTCTAGTGGTTTACTCTATGGTTTGCTACCTATATTTGTTTGTGTTCACAAATTCATGTGTGTTCTTAGCTAGAGAATCATCTCATGAACGTTTCTCTGATCGGTTCTGTTTTCAGTAGCAAACTCTGATTTTGGTTACATCTTCTGGTGAGCAGAGCGAAATACATTACGGGTACAGTAAGTGCTTTGCAATCAAAACCAGGTGGTGGAGATGAATGGCTTCTGTCTCTACGAAAAATGGATCTCCAAGATGCTATCCCTGCTCTGTGTACATTACCCGGTGTCGGTCCAAAGGTAGCAGCTTGCATAGCTTTGTTTTCTCTTGATCAGCATAGTGCCATTCCCGTTGACACACATGTCTGGCAGGTAAAAAAGTCACTGTTCGTAAATACTTAGTTGGGATCCAACAATAGCTAGCATTTTGGCGATGACTAAAGTAGCTCTTTTGTTTTGTTTTGGGTCATGAATCAGATTGCCACAAGGTACCTTCTACCAGACCTTGCTGGTGGCAAACTGACGCATAAACTCTGCAGCCGAGTGGCAGAAGCATTTGTGAGTAAATATGGCGAATATGCTGGTTGGGCTCAAACATTGCTTTTCATTGCTGAGTTACCCGCACAAAAAGCTCTCTTGCAGTCGTTTTCCCAGCCCATCCAACTGGATAAATCTGCGGAAAAAAGTAATGAAGCTAGCTGTGACGCGATGAGGCCTTGATAGAGAGCATCATTTCGCTCGACCAGTTTCTCCTTTGATTTACCCTCCAAGATTGTGTCCAAATGAGAAACTTCATCCTTCTTCGAGCTGAGCTCATCACTGAAGTCTTTTGAGTTTCAAAACCTCATATAAAACCGAGATTTAAGCTTTGATAAGGATAAAACTGCTCTCCCCTGTAGTTTAACAAGGCGGCTTCTCACGGTGTGCAAATTCCAGAGCTACGAGAATCAAGGGCAAGTCTCAAGCTCATGCAGCAATTCACGAGCTTTGTTGTCCCAACATTTCCTAGGAAATTCAAACCTAGATTCGTACTTGTAACACAATTTGGTTAAAGAATATACCAAATCATGATGACACGGTCGAAGTAATGTACTTCAGTAGATGAAAATTTGTGGAATTCTGAAAATGCATCACAAAAGACAAGTCTACTAGCCCATAATTGGCCCAAGTGATTATATTGAATTGGGGAAACGAAAACTCGGCTGGAGTTTCTTCCAAGCCACCGTCGACTTTACTTACTCTCTCTCAGATTTCTTCTCCGTTGGGAAAAAGCTCCAAATCTCACTCTGAAAACCCTAATTCTCCGATGTCGGTAAGTTGATCACTCCATGTTTCTTGCTTGAATTTCAGAAACCCTAACTCTTGCCTTTTTCGGGATGAATGGTTGATGGTATCTAATCGATGGATTGTTGGATATTCTGGCGATGCAGATCTTCGAGTACAATGGAAGTGCCGTTGTGGCTATGGTGGGGAAGAACTGTTTCGCCATCGCCAGTGATCGAAGGCTTGGTGTGCAGCTACAGACAATCGCCACTGATTTCCAGAGAATCTCCAAGATCCACGATCGTGTCTTCATCGGCCTTTCTGGTCTCGCCACCGATGTCCAAACACTGTAAGCTGTCGTGCAAGCTTCTAGATGCTCCATTTCTTCACTTTTCTTGTACCTTGTTTTAAAAAGATTTTTCCCTTTGGGATTGAAGGTACCAGCGCCTGGTGTTTCGTCATAAGCTATACCAGCTTCGGGAAGAGAGAGACATGAAGCCTGACACTTTCGCAAGTCTCGTCTCTGCCATTCTTTACGAGAAGAGGTCAGTGCGTGTCTTGTTTTCTTATTTAGCTAGCCAAGTTGATTTGCTTCATAGTTACCTGTGTTGAATTTTGATTCTGGATAGGACTGATATCTGCTTAGTTTGTCTGGGAATCATGACTTACTTATGTGCTTCATTTCAGATTTGGTCCTTACTTATGCCAACCAGTGATTGCTGGCTTGGGAGAAGATGACAAGCCCTTCATTTGCACCATGGACTCCATTGGAGCCAAGTAAGCTCATATCCTTTCTTTCTTGCATCTCTATTTGACTGCTTCCCTTATTCAATGTCATTTAGCTAGGCTAGGCTAGGCTAGTCTAGTGTGTCTAATTCTTGTCACTTGCATAGATGTTTCGTGGATGACATTTGTTATCTCTGTGGTTAAAGATTTTGTTGCACTTGTGTCTAATGTTGCATATGTTCATGTTCATTTTCCTCAGGGTCTTTGTTATTTTTATCCGTTTCCCCTGTGTTTGCTGTTTCAAAAATAAGTTCTTCATTACTCTTGCATTTCTTTTGTTGCCAGTAAATGGCTGACATGTTGTAATACTTGGTTTGACTGTAAACGCAGGGAGCTGGCTAAAGATTTTGTTGTATCTGGAACTGCTTCAGAATCACTCTATGGGGCCTGTGAAGCAATGTTCAAGCCAGATATGGTTTGTCCACTAAAAACTTTATCATCTGTTGTTTTATCACCGAATCCCTTCAATGCAAATTCTTAAATTAGGTTTAAGATTCAGTCTTGGTATATATATATGAAAGTAGAATCTTGAATTGGTGTTAATAATAGTGTGCATAATGGCCGTAAGAATCACAATAGCCATTAGTTTTCTCTTGGATATATGAATAGTTCTTTTGGCACGAAGTGTTTGAAAGTTGAGCATGTTAGCCACCGCTTTGTTGTACTGGAGCCTATGTATCAAGACTCTGAGTTAGCAAATTGGAATTTTCAGGAAGCCGAGGAACTATTCGAGACGATATCGCAAGCACTTCTCTCGTCAGTTGACCGTGATTGTCTGAGTGGTTGGGGAGGGCATGTCTATGTTGTGTAAGTTTCCATTTCTTCTCAATCTGTTTCTTCTTATTTCCCTCATTTCGTTATCCAAAATTAATTCTTAACATACTTTGATGGTGATATGTTTTCCAGAACACCAACTGAGGTTAAAGAGAGGATCCTTAAGGGAAGGATGGATTGATCTGAATTCATCAACTTCTATCCAAGTTTGATTTTCGCTGTAATCCGGTTTAAAGTAGAATAACCTTTGAATCCCGGTTTAATCATATAACCATTCCTTCTCTGAAATTATGGCTTCTGGATGAAGTTTGATATCCCCTCTCTTGGATTGTTTTTATTTCAATTCGTAGAGTTTAACGAAGAAAATCTCCCGCACTGGTTTCTATTTACATTTTATTTTTAGAAAAAGAAAATAAATAAAAACAACAGGGGAAACTGAAAATTGACAGTAACCACCAGATCTAAGCAGTTACTCTCAAATGTCTCTAAATTCTTGTCCTAATACTGAAAATTGAAAATCTCCCCCACTAACTCACTGGTTATGTCTGTTCTTGTTATGTCTGTTAATCCCACAAGCAGAAAAATCTAAATCGGAAGTTGGTCGTGATGGGTAACGTGATGGATTCGTTTTTCACCGGTTTCTTTCATTCTATGGGAAACTTCTTTGGTTCTCCACTTGAGTTTCTATCTGGAAAATCTTGCAGGTAATTTCATCAACTTCTGCTACTCGAGAGATTGTCTTCTCAAAGTTTTTATTGATTTGCTTATCGGAATAAAATCTTTTACTTGGAACAGTTCCGTTTGTCCATCACCCTGGGATTTCATATGCTACGTAGAGAATTTCTGCGTGGCTAATCTTGCGAAAGCCGCCTTAATCCTAATCTTATCCTACTTCTTTCTGTTCTTCATCTATATGTTATACAAAGTTGGGTTTTGGCATTGTATCATCCATGGTTTCTTCAGAATCCTCTGGGCTTTAGTCTCTTGTTGGTTCTACATTCTTAGCTATTGCTGCACTTTCTTCTGCTATGATCTGCTACACTCTAAACGCAGAAGAAGACACAGGAACCGCAGATATGCAGAGGATGATTATGATGATGATAATAGTGATGGTGATGGGTCGCTCAGATACAATAGATCAAGAAGAGAATGCAAAAGAGAAGAGCGTCTTAGAAAGTCTCTGAGAGCAAGGAGCCATCGAGTTAGAGTTGGTGTGAGGCAAGATCACCGTTCTGACTCGGGTTTGGGCCGACATATTGGTGGTGTCGGTCCGGTTCATGGCATTAGAGTGAGCAGAGAGTCTAAATTCGCCCGGAAAGGTTCAAAACGAAGAACTCGAGTTCACCATGGTCCTCGCAGAGCTTGAAATGAACAATGTTAGTCTTCGTAATACTGTACATCTATTCCTTAATTTGTTGTTTAAAGGTTGCCGCTGGAATCTCGGAAATTTTTGCGTTAGAAAACATCAATCAGCCTGATGATATTTATTTTGAGAACAGTAATGTATAATATGGTAGGTTTAATCTTTTGCTTACATAAAGTCTAATGAAAAATAGATGAAACCAATGACATAATGTCTGAATATGCCGGTTAATATTCTAAGAATAGACTACAATTTGACTTCTCACAGAGTAAGGTCCGTCCGGCCAAACCAGAGATGCGGCCATGATACTAGAAATACGCGAAGAAAATGTAACATTGAAAGACTTTGTATCACCCAAGGAGTTAAAAGAGAGCGTCTTTGGATCAACCATGACGCTTTAGTCTAGGATCGCGCTTTCCCAACGTTTGTGACAATTTTGTTCTTGAAAATGTCATATCTGAAGATGATGATGAAAAAGCTGAAACTTTAGCTGCCAATGTAGGGTAGTTGAGATTTCTCGCGGCAAGATTCTTAATGTTAGTATTTATTCCCTCCGTTTCAAAATAATTGTCATTCTGGAGTTTTTCACACAAATTAAGAAAACATATTAAAAGTCTGTTTTACTCCTAATTAATATAATGTTTTATTTGATATGAGTAATTAATGAGTTTAAATATAATGATACAAATGGAAAAATTAGTCATAAATGTGCATTGAAATTGCAGAATGACAAGTAATATGAAACAAAAAATTAAGGCTAGAATGACAACTATTTTGAAACGGAGGGAGTATAAGTAATATAACTTTTATAACTTTAACAAGAACATGCCCGACCCATTGGTTTTTCTGGGCCATGTGACAAATAAAAATTAGTAGTTATGCGTTATATTTGAAAAATTTAGAGTTTTTATATGAATTTTACCAAAAAAATTGTATTTTGTATACAAATTTTACAGCAATTTAGGAAAAAAAAAACTAAAGTCTTCAAAACTTGTTTTTTATTTTTATTTTACAGTTCATGTTTTCAATATATTTTAACGGCAAATTTCTGAAATGTTTTGACAAAAATGTATATTAAAATTAAATCTGCATGTCTACTATCTCTCATAAAAAGCAAAATAAAAAACCAAAAATTACCGAAACAAATTTTCTTCGCTATTGAGCATTTGCTCTTCGTTTTTGAATATTTTCTCTTGTGGTTCTTCACATTTTTTTTCTCGATTTTGTTTGTAAATGGTTTAAAGTGTAAATGGCTTGGTCATCTTCTTTCAAAAGACGAGTTTCGTCCAAAAACACTATTTCCCGAGGGGTAGAATGTAATCAACCGATTCTTTTGCTTTTCCTAACTTCAAGTCTACACAAATCATCTCATAAATGACGCGGTTTTACTGATCGATGAGCCACTTTGCAATGCCGACAAAACAAGCTTTTGTCTCCTCTGCGAATAGCTTAATAAGATATAATCAGAAAATAATGTTTCCTCAACTCTTTGGAATCAGAAATTGAATCATATTTTCAAGACTCGTATGGTGTGTGTTGGGGAAGAGAATAAATTATCTTTTTGTAATGTTATGTTTTATTTTACTTTTATATGTTTTTGTTTGATCCGCTTCGCTGAGAAAGATAATGATGATCATCATCCATCGTCGTCACTAGTATTCCAGGTTTTTCAAATCAGTTTGATTTATTTTGTTTTGAAGTTTGGATCAATTGAATCAAGTGTAATATTAAAGATTCGTTTGGTTTAGTTTGAATCGGTTTAGTTCAATGCAAAATCAGTGCACTTCACTGGAAAATTCCCAATTAAAACTAAGACCAAAATTCAATTGGATT
Organism: Arabis hirsuta; assembly: GCA_964056655.1. Taxonomy (NCBI): domain Eukaryota; kingdom Viridiplantae; phylum Streptophyta; class Magnoliopsida; order Brassicales; family Brassicaceae; genus Arabis; species Arabis hirsuta. Next base: position 20,541,934 of record OZ053305.1, on the reverse strand, counting down.
AATGTTAGATTGAAATGTTTAATAGTTGGAACTGAGGTTAACGGAAGTTTAGACTTATCATCGCAAAAATGTCGCGGTTTGGCTGGTCGAATACTGACATTGCAATGTGGACAAAAGACGCTTTCGAATACTTTCATATGATGTAATAGACGCTTTCGAATACTTTCATATGATGTAATAACAAAATCTTTGTTCACCAATTCTTCAAAATCAGAAGTTTCTTCACAGACAATCACTCACTGAGGCAGACATGTCCAATCTCAAAAACTCCTTTTCCCATTCGAATAGAGAGACAGAAGCGCATACGATTAGTGTTTTGGTTTTGAAGCCCTTATCATCTAATGCAAGAGAAATTACTATACTTCCTTTACACATGCCGGATTCGACGGCAAGAATACCTCCACCATAATTGCTCTCGTGTATTTTAGCCTTTTCAATATTTTTTTTTTTGTGAGGGAAAAAGATCCTGAAAATATGGAAACCAACCACAAACCCCAAATAATAACACGATTTAGCTTTACATAGTATGGAATCATACCAAAGATACCTAAAGTTTCGAAATTTTCAAATTGGAAAGCAAATAAGATCATGGAAACAAAAACCCATGAATCTCGAGGCAAGTAAGATCATGGCAACAAAAACCCATGAATCTCGCAACTTACTAACTATAATCGGATTGGGGAAAAAAAAATCAAAACTTGGCATAAAAACCGTAAGAAATCCTTGTCAAATATTACCTCTCTTAAGCGAATATTCTCCATTGATTTAGTCTCTTCTCTTTCGATTTCTCTCTTGAACAAGACTGAAATTTCTGAGCTGTTTAAAGTTTGAAGCTTGTTACCGTTGTGAGCAAGAAAGATATTTTTAGTAACAAATTAGGAAAATGGTCAATTAGATTTTGTAGCACAAGTCAACCATCTCTATATACCTGAAATGACGTTTCTGCCCTTTTAGTTCTAATAAAGCATCCAATTTTGTGTATCAGTCCAGATAAAAAAGTTTGAGAAATGACTACATAGTAGTCTAGAATAATCTTTGATGATTTCTAATGATAAATCTTAAAACAAATAATGGCTTAAATGTTGTGATGAGAGCTCAAGAGCGTGCCCATTTATCCATTTTATTGCACATAATCCTCCTTTTCTTGTTAGCCTTGTTCTTTGAAGCTAACTTGAGTTTCCTCTTTGCGTTTCTCTCGGGGTTTATCACCGCCATTTCCCTCACCTCTAGCTTCCTCTTCTCCCTTTTCTTTTTCAAACTCTCTTTGATCTCACTGTAAACTTGCACAAACATTTGGGTGCCTAACCACTCGTCTGTTATACCGTCTCTTACCTCTTCCGCTAGCTGTTTCAACTCATTTGAGATGACTTTCCCGGTAAATCCTTGGCAAACTTTGTACAACGGAAGCAGAATTCTCAAGGCGTAGAGGCGACACTCTTCTTGATTCAGTTTTGAGGCAAAGTCTTTATAGACGTTGAACACAATTCTCATCTCAAGTGACTCTGTATCAAGAGCAATCTTCCCCATTCTTTTGAGCAAACTTCCAATCAACACATTTCTCACGTCGTTTGCAGTACGTTTCCCCGAAGCAAGAGCTAGAAAAGTAGACCTTCCTTTCCCTGAATCAAGCAGTTCAAAGGCTTTGAGGAACACCACTTGCTCATCATTGTCAAGACTTGACCAGAACTCATGATGATGATCAGATTGTTCAATCAGAGAATGAAGACCAGAGGCTGCAAAAACAATATTGTCTGTAATAATCTTCTCTGTTTTGTCATCATCGTCTTTCTTGGCTGTGACGCGGTGCTCCTTTAACTGGGAGCAGAGAGAAGAAGCTACCATGAAAAGGCTACTCGGCTTCTCGAGAAGAGTATCCGCTACTAGTTTCTCAGACTTCTTCCTCCCATCAATTGCCTTGAAGTAATGATTCAGGAGACGGCATGATATAGTTCGCAACCATTCGTGTGGATACGACAACAACTTAAACACAAATTTTCCAAATATCCTGAAAAAGAAACGATGCTATGATTAAAACCAACTTCTCAGAAGTCTACTACAACAATAAAACTAGTGAGAACATTTACCTCTAAACCTTTTCCAAAACATAAATCAGGAAACTGCTTGAGCAACTTCTCTATCATAACCAGTGTATAGAATGCTTTCTGCCAGAAAAGAGTAACACTGCCTTCCTCAATAGTATCTTGCAGTTGTACAACAGACTCCAAAATCGTTTTAGCTTCCTGCAACAATATATCGCGGATAGGCTTCGGAAATTCTTCCTTCCTTGCTTCAATGAATAATCCCAGTACCTGAATCCAACAAATGAGTGCAGAGTATTATGACAATGTTACAAGCCATAGATATTATAAGAACATGCACCCTTTAGAGCATTTACCTGTGCTGCTATAGCCTGTGAGTCCACCTGCTTATACCAAACCAGACACCACTCGAGACTCGAATGAGCTTTATCTTCACTGATGCGACTTACCAGAAGCTTTATCACATCACCAATCTTGGACAACACATCTTCACAATCATCGGTTGCCAAACGACGAGCAAGCTCAAGAAACAAATTTCCAGACTGCTGGTCAAGAACTGACTGCTTGCCTAGATCATCAAGTTTTGAGAATTTTCTGATAAAGACTCGAAGCATGTCAAGAACCGCTTCTCTTCCAGTTGGATGCTTGTAGCTAGAGGAGGAAAAAAAATCAGTTACTATCTGAAAAATATAAAGGCCAAATTTCACAAAGCTAGTGCAGTGCTCAACATACATACCTTAGATTGTTCACCAGAAAGCTAAAATGTTGTTCTATGCGTTTCTTTGAAGGTGTATAATTGACCACAAACTGTAGCAGTATCTCTTTGCAGTTCTTGGTGATTGATTCCTCGTGAGTAGTTATCATCAACTTTGAAACCTGATCTGCAATATCAGGTATCTCTGGGACTTGAACCTTCTTTTTCACAATGGCCCTGATAAGCGAAAGAGGAGCAACAGATGATTCCACAGATGTTACAGATTCCAGATCAACAATCATTGGGAACTGAATCAACATTTTCAACTTCTCAGATGATAAATTGAAATCTTCATTGCAGACAAGAGCTTTTAACAGATTAAGACATGACTGCACAAGAGGACTACTTGAACTCACTGCAGACTGATCAATGATGGTTAACACTGCTGACATCACTTTATCTGCTTCAGACATGAGGGAAGGCGGTTTGAACTTCGACAATGAAGTGAAACATCTAACAGATGAAGATACAACATCTTCATACTTAGAGCTCAAGCAACCAACAAGTAGTTTGACAAAAGGATCCAACATCGACAAATTAGTATCGTTTGGTTCGATTCTCTTCAGTCTGTTGTGTAATAAGCCCAGAGCAAACACGGTTATACGATGTGGACATGACTTAGCTTCTTGCATATCTCTTGATTCCCTTTTCTTTTTGGATGTTGAAGAAGAAGAAGAAGAAGACACTTGATCTCCAAGACCACTCCTCTTACCATCGTCAAGACGGTCATATACAAAACAGAACAAATCTTTAGGATCAACAGATGGATTGGCTTCAATACCTGCTGCAATATACTTTAACATCTCCTCCAGTTTTGATTTTAGCTTTGGAGTCAGATGCCTCTGCAGATGCTCAGTGACCGGAGAAAGTAACTTAAATGCATGACTTTTGAAAGTTACATTTCCAGCAATCAATTTCAGAGTTCCAAGTGACTTGTATTTTTTTGTTTTTGTCTTCATACTGAATCTGGATTCTCTCTTCTCATCTTGTTCATCAAAATCTCCAAAGATATCGGTTTTCGCCACAGCGAGAAGATCTTCCAAACAGTGATCCAACTCCCCAACGGTAGCACTAGACAGGCACTTGGATAAGATAAATTTGACAGTGTAGCCCAGCACATGTAACTCAGATCCTCGTTTTAATCTAGCGCGTAGATTTTTAACGAAAATTTGCAAATACTCTAGCCCAAGTTCCTTCAAACAAGAAGCCAGAGCCTTTATTGCTTCATCGCGTGTACCCTTCTCCTTGCTCTTCAAATAACTGCAAATCTTAAGAACTATAGAGTCTAGATGTGGCTCCATTATTTCCTTGGGGAGAAGCTTTAGAGCCTTCACCGCAGCAACGTATCTGTCAAGCTTAACACTATCAGAGTCAGAATCCATCAGCCTCTGTATCTTCAGGAAAACGCTTTCCTCAATGCAAGTCCTTATCTCCTCTGTGTAACCATCTTTCCAAAAATGAAATTTATTTAAAATCAAGCCAATAAGCTGCAGCAGAAGTTTTCTCTTATTGGTGATATGCTTATTGGTATGCTTATTGTCCCTCTCACGGAAACACCGATTCAATAGAGCATAGTATGAGTTCCAACTCATATGAGCAGATACAGAAGCAATGGCTTTTTTGCATGCATCTTGGACGTTTTTATTTTTTGCTTCATGTTCATCAAACAAAATGTTGAAAAACACTGAGACCAAAAAATTTCTCACTACTCCCTGTAACCCCAAGCAGAAATTTAGTCATAAGTCTATGGAAGTACAAAAAAAAAAAAAAAAAATCGTAATTAAAAATTCTAAGAAACTAAAAAAATATCACCTCAGGGAGACTACAGTTAACTTTGATCACCTCCGCGAAACGTTTAATCGCCTTTGCTCTACGCTTTGCCTACAAGGCATTCAAAAGAAACAAGCCATTGTAAGGTTTGCTTTATCCTCCAAGATTAATCAGGTGTGGCAATGGTTCCAGTGTAATTAATTATGAACTATAGACTCTGACTTACTTGAATGCTAAAAATGTTTTTAAAGAAATCCACTTCACTGTTTTCAGAGCATAGAGGTCTAAATGCAGCAAGGTTTCCAGAATCTGGAAGTTTTGTCACCATTTTACGTAACAAAAGAATCTCCTCCTGCAACAAAATAATTCATTTCAATGATATATTTGGTTATTCTTCCAGTGAAGCCAGACTTAAGTACCTTTCCACTATATTTTCCTCTGTTTACTGCATTTCCAATGTGTTCCAAAATAAACTTATTCAAAACCCGCAAGCTTCCATCAGGTTTTGAAACCTCTTTGCCAATGCCAGAGTGAGATGAAGCATTTTCTTGGCAAAGTATTGAGGCTGAGAATTCAATGAAAGTAGACAAGAGGTTACACCCGGAATACTTTAACGTAAGTTCTTCTGATGATATGTTGTATAAACTCTGTGAGAGAATCATCTTAATGTGCTGCTCCGAGGATTTATTAAAGAAATCTGAATCAATCTTCTCATAAGCATTAATTATCGTTTCGTAGTCAAGCTCATCTACTTCCATGGGAGAGGTGGCATTCATATCGCTGACGCATTTTGCCTGTACAATCGCAAATGCGTAAACGAAAGGACAAGGTAATGACTAAAGCTTCGAAAAGAGATACTTACCACCAGATCAAGAGAAAAGTCGATTTTTGCAAGAGATCCAAGAAGGTCACATATGCATAGTCTAACGTCAAGTTTAGCTTCAACAAGCAGAGGAGAGATTGCATTTATAATTTTGCTGCTACTCTCTGTCTCAAGAAATAATGTGATGTCCTGAATTGCTAGCAAAGCCTCGCGATGAATACCTGCAAGAAAATAATAAGACAGTCGTCGCACGCGCAAGAGACGTAGTATTATACAATCTTTACCAAGACAAGAATTGAGTATACATATATACCAGAATCTTTCACACTTGGATCCAAGAAAGACAGCAAGATATCCGAATATTTCATAACACAAGATTCATTTTGGATGACGTGCTTCGACAATAGTTTAAGAATCTTTATCACTCTTTCTCCTTTATACTTGAGTGATTTCCTGCTCATAAGTTTTTCCATTAAAGAAAACAGAAACAAGCACAAAATAACCAAGTCCGAGAATCGACAAGAATCCTTACCATTTCAAAACATCCCCAAGGAAAAGAGAATGCAAGCTTTTAATCAGTGGCTCTATATATGGATCTAAAAACCATTTGATCATACTCTCATAATCCTCGTCCAACTCATTGTCAAGAACGAGAAGATTCTCTATCAACTTCAAGGCACAAGATTTTATATCTTCTGAAGCTGTGACGACTGTTAGAATTGAGAAAATGTCTGGAATAAGAGATTCTTCCCGACATAGCAAGGTCACGAGATTGCGGCTTTTACTCATTGACAAGAAGCATGAGAACAATGAGCTTCGTTTCTCACTACTAGAACCCTCCTGCTTAAAACTCTTGATCAACGGTTTCACTGCTGAAAAGAAGAGGTCCCAGAACTCATAACCAAGATCACAGTCCTCGTACTTGCCAAGAACATGAGCGATAATCTTCAGACAAAAGGATCTCAACTCTTTAAACTGCTTTAAAGAATAGCCAGCCTAAACAAAATGTCGGTCAAGATGAGAATTCGAAAGAAATGAAACGGCGAAAATACTAATGAACCATCTTACCTGGTCGTGATTTGTTGAATCATCAATGTTGCTTTTATCATCGGTATTTGGAGCATAGTTTACCAATAGCCGGACAACGCATCCCATCAGAAAGTCAAGAAATGGCCGGACGTGGAACCCGTCAAAGACCTCGAGGATGTGTTGGATGACATGAAGAAACCCGCATTTCTGCTTCCTGGATAACGTCGAAATAGTATCAACGGTGAAATATTTCAGGAGATTCGACTTTTGGAAACAATCCAGAGAGGGTTTTCCTGAGCTACAACAGAACAAGTCCATTGCTTCCTCTGATATGATGTTAAAAGGTTTCATCAACAAAGCAAAGAACAGGGAAAGTTCATTAACATCAAGCTGCGATATGAAGCAAAGAACCGCCTTCCGGTGACGAATACTTGTATGCTGACAAGGAAAACAAAAAGAAAACTGTTAGGACCTAACTGAAAAACCGCATTGGCACGGTGAAGTAAACTGAAAAAGAAGTACGTTATTATGTACCTTACGCGAAGCGGAATTCTTTAGATTCCTAACTTTTGGCATAAGAATGCGTATTACAAGAGAAACAAGAAGAGGTCTTTGAGCTTCTTCAATGTCTTTGGATAAGTTCCAAGTCGTGAGCTCTTCTCTCAGTTCTTCGGGTTTGATCAAATTCTCTAAATGCGAGCGGTGTGGAAGTAGTCATTCCACAACAGAAGGCATTGTAGGACATTCGTTTGTATTTCTGCATCATTATCGTCAAGAAACCTGAAAAATTATGCAAACCACACATCAAGAGAGGTCAATGAAATGAAGATTTTTACTTCAGATCAGGTAGTTTGGGGCCAACCTATTCTGCAGAACATCATTGACAAATAGACTATAACGAGACGATCTCAGATTCTTCATCAACTTCAGCAAATTCAACCATAGTATGAGTAACTTCTTCCACTTCTTTCCTTTACAAGATCCACCATTAAATAATCCAACTCTGCAACAATGTAAAGAGCAAAAAACTTGATGACAAGAGCTGATTTCAAACTACTATTTGAGAAACAAGAGACAGAGATATGATTACCTCAGGGGATTTTCGCTGTTGTATCCAAGAAAAGCCAAAAACAAAGGAAGAATCTCAGAAGCTCGACACTGAACAACAGTGGGAAGTTTTTGTAAGGTCTGGAGCAACAGAGATACTACCGTTGCAGTAGGTGTGCTATCAGACCTACCAGTAGACTTCTCTCAGATGCTATAGTTTTCACTCTCAGTATGATTGTCTTGTGCTTCAAGCTTTAGTTGGCAATGGCCCAAATAACGAACAAAATCATTCCACACGGCTCCCGTGTGCTTATTCATAAGAACGGCTAGGCACTCAGATGCTCGCTCGCATATTTTGGAATATCGATTATGAAATATTCCTATCATTCCATTGAATACAAGAGGCACGTATGCCTCATGTACCCTGCAAGCCGAGAGATCCATTTGTATTCTAGTAATCAAACTGACCAACTCTGTTTCAGTGGATACTGTTATAGGGGACTTTTCAACTGTGTGCAACAACTCAAGAACCTGGTCATTTCAAAGAAACATTAGTTATGAGACATGATACAGTGCAGAGGAAAAGTTCATATAGTTAGTAAAACAATCTACTCACATTTCTTTCAGGGAAAGACTTTTGAATCACTTGAGTTTTCAGTTTCTTCTTTGGAGGATGCTCTTCAGAACAAGGATTAGGAGACAATGTTTCAAAATGGCATAGAATCCTTAAAGTCATAAGACGGATCTCTTTGTTCGAGTGTCGTAAATTTTCAGAAAATATGTCAAATGCAGCTTCAGCATTATTTGCTTGAAGTTCTTCTGAACATGCCTTAGAGCTATCACTGTTATCTAACAAAGGCCTGCGATTATAAAGCGAATCAGTGTACCATCACAGAATCATCAAACATGGAGAAATATAACTGAATAAATCCACTAGAACATACAAAACTCACCTATACACAAAATCCAAGTAGTCAGCCACAGGAGACAGAACTTGTACACATGACTTGTAGCATTTAGCAAGTGACAAAGCTTCCTCTAGATCATTGTCGATGAGTCTTCCATTGGAACAAAATTTGTGACATGACCTCAAAGTAGCTCCAAGTAATCTCTGCCACATCAATTCTGGAGCACTAAAAGTGTTTACTGAAAAAACAAGATCATAATCAAGAAGAGCAGTCCAATGAAGGAAACTCAAGGTAAAGAGAATGAAAATTTTGAATGGCATTGCAAAAAAAACTTACCAACTGAGACTGCTAAATGCTGTTTGAGAGTATTCTTAAAGGAAATCAGTAACGATGAATCCGCTTTAAAATAGGGAAAACAATTGACAGCTCCCAAAACAGCAGCAAACTCAGCCTCGTCGATTTGAGATAATCCTGTTTTCTCTATTTTCCTTCGAACTTTCTTAATGTTCTCTTCCAAGAACTCATGAATTCTCTCAAATTTGCTCTCGAATGATTCATCTACGATGTAGTGACTTGTTTGCTGCCTCTCACACGATGATAGTAACAGAGGAATAACCTCCTCCCAAGACCCCAAAATCATATCGTTGATCCAACTGCAACACGGAATTTAGTCACTAAAGACAAAGATAGACAGCTTTTAAAGAAATACCATGCGAGTCTTGCCTTAGTATGTTACTTGTAAAGGCTTTCACTATTACTTTATCCTTCTCTAGCAACTCCAACAAAAACGTCAGCAAGCTGCAAAGATTGAATGATCAACTATTACCCCAAAAAAAAAAAAAAAAAAAAAAAAAAAAGAAACAGAATTTAACATTAAAATAGATGAATATCATACAAATACCTTAAACTCTTCAAGGAGAAAATAAGGGACCAATGCGAAGCAATGGACTCCATTTCATTGACAGCACTTGGTCTATCAATGGTGCATAACATCAGTCCCAGAAGTTTATCAAGAACAACAGAGACGTTATCGCCTACTACAATGGTGTCAGAGGAATCCGTAAAAGTTGACACAATCTCGCTTACGAGTCCAACCAAATAGGGGTAATCTGTTAGACAATGACAAGGACTTAAACCATCCTGCAAAATGTATGTTTTGTCATGCGTAACCCATAAGAAAGAGAAATTGGAGGGGAAAAAAAATTGGATCACTTAATAAACAAATAACTCACCATTAACCTTGAGACCTTTCTCAACCCTAATAGCTGAAGTAAGCACAGTCAATAGTCTGCTTAAGTGAGCTGAGTTTTTGTTTATGATTGCTTCTTTTGTTTCTTGATACAAGCAGTTCCACATAACACTTAATTCTTCGGCTTTAAAATCCTCGCAAATTCTTTGCAATGTTGAACTCACAACTTTTACTATACTACCAGAACCTGCAATAATATAAACAAACTAAATCAAGTATTAGAGAGAAATAGAGATATAGAGAAAACAAACTTGACTTTTATATAAATATTGAAACATATGTTTAGAAAGAGGGCTTGCCTTGAGGAGAATTATCACAAAAGGACAATGTTGAATCCTTTAGCAAGAACTGCAAAACCTTCCTAGCTTTATAATGGAGACTCATAGAGGTACCCCTCATAATATGATATAGTAGACTAACTCCAACTTTTTTCGGTGGATCTGCAACTTCAGAAAGGATCCTCTTGATCCCTGTAATGTTCATGAGAGAAGAATCAACTTGACTGTCCCTAACATAGACGACATGGAAACAAAAAAAAATGACAAGCAATAATTCATCACCTATTTCGAGTTGCTCATCCCGTGCGGTCCTCAACAAAAATGACATCGAAGGTGACACAAATTTGTCGATGATATAGTCTTCGGGGTAATACCTCAGCTCCAATGTATCCCTACATCAAAGAAAATTCTTTTAAAAAGAAATAAATATTTAATATCGTTTACCAGTATCCATCCAAGCTAAAAGAAACCAAGAAAATACAAAGCTTTTCTACCATAAAACATACATTCCTGATTAGATTGGAATTATGTACTTACCTAAGAAAACCTTCGATATCGCATATGAGATACTTATGCAGTTCATTCAGTATGGCCTTAAATGATAAGAATATCTGCATGAAAGTCAAAGACCAAATATTCAGCAAGAATATTATACAAAATCAAGCATTGTCCTGAGCGTAAGATATGCTATAGAACATGATCAACCTGCTCAATAATCTCTGGCTCATCCTGACCACCATTTTTTAGGAGAGTCACTAAGGAGTTAACAAACCGTGGAAGGAAGCTAGAAAAGAAATTGGTTAGAAGATATAGACAAGAACTGATCAAAGAGACCGCAAGTACGCAAATGTATGAGAAGGAAAGAAAACAAATTTTCTATAACATTCTGTAAGCTATGCATTATGGGCGGTAACTTAATCAGTTCACAGATATGAAAACTCCACATCTTAAAACAGTTTAATGGACTTTCCAAAGCATTAGCTTCCACTAATGTATATCATTACATTACTCTGTTTTTAGAGTATGCTATGCACAATGTTTGGAACACTCTTAACAAATTTAAGGGACTAAGAAATATTATCCTAAGAACTTCCAAAAACCATATAAGGGTATTTTGCAGCTGAAAGGAATAAGAAGTTTGAAAAATACTCACGGAACAAAGTCCTCCGAGAGATCTCTCGATAAAGCAGCAATCAACCTGCGCAAAAAAAGTTCTTTAGACTTGTATACAGATCCAACCATAACACTGATCCAATGGCAAATCGTTCGAGGACTAAAGAATTGAGTGGACAATAACAAACCTGAGAAAGGCTTCCAGAGACAATCTTGCTTTCATTTGTAATCCAGAGACAAGTTTCGAGAAGATTAATTCTTTTTGCAAGATAATCAATCGCAGAGTTTGAACAGACGGCAACATTTCTTCGTAAAATGAAATAAAATCTGCCGCTGTACTCAGTTCCTGCATTTAACCAACCAAAATTACTCTCTCTCTCTCTCTCTCTCTCTCTCTCTCTCTCAAAGATATATATATGTGTGTATATGTGATGATGAAACATACCCTCAATTCTACGAGACAATCCTTGAAAAACGTGGAACCTTCTGAAGGATGATCCTTGACCTTATATAACAAGCTCCTCCTAAAGACACTGATTTCAATGTCATCGATTCTCTGAGAGAAATTCTTGAACTGCATCCACAAGTAACAATTAGAGAGCACAAAATAAAATAAACTCAAAATACTTGTCAGTGAACTTCTTGAGAAGACGAACCACAAATCTCTTTCTTTCCTTGGAGCTGTTGAGCGACTTGACAGCCCGAGAATCAGCTGGAGTCGCCATGTTCACTAAACACCAATCTCGAAAACACTAACTCCAAAAGTTGACACTGACAAATCTTTTGAGAAGAAACTAAAGCAAACCCTAGAGACAAAATCGACACAGAGGGATGCCAGAGAGCTTCGACTTCGTCTAAAGGAGGAAATTAGGGATGCGAGAGAGAGTGTCGCGCAGAAGAAGAAGCTTGAGGAAGAAGTCTATATCGATATCGGCCGTATAAAAAACAGTCGATGTGTTTAGGTCAAACACATATACTACTAATTGTAGAAGTAGTGAAGCTAAGCACAATATTTCTGTTTAAAGAAAAAAGGAAAAGCTGTATGTGTCGAATCAGGAGTTTGATCTGTCATCTGCTGGTATGACAGATGGCATTTCGAACAAGTAGGTACTTGATGCAGAGGAGCCGCTCGAAGAATAAAGAACAAAGGATTGACAATATGGAAAAAAGGTAGAGGATTGGATTACACCCGAGGTGTAAAAATGTTAAAATCACGCATCTTTGCTTTGCGGATGATCTAATGGTGTTTATAGATGGAACCAAACGTTCGATAGCCGAGACGATAAAGATCTTTGATGAGTTTGCAACTTTTTCAGGTTTACAAATCAATCCACAAAAATCATCCATTTTCTTAGCTGGAATGTCGGAGGAGACAAAGATAAGCATGAGGGCTATGACAAACTTCAAGATGGGTACACTCCCTGTTCGTTACCTCGGGTTACCGCTATTGTCAAAAAGAATGAATGCTACTGATTATGGCAACCTAATAGATACGTTGAGAAGGAGAATGAGCTCATGGACCTCAAGATACTTGTCATTTGCAGGTCGGTTACAGCTCTTACAATCGGTGATTCAAGGAATCATCAACTTTTGGATACAAGCGTTTAGGTTACCAAGTCAATGTATCAAGAAGATTGAGAGTTTGTGCGGGGCGTATCTGTGGTCGGGTCCTTCTCTATGCACAACAAAAGCAAAAGTGGCTTGGAATGATGTATGTAAACCGAAAAGTGAAGGAGGTTTAGGATTCAAACGGTTGAAAGACGCAAACACCGTGAGTTGTCTTAAACTTCTATGGAGGATTGTTGGGAACAACGACTCACTTTGGGTCAAGTGGACAAAGAAAACACTACTACAGGATGGGTCCATATGGTCGATCAACAACAGTTCAGCGGGTTCGTGGATGTGGCGCAAACTTCTGAAATATAGGGAAAGAGCATGGGGGTTTGTCAAAGTTATAGCCGGGAACGGAAAAAATACTTCATTTTGGTTCGACAAGTGGTCCTCAATGGGTAATCTCAACAATGTGGTCAGACCTAGGGGTTATATTGATTTGGGAATCTCAAGTACCTCAACGTTGGAGGAGGCAATGCGAACACATACTAAGCGTAAGCATAGGTTCGAGGTTTACAATCAAATTGAAGAGGAATTATCTACTGCCATTGCAAGTCAAAGGGAGGATGATGACGCGGTTCTTTGGAGATATGGGGAGGACAAGTATAAAGAAATTTTCAGTTCAAAATCAACGTGGAATCTCACTCGTGCAACAAGCCAACACAAGAATTGGTACAACGGTGTGTGGTTTACCCACTCAACACCAAAGTACTCGTTCTTTGCTTGGTTAGCTGCATTAGATCGACTATCTACGGGCGATCGAACAAAGACATGGGCTAGAAGTTCAACTTGTGTGCTATGCAATAGAGTGGAAGAAAACCGAAATCATTTATTTTTCTCATGCAGTTTTTCATCAAGGGTATGGAAAGAGCTAACAGGAGGAATGCTAGGGAATCAATACACATGCAGATGGCGATCACTAATCAACATTTTGACAAGAGGATCTTTCAACACCATTCGACTTTTCATTCTCCGATACACATTCCAAACGGCAATATACAATTTGTGGCGTGAACGAAATGAGAGAAGACATGGAAGCACACCGCAAACATCAACGCAATTGGCAAAAATAATAGACAAAACAATCAGGAATCGTTTGAGCCTCCTCCGAAAATCAAGCGACACACGATACAATCAAGGACTCATAGAATGGTTCGGAACACGTCAACTACCATCCTAAACACGAAGATGGAATCTGTTTTTTAAAAAAATATGTCTAAAAATCTCGGAAACTTCTAACAATTTGTAGGTTTCATTGTAACAAAGTGGTTTTTCTTTGAATAAAATTTAACATTCTATTAAAAAAAAAGGGTATAGTGTGGCGTTTGGTTTAAATGCGATGGGATATGTGATACACTGTTTCACTATTACAAACAGTCTCATGTCTGCCGGTCCAAAAGAAGACATGAGAGAGGATGTTGTAATGTATATATAAGAAAAACATGACATTATTTTTCTTGGGACTGCAAGAATTAAAGAGGAATAATTCTGGGTAGAACTCGTAAGGTCTATGGGTAGTGAGGTGTGTTCTTGAGCGGTTAAGCTTTATATTTCTGAGTGTGTGTTATCCTAGTGTAAGGGTAGAGTAGGAAGAGTCATGTAAAACGAATCACATGTTGTGAGTTCGTGTTTTTCCTGGGTTTTTAGGAAGTCGCGTGTGACATTTGTGTAAGTGTTAAGATGCATGAATAAATAAAAAAACATTCATATGATTGATACAAGCAGCATTATTCTGTTATCTTTGTATTACATAGCTTCTCTATGGCTATATCCTTTTCACTAATATTCCGATTCGGTTACTCAATAATAAAAATTAACAAAAAGCCAAAAACAGGTGCAAAAGTAATTTCAGACCAATATTACACTATCTTTATTTCTTGTTTGAATTTTCCGGTTGATATTTTAAGAATAGACAACGATTGGACTTCTCACTGAGTAAGATCCGTCTGACCAAACTACATATGCGGCTGCGGTACCAGAGATACCCGAAAGACCGATTGTAACGTTGAAAGACTTCTTTTCTCCTAACGAGTTGAAAGAGAGTGTGGTTGGGTAGACTCTAATGGTTAGTCTAGGATCCGTGGTCAATTGTGCCTTGTAAGTGGATCTTGCTTTCCCTACGTTTGTGACTGTTCTTGAAAATGTGATTGAAGATGATGATGAAGAAGAAGCTGAAACTTTAGCTGCTAATGAAGGGTAGTTGAGATCTCTCGCGGTAAGCTTAGATTCTTGAGAACAAATGAAGGAACCACCCGCGATAGTAACAAGAGCTTGTGGTGTGTAATTGAGAGAGCAGAGCATGTTCAAGTAATCCTCTTTAGTAGTTTCGTAAATAAGCCCTGGATCAGCAGCTTTTGTCGGGTTTACATGTCCCGATCCATATGCGAATTCTGCTCCTATGTTTCTGGAAGCATTCATTCCCCAAGCTGCTCAAAACATTAGGTTCAAGTCATGTAAGAAACCAGTAGTTTGTGCTTGAAAACAGATTTGAATTTTGGTGTTTTGGTGTGTCTTTACTTGCCGGTAGTCATGATAACGGATTTGATAGCAGAAGGCAACCAATCAGGATGAAGTGTCTTGACATAAGCAGCTATACCTGCGACATGAGGGCTAGACCTAGACGTCCCTGACAAGAAATAGTAATCCTTTCTTTCTCCGACTGCAGTGGCTGCTACCGGTGAATATGCTGCGAATATACTCACCCCCGGGGCTGTTATATCGGGCTGCATTCATTACTTTCTAGTGTCAAAAAGTGACCCAATGATAAGTGTGAATACAAGACTCTGTAGCTGAGCTGGCATGTTCTCATTGACCTGAAACAAGAGAAGCAAAACATCAGAAACGTGAAGACTACTAGTACTTGTTTAGTATAAATAGTAGAAGTCGTTCTCTGGAGAGTTTATGCATTGTGTGAGATGTATCTTCGATAGCTTTGGCTATAGGAGAGAGAGAGACTCTTGAATAAACCCTAGATCTTGTGTTGTAATCGACATTGATAAGGAATAAAGAGGTTAGGTTCTTATCACCCAACAGTTTGTGAATTTTGTTCAGTTAAAGTTAAATGGATTCTCATCTTGAAACCAATTAGTCCATGTGTTTTATATTCATGTCACTTATACAAACATTTATAGCTGATAGTGTTACCTTCAAAGTATCAGAAATGATATGTTTGGACCACGAGAAGAAAATGAAGCAACAATGGGAGAATCGGCGTCCTTAATCGTCTCACTCTTCAGTATACATCCTACTGGGTTTCTATCATTTACCAAAAAGAATGTTAAACCTATAAAAATTAGTAAGGTATAATGAAATTATGTAAATGAAAAAGAAATGACTTACGGTTTAGAGGATATGTAAGAAACGAGTGATTGATAGTTGGTATAATCTAAGGTGGCCATAGGGATATCATTACTTGATACTTTATAGATAACTCTGTTGCAAAGATTTGGGCAAGAAGACTCAAGCGTGTGACTCGCACGTGCGTATTTCATTAATCAGAAGAGAGAGAGAAGAGGAGGACACACGTCAAAGGCAGATCATTTTGGCCGTTAGAGTGAATAAAGAGCAATGTTCAGCTCATTTTCTTTTATCATCTTTGTAAAACAAATTGTTCTTGGTATTTCTTTGTATTTCGGCTAGGTTTCTCTCAATCTGAGAGCCAGCCTGAGATTGTATTTGTGTTTCCCATGAATCAATACAATTACGGATTTCTTGGTTCAATTTCACTATCTGTAACTTGCTTTATCAAAGGTATCAGAGCCATACGATCCTTGGCAACGGGAAACATGGCGGAGGCGAGATCGAAACTTAACAAGCTGGCGACGGTGCCGGAATCGGATGAGGTAATCACCACTCGTATGACGGCATTGGAAGATATGGTTGACGATTAGAAGCGATGGTTGCAGGAGAACGTCGCAAGTCAAGACGAGAAATTGGAGAGGAGTTTTTTGGAGCAAACGGGAAGACTGGAGAGGACGATTACGGAGGTTTTTGTCGGTTCGCGGAGATAACTGAGAGCAGCCAGTGGAACTTCGCATAATCGGGAATCTCCGGTTATGCTTAGATCGATCGGAAGATAGAGTAAGTACTCTAACCCTGGGACGGAAGCTCGGTCGGATAATTTACCGGTGTACGGTGGTTTGACAAGGTTAGGGAGAATCGATTTCCCTCAGTTTGATGGTGACAAGGTTAAGGAGTGGATCTTCAAGGCGGAGGAGTTTTTTGATATTGACCATACGCCTAATGACAAGAAGGCTAAGGTCGCGACAGTGCATTTTGATGGTCATGCTTCCACTTGGCATCAATCGTTGATGCAATCGGCTTGGGGTCGAGCTTGTTTAAAGGATTGGAAAACTTATAAGACTATGGTTAAAGAAAGATTTGAAGATGTGTTAGAGGATCCAATCGCGAAGATGAAACAGTTACAAGAAACTAATGGTATAGTGGCTTATCATGAGCAATTTGAGTTGATTAAGATACGTTTGAATCTGCCTGAGGAATACTTGGTTAGTGCATATCTGGCTGGATTGAGATTGGACACGCAGATGCACATTCGTATGTTTAAACCTATGACAATCAAGGATTGTTTAACGTATGGTAAGTTATATGAAAAAGCTCATCCGCAGCAGTTGGGAGGAGTTAGTGGAATGATGAAGACTATCACTAAACCGCAGTCTATGGTGAGTAGAGAGAATCACAGCAAGGTTAACCCGTTGGGGGGACGATCAATCAATAAGCTTTCACAATCCGAGTTGAGTGAAAGACGAGCTAAGGGGTTATGTTACTTTTGTGATAAAAAGTTCACTCCGGAACACTACGCATTGAAGCATAAGAAGACACAGTTGTTCAGTATTGAGGTGGATGATGAAAATTCCAGTGAGGGAGAGGATAGTGAAGTTTCCGAAGCAGAGGAAGCAGTGAAGATATTACCTAAGATATCCTTAAATGTTGTGTCGGGTATGTCAGATTACATTATATTGAGGATTAAAGGAATGTATAACAAACGGCCTCTATTCGTGTTGATTGATTCGGGGTCAACACACAACTTCATTGATCTGGATGTTGTGGCTAAGCTTGGTTGTGCAGTTCAACCCACAAGAACTGCTAAAGTAAGAGTAGCCGATGGCAGACATTTGGAGATTCAAGGTAGAATTGACAAATTTCAATGGGATTTTCAACACACTACTTTTGAGGCTGACGTGATGATGATTCCTTTGAAAGGATGTGACATGGTATTGGGTGTACAATGGTTGGAGACACTAGGACCTATTGTGTCGGAGTACAAAAACCTGGAGATGAGTTTCACTTATAAGGGCAAGAAGGTTTTGTTACATGGAGTTAAATCAGGATCCGTTAGAGAAGCGAAAGCATAGAAGTTTACCAAAAAATTGGATAAGAGAATACAACTTTCTTTGCTCTTTGTCCAAACTGTAGAGGCAGAGGATGAATCGCAAGAAGAAGTGAAAGAGGGTTTCTGTGTTGCAAAAGAACCAAGTGAGGGTGTAGCGGAGGAAGAAGATGCATTAATGAAGATATTTGCGTTAAGTGCAGAACAACTTCCACTAGATTCGGTTTAGGCGGAACCATTATTGAGGAACTTTGTGGATATTTTGCAACTCCTGATCACTTGCCACCATTTCGTCAACATCACAATCATAGAATTGTGCTAAAGGAGGGCTCCAATCCACTGAACCAGAGACCATATCGTTACGCCATTCATCAGAAGAACAAAATTGACAAAATTGTAGAAAAAATGATTGAAGGAGGAACTATACAGCCTAGTTCTAGTCCGTATGCTTCTCTGGTGATTTTGGTCAAGAAGAAGGATGGTTCATGGCGTCTTTGTGTGGATTACAGGGAATTGAATGGTATGACGGTCAAAGATAGATTTCCCATTCCCTTGATAGAAGACTTAATGGATAAATTGGGAGGATCTAAAGTTTATTCCAAAATTGATTTGAGAGCCGGATATCATCAAGTTCGTATGGAGAAGGATGATATTCAAAAAACGGCTTTCAAAACTCACAGTGGCCATTACGAGTATTTGGTGATGCCATTTGGCCTTACCAATGCACCGACAACATTTCAAAGCCTCATGAATTTAGTGTTCAAGCCATATTTGCGGAAGTTTGTGCTAATTTTCTTTGATGATATTCTCATTTACAGCCGAACATTGGAGGAACATTTATAACACCTCACTCGCGTGTTTGAACTAATGCGTTTGCATAAGTTATATGCAAAAGAAAATAAGTGTGCATTTCTGGTTTCACGAGTGGAGTACTTGGGCCATTTTATCAGCGAAGAGGGTGTGGCAACAGACCCTGCAAAAATCCAAGCAGTGGCGGATTGGCCACAACCAACCACTCTTAAACAGCTGCGTGGTTTTCTGGGTTTAGTAGGGTATTACCGTTGGTTTGTGCGGCATTTTGGCACTATTGCTCATCCATTACACGCTTTAACCAAGAAAGATGCCTTTTTTTGGTCTGACGCGGCTCAAACTGCCTTCCACCAACTGAAGGTTGCACTTTGTCAAGCCCCTGTTTTGGCTTTGCCCCTTTTTGACAAGGTGTTTGTGGTGGAAACCGATGCTAGTGGCCACGACATTGGGGCCGTATTGATGCAGGAGGGCCATCCCTTGGCTTACATCAGCCGTCAGTTGAAAGGTAAACAACTACACTTGTCCATTTACGAAAAGGAGTTGTTGGCAGTCATCTTTGCAGTCAAGAAATGGAGACATTATCTGTTGATATCTCATTTCATTATCCGAACTAACCAAAGGAGTCTTAAATATCTGCTGGAACAAAGGCTTAACAATCCTATTCAACAACAATGGCTCCCCAAACTACTGGAATTTGACTATGAAATCCAATATCGCCAAGGTAGGGAAAATTTGGCAACTGATGCGTTGTCTCGCATTGATGGGGCTGAGGTATTGCACATGGCTTTATCCGTGGTTGAATGTGATCTGTTACAGGAGATTCAGGAAGGCTATCAGGGAGATTCGGAGTTATAAAAACTGATTCAGGAATTGCAATTGAAACCGTCGGCTAAAGCTCATTATTCTTGGGGTAATGGAGTGTTGCGTAGGAAGAGTAAGATCGTGATTCCCCAGATTACGGCTCTCAAAGACAAAATCTTACAGTGGCTCCATTGCTCGGGAGTTAGTGGTCATTCAGGCCGGGAGGTTACAAACCAAAGGGTGAAGGGTCTTTTTTTATTGGAAAGGGATGCTTAAGGATATACAATTTTTCATCCGTGGTTGCAACGTGTGTCAACAATGTAAGTATGATACCTTGGTTTCTCCTGGACTTTTACAACCCCTGCCCATCCCTGCATCTATTTGGAGTTATGTCTCCATGGATTTCATTGAAGCTCTTCCTCTCTCGGCGGGAAAGAAAGTTATATTGGTTGTGGTTGATCGCCTTAGCAAGGCCGCGCATTTCATGGCACTTTCTCATCCTTATAGTGCTTTGACAGTGGCTCAAGCTTACCTTGACAATGTCTTCAAGCTTCATGGTTGCCCTACTTCTATTGTTAGTGATCGGGACAAAGTATTCACTGGTGCGTTTTGGCAAGAGTTCTTCAAGTTGCAAAGGGTTGCTTTGAACATGTCAAGTGGTTATCATCCACAGAGTGACAGCCAAACTGAGGTTGTTAATCGTTGCCTGGAGACTTATCTGCGATGTATGTGTAGTTTACATCCGCACTTATGGAGTTCTTGGCTTCCGTTGGCAGAATATTGGTACAACACTAACTTCCATTCTGCCACTCACCTTACTCCCTTTGAAGCTGATCCGCCCCCTGTCATCTTCCTTATTTACCTGGGGAATCCCGAATTGCAGCAGTGGACCGAACCTTGCAAGAACGTGAAGACATGATCTTGCTTTTGAAATTTCACTTAATGCAAGCTCAGCATCAGATGAAACAGTTTGTGGATCAACATCGTTCTGAACGTTCTTTTGCTATTGGGGATTATGTGTATGTTAAGCTCCAGCCGTACCGTCAACAATCTGTGGTGGTCCGAACTAATCAGAAATTATCTCCTCGGTTCTTTGGTCCGTTCAAAATCATTGATAAGTGTGGGGAGGTTGCTTATCGCTTAGAGCTGCCAGCGACATCTCAAGTTCATCCGGTGTTCCATGTTTCACAGCTTAAGGTGATGGTTGGTAACGTCCCTACTGCTACTCATTTTCCAACAATATCTTCGGAGGTTACGGTTAAGGAACCCGAAGCTATTCTTGAGAGGAAGATGGTTGAATGGCATAATAGGGCGGTGACTAAAGTTCTGGTGAAGTGGGTTAATGCTCCAATGGAAGATGCCACTTGGGAATTTCTTTTTGATCTCCAAAAACGTTTTCCTTCCTTTCAACTTTGAGGTCAAGGTTCTGCAAAGAGGGGAGATTTGTTGCAGGGATTTGGGCGAGAAGACTCAAGCGTGTGATTCGCACATGCGTATTTCATTAATCAGAAGAGAGAGAAGAGGAGGACACGCGTCAAAGGCAGATCATTTTGGCCGTTAGAGTGAATAAAGAGCAATGTTCAGCTCATTTTTTTTTTATCATCTTTGTAAAACAAATTGTTCTTGGTATTTCTTTGTATTTCGGCTGGGTTTATCTCAATCTGAGAGCCAGCCTGAGATTGTATTTGTGTTTCCCACGAACATCAATACAATTACGGATTTTTTGGTTCAATTTCACTATCTGTAACTTGCTTTATCAAAATCCTTTGGCACCTTTGGCTTTAAGTTCACGAACATCGGTCTGTCTATCACACACCACGATCTTTCCATCACAAAGTCAAGGCAACCCTTTATGCAATTCCTTCGTTACAATTCAAAAGTATTAGCTAGGAAGAACATCCGTAAAAGAAAGGTTCGTAGTTTCTCACATACAAAATTATTAGCCATTATACGAATTTAGATTTTAGTTTACCTTGCTTGTTCTTTAGTACATGACCTTGAAATAGTTTTCCCATAAGCAAAAGGGTACTTTTTTCACCTTATAAGTCGAAGACATCGATTGATATTCCTTATTT
The DNA here is from genome assembly GCA_964056655.1 of Arabis hirsuta. Lineage (NCBI taxonomy): Eukaryota > Viridiplantae > Streptophyta > Magnoliopsida > Brassicales > Brassicaceae > Arabis > Arabis hirsuta. Next base: position 20,520,280 of record OZ053305.1, on the reverse strand, counting down.
ATACATATTTACCCATGATAGTGATAGCATATACTTACATTTAAATGTGAGATTTATGGGTCTCCAAGACTCCAACTCAAATCCAATTGGCAATAAACGAAGAGATCCTCATAATTTATATACTAGCTTGAATCATCTCCACTTCCGATGTGGAATAATCTAACTCTAAGCAACAAGAAAAAGAAAAACACTTACATCTATCCTCTTGCCATCTCTAGTAACAACCTTAGTGACGAATTTTCGATCAGTGCTACTCGCAGCCACAGTGAATATCCACGGTGCAATGTTACACGCTTTTCCAGGACTAGATCCTCTGTTTCCAGTAGATGCGACAGTAAGAATCCCTTTCGACATTGCGTGGAATGATCCGATAGCTAGAGTGTCTCTATCAAACACATAGTTACTTCCCACGATAGAAACATTTATAACATCGACGCCATCAGCTATAGCATCGTCCAACGCAGCCAAAATCGCCTCCACAGGGCAACCGTCAAGCCCGCAGACTTTGTATACTGCAATTCTAGCTGAAGGCGCACCCCCTCTTATCGTCCCTGGTGCTAGGCCGTGGAAACTCTGCCGTTCCAATCTGTTTCCGGCCACGATGGACGACGTGTGTGAACCGTGACCTTGAATGTCCCTTGCGGAATCATCGACATAGTATCGTGCTCCGATCACCTTCCTGTAAAATTTGGAAAAGGGTAATTAGCTACTCTGTCTCGGTTAATCCTTCTCTTGTGACGCAAGGAACTTGAACAAGCCTTTCGTGTTTCGCAAGGAACTTGAACAAAGAGGTTTTTACTTGTTGCAGTTAAAGTTTTTCCCTCCTGCGCAAGTGCCCTTCCATTTTTGCGGTGGGGGTCCGACTCCATCATCTGCAAACTCTGAGATTCAGGCCAGATTCCACCATTGATCACACCGATTATTATATTGCTCTCGATGTTGGGGACATGTATGATATTGTCACCAAATCCCATAAAATCCCAAGATCTTGTCGTTTGAAGCTGCAAAAGCTCGTCCGGGAATACTGAAACTATTCCTTCCCTACCTATATACCACACACACAAACGCATCACCAAAACAATCAGCTTTAATTACTTCATGTTCCTTAATCGTTAATTTGATTCGATTATTTAAAAACTCACCAATAAGCTTACCTCTTTCAAATATAGTGAGCTTTGCTGCAAAACCATTGAAACTCCTTCCATAGCTTCTGACCAAACAATCTCCTACAGAACTTCAGAACAAATGGAATAGTGAGAAAATTATACCGTCAAAATTAAGAACAAAAAATCAGATTACAACTACAAGGGACAAGGGTAACATTATTAATTTAAAACCTTGACTCGATAATTTCTCCAAGAATATTTTGATGGTGAGACATAGGAATGTAAGCAATGTTTGAAGGAAGAGCTCCCATGTGAACAATGTACACCTGCATTAGTGTTGATCAATTATTAGCTGTGAATACTTTTAGATCGTAATCGATTGGAATAATTACTCGCCTTTCTATCGTCTTTTGCGGCTATAGAAATCTGTTAAAAGCTCATGAGAAGAATCGTGAAGAGACATTGGACCAAGAAACAGGAAGCCATTTTTCCAGAGCTTTATAATGTTGATAAGAGTTGATTGGTGCAGTTGCTAGCTACGAAATGTTTTGATGATAAGATATATAGAATTTTGGTGAAAATGCATTGATATTGGATTTAATGTTAAGTTATTGATAGAGGATGAATATGCAAAATATTTGAAATATATCATTTTTAGGTCTCCTACTAAAATTTGAAAGAAATTAATTGCTCTGTTTTTTGTACTAGTCAAACCAAATATACAAGTCAATGTACTGTTGTTGGTACTCTACTAATATTTTGTTTTGTTGACTTGGCTTTTCATGTTTTGGAGATGAATTTAAGTTTTGCTCATAGCATAGAAAATTAAAGAAGAATTGAAAACTCTTCTCTGAACAAAAGTAATTCGACTTCCAAAAGATCAGAGTACGAAAACAAATAAATGGAGATCTATTAATAAAAAAAAGGAGTTGAATCATTAGTGATAATGAATTTAATATTTTACTTCTTTTGAGTTCATAACAAAAAAATACTTGTTTCGAGTTAATAACAAAAATAAAACAGAAATCATATGTTTGTTAGTAATCACTACAAGAAAACTGTAATTTAGTCTTGAAATTTAGCGTCGGAATTGGTTCGACGCTAATATAGCGTCGAAATTGCGTCAAAGTTGTGTCGTTCTAAATATTCGACGCTAATTCGACGCTAAGTAGGGTCGAATCAATTCAACGCTAAATCGACGCAAAGTAGAATCGAATTAGCGTCGAAATTCCAGTTAAAGTCTGAATTCGACGCTAAATCGATGCAACATTAGCATCGATTTAGCGTCGATCACGTAGCGTCGAATGTAGCGTCGAATTAGCCTCAAATTGGTAGGTAGGAGACACATTAAACACGGTTTTACCTACCTGGGTGCAAACTCGACGCTAATTCGATGCTAAATTGACCCTAAGGTATTCGATGCTAATTCGATTCTAAATATTCGATGCAAAATCGATGCTAAATCGCTGCTAAATTCTCCTATATATACCCACCCACCTCCCTCGTAAGAATCATTCAGCTAACCAACCAATCTATGAAGGTTGTAGGGAAGGTCTGTCTAAATTATCATTGGCATCTAGGATGATGACAATAAAGTCTGATCATAATCAATCTGAGAGTTGCATGGATGATTGGGCAGCTCTTCTAAAAGAATATTTGCCAGAGGGTAATCAAGCTGCTGAGTCATACTACGACATACAAAAACTAGTCTCTAGTTTAGGATTGCCCTCGCAGATGATAGATGTTTGCATTGACAATTGCATGATATTTTGGAAAGATGATGAAGATCTGCAGGAATGTCGATTTTGCCACAAACCAAGATTTAAGCCCCAAGGAGCTGGTAGAAGTAAAGTGCCGTGGCAGAGAATGTGGTACCTGCCCATAACAGATAGGCTACAAAGGCTATACCATTCGGAACGAACAGCTGCATCAATGAGGTGGCATGCGGAACATTCAACTATTGAAGGAGAAGTTCATCATCCTTCTGATGCAAAAGCTTGGAAACACTTCAAATCGGTACACTCTAATTTTGCTAAAGAGAAGCGCAATGTTTATCTTGGCCTATGTACAGATGGTTTTAGTCCGTTCGGTATGTCTGGCAGTCAATATTCTTTGTGGCCGGTTATATTGACACCTTATAACCTTCCGCCTGATATGTGCATGCAGAGGAAATTTCTGTTTTTGAGTATTTTAGTCCCTGGTCTGAAGCATCCAAGAAGATCTATTGATGTGTTTTTACAGCCGCTGATTGACGAGTTGAACTTGTTGTGGTCTCATGGGGTTCGTACTTTTGATTACTCCAGGAAAAAGAATTTTACCATACGAGCTGTGCTTATGTGGACGATAAGCGATTTTCCAGCGTACGAAATGTTATCTGGTTGGACAACACATGGTAGGTTATCATGTCCGTATTGCCAAAATGAAACAGATGCATTCCAACTTAAAAATGGTAGAAAATCTTGTTGGTTTGATTGTCACCAGAGGTTTCTCCCTATGAACCATCCGTACCGGGGGAACAGAAGACTATTCACAAAAGGCAAACGTGTACATATCCCCCCACCTCCATATCTTTCAGGAGAGCAAATTGAAGGTCAACTTGATTATTGGGGAGCTCAGGACACAGCAAAACGTAGTGGTAACTGACTTAACATCCCGACCAATCTCCTAGATGGATACCTTGTCGAACATAATTGGCATAAGAAGAGCATTTTCTGGGATCTACCCTACTGGAAGGATCATCTATTGCGCCACAATCTTGATGTCATGCACATTGAGAAAAATTTTTTCGATAACATCATGCACACCATCTTAAACGTTTCAGGCAAGTCTAAAGACAACTTGAAGTCTAGATTGGATTTGCCTCTTATATGTTCTAGAGTTGAGTTACATCTCACGGGAGATGGGAGAGCTCCAGTGCCTATCTTTAGATTGTCAAGCGAAGGCAAATCAACATTCTTCAACTGGGTTTCCACCGAAGTTAAGTTCTCAGATGGATACGTGTCAAAACTCTCTAAGTCTGTGGAGCAAGGGAAAAAATTCTCTGGTATGAAGAGTCATGATTGTCATGTGTTTATGGAGAGATTATTGCCTTTCGCATTTGCAGAGCTTTTGCCAACGAACGTGCATGAATCACTTGCAGGTATATTTTCTATGACGATATATAAATATCTAAACAAATGATGCGTGAAAAATTACATTTCTGTTTTTGTTGATATTGGACTATGGTTTTAGGTGTTGGCGCATTTTTTCGAGATCTGTGTGTGCGAACTCTGACTGAGGATGGAATTCAACAACTAAACAATAACATCGCTATATTGTTGTGCAACTTAGAGAAGATATTCCCTCCATCATTCTTTGATGTTATGGAGCATCTTCCTGTCCATCTTCCTCACGAAGCCGATTTAGGAGGGCCCGTTCAGTTTCGTTGGATGTATCCTTTCGAGAGATTCATGAAACACTTAAAAGGAAAGGCAAAAAACCTGGCTAGGGTTGAGGGATCAATTGTTGCGGGAAGTATAACCGAAGAAACCTCTCATTTCAGCTCATATTACTTCTCTCCAACTGTCCGGACACGAAAAAGAGCTCCACGTAGGTACGACGATGGTGGCATCGCGCAAACGTATCCAGTTTCTGATGTCCCAGATATATTTTGTGCAGTTGGTAGGCATGCCGGAATCACAAGAGAGGAAGACTGGTTCTCATACGAAGACTACAATTGCGCACACACATATATTCTCTTACAATGCGACGAAGTCAGCCCATTTTTTAGGTACATATTATAGTTACTAACTATGGATTGAGGTAAGGGTTATTTTTGTACTTATATATGTTTTGAAAACATTTGTTATAACTATATTTTGTATTAGTGAATTCATTCGCCAAGTTAACGAGGCTTTCCCAAATGCTTCCGCCGGTGAGATTGAAAAACGTAAAGATCTACACTTTGCTAAATAGTTGAGAACTCAGGTACGTTCAAAACAAATTATATATATTCAGCTCATCTGTAAAAACATATATATAAATGTGTATACTATATTTACAATGTGTATACTGTATTTGCTAGGTTGCTTATGGAGACACATCATACCCTGTATGGTTTAGAGAGTTGATCCAAGGTCCGTTGGGGAAAATTACGTCATCTCCAATGTATTTTACACGAGGTTATGTGTTTCATACGTTTGAACGTGGAAAAAATAGAGCAACTGCAAACTATGGTGTGGTAGTTCGAGCCGGGGACACAGATTTTTATGGCATTATACAAGACATTGTTCAAGTGCAATTCCCTGGTTTGGTTAACTTAAAGTGCACCAAATGCGAGTGGTTTGATCTAGTTCTCGGGAGAGGGGTTCGAGTAGGAAAGTTTGGTGTCATCGATGTTAACGGATCGAGTTCTTATGCAAAGTACGATCCATTTGTCCTTGCATCACAAGCGGATCAAGTTTGTTTCATTCCATATCCACGTGTCAGAAAAACAGGGATCTCATGGTTATCTGTGCTTAAAATAGCTCCCAGAGGAATGATAGTTGAATCTGACGACGCTCCTATGCAATATGAAAATGCCGTGGATCTAACAACTCCAGAACAAGATATAGACAACATCATTCTTATAGATCCGCAAAATCGAGAAGCTGAAATACTTCCGGATGCTACCGATGCAGAAAACCCCGAAGACGATTTCGCAAACGAGAGTGGAGAAAGTACCGATGAGGATGACGAGAACTCAAATGACGATTCAGAGTGAATCATATATTACTTTGTCTTTTTATTTCATTTGTATAACAACATTTTTATTTGTATGCTGGATAATTTAAATTTGCAAATTTTTCTAATTTTTAGAATATTTTAATGATATAAAAAAATTAATTTTAAAAAAATCATATCAGCATTTTTATTTGTATGCCGGATAATTTAAATTTGCAAACCTATACATTTTCGAATTTTTCTAATATGTAGAATATTTTTAATTTATAAAAAATTTAACATAAAAAAATATTTAAGGGGTTTGGTTCGGAGATTAGCGTCGAATTAGCGTCGAATCCATCATTCTAGGGTAGTTCGACGCTAAATTAGCGTCGAATTAGCGTCGTATTAGCGTCGTATTGACTCCATATGTAGCAAATGACGCTAATTCGACGCTATTCCTGAACCAAAACCCCTAAATTAGGGTATCTGGTAAAAATTTTAGCATCAGAGTGAAGCATATGTAGTTACGATTGAATCTTAGTAGCGAATACATAAGAATTTATTCATAATTAAATTAATTACATGTAATATGTCAAGATTTCAAATAACTATATAGTTATACATATAAGTTCATACCTTATATGAACTCATATAAGTACGAAAAATTTCAAAATTTAAAAATATTCGGAAACAACAAAGAATGAAATGGCAAATATTGTGTTCGTATCAGTGACAGTTTCGTTACCCTATATCAAAAACAAAGGGCTTACACTTAGCGTCGATCTAGAGTCGAATTAGCATCGAAAGGGCAAATTTCGACGCTAATTCGACGCTAATAGCGTCAAATTAGCACCGACATTTTGATTTTCCGATGCTAATTCGACGCTAAATCAAACAAATTTGGCACTTAGGGTTTACGGTTTAGAACGTAAACCGCATCGAATTTTTGGTTTTGACGCAAAATCGACGCTATATTGAATTAATTTGATTTAACCAATGGCGGTAATTGGTAATTAAATTTGATGGTAATTTGATATAAAATAGATTTAGGAAATATATAGGAATTAAATTTTAGGATGTTTGATATGAAATAGATTTTAAAAAATATATAGGAAATATATTTTAGGAAATTTGATATTAAATAGATTTTAGGAAATATATAGGAAATATTTTTTAGGAAATTTGATATTAAATAGATTTTAGGAAATATATAGGAAATAAATTTTAGGCAATTTGATATGAAATAGATTTTAAGAAATATATACGAAAAATATTTTAGGAAATTTGATATGATATATATATTTTAGGAAATTTTGATATGAACAAAGTTGATTTTAAATAGATTTTAGGAAATATGTAGAAAATAAATTTAGATTTGATAAGTTACTAATTTATAAATTTGACGAAAATAAAATCGAATTTATGAATTTATATTTTATGAAATTTATTTATGTAAAGTAAAATGAAAGAATTTATCAATTTTTCGAAAATTATGGATTTATGGATTTATGTGTTTGTATTTATAAAATTTAAGAATTTATGAATTGTTCTTCAAAATTTCTATAACAATTGTTTTAATTTATTTATGAATTTATATTTTACATGTTTTAATTTAATAATTTTGTTTTATTTTATAGGCGGATCGAGCACCTCTTTCATACGACCAGTTATTTGGCGACGATGTTACGGTTTCCGGATCCGATGCTCGACGCGGATCCGGATCAGCGTCGGGGTCCGGTTCGCAGGCTGCGAACTATCGTCCTCGGGCTCCGCCCCGGGCTCCGCCCCGGGCTCCGACACGAGCTCCGCCACGGGCTTCGCCACCGCCACCACTACCGCCACCGCCTCAGCCAAAGCCAGAGACACAGCCAGAAGAAGACGAAGCACACCCTTCCGATGAGCACTCTGACCGCCACCGGCAAACGCGCCTCTCATTATGCGGATTACCGAGCTTCTCCGCCAACCTGGACGAGAGACACGGGTCCAGAGTCTCCATCCGATGAGGCCTCCTGGTACATTATGGTATGATTACATCTTTTACAATATTACTAATTAAAAAACGCTAATTTTGGTTATTTAATTTTTAATTACAAATTATAATTAAATCATTGTAAATTTTTTTAACAGGTTTAGCGATAACAAGGTATCGCGTTCGGTCACCAAGGCCATCGCGGCCTATTTCACGATGCCCCACGCTAATTGGAGCCAGACCCCGCAGCATGTTCGGGATATTTGGTTCGAGTCATGGGTGGTAAGTCATTTTATATTATTTATTTTTATTAATTGAAGTATTTAATTTTAAATATATTCCTAACATTATTCGTATTTTTGTAGCAAGGGTGGCACTGGGAGGAATTCCGTACTTTCGACGTGCGAGCGGAGTTCGAGCGTAAGGCGCTAAAGCGTCTAAACGGCTACGTCGGGAACTTGAAGAAAGCGTGGCGCGCGAAAGGCGATGCGGGGAGGCCGATAGGGATGGATCCCGATGTTTGGTCGGGACTAGTGCGATTTTGGGAGGACCCCCATTCAGTGGTTAGAGCGGGGAAGTGTTCTGCAGCTCGTCTTACGCTGGTGGCCGAAGGAGATGGACCTTCAAAGCATTGTGCGGGTCAATCATCATACGCCACAGTACGTATCAACATGGTAATATTTTAATTAACTTAATTTATTTGATTTATTTTAAATATTTATTTATTATATATTTTATTTTTATCTATGTTTATTTTTGTTTAACAGGCTACCGGCGGTGATCTTCCTCCGATGCACAAAGTGATGGAGAAAACTCATCGGAGGAAGGATGGGACGTTTGTTACCGCTCAAGCGGAACAAACGTTCAACGAGTACAACGCACGTCTGGCAGAGCTAGACGAGTCTGTCCAGTCTACGATGGGTGTCCAAGATTTGGATAGACTATACGAAGAGGTAATTTTTTAGATTCTTATAATATATTTAAAATTATTTTTTATTACAATTTTTTGTATGACATTTTTATTTTATAGGTTGCACCGACGAAGAAAGGACGAACGATGGGTGTTGGATCCATCAGGGATGTCCCAGCAGCTTCTACGTCTGCTCGATTTTCCTACACGTCGGGTCCGTCTCAGCCGGAATTGACGAGACAGTTGGATGCTGTAACAGTAGGATTTCGCAGCTAGAGACGCACATAGAGACTAGACTCGGAGCATTGACCAGTCTTTTCAACATCATCGCAGAGGATCATCCGTCATTAGCAACTGCCATCGCAAAGGATCATCCTCCACCGCCTCCTCCACCTGACGACGGTCCATCGCAGTTCGAGCAGGGATCCGAACAGATGATCCGAGACGACGTCATCAACCTAAGGACCCAACAACCGCCTCCTCATTAGCGTTTTAATTTTTTTGGTATCGGATAATTTAATTTTTGTAATATTATTAATTTTTAATATATTTTATAATTTTAAAAAAAAATTTAATATATTTTATAATTTAATTTTTAATATATTTTATAATTTGTAATTTATATTTAAAAAAAAATGTTAATAACGACGCTAATTCGACGCAAATTAGCGTCAAATTAGCGGCGTCTACACGAAAGAATTCGACGCTAATTAGCGTCATACGCTTTGCATCGACCTTGATCGACGCTAATTCGATGCTAATTTGCGTCGAATTAGCGTCGAACAGTAGCGTCGTTTTAGCATCGAATTTTTGTCCGCCGCTAATATAGCGTCGAATTAGCGTCGAAAATGATTTAGCGTCGACTGTTTAGCGTCGAAACGTACTTCGACGCTAAAGCGCTGTTTTCTTGTAGTGAATATATAGAATCTTATCTTATATTATTGTACCATTTAAATGCATTAATTTTATGAACACTTTTATTGAATAGTTATTATTTGCAACTAATCTATATATTTTATCCAAAAAATAATATATATATATATATATATATATATATATTTGTTCAACCACTAAATATGTCGTCCAATGAATTTATAAGAGAAAAGAGGTCGGGATTCCTCGTGTATTGAAATTTGAGTCCGGAAAAAGATTGTTACAATAGAGCGGAAAAAGGTAAGTTATAACAGGTCGGACAGGTCCCGACGTACTATAGAATAGATAGGTCGTAAAATGGTTTGTACCTCCAGCAACGGAAGTTGTCCGGATCTTCTATTCTTTGTCTGCTGGTCCAAAAAAATATTTTGTGTCTTTTCAAGGTAATTGGAGACCCCTATTTATAGTAAAATCCTAGGAAATAACTCTGATTAAATCTTGACCATGGTTGAGTTTAGCCATCTATTCTGAGTTGGACCTCTGAATCCTGGTGGGCCGAATTGATGTAAGTGGGTTGTAGGCCCATGTCCAACAGTAGCCCCCCAAGTCAACGGATCGAGGTGGGCCGAGTTCGTTGTGTTCTGGCCTGGCAGGCCCAACTTCACGTTCCTGATGGGCTGATGAGGTGTCGCGTTTTGAATTGTTCGGGCGGAGCGGTGTGAGGTTTCCGAGGCGTGACTCTTTGTCTTCCCGCTCCCCTTCTATAAAACCCAGACCTTTGCTCTCATTTTCGACACTTCTGCTGAAGAGAAAGAGGTACTTTCTCTCTTTAACTTCTCTCTAACCTCTCTCTTTTACTGCGTTTTCTGTTTTGTTTTACGATTTCCGACGTATCCACCCCGTGCTATTATGCCTCCGATTTTTGTTGCGTCCTCTTCTTCAAAACATCGTGCTCCCGAAGTAAGTTCCTCAACATCGTCATTCACTAGGGAAGTAGAGCGTCAGCTTTTGAAAACTGGTAGAGCTAGGCTTGACTTAGCTGATGATGCGACTTCGTCTGCTGCGCCTTGTGAGGCAGAAAATGAGGTCGAGGGGCCTTCTGCCGCTCCACAAGAACGCAAAGCTCCTGGGGGATTAGGTCGGGATTTTGCGGATGGCGATGATTCGGATGACCTCCAATCGTTAAAAGATGATGCCGCATCGTTTGACCTTTCAGTATCTGATTCTAGTGCTAAGTCCTCCGGTCCCGGTCTGGGTCACTACATCAAATTAGAACGTAATGATGACAAAGCCTCTAAGTCGACCATAGACTCCTTAGAGAAGATGTGCCGCGAGCGCGACCTCCCTGTCGACATTGACTTCATCGTGCTGTCGGCGAATCAGAGTTCGTGGACTCCTCCAGAAGGGAATATGTGGCTTATGGTTCCCGATCCCTCGTGTCCTAATTGAGTACTGTGCCCGGCGTCTGATTTTGGTATTGCAGCTTACTCACGCGGTGATTCGGGATGTCACTTCTATCTTGACGCTCGCGGCTGAGGTCGGTAGGTCGGTCAACTGCGACCAGCTCGAGGAGATTACCCACATGATACGGGTTAGAAAGTTGGGTCGGTTCTATATCTCCATGAGGAAGAATCATTACATTCTGGTCGAGGTTAAGACCACGGCCGACCACTAGAAATCCAAATATTTCTTTGTTAATATTGATGAAAGATCGGTTCATAATCCAGGTTGGCCAATGCGCTCGGGGTGGAACGTCGTCGTTGGTATATTTTCGTCTTTCTGGATTTGGTGTCACTTAGCCGCTTGATTTTTAATTTATTTATCTTTGTGCAGATAATCTCGTGCAAGTGCTGAAGCCTCCTCCTGCTGGTAGTGGTCCTCTTATCAACGATCTCCAACTACGTGGATTGCAAGTGTGGGGCGAATTGTTGGAGTAGAGGATCCAACGTTGTTATCCTAGGATCAATTCAAGTCGGTATTTCCCCATGCTCTTCCTCATGCTTTTTCTTTATGTCTTGTCCTTACCTTCTGATGTCTTGGCAGAACGGTACGATATTAAGCTCGCTATTCTCCGGCCGTATACGTTTAAACCGGTAAAGGAAAAAAAGGCTCGTCAACGGAAAAACAAGATAGTCAAGTCCCTCTACAACGAAGTCAACTATACAGCTGAGAAGAAAAAAGCCGCGAATATTGGGTCCGCAGTGGAGGTAGGAAGCGCGGCGCGTACACGCCCGATATCTTTCCCGGAGGGGTCTAAAAAGGTTTCTCTTGCTGAAAAGGTAGCGGGAAAACGCCCTTCGTCAGCTACGCTTGGAGGGACGCCTGAGGAGCTAAGGTCATCTGCCCCTATAACTGCGGCGCTGGTGCTGGACTCTTCAAAGAAAAGAGAGAGATAGACAGACCCTCGTGCCGAAAAATCCCCAAAGAAACCTCGTGGTGGGACGCCGCTCAACAACAGGACGAAACCGTTACAAGGGCATACGCCGAACTCATGTCCCTCATCTAGCCGAATGATCGTTACAAGCTCCCTGACTTGGACAGCTTGGTCGAGAAGGACGCTTATATCGACTGGGCCGGTTCTATTGTGCAGGTGCGGTGATACTCGTGCTGATCTAATTCTTATCATCATTTCTTTTTTTCTTTAGTTCTTACTTGTTCCCTGAAATGCAGGCAGCTTTTGCGACCAATTAGCTCGCGATGATGTACGACCAAAAACTGAACAAGTCTGTGGACGTCGTGCTGAGGTTGAAGAAGCAGATAGAGGAGCAGAAGAATTCGATGGAGGAGTTAACTGCTAAGGCTGAGGAAGTTAGGCTTAGGAATCGAGAGCTCGATGTGGACTTGGCCACGGCAAAGTTGGAGAAAGAGTCTGTGCAATTGTGGTCGGACCAGGAAATAACACGGCTTAAAGAGTCCCGGACCTTCGAGGTGAACAAGGCTGTAGCGGCTATCCAAGCTAGGCAGCAAGCGCGTCTGGGAAAGCTTAAGCGGTACAGCAGGAACATGGAGGAGGTCAATCGGATATCCTCCCTGGCCAATCAGTCGGGAGGGATAAGGGCCTATCTCGAGGAATTCAAGTCGGAGGGAGCGCCGAACAAGGCTAAGTTCTTGTCCCAGCTCGATGCTCTCGACATTGTGGAGGTCACCGATGTGGATTTCGAGGTTACACCGCCGCGCAATCCTGATCCTTCTGTGGAGAAGGTTATGTCTGACGCGGTGACTTCTCTCAATCAATACGGGACTCATATGTCTCCTGAGGACGTCGCAGTCAAAGTCTCATCGGGGGACGATAGTGGTGCCGGGGATCATACTGCGAAAGATCTTGTTACCGAGGAAATCCTAGCTCTTCTCTCTGGGAATCCTGTTGTCCCAGCCACTCAGCCCCGAGCCCATTGTTTTTCTTCTCTCTTTCTGTTTAGAACTTTTGACCGGGCCGTCTGTGGCCTTAGTATTTTGTTTTGTAATCCTTCGAACAAGATTTTACTTTGAGCCCAGGTGGGTTCAGAGTGTTTTATTTGTACGCCATTGGTAGGCATTTTGTTTGGAAATTCTGTTATATTTATAGATTTGTTTTGAAATTCCGCTCTATTTGAAATACTTGACCAAACCGTGCTAACAGACCATCGTCCAGCTAAGTTAGCGGAGATAGTCCGGCCTACATGCTTAGGTATATCTATATCATCTTTTTGAAGGCTCGGGGTTTCCGAGCCTATTAGTTCGCGACCCTGGATCGACTTATGAAGAAGTCTAGAGTGGCTAGTTGTCTGTGACCCTTAGGTCGGCTTATGATAAAGTCTGTTACGCGGCTAAGTGTGCGAGTCTAGCTCGGCTTAGGATACTTAGGCATTTTTTGAAGACTTAGTGCAAGGTCTGGCCTCGGCTTGAATTAGGATCGGCTGATCAAAGAATTAAACCCGTTCGTATAGCCCAGTATTGATCGGGAGTCGGACATATATTAAAGTCATAGTGCACGAAATAAATTAAGGATAAAGTAATATGGGAAGGTATAATAAGAGTAAAGTAGTACGGGAAAATATAAATATATTTTTTTTTTGATAAATAGTTGTGCCCTTTTACGCCTACGTACCCATTATGATAGGGTTCAAACCATCCGTAGTTCAATTACATAGTAAATAAAAGGAATAAAGAGTTCATAGAGCGTTATTTTTTTTATTTTATTTTTTGCGGTGAAGGCAAGTACAGCATTCGCTCATAGAGTGTTCTTTATGCCGTTCGGTTGTGACAAGCTTTAATCTTGGTGGTCGGCAACCGCTCTGACATTGTAGTAGTATTTCTTCAAACTTATTGAGTTCCAGGAGCACGACACTAGTTCGCCGTTGAGGGTCATGAGGCGGTAGATCCCTGGTCGGACTATGTCGGTCACTTGATAGGGACCTTCCCAGTTGGCGTCGAGCTTTCCAGCCTTGTACTTCATTGCGTTCTCGTAGACTTTCCTTAGGACGAGGTCTCTGATGTCAAAAATCTAATTTCAGACTTGCTTAATGTAGTATCGCATCGACAATTGTTGGTAATTCTGGCCAAGGCTTCGCCGCGCTCAGCTTCGATGTGATCGAGGTTATCCACTAGCATTTCGTCATTTAGCACGGCATCCTAGGACATCATGATGCGGCACACGCTATTGACATTGCCCTCTGCAATAGCCATGGCCTCGAGTCCGTAAGCGAGTGAGAAGGACGTGCGGTTAGTGGACTACCGTGGGGTAGTACAAAATGACCAGAGCACGCCATCGAGCTCCTCGGCCCATAGGCTCTTCTTATCTTCAAGTCATTTACGAAGGCCATCGATGATGATTTTATTTGATGCCTCGGCTTCCTCGTTTCCTTGTGGGTACCGCGCGGTGGACTTGCCCAAGCGGATTTTCTACTTAGTGCAAAATTCTTCAAAGATAGTGGAGATAAATTGCGAGCCATTGTCCATTACAATTTCGTACGACAGCCCGTGGCGATAGATGACGTACTTCCAGACGAAGTTTTACACATCGGTTGCTTTGATCATGACATAAGTCCGGCCTCCACCCACTTAGTGAAATAATTCGTAACCACTGTGATGTAACGCTTTTATCTCGATTTTGGGAAGGGTCCCATGATATCCATAACCCATCTCATGAAAGGATATAGAGCGGTAGCAGTAGATAATGGCTCGGTCGGTGAACTAATTATTGGGCCATGGCACTGGCATTGTTCACAGTAGCGAGCATGGTCGGTGCAGTTCTTCAGCATGGTCGGCCAATAAAACCCGAGACGTTTGATTTTGATTGCAATAGCACGGCCACCAGAGTGGCTTCCACCAGCACCTTCGTGAGTTTCTACCATGACTCGGTAAGTTTCCTCGTCGGCCAGACACTGAAGAAGGCTCCCCGCGGCATTCTATCGGTACAGCTCGTCTTTGATGATGATATAATAGGCGTTGCGGGCTTTTAACCTTCTGGCCGCCCATTTGTCTGTTGGGACTTTGCTTGAGATAATGTACGCTATGAGTTCTTGTCGCCAGTCCATTGCGGGTGTATGTCCTTTTTGTTGGGGATTTTGTCCTGGCTCGGCGATCTCATCGTCGGGCACGCTGCAAACGCCCTTAGGAAGAGCGATGCTTAGCTCGATTGAAATATGAGTTCGGGAAAAAATTGTTACAATAGAGCAGGAAAAAGTAAGTTATAACAGGTCGGATACGCCCCGACGTGCTATAGAATAGATATGTCGTAAAATTGTTTGTACCTCCGGCAACGGTAGTTGTTCGGATTTTCTATTCTTTGTCCGTTGGTCCAAAGAAATATTATGTGTCATTTCAAGGGAATTGGGGACCCCTATTTATAATAAAATCCTAGGAAATAACTCTAATTAAATCTTGACCATGGTTGAGTTTAGCAATCTATTCTGAGTTGGACCTCTAAATTTTGGTGGGCCTAATTGATGTAAGTGGGTTGTAGGCCCATGTCCAACAATATTGATGAAAATCATCCATACTAATGAGAAATCATAAAAAATAATGCAAAATCTGATTCATTTATGTGTAAAATGTAATCTAAATTGATATAAGTACGTATAAGCCATATATATATGCAAATATTTGAAGAATCTTAAATTTACCAAACAAGGGAAAGAGCGCCTTAGTTTTAGTTTGTGCCAATATTGAAGAATCTGATTTAGGTAGCTTTTTTTCTCTATAACATCAACCATTTGAATCCTTTATCATTATTGACCAATTGAAATTGATAAAATATAGGGATAATTATTAAAACAACTTTGGAAAGTTGCCAAATTACTAAAACAATTTTCAAACAAATGATAAATCTAACAAAAGTCTTAAAAGACATTATAACCATCACAAAAATTTTTTTATTACAAAAATGTCATTATGAATTTATTTATAAAAAAATATCTAAGTTTAGTTAATATTTCTGTTCGAAACTACGGCCGCAAAGGCTGCGGAGGCACCGGATACGCGCTCGACGGAGGTGTGCCACCGAGATTTAGGTAAAATCGGATTAAAAATCAGATCTAAAAAAAAAACTCGAAATCTTTTGATTTTTGGTTATAAAAGGGATATATGATGTTAGATTTACTAGTTTTATGCTAAATCCAGTTGAAAACAAGTTAAAGTACAGTAACAACGAGCTAAAAAGTGGCTGGCGACCATAGTTAGGGTTTCAGAGAAGCTGAGTCGTGTGGAGAAGATGAACCATCAATTACGATTTTACCCTTTATTGAATAACTCTACCACTACTATAAATAAGTCTACCACATATTATAAATCTATCACTACTATAAATAAGTCTACGATTGCGCGAACCATCAATAAGTCTACCGATTACAAAATTAACTCTACCACGACTATAAATAAATCTACCATATATTATAAATCTACCACTACTATAAATAAGTCTACGATTGCGCGAACCATCAATAATTTTACCGATCACAAAATTAACTCTACCACTACTAGAAATAAGTCTACCACATATTATAAATCTACCATTACTATAAATAAGTCTACGATAGCAAACCATCAATAAGTCTACCGATCACAAAATTAAGTTTACCAACCAGAAATTTAAGTCTATCATCGAGGAATTTAAATCTATCAAGAGTAATTAGTCATTCATCAAATACAAATAAATCTACCACTCAATAATAAGTCTACCGAGATAAATCTACCATTCGATTACTAAGTCTATCACTCAAAAACACATCTACCACTATTGGCGTTAAGTCTACCACTCTAAAACATCTCTACCACTAAATAAAAATAAGTCTACACAATAAGTCTACCATTCAAATATTAACTCTACTGTTCGTCGATTAAGTCTACGGACTTGAATTAAGTCTACCAACCACTTAATAAATCTACTGATTGTAAAATAAATCTACCATCACATGAATGGTAGATTTATTCGTTTTTGGAAAATCATTAATGGCAGTTTCGTAAATACGTTTTTGTCTTCAAAGCAAATAAGGATAAAACGGATAGAGAAGATTGTTTGAGTAATATTCAAAGATGAACATCATTTTGATCAAAAACCAACTTTCAAGTCTCCCTAAAATTTGGAATCTCCATTCGAATCATCAGCCAATACCCTGAAATGAGAAGCTCTAATTGCTAGCAAAAATAACCTTGAATCTTTTGGCTTTGCATAAGATCAATTCCTCTATCATCTGATGCATTCAATTCAAGAATCATACAATATCTATGGTAATTTGGGCTCCATAATGCTTCAGGAGCAACAGCTAGAATATGTGATGTTACCCAATAGGCACAAAACACAAGTTTGGGCAATGTATTTTAATTGGCCATCCTCTTCAAATGTGAAAAACTATATATTATCTCCTCCTTTTTTCACAGTTACATGATCCCACCTTGTAACATGATAGACACAACACATAATTAGCAATTCTATTTAATCACACTTTTCATATCAGAACCTTGTTTTTCTCAATCAGCTTCATCACCTATAATGGCGGCAAGTTTTAGTTTTCAGTTTTTTTCTTGATGTTATCCCGATTTTACCCTCGATAATGAAGATTAAGTGAGGATATTTTGGTTATTTACAATTCTTAATCGCATAATTACTAAAAAATGTTGCCTCTGCCCTGAGATAAACATTAGACCCATTTTTTTTCTTTTTCATGAATAACAATTTGAATTTAAAATATTATTATTTTCGGCAGCTCAGCAATTTATTTAATTTCTTTCTGTCAGTTCAGCAAATTCTTTAATTTTTCTGCCCATGTGATAATATTTTTGTTTTTAGCATTTTCATATTTGCAGAGTAAAAAAAAAACATTTTAGAATTGTTTTGTAACCAATTAGGAGGCAGCATCTTTAATATCTGAGGCTATTTTCGTCAGTAAAATTATGGTTTTTTTTTGGAGGGAGTGGGAAAAAAAATCGATTATTATATGACGTGACCTCCATTGATTTCGGCGAGCGAGCTTCTTCCCTCTCTCTCTCTCTCTCTCTCTCTCTCTCGTTCTCTTCACATCTCTCACAGTACTGTGTCTCTTGGACCATTTCTCTCACTCTTAGACTTACAATGTCTGCTTCTAGGTCACAGAGATCATCCACGATCTCTCCTTCTCGTCCTCGTAGATCGTCGGCGACTATTCCGACGAAACGCCCGGAAACTCCTTCCTCTCAGTTTTCTGCCTCCCCGGCTACTTCTTCAAGTCCACTTCCACGTTCTAGTCCAAGTCCGTCTACTTCCTCCGTCGATCGGACATTCGCCGGCGCCTCTGGTACGGCTGTTGCTGCGTCGAAACTGAAGGAGAATATTACGGTCACGATTCGATTCCGTCCTCTCAGGTATAGGTTTATGTGGTGAAGATTCGATTCCGTTGAAAACTGATGTGTTTTGTGTATTGACACTTTAATTTGGTATGTTTGAAATAGTCAGCGAGAGGTCAATAATGGAGATGAGATTGCTTGGTATGCAGATGGAGACTATACTATTCGGAATGAGTACAATCCAGCCCTTTGTTATGGCTTTGGTTAGTGAAATTTTACCCCTCTTTTACTCATAGTTCTCTGGAAGATGATTGTTCAACTGTTTAGAGGAATTTTCTGGACTTCGTTTTCTTTGCTCTCGATTTGGTTAAAGTGTAATTCGTTCACTGCAGATAGGGTCTTTGGTCCACCAACTACTACTCGTCGTGTTTATGATATTGCTGCTCAGCAAGTTGTTAGTGGGGCAATGTCAGGGATAAATGGTATGTTTCATCTTATCCCGTACGGTTCCGAAAGATGACTGTATCGTATGCTTTGAACAATGTGATGTTGGGCGGGCTTCAAGTTAGGTGCTTTCGAAGTCCTTTGCTTGAAATATGCGTCCTTGCTCATGTGCAGGTACTGTGTTTGCTTATGGAGTTACTAGCAGTGGGAAGACTCATACAATGCATGTAAGTTACTATTTAGAGGTTGACCAATATCTTTATGTTTCTTTGGGAAATCTGCTGTGAATGCTGCAACTTGAACTTGGTTGGATTTGTTTCTTGAATAGAACATCTTTAGATATTTTGTGCTCATTGAGATATATGATGTCCTTTCTCGCCGTTCTTATTAGGGGTTATAGTAAGTTGTTATATAGGCAAATTATGAGTTCCAAAGATATCCAGAGGTGTTTCTCTTATGCCCATTTACTTCTGTGGCACCTGTGCCTAATAGACCTTGACTAATGATATATTTTGCATTTAGGGGGAGCAAAGGTCACCTGGAATAATTCCGCTGGCAGTAAAGGATGTATTCAGCATTATTCAGGAGGTGATAGGTTACTCTTTAGTTGTGCTTTCTTAAAAATATTTGCCATTCTCTTCTTTAGCTAATTATGTTTCAGCTATCCAGACACCAGAACGGGAATTTCTTCTTCGTGTTTCATACCTCGAGATATACAATGAGGTAGGTTCTGACTCAATATTTATTTGCATGACTTGCTTGTAATGTCAAAAAAAATTCCAAATTTTCAATGGGTCTTAAGCACCTTTGATTTGAAGTTACCTAGACGCTTAGAAGGAATGTCATAGGTTTTAGTCATCGAGTTCGTTCTTGTGTCAGACCTGTGACAGTGAGCATGCTCAAGAAGTTAATTTAGGATGGAATATCTAATTTAAGTGTACATGTAAAATCATGAAACTGCAAAGAGACAATTGCTGTTTGTTGGCGCAGAACCAGATTTCCAGTTCCAAATGATTTCTTGTACAATCACCTGGTGCATGATTTGAGGTCTTTTTAATTATTCTTACAGGTCATTAATGACTTGCTAGATCCAACAGGGCAGAATCTAAGAATACGAGAAGATTCTCAGGTAACTGGTGGTTTATGTGTGGGAGAAAAAGCAATTCTGATTTTGGCCTTTGCTGCTCATTTCGTATACAAGCTTCAGTTGCATCATAATTTTCAGTAGTGTTAGTGTATGTTTATGTTGATAGGGCACATATGTTGAAGGTATTAAAGATGAGGTTGTTTTATCCCCTGCTCATGCTCTATCCCTCATAGCATCTGGAGAAGGTATAAGCTCTTGAAGTAATATATAGCTGTTAACTTTAAGTTTAATGTAGTTTCATTATTATGTCCCAGAAAAAAAAAATCTTTGGTAACAATATATACAAATTATGTGTGTTTGTGATCATAATCTTCTCTCCAGGGTCTTTATAAATTCTGTAGTATTATGATTCAGTATCAATTGGTTGTCAATTTTCTTCTCTTTATAAGGTCATACCTCTCTTATTTTTGTTTTGCCTGGTCTTGTGATTACACTTTCCCTCTGTCGGAATTATTGCAGAACACAGGCATGTTGGTTCAAATAATGTCAATCTTTTTAGCAGTCGGAGCCACACAATGTTCACCTTGGTAAGTCCTATTTGCTTATCTTTCTTGTCACTGTCGCAACTACACATACGCCTTTGGCCCTTAGTGATGTGCCTATACAATTAGGCGATTTGTTTCCTTCTTTCCCTTAAAGTTTAGTGTGTGTTTCAGACTATAGAAAGCAGTCCACATGGAAAGGGGGAGGATGGAGAAGATGTTACTCTCTCTCAACTGGTATACCACAATACCATATCACAATTCATTGCTGGGAAGTGTATTAAGGTCCTGTCCTTATCTAACATTGTGGTTCCCTAATATCTAATTCTGGGTTCAATGCAGCACCTTATTGATCTCGCTGGATCTGAAAGCTCTAAAACTGAAATAACGGGACAGCGGAGGAAAGAGGGCTCTTCCATCAATAAAAGTTTACTCACCCTTGGCACTGTAAGGAAGTTCTCTTTCAGTTACATTTATTCCTCTCTATTTAAGTGTGACTAAACTTCTAATCTCCATCTTCAGGTTATATCTAAATTGACAGACACTAAGGCAGCTCATATACCCTACAGGGATTCTAAACTTACGCGTCTCTTGCAGTCAACGCTTAGTGGTCATGGACGAGTTTCAGTGAGTTCTCTGTATTGTTCCCTACCTAAATTAATTTTTGGATAGGCCTGTCAAAATGGTTTGTTTGAGAAGTTTCTGAAGGCCAGGTGTGTTATTTTGGTTGATGAACTTTCATTTGATGACATAGTGCTTCTTGTATCAATCAGGTTCAAGTAAGAGACTGCTGTGCAGATATTAGCTTTCTTATCCCTCTGTTTTGTTTTTTGGGTTTTCCAGCTTATTTGCACTATCACACCTGCATCCAGCACAAGCGAAGAGACGCACAACACACTGAAATTCGCTCAGAGGTGCAAGCATGTTGAAATTAAAGCTTCACGAAATAAGGTGGATTTATAGTATTGATGTCTCTGAAGTTCTTTAAATTCACTTGAGCTCTCTGCTTGATATTTTAAAACTGTTTTTATATAGATTATGGATGAAAAGTCCCTTATCAAAAAGTACCAGAAAGAAATATCGTGTTTACAAGAGGAACTTACGCAATTGAAGCGCGGGGTTTCTATGTCCACGTCTAACCAAGAAGATTTAGCTGATCGAAAACTTCAGGTTGGTGTAAGCAAATAGTTTCTTAGGGCTTTTCTTGTCTTTGTAGCCCAGATATTATAAAACTTAGCTATGCCTATTTATAGAGTGTCATAAAATCAAGTTTGCCTTTTAGAAGCTGTTGGTTATATTTGTAGTTTGTACACTTAAAAATGTGTTCTCCCAGAAATCACATGCCTTGCCTTCATTGTGCTCTTTCTCATTTTATAAGCTGAATTCTGGTCAGGTTAAACTCCAGTCAAGGTTGGAGGATGAGGACGAAGCTAAAGCAGCTCTGATGGGAAGAATTCAGCGATTGACCAAATTAATCTTGGTTTCAACAAAAAGTTCACTGCAATCAAAAGCTTCTGTAAAACCTGACCATATATGGAGGCATACTTTTGGAGAGGATGAGGTTTGTATGTTAATTCACAATTGTGTGAAAATACCAATCCATCTTAGTGGAACACCAATATTTGTTTTTCAGCCTTTACGTCATGTGATAGTGATGTTTACCTTTACACCATGGTTTCCGCAGCTAGCTTACTTGCCCGATAGAAGACGGGAGAACATGGCTGATGACGATGCCAGAAGCATAGTTTCTGAACATTTCAAGGAGACGAGAGATGGAACTAGTAGTCTGGACGAAATTACAAAGGACCGGAAAAAGAATAAGGCTCGTGGAATGCTTGGCTGGCTAAAGCTTAAAGTAAGTTATAATCTTCCTCGATCCCTCTGTTGTATCAAAATTTATAGGTGGAATTAGCTTTTGATGGGAAGTGATATTAAGAATGACCCTATCCAAAAGCATAAAAAGTTATTTACATGCTAACGATTTTAGACTGCTTCGGCAATATGAGTCATGTCTTGTTAAACAAAAGGCCCACAATATATGCTGCAGAAATCTGATGGTGTGGCTGGGGCAGTGCTGACTGATGGTAACCATAGCTCTGCAAGTGGATCTACTTCATCTTCCTCTAAGTGTGCACAGACAAAATCAACCAGAAGAGAAAATGCCGCAACTAACAAGTCGTTTCCAGAAAGAACTGCCACAGGAGACTTATTCGGTGCAACTGATGGACCAGGAGACCCATCTCCGGTGAGAGAATATTGCTTCACAATTTTTCTTGTTGCTTCCGTGATTACACTCGAGAAACTAGTGATGATGTCCGAATAGTTATTTGTGGAACACCATATATGGCATTTCCTAGGTTGTGCAAGTGGTAATTCTGTAGCTTTTCACTGACATAACCAGCAAAAATGACATATACAGATTGGAACTACTATTGCGGATCAAATGGACCTTCTTCACGAGCAGACAAAAATACTAGTTGGAGAAGTAGCATTGCGTACCAGTTCATTGAAAAGGCTTTCTGAACAAGCTGCTCGCTATCCTGAAGATTTCCATATCAGAGTGAGCTTTCTGTGTGATCTTGCTTAACAATGCCTGAGTTATTAGCATATAACATAATGCTTCTTTCATCTTTGCATTGTCGACTGCAGGATCAAATACAGAAACTGGAAGATGAAATCAGCGAGAAGAAGGATCAACTACGTGTTCTTGAGAAACAGATGATTGGAATTTTTGGAATGAGTTCCTATACTACAGACTCTCTTGGAATGTCCCAGGTAATATAATAGATAATGAAGAAACAAGAGTTGCAATATCTTCTTGTTGTTGTTTCATTCATGATTATTTGCTTATATGAATCTAATTCAATACACTTCTTGGATAATATATTCTGTGTCTACTTGATATAGGTTCTCTCGAAGCTCACTATGCAACTAAATGAGAAAATCTTTGAACATGAGGTACTCATCCTCCTTAATTTCATTTTGCTCTCATGACTTCTCAATATTGTTAAATCAGATTCAGTGACAATCTTTTTCGTTATGAAATGCCATTTTCAAGATAAAATCTGCAGACAATAGGATACTTCAGGAGCAGCTCCAGATGACTGTAAGTTAAAACTCCATAACTGGTTCTGTATTTGCAAAGTCCGAACAGTTTGAAGTTCATTATTACCTTATATGCACAGAAATCAGAGAACGCTGAGATGCAAGAGACAATCATCCTACTAAGACAACAACTAGATTCGTTAGGCGAGAGACAATCACAGCAAATCGTAGGAGACGAATCATCAGGGAAGAATATTCACAACAGAAATGGTGAGGAGTCAGAAATCTTCGGTGGAGCAGGAACACCGACTAGCGTGATGAGCTTGAATAGAGTATTTGCTCAGGAAGAGACTAAAGAGATCAAAGACGAAACAACTCTCAACTCTCAGGTATCTTTCTCATGCAAAGTTTGCTTCCTTCTTCATTTTACCAGACGCACCAAGTCATCGTGATAAATATGATCGAGTTTTACTTCACTAGGCTTTGGAAATAGAGAATCTGAAGAAGGAGAAGATGAGATTGATTGAGGAAAAAAATGAGCTTGGAAAACTTAATAAGAAACTAACCGAAGAAGCTTCTTACGCTAAAGAATTGGCGTCTGCTGCAGCAGTAGAACTCCAGAATTTGGCTGAAGAAGTTACCAGACTATGCCATGAAAACGCGAAACTCAGCACCAGGTGAAAAATCCCCAGGTTTCTTCTGTTGCCAGAGACTGCTCCAGCTTCAAGATAATGCTGCAAAGTGAATCATCATCATTGACCGATAATGCAAACCTCAGACTAGTTGAAATGTGATGATAATGATTCAAAGGGTGATGATAATGATTCAAAGGGAGCAATGTTCTTGGCGATCACGATGCTTCGATCTCCCAAAGGCAAAGATTCAATCCAGAAAAATTGGTTTGTATTGCATCAATCGTCTTTGAATCTAACCTCTGATGACAAACACATGGTGTAAATATTCTCACAAATTTTTTTTCTTCCTCTCTATGACTACTATTTCTGTATGTTCTTCTGAAGTTGAATCGACCGTGTTGCAACAAGAAGTCCATTGTTAGTTTTTCAGCTAAATTTTATTTAGATATATGTCAACTGATCTGATATTTGAAATAGGCATAACCAAAAGAAGAAGATGATCTCCTGACCTACATATTCTCTTAGAAGATTGCATTTCGAAGTTTTGGTCAAATCTCAGTAAATTATTGAATATATGAAGAAGGTAAATAACAACTGAATTGTGTATGTGTGTACGTAAACAAAATTTGTAAGGAAAAAGCAAAGCATTGGAATGGATAGGCTTGCGCGTTCGGGTTCGGGTTTTTGAGTTTTTGGGTTTAGTAATCTAACCCGAATGGTATGAACTCAATTTTGAGAGAGGGAGAGAGAGAGAGGAAATCTCGACTAAGGTAAGCGATGGAATGAAATCGATGGAAAATAAGCCTAAGGTAAGAGATATACATGTATATATGCCATATATGTATGATCGGGTATAACCGGAACCCCAACATATAAAACCCGATCGGGTACTAAGCAATATCGGGTTCGGGTTTCGGTACGGGTTTTCGGGTCGGATGCGGGTTCGGGATTCGGGTCCGGATAATATGCCCAGAACTAGGAATGGAGATGAAAACATGATGTTGTTTGTGAAAAGAGAGAGGCACAGAGTTTGGTTGAAAACTCCATAAACCCAAAAATACCATAATTTACAAAACCCTCGTTATTTCTGAAAAAAAAACCTAAATTTTCACATCATAGTTTTTTTTTGTTTTTAACATTTGGATTTATTATTATTTTTTTATTATAAATTATGAGAATTGTTACATAGACGATTCTATCATGGATAATTAACTCCGATCCTATTAGATCTACGACAGACGGCACTTCCTGCTTCATACTCATGATGGACACCTTCTACTTTTATTGCGTGGAATCACGGCGAGCGGCTATATTTGCACAACGCTAGAGATCCTTTATATATTAATTGGAAAGTGATTTTTCAAAAAAAACTTAGGTGTCTTTACCAAAATTACTCTCCCAATTTTAATGTGACATGACATCCATTAAAATATGATATGACATTCTCTCTAATTTAGCCTATTAATCCCTAATTAAAATTAGCCCATGCTCAATAATTAAAATTAGCTCCAAGTTCAAAAGGAAGATGAGAATGATGGCTCCATTGATGAAGTTAAAAAGTGATTATCCAAAAATAATCTCACGGAATAGAAGATTATTTTTACATGCTTTCTTTCGATTATTTGATTAGGGATTTTAGTTATTGATACTTTTAAAAATAATTTTTTTTTGGATTTTAATAGATTTTACTTTATTTCCAAAAATGTATGTTCAACCAAAAAGATCAGTTAAATAAATCGATTACATTTCGTTTAAGTCCAAATGTAAATTTATGTATCATCATCAACTCCAAAGTTAAAAGTATGATAATCTTTAGTAAAATCTACACAAGATTATGGAAATCGTTATCTCCACAAATTTGCCTATCCGAAATTTAAGAATATCTCAGAAATAAAATGTATGAGCAACTATAAATTTTAAAGTGTAGAATTTGGCTGCTCTGAAACTTATGTATCATTAATTCTAATTTTCAACTATAAAAGTCTTTGATAATTGGAAATATTGAAAGCTTTCAATAAAAAAAATTAACATTTTCGATATTTAATTAATAATAGGCTTATTATGGTCCAGAAGTTATGTATCATCAACTCCAAATTTAAAAATATGAAAATCTTCAGTAAAATCTACACAAGAACAATCTTGTGGAAATATTTCAATTGAATAAGAATTACCATATTCTGATTAATTGATGTTAACAATATCCGAAATTTTAGTATCATTATTTATAATTGGAAAATTAGGGAATCGTTAAGAGTATCTCCACAAAATAGTTAAGGTAGTAAAATCTTGAAAATATTTCTATGAAAATGTATTAAAACACATCGTATATTTTGTGGAGATAATCTTAACGATTTTAATTATTTATCCCCACAGATGTGATTTGTGAGAAAATGCGTATGTGTCATCTCTACAATCACTTTCACCAAAACAATTATGCATAGTTAACAAAATTGTGACATGACAATTTTGAATCAATAACAAAATCTTGTACAACTAAATTTATATTTGTTACCATAAATAAATCAAAAGAGTTTTTAATCAATATATTATCAGATTTTTGTTTTATTATAAAGTTATATACAAATTTGGTTTCTCATTTAAAAACAGTTTAGAAATTAATTATTGTAAAAATAAAATTAGAGAACACTTTTATAGAATATATATTCTTTTGAAAATAATAATTAAGATTTACCAAATTTTTTAAAGAGACTTTGATATATTTGTAAAAAAACTTCCCAAGTTTATAAAAAAATGTAGTTATTCTTTTGAATTTTTTTACGCAAGACAATTTGAAAGTAATAAAACTATTTTTTTATTTGAAAGCAACAATTTTTTATCTACGTTTTATTTATAAATTTATGATTATATATTTTAATATTTTAAAATATTAAATAATTTATTTGTATTCTAAATACTACTTAAGATATTTAGACAAGCCAAATTTAACATGTTTTTCTTAACTCTAATGTATTACATTTTGATTTGACATATTTACGTATATAAAATAATTAAATGGTAAAACTAAATTTTTGAAATTCATATTATTGATAAAACGATATTTCACATTTCACATTTCTGACAAAAAAAATTAACAACAAAAGAATCAACAACAAAAGAATCAATAACAATGTCTATACTAAAATCAAAAACTACATATTTCACATTTTTAAAGATTAAAATTAAAAAAAAAACTACATAAATAATTTATCCATGTGTATGCGGAAGAATTACCTAGTCTCTTGTAAACTTTCCTTCATTAATCTGCATATTTGTTAATAAATTGTATTATCTGGAATTCGAATCCCATACCTCCGAATATATAAACATTAATTAACCATTGACTAAACCATTAGGGTAGATGGGCTTCCACTAGTCTTTCTTCTTAAAAAAAAAACTAATTTTCGTTTTTTCTCCAACTTAACAACTCGTCACTCTCACCTAATCGTTACATAACTGAACTTTTTATCTCAATTTGACAATGTACGTAAAACCGTATGCATTGAAAATAAGAAATTAAATACATTGTAGACTGTGGATATATAGCTACTGGGATTATCTATATAAAGACTTAATCATAAGATTTGTTTAAAAAAAGACTTAGGCATCAAATGGTAACACACAAAAACAATTCAACTACACTAAGTTAGATTCAGCGATTCCGCTAACAAAATTTGATATTTTAAAAAAATTCGCCAGATTCAGCAATTCAGCAAAAAAAAAAAACACACTAAATTCAGTTAAATGTAGTTAAGCTCAACAGATCTTCCAGCACATAGTAAGACACAAATATATTAATCGGATAATAACGAATATCATGAGGCGTAGGTAAATATATTTAAGATATCAAAAAACTATATTTGAACTATTCTTTTAAAATTAATCAGATAATACAAAGATGATATATATATTATCCAGATATTTAAAATCACTACCAAACATGTAAATCGTGTTTGGGTGTTTCAAGTAACTACGTATGATTTGGATAAAAATTTTTTTTTTTTTTGAAAACTTGATTGAATATATATTAAATATAAATTCATACTTTATTGATTTAGTTAACTATTTTCTTGACACAAAATTGTTTAACTAATTTTATTTAAAATTATTTAATTAATTATTAAAAAAAATCAGTCAGATTCCGCTAGATTCAGTCGTTACAATTTATATTTTGAGTTATTCAGCTAAATTCCGCAAAAAAATCACCAAAAAATTTATTCATATTCCGCAATTCAGCTAGATTCAGCCAAATTTTGCTAAGTGGAATATTTAGTAGTCATAAGTATTTAATATTTCTCTAAGTCACATAATCATGAAACTCGGCAGTCTTCATGGAGGTTTTGAACCACCACGACATTTGTATATACTTTTTTTTGTTTTTGAAATATATAAATAATGAGGTTTGGTATTAATCGTTGAGGATTCAAGATTCTCCTCTCTTTTCGGTAGTTGAAAAAAATAATTTCTCCGGATTAGGTTAACCATCGTACTTGCTAACATTTGGCCTTTTTGAAGAAAATTTCATCGCCACGTGCGATATGGACGTGCTTATAATTGATTGTGTGAATTGATGTTCTTGCTTATACTTAATAATCTTACCATATTTTGTACAAGATTGACAAATAATAAGTTAGACAAAAATTATCCTCATTATTAAGCAATTCATGCTCTCATTAGAATCTCTAGCTAGTGGTTTTGTTTTCCTTTTGTATCTAGTTGACGTCAAAAACAAAAACAAAAAAATAGCAAAACTACAAAATAAAACACACATTTGAAATTGATTAAACACCGAATTTCTCATACGGAAAAACGAAAACTCATAATCCGATTCATACTAACCACAAAATACACGGTTGCGACATGAATTCTATGCTCTTCAAATAGCTATATAAACTGCAATTATTGGAAATGGATCACTGTTTAACATTCGCATGAGTTCCAAAAAACTATATAAATCAATAAATGATCTATATATAATAAGGTGACTTAGAACTTTGAATGTCGATCGGGTTACTATCTAGTGTTCCCACACCGAGGGAGCTTAGGTTTTTCCATTAAACAAAAGTGTCTTCATGGGAAATCAGTTGTATAAAATACAAAGGTCAAAGATGGAACTGAAAAAGGGGTGGGGCTAAGTTGGACGCCATCAAATGATGACGCATCAAGTTGAATCTTGAATCTTATGGTGAGCCCAAGCGATTGGTCGTAAGAATCATTTTCCAGTTTAGGGTCTTAAGTAGGTAGTCTTAAGTGATATTATGTTCAAAAACCCTGTTTTAGACAATTTACACACAAAACATTCACCCAATTAAGATGGCGTTTTTTCTTTTCTTTTGAATATAGTAGTGCGTTAAACAAAAACAATTATTTAAATACATATAATATAAATCTAACGAACAATAAAAGAAAGAGCTAAAAAGCGAAAAAAAAATTAGTGAACGAACATTTTATAACCAACTAAAATCCATTACAGTCAATACTTTAACTAAACTCCATTGGTAATTTGTACGTAATTTTGTTCAAAAAAAAAAAATTGTACGTAATGGAAAAATTGGAGGAATTGAACGTTTTTTTTTTTTTTTTGTTTTCTTGAAACTTGAGGAATTTAACAGTAACACGCAACTTTCTTTGTTCAAATATTACCTTACGTACGAGATTATGTTTACTATTTTTACATAATGTGTAGTTCATTTATAAAACTAATTTTACTGTTTTGCACTTCCGTATGTAATGATATCCTCACAGCCACAACACGAAGCAAACCTTCTTATGGATGATCATCTATATTACATGAAAGAGATTTGTTAACTGAAAGAGGTTTGAAAACGCATAAACTTACCTTCCCTTGGAGTACCGGACCGATCCTTTCAACTAGTAATCCACATAGTGCAAAACCAATCCCAAAGTCAGACCACCATGTACTTCTCCATAAACATTCGCAGCCTCCCAAATTCATCCACGACTTCTCAACATAATCCGCTAGTCCTCATTGTTGGGTCTCGTACCAGATCTCAATGCCAAGAACCTTATAGACTCATTTCCATACTATACCATGTCAAGTGAACCATACAACTCTTGGTACTCTTTCTCTCCCCCAGATTTATTCGATTCAGAAACTCAAAAACAGTGCTTTCACTACTATTGTTCCTTGTGAGGAGACAGGGTCGTGAGATCGCTCGTCCTCTACATCCGTTCTAAGGGACTCTGACTGCTGCTTTTGAGCTCCAGGTGATCACCTCTTGAGTACTGACTCACTGGAATTTTATTTTCTTGTCTTATACTCAAGAACTATCATATCACCCCAATCATTTGTTTTTTTTTTATAAATGTAATAAGGGAGAGGATTGCCATTACTTTCACTAAAAGTTGCACTTGTCAGGTATGAATGAGGAGTCAAGCCATATGAACATCAATCACCAGGAGACCGCATAATTAGCTCGAACTCAGCGGATTATGTTATGCTGGAAGTAACAGATGTCTCCAGTTAAATGGTCAGCCTTAGGATTTTCCATTAGTCTGATTCTGAAGTTGATCCTGGAAAAATGGTCACACAACTGAAAGAGGCAATCCACTAAACCAAAAGAAGGATTATTGTTTCCAACTGACTATTTTGACTCAATAAAACGTTTTGGACTGACTCTCAAAAACAAACACAGAGTTAGCAACTACCTCCCCCACACTTAAACAACACTGTCCCCAGTGTTATCAAGCCTAGAGTTGGTGAAAGTGTTGGAATTCATATCAATTTATAACTATTTATAAATTATCAATAAGAATTCAATTCACCAGGATTCTTGCAAATATTAAATTAAATCTAAACTATGGAGTTTGAATATACCTGAATATTCTGCAGCGGAAAGATAGATTCGAATGATTTGAGGTTATTTAGCACTCCAAGTGTCGTGCCTCTACTGGTATCCACACGCACACAAACTGGATCGGAATAGAATGCTAGTTTCGGTGAGATCCGATCTCAAACACTAGACAAACACTTTTGTCTCTTTTGGATTTCTTAGTTACTTGTGTGAAAAGAAACAAATTTCTTCTGCATTACTTTGATCAAAAACACGTTCCCTCTGTCTCTCGTGAACAATAAAACATTTTGTTAATCTCTTTTTCGTTTCTTCTACATCTCCGTCACGAGAGCAATGCATATATATATACATGATTGAGATTTCCAATTCCACAAAAAATTATATTGTGTATCAAGGTATTTCCTTATCAAATAAGGAATATAATTAATTGGTATTGTTTCCTTTTTCTCTAAAAAGGAATCTCAAGATATACACATAGATTCTTAATCTAATTAAGAATATGTCTTGCATAAATGTTTCAATTCACGTTAAGTATATATATATATCATGTACAATAAATCTATTAAACCCAACAATTATAATTGGTTTAATCACTATTAAACCCAATTAAATATATTGATCCAATTCGTTTAGGTGTGTGACCCTGTAGGTTTGTATAATATTAGCAATAGACTTTTAAGTTTATAGATTATAAGCGGTCTCTAGGAAAACATTATAACCACCTAATATTATACAAATGTCAACCCTCGACATTTCAATTTTAACTAGAGTAAAGTACAAATGATTTCAGGACATTTCCAACAATCTCCCACTTGTACTGGAATCATCTATTCCGATAATCCATTTGTCTCTATATCTCGATCTTAGCATAAGGCAAGAAACTGTCATCCTTATCAAGCTAGATCACGTTTATCGAACTCCAATTTATATTGATCAAACAAACGACTGACATTCACCTCGTTTGAGCGCGGCCACGCATTTCTCAGTATTAAATCTTCGATAGGCCCAGAGATATCTATCTCCCGTTATATAGGAGGGACAAATTCCATCTTGTTCCATCTCTGTTCCTTATACAATTCATAACCCACCCAAACAATGTCTTTATAATCACCTTTTATGGCTGACGTTTGACAAAGTCAAAATGAACCAATCCATGTGTAAGAAATCATGATGAACTCAGGTCAAAGGACTATACTCTGTAGTTGTTATGAGAAACTCTTATGACATTCATATAACAATCTTGTAGAATTCTCATAGCGGGTTAGTCCGATACTATGTTCTCCAACACATATCTATGTGATTGACTTTAATACCACATATTAATGACTTCACAAAACTTAGTCATCAGTCACATCACATGCTAGCCATTTATGGTTATTAATGTCTCATTTTAATAATCTTGACTAGGGACCTCAATAACTTATGTCATTTTTTTCACTCATAGGGTTTCATGATCAAGTCACGTACTTGATGACCTATAAGAATGATATAAATTACTTTGGAACTATTATTTATTTATCCAATAATAAAATAATACTGAAACAAATTTCATTAATTTGAAAATAAAATCAAATGTATGTTTACATGAACATCATATCATAAAAGAAAACCTCCCTCTAGAATTAAGATCACATCTTAATAAATCTAATGCTGATTGCAGCAGTATAACTCTCATGCTTAGGCTGCAGAAGAGGTTTAGTAAAAGGATCACCAACATTTGCATATGTAGGAACTCTGCTAATCTTCACATCTCCTCTCTCAATAATCTCTCGAATGAGGTGATATCGCCTTTGTATGTGTTTGGATTTCTGGTGGGATCTAGGTTCCTTTGCCTGTGTGATGGCACCATTGTTATCACAATAAAGATCCAGAGGGCCAGAAATACTAGGAATCACACCAAGCTCGGTAATGAACTTCCTGATCCAAACAGCTTCCTTAGCTGCTTCAGAAACAGCTATATACTCAGCCTCTGTTGTTGAGTCTGCCACAGTGCTCTGCTTGGAGCTCTTCCAGCTCACTGCTCCTCCATTAAAGCAAAAGAAAAATCCTGATTGTGATAGAAAATCATCTTTGTCTGTCGGAAAGCTGGCATCTGTGTAACCACTCACAACAAGTTCTCACTTCCTCCATAAACCAAGAATTTATCCTTTGTTCTTCTCAAGTATGATATGCTCAAATTTGCCCTGAGCTACTCTCTCAAATTAAGAGATCGATGTAGTACTTAGGGATCGAATTCACAGGGAATCGAATAACACAACCAATTCGTGAATTCAAATTATGCTAAGTAAAAGTGTATGAATGAAGTTAAAAAACAAAAAAGTAAACAAGTGAGAGATGATAAAGTTTCAAGTAATCAATTGGACAAGGAGTTAGGCAATGGGTTGTTTGCAGGAATGATTCGAAAATTGATCGTGTCGATCGACACACAGGTATGTGTCGATAGACACAGAGATAAAAACGGTTAGGATTTGTTAAGTGCAGTTCTAAAACTCAAACACGAATGTAAAACCAATCAACTTTCGTTGCAGAGATTATCTATGACCAAATCCTTAAATTCCAAATTTCTTTGCGAACTTAGTGAATAAAGACAAGCATTGAATTCAGGTTCGATTGTTCACAAAATTACTAAGCCAAATGTCTTTGCGAATAGAAAATTTTACTCATCTAAGATTATATCAGGTAGTTAATAATACTTTCGCATCTATTAAAGCAACCTAGGATATCCAATTTCAGTTGATCAGTCCTAAAATCAGAGTTAAATCAATCTAGATGAAGAACATAAAGATAAATTCTAACAGGGTTTCAATCCTATCAATTTCTCATCAAACCCTAGAACTTCCCAAAACTTAACAAGCAAACTACTCAGACATAAATGATGAAATCATAATGAATGAAATAAATTGCATTAAAGATAGAGTTAGAGATACAAAAAGGGTTTTGAAATCTCTGAAAGTCTGAAGCTCCCCAAATCTCCTTCTCTTAGTCTCAATAGAAAACCAGATCAAAACATGAAAACCTAAGGAAAAACTATTTATATTGTCTAAAAATCGGATTGGGCCTTGGTGTAAACTTCTGGGCTTTTTGGGCCAAACTGGAATTTCTTCAAAACTTGAAGTCTTCACGTGTCAGACGGGCATGTCGATCGACACACAGGTCCGTGTCGATCGACACAGCCTTGAAAACTCGACTCCGACTTGATCACTTTAGCTCTTCTTTCCTTGATGCTCCCAAAATGCTCCAAAAGCTCCCGTAAAGCTCCAATCGTCCAATAACCTGCAAAGACTCAAAACAACTCGAAAAATACCAAAAAGACTCTATGAAAAGGACTTATATCATGGTCGAAAACGGATAAAAAGCATGATATATCAAAGTACTTAACGATATTTTTGACTACCATCCAGTGACTTTCACCTGGATCAGACTGGTATCTACTCGTCATGCTCAAAGCACACGCAACATCTGGGCAAGTGCACAACATAGCATACATGATAGATCCTATAACAGAAGCATATGGAATCTTACTCATGCGCTCCCGCTCATCAGTGTCGAAGGACACTGAGTCTTTCTAAGAGTTATGCCATGAGACATTGGTAAAAAGCCTTTCTTAGAATCATGCATATTGAACCTATGCAAAACCTTATCTATATAAGTGTCTTGACATAGTCTAATAAGCTTATTTAATTTATCCCTATAGATTCTTATTCCAAGAATGTAAGCGGCTTCTCTTATGTCTTTCATTGAAAAATAACTACTTAGCCAAGTCTTAACAGACTGAAGCAAAGGAATATCATTTCCAATGAGCAGTATGTCATCTATATACTATACCAGAAATGCAACCGCGCTCCCACTACTCTTCTTGTAAACGCATGGTTCTTCTTCGTTTCTAACAAAATTAAACATTTTGATTGCTTCATTAAAACGAAGATTCCAACTCTGAGATGCTTGCTTCAAGCCAGAAATGGAACGATGAAGCTTGCATACTTTCCTAGCATTTTTAGGATCTGTGAAACCCTCAGGTTGTGTCATGTACACATCCTCTTCGAGATTTCCATTAAGGAAAGCTGTTTTCACATCCATCTGACATATCTCATAATCATAATAAGCGGCAGTTGCTAGGAGAATCCGAATAAACTTAAGCATTGCGACTCGAGAATATGTTTCATCATAGTCTAGACCATGAATTTGCTTGTAACCTTTAGCCACCAATCTAGCTTTATATATCTGAATATTACCATCCATGTCAATTTTCTTCTTGAAAACCCATTTACACTCAATGGCTTTAACACCATCAGGTAAATCTACCAAAGTCCATACTTGGTTTTCTTACATGGATTCCATTTTGGATTCTTTAGCCTTTAACCATTTATCGGAGTCAGGGCCCATCATTGCTTCTTCATGAGACGTAGGTTCATCATTCTCTATAATCAATAAATCATGATGATCTGTCACCCAAACCCCATATATATCAGGTTCGTAACGAGTCCTTTCGGACCTACGTACCTTAGGTTTCTACGACTCTTCGTAAATCTAGGTGAGAAGTTGGAGCAATCTTCTGTATCTCTCGAACTTCTTCGAGTTGTACTTTACTCCCACTAGTACCTTTTGAAAGAAATTATCTTTCTAGAAAGGCACCATTCCGAACAACAAACACTTTGTTTTCGGTGGGGTAGTAAAAGTAGTAACATTTGGTTTCTTTAGGATAACCTACGAAGTAGCATTTATCAGATTTGGGTCCAAGCTTATCTGTAAACATACGTTTAACATAAGCATCACATCCCCAAATTTTCAGAAAAGACAAATTTGGAACTTTTCTTGTCCATATCTCATATGGTGTCTTCTCTACTGACTTTGATGGAATACGGTTGAGCGTAAATGCAACAGTTTCTAGAGCGTATCCCCAAAAGGATAATGGAAGATCTGTGTGACTCATCATTGATCGAACCATATCTAATAAAGTTTGATTTCTCTTTTCGGACACACCATTCCATTATGGTGTTCCTAGAGGAGTGAGTTGTGAAACAATTCCACATTCTCTGAGATGATCACTAAAATTTTGGATCAAATATTCTCCTCCACGATCTGATCGAAGAGCTTTAATTGTTTTGCCAAACTGGTTTTGTACTTCATTCTGGAATTCCTTGAACTTTTCAAAGGATTCAGATTTATGTTTCATCAGATAATCATAACCATATCTACTGTAGTCATCAGTAAACGTAATGAAGTACTGGTAGTTTCCTCTAGCATTTAAGCTCATTGGCCCACATACATCCGTATGTATAAGGCCCAACAAGTCGCTAGCCCTTTCACTGTGTTTAGTAAATGGAGCTTTAGTCATTTTTCCCAACAAACAAGATTCACATGTCTCATATGATTCATAATCAAACGAGCTCAAAAGTCCATCTTTATAAAGCTTCTGAATGCGTTTCTCATTTATATGGCCCAAACGAAAATGCCAGAGAAAAGTTTGATTTGAGTCATTAGACTTAAAGTCTTTAGACTTAAATCTCTTGGTACGAATGTCATAGACAGGCACACCTTGGTCTAGAACATAAAGTCCATTCTCTAATGGAGCGCTACCATAAAACATATCATCACGATCAAATGAACAACACTTGTTCTTGACCGAAAATTGAAACCCTTCAATGTCCAAACACAGAATGGAGATGATATTCTTGTTTATAACAGGGACATAGTAGCAATTCTTTAGTTCTAAAACCATGCCTGAAGGTAAAGACAATTGATATGTTCCCACAGCTAATGCAACAACTTTTGCTCCATTAGCCACACGTAGGTCCACTTGTCCTTCCTCGAATGTTCTACTATTTTTAAGACCATGCACATTCACACAAATGTGAGCTCCACAGCCGGTATCCAATACCCAAGGAATAGAACCAGAAGTAGTAACATTTACTTCTATAACATAAATATCACTAGAAGAAACCTCAAATGCTTTCTTCTCTTCTAGATCTTCCAAGTGATTAAGGAGGTTTGATTTATCCTTCTCAAGAATAAATCGTGATGAATAGGAACTTTGAGGGTTTGACATAACTGTCAGGAAAGAAAAGCAGAAGTTAATATGATGTTCATGAATTTCGAGTATCCTCAACAATTAAGAAAACTCACACTATACTCAAAAAGTTTATCCTCAATATGAATATAGTGTCCAAGATCCTTATTTTACTAGAATTCAAGTGAGCTTTGGCTCAACCCCCGAATATCCAGCTATTTAGGTAAGCAACACTCTTACTAATTATATCTAATATAATTCTTGGTCTTGGATGACATCTTATGTCTTATCCAACCCTATGTCTCTAAGCCCAAAACCGTTTTGATAGCTTAGTCAAGTAAACCATTCTCAAATCATATGGTAACCGTTACCATCTGTCGTAATCTCAAATAATTGTGGACCGCTGCTTTGGCAGACCCGCCACACAATCATTCAAGTTTTAACAGTTGATGAAATTGGAAAAACATAAAAAATACTTGATATTATTTGAGGAATTATTTAATTTATGTTTTAATAAAATTTTATATCTAATATAAAATAATAAAACATTAACATATCAACTACATGTTTTAATTAAATAATGATTTATTTAGGAAATTAAATCATTCTTAATCAAATTGAGATGATTTAACGACAAATAACTAATTTGGAAAATATTACCAAATAATTGAACTTATTCTAATTAAACCAATCCTAATCAAATTAGGATGAAACCAGTTTTAATTATCGCAAAGCAAATATATATCGAATTTCAACAAATAAAAGTGTATTAAATTTCAACAATTGAAATATCCTAATCGTATTAGGTTTCTGCCAATAATTATGAAATAATTAAAAGGTTTGACTTTTCCTTCTGTAAGGACAAAGTCACACTGTCGTTCTTATATTATCATGCAATCATCAAAATCAAATCATGACAATTAAACGAACAGAGATAAATATACTATTATGCCTAACAAAAGATCAAAGCACTGGATTTATGTTTTATTAGATGTCGATCAAATCATACAACTAATATTTCTCTTAGTCAATTCTATGATATACGTTAAACCACTATAATCAAATTATAGTATTTAAACGAACATACTGATATTACCAAGACGTAACATAACGTGCTTGAAAAATTTAACAAAGCATCTATAACCAAATTATATAGTTAAGTACTCAATGATATATGCCCAGTTTCAACAAACATGCATTGTAAAATCATAAACCCTAAACAGATTTAAGCGAATCGAATATTAGCGTGAACATGCTTTAATTTCATAAATTTATGCATATTCAAATAAATCTGAGTTCTATTATAAATCACATATATATATATAAAACTAGATCAAAATCAATATTATGCACTTAGGCTCTGATACTACTGTTGGAATTCATAGCAATTTATAACTATTTATAAATTATCAATAAGAATTCAATTCACGAGGATTCGTGCAAATATTAAATTAGATCTAAACTATGGAGTTTGAATATACCTGGATATTCTGCAGCGGAAAGATGGATTCGAATGATTCGAGGTTATTTAGCACTCCAAGTGTCGTGTCTCTACTGGTATCCACACGCACACAAACTGGATCGGAATAGAATGTTAGTTTCGGTGAGATCTGATCTCAAACACTAGACAAACACTTTTGTGTCTTTTGGGTTTCTTAGTTACTTATGTGAAAAGAAACAAATTTCTTCTGCATTACTTTGATCAAAAACACGTTCCTTCTGTCTTTCGTGAACAATAAAACATTTTGTTAATCTTTTTTTCGTTTCTTCTACATCTCTGTCACGAGAGCAATGCATATATATACATGATTGAGATTTCCAATTCCACAAAAATTATATTGTGTATCAAGGTATTTCCTTATCAAATAAGGAATATAATTAATTGGTATTGTTTCCTTTTTCTCTAAAAAGAAATCTCAAGATATACACATATATTCTTAATCTAATTAAGAATATCTCTTGCATAAATGTTTCAATTCACATTATATATCATGTACAATAAATCTATTAAACCCAACAATTATAATTGGTTTAATCACTATTAAACCCAATTAAATATATTGATCCAATTCGTTTAGGTGTGTGATCATGTAGGTTTGTATAATATTAGCAATAGACTTTTAAGTCTATAGATTATAAGCGGTCTCTAGCAAAACATTATAACCACCTAATATTATACAAATGTCAACCCTCGACATTTCGATTTTAACTAGAGTAAAATACAAATGATTTCAAGACATTTCCAACAGAAAGAACAGAAAAAAAAAACACCAATTGAAAAGAACGAGAACTTACCTGTTGCAGGGTGTGTTGATCGACACGAGTAGTGTGTGTCGATCGACACACTGGTTTTTCCTTGTCTCGTCTTTTTTTTTTCAACTGAAACACTTAAAATCAAAACCAAAAGGTTAGTAAACAAACGAAAAATAAAACAAAAATAAGTAGACTTACCAGTGGGTTGCCTTCCACTAAGCGCTTGTTTTCAGTCGTTAGTTTGACTGTGTCGGAGCTCAGGCTTTTGGTGGATCTTTGAGGGGTTTGTAGTCAGCATTGCTCCTACAAACCTCCAAGGAACAACACCAGGAGTGTTTTGCAGCATTTCTTGGACAATTTCCTCTCCTTTCTCCCTTAACTCTAAGGAGATGATGATTTTAAACTTGGAGAAAAGTTTGGAAATCTTTTTGCGCTTCACCTTGCAGGCAGTCAAGTCTCCATCATATCTCAAAGAGGGTGAAGTCAAGGGTGGGGCACATGGGATCTTCTTCGTGTCATCTCCAAGGTCTGAACTCCGCTTTCCTCCGTTTGTAACGGTCATACAAGAATTATCCTTGACACGAACTGCGGGGTAGAAGATATCCTTGTTAATCTTAGAGAAGGAGATTCTCTGATTGGGAAAATCCACAATCGCACCCACAATAGCAAGGAATGATGACCCAAGAATCTGGTTTCTCGCTGTCCCTCTTCGTCTCCATAATGTGAAAATCCACCGGAACCAGACAATCTCCTACTTGAAGCATCAAGTCAAGAATGAACCCTTTCGAAAATGTTGAAGAAGAGTCAGCAAGCTCGAGAGAGATCTTTGAAGGTTGCAGATCCTTAATCCCTAGCTTTCTTGCAACAGACTAAGACATGACATTCACATTAGCTCTAGTGTCACAGAGAGAATTCTTAAATTCCATACCTTTTATTGAGCAAGGAACAATGAACATCCCTAGATCGTCAATCTTTTGCAACTTCCTCAGCGGTGGTTGAGCATGGGTGTCTCACCTTTTCCTCTGGTGCTTTGACTCGAATAGTCGATGGGTATGGAATCTTTGGCATGTAGACTCTTTCCTCTGCTTGAACCGAAGTCTGCAACGAAATTGGACTCTTCCGGGTAGTGTGTCGATCGACACACTCCTTGTGTCGGTCGATACAAGATTTCTATGTCGAGTTTATATCGAGCTTTGTGTCGATCGCGGTCGATGCAAGTCCGATTGCGTCAAATCCTTTGAGGTGTGTCGATCGACACACTCCTTTCGTGTCGATCGACACAGAATCTTTCACCGACTGCGTATCATGATTTTGTCCTCGTGTCGATCGACATACTCCCTTTGTGTCGATCGACGCATGTTCAGCAGATTCCAAGTTTGAGTTTTCTTCAAGCTCCACGAATTTTTCCTCATCTAGACCCGTCTCAAAAGCTTGAAACACCTCATTTTCATTCCCCAAAATGATAGCATTGACATGTAGTCTCGGGTTTGTTTCCATTTTGGCTGGGAGAAATCCCTCTTGCCTTCTAACATTCTCCGCGGTTTGAGCAACTTGGGTGTCTAGCTTCTTCACATGGAGATTTAGGGCCTCGATTTTACCATTCAGATCAGAGTACATTGCATCCGTCTTCCCATTGAAGCTTACTATCATCTTCTGTTGACCCTCTAGAATCTACTCTAGCATAGACTTCATGTCACTATCTGAAGATTGAGCAGGAGGCGTCTGGTAAGAAGAAGAACCATAATTCTTTTGGTAGTTGTTGCTCTGAAATGGCTTTTGAAAGTCATTCTTCTGATACCCTTGCTGATTACCAAACCTTTGACCCTGGTAACCAGCTCCATTGATGTAGTTAACATCTTTATCTTCAGGCTCGAAAGTCTCCACTTCTGTAGCAAACTGAACAGACTTCTTCCCCACTAGAAGGCTATGCACAGAATCTATCTTGGCTTTCACCTCAGCAATCTGACTTCCATCCATGTTCTCACCAAGTCTCTTCCTCTCAAAGTCTGCATTCTTGGTACTGTTACTAGCAGCCAAATTCTCGATAAGCACAAGTGCATCCTCGGGATATTGATGTCATGGGTTATTCAAGCTTTAAATTTATAACCCTAGATAAAGCTGCAAGTGTACAGGCAAACGCAGTAGTACTTAGGGGTCGATCCACAGAGACTAGAGATGATACGCTACGAATTTATGTGATGCAAATTAAGCTAAGACAAAATATGATTTTGGTTTTGTGGTTTTATGATAGCAATTATAAAGCAAAGAAAGTAAAAGCAAGGATAAATCAATAAGAGAAAACCGTTAGGCATTAGACAATTCGCAGAGACTCATGAAACACATAAAGATATCAGGTTTTTAAAGATTGTTCTAGAACTCAAATCACTAATGTAAGGTCATCCCACTGTCGTGACGTAACTAACCATCTACGTTTTCTACCCTAATAGTCTCAACTATCGCAGGTTATTATAAGGTGAAAACATGCTTTAAGTGTAAGTTTGATTGTTCATACTACTCCATAACTAACCTTTAGAAATTGTTATGACGCAGTACTCACCAAATATTAGTTCAGGCAATATAACAAGCTTTTGGAGAGTATATCAACCTAAGATCAGTTCGAAAAATGGCCAAAAAAAGCAAATAGCATTACGATCGAATAGAGGTGAAGAGTCCACTAGATAAACCCTAACAAAGTTCGATATTCAAATGTGCATAAACATGGAATCTTTGAATGCCTAAAAACCTAACAAGTAATTTACTCAGACATGATTGAAGTAACAACAAAGCAACAAGGATAGGCACGAATCATTATAGATAAACTGAATTTAAAGAGTAAGAGATAAGAAATCTTTTCTATATCGAAGTATAAAGGGAGATCTCCTCCTAGAATCCAAATCCAATGAAGAACAAAGATGAAAACGTGTTTAGTGTTTAGAGAAGAGATATGCGGCTGCCTAGGGCTCCCTAGTCGTGCCCTCTTGGCTGCTTATTGATGCTTATTCTCCTAAAGAGGCTAAAAACAAGTATAGATAGGTGTAGGATCTTCTAGGGCTTTAGTTTAGGACAAAAGGGTCTTTTACGTCAAAACTGCTCCAACGTTGGGCCAAGTAATGGACGGGCTTCTAGGCCGGTGTTGGAGTCTTCTTTGGGCCTTCATGAGTGCTGGCAATGGTCTGAAACATCGGTCCACGGACTGGCCCGGTGCTTGACTCGATTCTGCACTTGTTTCACTTCAGAGGCAGCTTGACGTATTTTCAGTAAACCAAGCGTATATTTCTGTTGAGAGCTCCAAATTATATGATTCAAATTCCGTTGTGAAGCTAACTCAAAGATCTATCTTCTGAAAAAATTTCATCCAATTCCAAATTGATTTGATCCTCCGTTTACTGCTAAACTTCTGGCGTATATGTTCTATCCAACTTGGTAGATTGTGGTACCTTGTGAATTCTTTGGTCTTGATGATTTCTTTGGATTATGAAAGTTGTTGTAGCTTGGTTTACACCTCTTTTGGTCTTTTTTGCTCCGTTTTGCTTGATTTCCCTATTAAGACTCTAAAACTACAAATACGAGGAAAACTACCTATTTTGGCTGAAAAGCTTATTAAAGTGCATAGAAAATATAGTAAAAGATGGTAAAAGTGGTAAAATATGGGACATATCGGATATCTAGTGTTGAAGTTCCCTTTGCTCGCAGCATCTAGAGCCATCTGGTACCTCGGAATTCAAATTTTGATAAGTAAAAGTGTATGAATGTAATAAAAATAGCAAAGTAAATAGCGAATGATTACCAAGGTTCTAAGAATTCAATTGGACAAAAGAGTTAGGCTATGGGTAATTCGCAGGAATGAATCAAAATATGATCGACATAGAGATAAAAATGGTTAGGATTTTATTAAGAGCAGTTCTAGAACTCAAACACGAATATAAAACCAATCAATTTTCATTGCAGAGATTATCTATGACTAAATCCCTAAATTCTAAATTTCTTTGCAAACTTAGTGAATAAAATCAATCATTAAGTTCATATTCAATTGTTCACAAAATTACTAAGCCAAATTTCTTTGCGAATAGACAATTTTGATCACCTAAGATTATATCAGGTTGTTAATAATACTTTCGCATCTATTAAAGCAACCTAGGATTTCCAGTTTCAGTTGATCAATCCCAAAATCAGAGTTAAATCAATCTAGATGAAGAACATAAAGAGAAATCCTAACAGATTTTTCAATCCTATCAATTTCTCATCAAACCCTAGAATTATCGTAAACCTAACAAGCAAACTACTCAGACATAGATGATGTAAACATTATGAATGAATAAAATTGCATAAAAGAGATAGAGTAAGAGATACAGAGAGTTTGAAATCGATAAAGTCCGAAGTCTGAAATCTCCCAAAAACTCTCCAAATCTCCTCTCTTTCAAGTCTCAATTAAAAACTGGATCCAAAAAACATAGAAGCCTAAGGAAAAACTATATATAATCTGTCAAATTCGGATCGGGTTTTGTGTATAACTTCTAGCTTTTTGGGCAAAAGCAGAATTTCTTCAAAGCTTGAAATCTTCTCGTGTCAGACATGTATGTCGATCGACACACTGAACCGTGTCGATCGACACAACCTTGAAAACTCGACTCCGACTTGATAACTTCGGCTCTTCTTTCCTTGATGCTCCAAAAACTTCCAAAAGCTCCCATTATGCTCCAATCGCTCATTGACCTACAAAGACTCTAAAACAATAGGAAAATACCAA
Source organism: Arabis hirsuta (assembly GCA_964056655.1). Classification (NCBI taxonomy): domain Eukaryota; kingdom Viridiplantae; phylum Streptophyta; class Magnoliopsida; order Brassicales; family Brassicaceae; genus Arabis; species Arabis hirsuta. Next base: position 20,476,428 of record OZ053305.1, on the reverse strand, counting down.
AAAGAATCCATAAAAACGGACCTATATCATGGTAAAAAACAGGTAAAAACAATGATATATCATTAACCAAAGGACTACAGTGGGAAATAGGTGAAGGCAATATCAGAGCTTTTATGGACAAGTGCATTCTGTCTCATCCCCCTATAGCGGCAAGCTCAAACACTTTACAACTGGATACTCTACTCAAAGATCTTTGGAACCATAGATAGTGGGATGACACTAATATCTCACAAACCACTATTCAAGGTCAACATGAGATCTCTAAAATTTATGTTCCACAATATCGTCGACCTTATAAGCAAATTTGGCATTATACCAAAGATGGGATATATAATGTTAAATCCGGATATCGGCTAGCCTCGCAGAGTCGAGAGGAAACCATACAACCACCTGTGGAGATTCAGATCTCAAATCAAAATTCTGAAAATTTCCGATTACTCCGAAATTAACTCTTTTTGTGGAGAGCAACTTCTCAAGCCTTGGGCATAACCTCAGCTCTGAATCCCAGAGAAATCCCTCTTGATCCAACGTGTCAACGATGCCATCAAGATACAAAAATAGCTAACCACATTTTGTTCATATGCTCCAATTTTGTCGACACTTGGTCAAGTGCAACACACAACCCTTTTCATTCAAGGCAACCTTCACCAACTCTCGAAGACAATATCGAAAGAATCCTAACCAACAACCATATACACACAATATCATCTCTCGATATATCAATTCGTATTTGGTTACTTTGGAGTCTCTGGAAGGCGCGAAATGACAAAAATTTTAACGAAAGGGTCTGGAATCTTTTAGATTTATCAGTGTGCTTACATAGAAGCCAATGAATGGTCCAATATTATATACGAGAGTTTATTTTTAATATGTATTTAATAAAGAAATGAATGGTTTCAAACTCCCTTAATACTGATATATACGATATTTTATCTGTTTTCTATTATTTTTAACATGTATTTAATAAAGAAATGAATGGTTTTTGGGCTTAAGAGCATGATTAATGCAAGGGGTGCTTAGCATATATTTTATTATTAAAATTGTTTTAAGCCCCTCTGTTAAAAAAATTTGTTTTCACTACCCCAATGGGAGAATCCTATTAGGGGGGCTTAAGAAAAAAAAATTATTTTATTTATTTTATTGTAAGTTTTAATTTTATTTATGAATAAAACATAAAATACATTTGAGTAAATGAAATTTGAAACATACATGACATTAAAACATTTTAAACATATATTTAGAAATCATAAACATAAATGAACACTCAGTCCGCATCTTGTCTATGTCCAAATTTTTCCCATATATGTTCAACCAAATCATCTTTCAATTGTTGATGTCTTTGTTTATCACGAATTCTTGTTCGAACACCCATCATATTGGCGAGATTTATAGGCATATCTCTAGAATACGTCATATCCACATGTGAACTTCCGCTTCCTTCTCCTTGTTGGAATTCTGATACATCAAATTGAGTGTTGTCATCTCGTTCGTCTTCGACTATCATATTGTGGAGGATGATACATGTCCTCATAATCTTTCTAATTTTTGCTTTATCCAAAAAAAGTGTCGGGTTTTTAATAATGGCAAAGCGAGCTTGCAAGACTCCAAATGCACGCTCGACATCTTTTCGGATAGCTTCTTGACGTTCAGCAAATAAAGATGCTTTTGGGCCTTGTGGAAGTTAAATAGATTGGATAAAAGTTTCCCATTGCGGATAAATACCATCTGTGAGATAGTATGCTAACTGATCGATAAAGCACATTGAGATCGTTTAATATACCTGGAGGTCCAAAAAATGTGTGCCATATCCAGAGATCATATGAAGCTTCGGTCTCTAAAACGATTGTGGGCTTTCCAGAACCACGTGAATATTGCCCTTTCCAAGCGGTGGAGCAATTTTCCACTCCAAATGCATACACTCGATGCTTCCTATCATCCCGGGAAATCCACGTATCTCTCCAATATAAAGTAGTCGTTGAAGATCCTCCGGGGTGGGTCTTCTTAGGTACTCATCGCCGAACATATTTATTATTCCTTTGACGAAATTTTCCAAACAAGAATGAGCAGTACTTCAGTACTTGCACCGATCCGGAGGTACTCGTCAACCGCATCAGCCGCAGTACCATATGCCAAGAGACGAATTGCTGCTGTACACTTTTGAAGTGCAGAAAGACCAGGTCTTCCGAGAGCATCTTTCTTTTGTCTAAAGAATGGAACTTCATTGGACAGTCGATTAACAATACGCAAGAACAATGGTTTGTTTATTCTAAAATGTCGTCGGAATAAATTAGCAGGGTATGTTGCAGCATCACTGAAATAATCGTTCCATAAATGCAAGTCGCCTTCTTCGCGATTTCTTTCAATAAAAGCTCTTTTTTTGGACTCCCTTGCCTTTTGATGATCATCATTACCAATGATAAAATTCTCGAACCTTTGCTCGAATATTTGATCAAATTTTTTATCAAAAAGTTCATCAAGTGACCCGTCAACAGTATTATGGGAAGAAGAAGCCATATCTCTAAACTTGTTATGGAAGAAGAGGAAGACAAAGAGAGAGAGAAAATATTTGCTCTAAACTTGTGTTTGCCAAAAAAAAAAGATGTGAGAATAAGATGTGAGAATATATAGTTGTGTTTAACATTGAATATATAGTTGTGACAACCAAGATCATCTAACAAACATTATACAAATACATCGACACAATATCACGTGAGAGCCAACACTAGTTTCCAAAGTCTTGTGACTTCTTGTGGTAGCTTGTCCCTCACAAAAACTCCAACACTAGTTTCCAAAGCCATGTAACTTCTTGTGGTAGTTTGTGCCGACACATAATATTATAAAATATTTATGCATCCGATCCCTTTAATTAATGTTCTGGAGAAAAAAATCGATGACTAATGTTTTGATTATGAGCTATGAACATCTATACATGAGAAAAAACATAATTTGGTACAAACCTTGATCGCCAAAACCTATCACCTCTTGAGAGTATAGCATCTCCTGTTACTGCCTAAAGATCAAAGCAAAAAAAAAAAGAATTTATAATCACATTTAGACCAGATAGAGAGATAAACAGCACATAAAGACTAGACATTTCTAATTGTACGAAAGAGGATTTTCTATAGTTTTGTTCACAAACCATGTAGAATTATTGAAGTCCAAAAGCTACAAAAATGTCTACACACCCTAATTGCATTTTTAGTTTTGCTCAGTTTTCATAGTACATGAGAACTCCAAAGTAGTAATTAATCATGTTCTTAACTAATCGGTATTTGATTAATCATCTGCTCTACTATGCAAGCAAGGAAGCCGAAAACAGGGAGTGCATCTGAAAACAGAGCAACACAAAAACATTGTCATTACAAACCTTTAACGCATAAAGAATTCTTATATTATAAACCAACCTTAAAGGAGTGATGCAGGTTCTTCCGTTCAATAATATCAATCCCCATCTAAACAACAAGTTTCTAAACTCTGCAATATTTGATAAACATAAAAAAAAGCTTCTTTTAAGAACACTTCTCAAGCACATACAAGAAACACAATTACATGATACAGGTAAAGGTAATAATATTGACTTACCCCTAACCTGTTGCATCAAGACAAAAAAAAAAGCTTATAGAACAAAAGCATCAAGATAGAACATCTATCACATAATCAACATACATTACTTTTTTTTTCAACAGAAACATTAAAGCTTATAGAACAAAAGCTTGAACAAAAATTTATAGAACAAAAGCTTAACACACAAAAGTTTCGACATAATTTATACCACTAATTAGCCAACATGTCCGAAATAAGCTTCTCTTTTAGAGCTCGTTCACTCTCAGATTATGGTTCTTTTTTGGAAATAAGACTCTCGAGTATACTCTTATTCGCCAGTGTATTTTTCATAGCCAAGTCTTTCTCCTTAATCTCCCAAATGGTTCGAAACTCCAAAATATCTTTGCCTTCATCCACACACTTCTTTCCTCTGCTTTTAGCCGCCTTAACACCAGGAGGACATTTGCTTGCTTCATCAGCAATAGAGGTTGATGATTGTGCACCATCATCAACCTTTCTTCTCTTACAGCTTCCATCAGTTTTGCTTGTAGACAGCTCACACCATTTCTGGTCATAACGCAGCTCCCTCCAAGCATGCTCAACTTTGAATTTCTTCTTGTGATTGGTGAAGAAGATGTTGTAAGCCCGCTTCAGAACGTCATCCTTGTTCTGACCACTTGCTCTCTCCCTTGTTGCAGCCTCGTAGCATCCACAAAACTTGCTAACAATGTCATTAATCTTCTGCCATCGGTTTTTGCAGTGACTTGGCTCTCTCATTACACGTCCACCAACCTTATCACAAGATGCAAAATAGTCTGCAACTCGTTTCCAGAAAGCCCCTGACTTTTGCTCGCTGCATACCACAGGATCCTTGCTCGTGTTTAGCCATGCACTGATGAGCACGAGATCATCTGATGGAATCCATTTATTCCTTTCTCTACGCTCTGGCGTGTCTTCACCGAAGCTTGAATCTTCAGTGCATTAAGTACTAAACACAGGGAATAGGGATGATCCAAGTTGTACACTAAGGTTTACAGTAGAGTAGTAAGGAGAGGTTTCGGGATCTTGTTGACTGCACAACTGGTCAACGAAATTGGGGGCATGACTAAATGGATTCATAAGGTTAATGGTCTTAGAAAGAGGTTAAGAAACAAAAAGGGAATTGTGTTTAACAGATGATAAGAAATAGAAGAAGATGATTTGAAAGAGAAAAAACATATGTGTTTTCAGAACTGTGTTTTCAGAGAATAAGAGAAGAAGAAGAAGTGGGTCTAAATGGTGAAAGGAAAAGCGCGTCTAAAGCATAAAAGAAGAAGAAAAAGAAGAAGTGACATGTATCTAACTAATTCATCACATTTATTACCCAACACACATTAACAAATATTCAGATGCATTCATAACAATTGTAACGCCTCGACCGCCGTCGAGCTATCAGTATGCAGGGGAAATCCTCATCCCCTCGAGAGAAATCCTCATCTCTCAATAACATACAGGGGAAATCCTCATCCCCTCAGGAGAAATCATCATCTCCTAATAGACCCTACGCCCACTCTCGGCCCGTGGGCCCACCCCTCTCCGACGGTCGGTGCGTTAGTCCGGGAGGCTCGAAAGACTTGTTTACTAACCCTGCAAATCACCACGTGATCTTTCCCCGTGTTTTGTCCTCACTCACACGGTACTGGAAATTACTTCCCAGTAGGTCACCCATCCTTAAATTGCTCCAGCCCAAGCACGCTTAACTCTGGAGTTCTCTCTGGATGTGTGACGGAAAAAATAAGTGCAATTTGGTGATATAGGTAGTCAAATCAATTCTCTTAACCCTCTCCGCATGCACCACATATTTCAGAAACTGGGATGTTACAATCACCCCCACTAACTGATCACAACGTCCTCGTTGCGCACCAGGATCATTACCCCCGACAGTGTGACTCACACACTCGTCAGAGTTTTCTCTGATACCACTCGCAATAACCTTCCCCTGCTGCATCAACACACATCCCAGACCAACTCCTGAAGCATACGTATACACCACATAAGGCTCACCCAGCTCGGGTAACGCCAAAACTGGTGTACTAGTCAGCATCTCCTTCAGCTTCCTGAAACTCTCCTCGCAAGCTGAAGACCACACAAAAGGAACATCCTTCCTTGTCCGCTTCGTCATCGACTGCGCCATACTCGCAAACCCCTTGACGAACCTCCGGTAATAACCCGCCAACCCAAGAAAACTCCTGATCTCGGTGGCACTCTTCGGTCTAGGCCAACCTCTGATAGCCTCAATCTTAGCCGGATCTACAGAAACCCCCTCTGCTGACACAACGTGGCCAAGAAATCCTCATCTCTCAATAACATACAGGGGAAATCCTCATCCCCTCAGGAGAAATCCTCATCTCCTAATGGGCCCCACGCCCACTCTCGGCCCGTGGGCCCACTCCTGTCTGACGGTCGGTACGTTAGTCCGTGAGGCTCGAAAGACTTGTTTACTGGCCCTGCAAATCACCATGTGATCTATCGTCGTGTTTTGTCCTCACTCACACGGTACTGGAAATTACTTCCCAGTAGGTCACCCATCCTTAAATTGCTCCAGCCCAAGCATGCTTAACTTTGGAGTTCTCTCTGGATGTGTGACGGAAAAGATAAGTGCACTTTGGTTAAGCCTCTCCGCATGCATCACATAGTTTCTGAAACTGGGATGTTACAATCACCCCCACTAACTGATCGCAACGTCTTCGTTGCGTACCAGGATCGTTACCCCCGATAGTGTGACTCTCACACTCGTTAGGGTTCGCTCTGATACCACTTGTAACGCCTCGACCGCCGTCGAGCTATCAGTATGCAGGAGAAATCCTCATCCCCTCGAGAGAAATCCTCATCTCTCAATAACATACAGGGGAAATCCTCATCCCCTCAGGAGAAATCATCATCTCCTAATGGACCCCACGCCCACTCTCGGCCCGTGGGCCCATCCCTCTCCGACGGTCGGTGCGTTAGTCTGGGAGGCTCGAAAGACTTGTTTACTGACCCTGCAAATCACCACGTGATCTTTCCCCGTGTTTTGTCCTCACTCACACGGTACTGGAAATTACTTCCCAATAGGTCACCCATCCTTAAATTGCTCCAGCCCAAGCACGCTTAACTCTGGAGTTCTCTCTGGATGTGTGACGGAAAAAATAAGTGCACTTTGGTGATATAGGTAGTCAAATCAATTCTCTTAACCCTCTCCGCATGCACCACATATTTCAAAAACTGGGATGTTACAACAATCTCAACCATAATCTCAACCATTAACCAAAAACCCAACCACGAGACATCACATTTATCACTAAAATTCACAATCAGATGCATTCATCACAATTTATTACCTGGTTTCGTGGACGAATTTGCAGAGTTTGGGAATTGCAGATTTCTCACCATCGGGAAGACAAGGGCTTATTTACCCGTGGTAACAGAAGAAGCAGGTAGAGCTTCAAGTTCGAGTCTCCTCTGAGGCTGAAACGAAATAGGAACAAAGTTAAAGTTTTTTTATTGCACAAGCAGAGAGAAATTGCAAGAGAGAAAGGGAGAACAAGACAAATTGTTCAACGGAAAAGTTGCAATACACAAGGGCGAATTATAAGGAAGATCAAAGTAATTAGGATTATTACAAGATATTGTAACCTAAAGATTATAAGATCAAAGGGGTTAGGATTATTAAGCAACCTCAAAATATTGTTGAAATGGTGTAGAGACAAACGTACCTGAGGTTATTACAGGGTTGGAAGCAGAGGAATCGACGAAAAGGAACAAAGTTTCTGTTTGGAAAAGCTTGCATCCCGATCGAAGAAGAGTTTCGCGGAGTAAGGTTTGAGGTTATCTCGGGATGCTTGGGTCGACGAGCTATGAGAAGGCTCGTAATCGCCGAAAATTGCAATCTCAGATCGAGAAAGCATTTGCATCTCTTCAAATCGCGATCGAGAGGAGCAAGGGCTTGGCGGCTCTAGTGGTGAGGACTGAGAGAATCGGCGGCGACCAGAGAGGATCTCACCGGAAAATGTAAAGAAATTGGTCGGTGGGTGGTCGAAATTGCAGAGTTTTGGAATCTTTTGATCTCACCAAAATCTGCAGAGTTTGGGAATTGCAAATCGAATAAGAAAGAGAAGAAAGAGAAGTAGAAGAGAATAAATGAGGAGACGCCACGTCGCAAGGAAAACCGATGCTTAATTAAGCTTTTGAAGCATCGATGCTTCTCAATTTTGATTTAATTAAATGCCAAATTTTGTTAAGCAACCCATAAGCGTCGGTCGTTGAACATGCTCTAACATGCTACTTCTAGCATTTTCATGGGTTTTGAAGTCAATATAGGCTTTTGAAGTGTTTTGGACAAAAAAAGAGTGAAATCAAACCTTTTCAAGAAAAGATAAATACTGACCGTAAGATGTTTCGCCTCATATGAAGGAGTTCCACAGTCAGATCAATCTCATATTTTACCACGAGTTAGAAGAGGATCTCAGCTTCAAAATGAATATTCGATCGCCATAATCCGACGGTTAGATCTTGAGATATCTTTGATTTGAGTAAGGATTAAGCTAAAGACAGTTCAGAATATCCACTCATGATCGACCGATCATCAGAGCCAATCGACCGATCGTGAACTCACTATTTTTGACGGACAGACGATTTAACACGGTGATCGACCGATCACCACATCCGAAAAAATTGGGAATTTTCCTTTTTCGACGTTATCTCCAACTCCTCAAGGGATTTACCCTAAAACCAACTTCTTACCTATATAAAGACAGGAGCAGCCACGACCATCATCATCACGCTCACCACCATCATCACTTCAAAGCTCTTAGTTCTTCACAAGTTCTAAAGGCATTCATCTATTTCTACTTGTTACTTTGCTTGTTTGGATCTTGAAAAAAGGATTCTCACCCTCTTTGTAACCCTTAGAGAAGTTTCTCGAACCTTCTTTCTATTGTTCTTAATGAATACAAGTATTTCTATGAATTGCTTTGCTATGGATGAGTAATTTTTTTTGTTGGGTAGTATAAGAATCAATTCGAGTGGTTTTCATGGTTCGATAGATATGATTTATGAACTAGGGTGATAGTTTTGGTAGATTTAGAGTACTCCTTCATCTTGATTCGTGCTTAATATATGTATTAGGATTGATCACGTTGAACTTGATCTTAGATAAAGTATAGAGTTCTAACCGTTCCATTACTTGTCTGAAAAAGGATGTTTGATGAGTTTGATTCTTTAGAAAGATGAGAGTTAGACCTTTAGGACTGAATGAACAATTGAACTTGTTTGCACTTGCATTAGACCTTAGTCTTTACCGCTACGAGAGTAGAATGATAAGACTAGTTCGAATTAATAGCTAATAATCGCGAGAGCCTGTTTAGCTTAATATGCGTTTATGTTATAGGCGGAAAATCAAATCAATTATCTCTAGTAATTACCTGAATAACTCGAATTATGAAACCATGAGAATCTCTGAACGTCCAACGTTTCTCTATTATAACTCGAAAGGCTAATGCAATAACCGACAAATTGGCTCATGAAGATCATAATATCATTCTTGTTATATTTACGATTTTCCTCTAATTTGTATTCTCCATTTTCTCCTTGTACAATTTTCTAGTTAATGAGAAATCAAATGTTCAAGAAAAACAATGTCAAAAACTTATACCACGGCATTATTTAAGAGTTGATTGTTTATTTTACAAACAACAAGCCATTTTGTAGTCATGCATGTTCTCGCATGCTCTTAATGTATTTATTCAAAATTTTGAATATAATAGATGTAAAGTGCTGATGTGTATTTTTTGGAAAACAAGAAATATATACAAAGAAGGAAAAAGATACAAAAGTTATGTCATCAAAAATAGTTTGGATACACAAACGAATTGGTACGAAATTGTTGGTGGACGTGGTAACGTAAAAAGAAAAATTGTGGAGTTAGATTAACTACCACCATAATTTCTGTTCTCTTTTTGTCAATCTTACCTTAGTACAGCTCACCATTTCTTCGGACATTATGTAACAACCATTAAGAATATTGAGATTCAAAAGTGATATCATCACTTTATTAATTAACTCACAAATTAATAAACTATTTAATTTTATATTTTTTAATATAAAATCATCAATTCCAATACAATTCAACTAATAAAAATAATCTGCAGAATTTTAAACAGTCAAAAGCAACAAAATCACAATTAATTTTACATTGAAAACTAAAAAAATCATCTAATTTGAGAAGAAAAAAAATTCTTTAAAACATCATATCATCTAATATGATATGGAGGGAGTATGTATTATACTATTTCATACAAAAAATAATTCTAAAAGTTGTTTTTACAAATTATTAAAGTACTGAAATGACCAAACATATGATTTCGATTGATTTATATTTTTCCTTTTCAAAATATACATTCTTTTGTAAGTGATTAATATGACAATTGTATGAAACTAAATAAAAGATAGTTTTCCCTGTTTGTGACAAATATTACACCGTCTACAATTTACAAATCGCAGAATACCGCATTCTTTTTTGAGTTTTTGCCACCATAATGTATATTATCATTTGTTACTACTTACCACCATATTTATCCGTTCTATTCATAACTCTTGAGTGCTATAGAATTTTAATCACCATAATTTTCTTAAACCAATTTACCCAACAAAATCATGTTACTTTTTCTATCCAAAAAAAGATGAGGACACCTTCTTTTTGACAACTCTTGCATATATTACACTTTTACGTTCAAAAACTGTAGAATACTAGTTGTATACATACTTTTGATCATGATGAGAGGAGTAGGAAGGTTACATATGCATGTATAAAGATAACGTAATTACTTAATCTAATTCTATTGTTACTTTTTTCCTTTTGCTTTTCTTCATCTCCCTATTTGCTTAGATCTTGATTATTATGTCGATTTTTGCATGCCAAGTTTGTTACCAAATTTTATCAGTGGCCAATTCTATAGACTATAGGTTCGGTTTTTCGAGTTAATTAAGTTATAATCGTAGTTAGTAATAACGTGACTGCACGTGTTTGCGTGGAAAAATAAGTAGAAGTACTCTAGAGCAAATACTATTTCAATTTTAAATCATTTCTGATTTCCGAACTTGGTACGAGAAGGAGAAAGTGCATGGTAACCGGATTTGACAAGCACGTGACTGGCACACTTTCGGCATGTTTCAGCATTTTTCTTATATATATATATAGCCTTAAACCCATCTCTCTCTCGTTGGTAACACGTTCATGTTTTTCCTTCATGCATTTGTTTAATTATCTTATTTGTGTTTCGAGAATTGAAGCTTCCCATTTATTTTGAAATAAAAAACTAGTATCTCACAAATTCTATTGATTGTCATAGTTTAAATTTCTAATTTCGAAATACGTTAAGAGTAAAAGTATAGGGAAAAATGGTAAAAAGCGAAAAGTGGTAGGCCAAAAAAATAAAAGACCAAGGACACGGCCTTTATTCCAACCTCCTTCGTCGTCGACGTTGAGTCTCTTCTGTCTCTTCTCTTTCCCAGAGAAAATGTATGTCGAGAATTTTTAGAAATGTGATTTATCAAAAATAAAATAAAATCTGGCTTTGTTTTTTCTTCGTCTTTCTTCTTCCCAATTTCAATTGCATTTAAGTATTTGTCCAGATCCCTAGCTTTCTTACACACATCCCACTTTCTTCTTCCCAATTTCAATTTCAATTTTTTTCATTTCTTTCTGTCTCTCTCCTCTGATTCATGTCTGCTACGGTCACGTTTAAAGGAAATCAGCAAACCATGGCTTTTTCTGTCTCTTTCTCTGTCACTCTCTCGCATGCACGAGAGCTCTCTTCTTGTATGTTTCATTGTTTCTTTCCTCTCAACTTCAAAAATTAACAACCTTTGGATTCTTCAAACTCTGTTTCCTGGGCTTTTCGAATTTGGAGAAAAGCTATGGTCTTTCCATTGCTCGTTCAGGAAGAAGAAGCATGACCGAGTTTGGAGTTGTTGTTGAGACGACGACGAAGAAGAACAAGTGTCATTCTCTTCTTACATGGGTTGTGGAGGATCCAAGGTAGATGATCAACCTCTTGTGATTCTCTGTAGAGAGAGGAAGGAACTGATTAAAGCAGCGTCGCATCATCGTTGTGCTTTAGCCGCTGCTCATCTCGCTTACTTTCAGTCACTCTACGACGTCGGAGAATCGATTAAGCGTTTCGTCGACGAGGAATTAGTCGTCGTTGGGTCTTCTTCTTCTTCGTCGGATTCGCCTATTCTTACTCTTCCTTCCGACCAAGGGCAATCGCATAAACATAAGATCTCGTCTTCTTCTTCTTCTACTTCTCTTTCGCATTCAATCGTTGAAGAAGAAGATTCGCATTTGCATTTATCTTCTGGATCCGAGTTTGATTCCGGATCGGAATCTGGTCATATCCACATTGAAAGTAGCCCTAAAGTGGAGAAGGAAGAACAACGATTACCGGAAACTTTCCAACGCGGTTATCCACCGGGTTACTCGACCAGGTATCAGTTTCCGATTGAAGGATGGGGATACATAGGTGAGAATCCGAATCCAAACCCGTACCCGGGAATGTACTTGATGAAGAAGTCTGCGCCACCATCTCGGTCGGTAGTATTTCAGCCGGAAAACCGTCGAGTGGAGAACGAGCAATGGTCGCCGGAGAATGGATTGGATTACAACAGTTATTTTCCTGGAAACCCTAATACTGGCTATTTCGGTTACCCGGAGAAACTTAGAGCGCCACCTTCTCCGGCGAGGCCGCCTCCGTCTCCACCAACGGTTTCTTCTTGGGATTTTTTTAATGTGTTTGATACTTACGATTACAATAGAGCTGGTGTCGATTTCGTGTATCCTCCGGCGACTAATGGAGTTAGGTCGGATTCAAGTAGTCCTGATTCGAGGGAAGTGAGAGAAAGGGAAGGGATTCCTGATTTGGAAGAAGAAACAGAGCAACAAGTCATGGGGCAAAGATTCAAAGATATGAAGAGGAAGGGTATTGAGAAGGTGAGAGAACATAGACAGGAGAAGGAGCTCGGAATCTGGGCCCATGGAGAGGAGAGTCACGAGAGGAAGATCAAGAAAAGAGGATATTCAGGTGGAGGAACATCAAGGGAAGTGCCTATGGCAGAGACTTCTTTTGGTTCAAAGACGTTGTCGTCGTTTTCGAGCAGCAAAGCAGAATCTGAGTTTCACCAGGTTAGTGACGGAGAAGAAAAAGGTAGCAGTGAGCACGAGACGATTGCTAGGAAGAGCGTTGGAGAAGTAGAAGAAGAATACGCGAGAAAGAAAGGAGTGAGCTTTGAGTTGGAGGAAAATGTTACTTCTTTTGATGTTGAATCTTCCAAGATAAGTAGCTTGTCTACATTGTCAATTCGTGCCACTAGAGATCTCAAAGAAGTTGTCAAGGATATCAAGAGTGAGTTTGAGATTGCTTCTTCACATGGGAAGGAAGTGGCTGTGCTGCTTGAGGTTAGCAAGTTGCCTTATCAGCAAAAAAGCTCTAGCCTCAAAGGTAATGTTCTTACATGTTCTCTTTATGTCTGAGATTGCTTCCTTCATTGCATAGATCAGCTTTCCAGATTTCTTGCTGCATTGTGAAATAATCTATACCTTGCAAACCTGCTTTGAGATCAATTTTGTTACTTGTGGCGATGATAATGCGTTTCTGCATATGATTTACTGTCAGATTAGAGTTCTTTTGCAACTGTGCTTTAAATTTAGCAAAAATTTGGATATTTTTACGCAGGATAAACATATGTATACTCTGATAGTAATACTACTAGCTTTGTGAACTGTCTTCATTCTACCTAGGAACTGTTCAAGTTAGGAACTAAACATGTAGAGCTCTAGTTGCTTTCAGTTGAACTGTTATGGGCTCTCTCTTTTCTGATGGAGCTTCTAGATTATAGACCATACTGTGTTGCTTTTTCCAATGATATTTACTTTTTTCTCTCTCTCTAGTTATCTTCTCCCGGATCATGCATTTGGTAGCACCATCCACAGTATCATCGCGCTCTCAAGCCCAACCGTCAGTACGGTTAACATCTAGGATATTGAAAATTGCAAAAACATACAATGTTCAGGATGTTAGAGAAAGGTTTGGTGGAAACCTCTCATCCACCTTGGAGAAACTCTATGCTTGGGAAAAGAAACTGTATAAGGAGGCCAAGGTATCGATTTGTGTCTTGATTTCGGATGTATTGATGCTCTTTGGATCGGAGTATCTTGTGACGTATGTACTTCTTTGTTGATGGCAAGGATGAAGAGAAGCTTCGACTTATCTATGAAGAAAAATGCAGAACGCTGAAAAAACTGGATAGTCTTGGTGTGGAATCTAGCAAGATTGATACTACTCGAGCAGCCATTAGGAAGCTGCTAACCAAACTTGACATCTGTATAAGATCCGTTGATTCCATTTCCATCCGGATACATAAACTGAGAGACGAAGAATTACAGCCACAACTCACTCAACTGATTCACGGGTATAAATTCATTTCAATTCTCCGACTCTTCTTATGTTTATATATTCCTTTGCGTAATCCGATACTTGGGACTTTTAAGGTTGATAAGAATGTGGAGATCGATGCTTAAGTGCCACCAAAAGCAGTTCCAGGCAATCATGGATTCCAAAGTTCGATATCTCAGGGCAAACACCGGCTTACAAAGAGACTCTGGTCTGAAAGCTATCATCGATCTGGAGATGGAGCTACGAGAATGGTGCATTAGCTTCAACCATTGGGTCAATACTCAGAAATCATATGTCAAGTCTCTAAATGGATGGCTTTCAAGATGTCTTCACTATGAACCTGAATCAACAGAGGACGGAATTGTCCCTTTCTCCCCTAGCCGTATTGGAGCTCCACAAGTTTTTGTCATTTGCAAAGATTGGCAAGATGCAATGTCAAGAATCTCTGGAGAGAATGTTACAAACACAATGCAAGGCTTTGCCTCGAGCCTACATGAACTATGGGAGAGACAAGACGAGGAGCAAAGACAGAGAGTAAAAGCAGAGTATGTCTCGCATGATTTTAAGAAACGGTTGAATGATCTTCGAATGGGGAGGGGGAGGGCGAGAGCGAGAATGAGAAATGATCAGCTACAAGACGGTGCATCAGAGAGAAGTGTGGTCTTGTCCGAGAGCGGAATCTCGGCGTTAGATGATTTGAAGGTGGATTTGGATTTGATGAGGAAGAAGCTAGAAGAAGAGAGAGCAAGACACAAAGAAACCATTAAACTTGTGAACAATGCAGCTTCAAGCAGCTTACAAGCTGGTTTAGTCCCAATCTTCGAGGCTTTGGGAAGTTTCACTTCACAAGTTGTGAAAGCTCATGAACATGTTAGGTTTCAACAACAGCAGCCTCAATCTTCTTCTTCATGATTTTTGCACGATTTCAAAGTTTTTGTCATAGAATTAGATTCAGATTAGGAAAATTGTTGTACATTTTTTTTTTTTTGCTAAACTAAAATTTTTTGTACATGTTTTAACATTTATATATTCATTGATTGGTTGGTTCTTTGCTTGTAGATTCTTAATTAGTTTTTTCTGTTTAAGGTCTCAGATGTTAGATTATACTCTCTCTGTTTTAAAATAGTTGTCAGATGTTGGTTGTTTCACACATATTAAGAAAACATATTAAAAGTCTATTTTACCCCTAATTAATACAATGTTTTATTTGATATAAGTAATTAATAAGTTTAAAAGTAGGGATAAAAATGAAAAAAATAGTTATAAATGTGCATTGAAATTGTAAAATGACAAGTATTTTAAAACAAGAAAATAAGGCTAGAATGACAAATATTGTGAAACGGAGGGAGTATATACTTATAAGAAATTACTAAAATCCGAAGTATGGTGAAGAAGATCAATAATAAGATTAAGAGCCATAATAATGGCAAGAAAACAAACATAATTGGTCGGATTTAATACGTTTTTATATATGACCCATTTACTTGCACAAAAGTCACGAATCTGAGATCTCAGATTCAAGCTCACATCAAGATGAACGAATGATAAGTAACCACGTGTCTATCCGATATCGTAATTGGTGCGGATCACTAGACCAGTGTTTCTTTGGTGTAGACAATTTTATCTTGTTTTTACTTTTCACTGCTGGTTAAAAAAATAGACAAATAAACAAAGTTAACTGTAACCGTCAAGGTCAAGACACTGTGTAACTATGACGACGTAATATCCACTGAGAGATCGCCACGTGGATGTGTGACCATCTAGCATTTAGTTTTCGTGATTTGCATTGAAATGCGCTGATAAATATCTCTCAAAGCTTCCTCATAGAGCTTACAGAATTAAGAACGAAGCTTAGGGGGAGGGAGAGAGAGAGAGAGAGAGAGAGAGAGAGAGAGAGAGCGATAATGGCGATGAGGAGATTTGCTTTGTTTTCGATCCTTGTATTGTCGTTGTTCGCTTCGTCTATAAGATGCGAACAATCGGAGACGAAGGAGTTCGTGTTGACCTTAGATCACACTAACTTCAGCGAAACCATCGAAAAGCACGATTTCATCGTCGTCGAGTTCTACGCTCCATGGTACTGTGATTTGATTATTTCGTATTCATGTGATTGTTTTTTTTTTTTGTGTCATGGTTCGTGAATATGGTGCATCCATCCCCTTTTTCTTTCCACCTCGATCTGATCTGATTTTGCATGCGAATGATTTCTTATTCCCGATTATTGATTTGAATTGACGTAGCTGATCTGTTTTATTAGGCAGGAATTTCGTTTCAATTCTGTAGTTTGTACGATTAGATCTATGTAAATTGACTCGTCTGATTTGAATTTCATATGTAATTGATATGTGAAAGTAATTTGATCTTAATCCGTATTATGTTTTTCTTCTTCAGGTGTGGACACTGCAAGCAGCTTGCTCCTGAGGTAAAAAAGCCTTTTTTCAATCAATTAAACTAAGTTTTGCATGTGGAGATTTACGGGGTTTTTTTTTATCATTTAGCATTTAGCGGTTGTGACTAAAATGGGTGATGATATTTTGTTTTACAGTACGAGAAAGCTGCATCAGAGTTAAGCAGTCATGACCCTCCGGTTGTTCTAGCTAAGATTGATGCAAGTGAGGAAACAAACAGAGAAATTGCAACCAAATACGAGGTTCAAGGTTTCCCAACAATCAAGATTTTCAGAAATGGAGGAAAAGCTGTTCAAGAATACAATGGTCCTCGTGAAGCCGAAGGCATTGTTACTTACTTGAAGAAACAAAGCGGACCTGCTTCGTTTGAGATTACGTCAGCTGATGCTGCTACTGAGATTGTTGATGAGAAGAAGGTGGTTGTGGTAAGCGTCTCACAAACATGTTCCTTTTCTTCGTCTCTGTTTCTTGATTTCATCGTATATAATGGCAGTTAAAATAACTTCTATTTCTGTTTCTTTTAGGTTGGTGTTTTCCCTAAATTATCTGGCTCCGAGTACGATTCTTTCTTGGCCATTGCTGAGAAATTGCGCTCTGACTATGATTTCGCGCACACCTCAGATGCCAAACTTCTTCCTCGTGGAGAGTCTGTGACAGGACCTGTAGTCAGGGTATTCAAACCTTTTGATGAACTTGTTGTTGATTCAAAGGTACAAGAGAAAAAGCCTTTCACTTTTTATATTGCATGGATTAGTGGTCCTGCTTCTTGCAGAATGGGTTGTTTAATTTACTTTTGTGCATACAGGATTTCGACGGGGAAGCTTTGGAGAAATTTGTCAAAGAATCAAGCATTCCACTTGTCACCGTCTTTGACAAAGATCCAAACAACCATGCATATGTTATCAAATTCTTTGACAGCCCTAATACCAAGGTAACTCATCGTAGAGTTACCAAAGATCTTAATCCCATCATGCTGCATACTACATAGATGGATTCATGTTATACATTTTAATTTTACCGGATAAGTAAGTTTCATTTATAGATTTACTGAGATGAGTTGATGTTGCTGATAGTGGTATAGAGCTTGACTGAATTATGTTTTGGCTATGGAAGGAGCTGTGATAGCGTGATATATTAGCTGAATCTAGACATTAGTGTCTTTATAGTTTTCGTTTTGAATATTATCACTACAAGCTTCCAGGTTCCTCACTGATCCTGATTCCCAATCTCCTATTGGTTTTGATGGTGGGCAATATTTTGAGTTTCAGGTGATGTTGTTCACCAACTTCACTGGAGAAGGAGCTGAGTCTCTTAAATCAAAGTACCAGGAAGTTGCTACATCCAACAAGGGACAGGGTCTTAGCTTCCTTCTCGGTGATGCTGAGAACAGCCAAGGCGCATTCCAGGTTAGTCTTTCTCGACTAGTTAACCCCCAATTGTTGTTTCATCCCTTGTTCGTTACAAAATGCTAAGAAGATTTCTCTGTTTTATGAACCAATAACAGTACTTTGGACTCGAAGAGAGCCAAGTTCCTCTCATCATCATCCAAACTGCTGACGACAAGAAATACCTGAAAACAAATGTGGAGGTTGACCAGATTGAATCATGGATCAAGGACTACAAGGAAGGAAAAGTTGCCCAACACAAAAAATCTCAACCTATCCCAACCGAAAACAACGAGCCAGTGAAGGTTGTTGTTGCTGAGAGCCTTGACGACATGGTCTTCAACTCTGGAAAGAACGGTGAGTTACATAACATTATTATTAAATCATAAACACCTGTTTCCTGGTTGCAAAAAACACTGAACCTTTTTCCTCTTTTTTACTTGCAGTGTTGCTTGAATTCTATGCTCCATGGTGTGGACACTGCCAAAAGCTTGCTCCAATCTTGGACGAAGTCGCTGTGTCGTACCAAAGCAGTGACCCGAGTGTTGTCATAGCTAAGCTAGTAAGTCTTCACATTGATCGAGAATAATGCATTAATTGCCTCTGCGGTTGTTTTAACTTACCGGATTCTCATTTTTTTGGCTTGCTTATCCAGGACGCAACCACAAACGACTTCCCACATGATACATTCGATGTGAAGGGTTTCCCGACCATTTACTTCAGATCGGCGAGCGGAAACATTGTGCTTTACGAAGGAGACAGGACAAAGGAAGACATCATAAGCTTCATCGACAAGAACAAGGACACAGTTGGAGAAGCTAAGAAAGAGGATGAAAAGACAACAGAGGAAGCCAAGGACGAACTCTGAAAAGAAAAAGTGTGTTCTGTCTCTTAGCTGCTAGCTTTAGTTTGGTAGTTTTGAGGAAAATACACAGAAGAAGACTGAGCTTTTGAGTAGAGAAAGAAAGACTTCATTAAAGTTTTATATGCACTCACGCAAAACACAAAACAATAAGGGTTGCTTCTGTTTTTTTGGGTTAATTTTTCGTTTTTTTTTCAGTTGGTTCTCCTTTAATATAATGACCAATGAGTAGTAGTTATGAGCTACGTTGCATGGAAACGTGAAAAAAGTGGCGTTTCTGTTTCGGAAACGGAAACGCGATTGAAACGCGTTTTCTAAATATCCCGATTTGGAAACGTTTTGGAAACGTGTTTCCACAGTTGGATTAAATTTGTGTTGTCTCAAATATTTTAAAACTATTGATAACTTTGGTTTCATGATATATATATATATATATATATATATATATATATATACATATAAATATATACACGTTTCCAAAACGTTTCCATTTCCTCTTTTTTAAAGAAAAATCGTTTCTCCGTTTCTTAACGTTTCGGTTTCACGTTTCCGTTTCCGTTTCCATACAACTTAGGTTATGAGACATTTTTGGGATCGAGTTTCTAAGACTACTACTACTAGTAGTTTAATCATACCATGATTACACCAGTGTTAATTGATTCCATAATTTTATATATATCATGGTTTTCTTTTCTTTTTTAGTTTTTTGCCCCCATTCATTTCGATTAAGGTCCAAAATCTCAATTTAAAGAGACCAAATTTAGTTTTGTTGGATTTTTTCTTCTCAATTGAATAAGACAAGCTTATTCCAACAAATTATTACTTTATAAGATATTTTAGTTGAATACCCGGAAATTAAAAATAATAATAATAAACAAAACATCATTTAATAATTAGTTAAAAATATAATTTAATCAATCATATAAAATATTATATAATTTAAAAAATTAAAAATATCAAATAATATTAAAATATGCATAGAAACTTGTAAAATATTTTACAAGATAAAACGGATTTTTTTTTAATAATCTTATATAATGAAACATAAAGAATACTACTTTCTCATAATTTTCGTAAAACTATATATATCTTATTTTAAGAATATTTTTTTAAAATAACATTTTTTAGATTTTTGCCACTATTGCATATTTAACATATAAATTCATATTTTTTTGTTTCTAATCACATTTCATCATTTGGTTAATTTCAAAATAACATAGATTTGTACAACATAAATTCAGTTTTGACATGTGAAAGTTCATTAGCCTAGTGGTTGATCAATGGTTCATTAATAATACTATATTAATATGCTAAATTTGCTAAAGAATTTCAGCATTATACCAACTTGCTGTTTTTCAACTAAATCAGTGCAACACTAACATGCATTTATTCACACTTAGTCCCATCAAATTCTCACAAAAATATAAAAATACAGTATCTAGTAAAACTGACCTCATTTATCCATGGAATAAATTCTTATTGCATGCTTCTAGCAAAGATGCAGAACATGTCACAGGCTTTGGTTTTTTCTTCTTTGATCCTCATTGCGTCATGACCTTTGATAATTATCTCCAAGCTACAGAGAATTGTATAAAGTGTCACAAACATAATTTTAGATTAATACAAAACAGAATCTTAGAAGAAATCATGCTCCTATATATATATCTTGCATAAGTTTCTGATATAATACAAAACAAAATCTTAGATGAAGTGTAAAAAAGAGAATCTTATATGAATACAAAACAACATTTTAGTCATGTTCTGATATGAATCTTGCATATGTCATGTTCTGTTCTGATATAATACAAAACATAATCTTAGATGAAGTGTCAAAATGAGAAATAACCTTTCATCAGCATAACTTTCGGTTTTATTTTTCGAGTAAATGGTTAGAGTTGAATCAATTTGAGCAGACTGAAGCAGTAGATTCTCCCTAGCACACTCAAATGGTTTGTGTTGCCGATCGCAGTTTCGTTGTCTCAGATTCACCAGATGATTTTTCTAGCCTTTATTATATTCTTGCGATCATCCAGCTATGCATTTCTGATCATATATAATATTGATTCTTTCAACTGAGTCTCCACCTCATAGTTAGCACCATAACCCCAAAAGTTTTGACATCATAGATTTTTTATATGATTCAAAGTTTTGACCTTAAAATGCACTTGTTGTATAAACAATTTTTTTTTGTTTGAATAAACTTGACATTCAAAAAAAAAAAAAAAAAGTCTTTATCTAAACTTATACAAAACCTCACTCATGCCTACAAAAGTGTAAGACAAATCTAAAAAAAAATAATGAATGCAAACTATGACTTATAAACCACCCATCATAATGTAGTCAAAATGTACCTCATCCATGTCATGCCTCACTGAACTGTTTTCTACGATGTGCATTGACTTGAATAGTTTGATGAGTTGCCACAAAATATGTTATGTTAAAACACAAATAGAAGAAAAACAATATAATAGACAAGAAAGGGAAAAATGGGGCAACTGGGTGAACATACATTTGACGCATCATCAATAAATATATGTCTTTCAATTAACATTCCAAAGGAGGTTATGAAAACTATTGACAAGAGACACTTCTCCTCTGTAAATCCTTCATTTTTTTCAAAATTTATCAAAGATTCCATTATATCGTGATAGTACTTTTGAAAGTGCTCATACAATTACAGAATATGTAAGCACAGAGGATGGACACGGTAAATAAAGTTAAAGGTACAACATGGTGGTTTAATCGTACCATGATTATATCGTTCTTGGTTGATTCCACGATTTTATAAACATGGGTTTCTTCTCTTTTATTTTTAGTATATTTCCTCTAGCCATTTCTTTTTTTTAAACCACAATTCACATACAACCCGACGGAGATCCAAAATCTCAAATTAAGTTGTTAAAGACAAGATGATAATTTTATTGGATTAAAAAAAACCTTGAAACCCTAATTTATAACTACTTTTCTCACAATTTTCGTTAAACTATATATATATGTGAACAATTATACGGATAGCCCATTAGTATTGGGAATGTTATCAGCACGAAACTCAAATCACTTGAAAAAAATAGTTTTTTTTCTAAAATTCTTAATCTCAATGTCGTCTCGGTTCTCCAATGAAGTCTTTCACTTTCACTTCGCTCTCCAACACTGTTTCCATTTTGCATCGAGGTAACTATTAATTACCTCATGTTATGCTTATAATCGCTTCATGCTTATTGAATTATAAGCATATTCATGTTTCATTTTAAGTAAAGGGCATAATACCTTATCTACTAGACCAATTAAGTTTTCTACTAATCATTCTAAGTAAATTGTTAAGATTTAATCAGATTCAATTAAGAATTATAAGTAGATTCATTCTAAGTAAATTTTTGCCATGTCATAATTTATTTGGTAAGAGTGATTGTGAAGTTGACATAAAAGCAAACTTAAGAAAATCATTTCCCAAATAATATATAGGAGATGAGTAGTAGTTATCGAAACATTTTTGGGATAGAGTTTCTAAGAATAGCTCCATTGGTAGTATCTTATTGAGATACTCTTAACAATTTCTTACTAATTTAATATTTTTATTTTTAAATTTAATTATGTTATTAAAATTAATGTTTGAAAACAAAATTAAACCAACTAAGTGAAGACAAATTTGATAAGAGTTTTTTATGGGTATCTCATTTGAGAGTTTTTCTATGGGTTTCTCATTCTTGCTTTTTTTTTTTTTTTTTTTTTTAGTTTTCCCTCATTGGAGATGTTGTGAGACTACTTATCTTACAATGATTACACCGTACTCTTGGTTGATTCCACAATTTTATATACATAATCCGTTTGTGACAAAAAAAAAAATATATACATAATCCGTTTTTGTATTTTGCTCCCGACCATTTTTCTTTTAACCACAACCCACATGCAATACGATTGAAGTCCAAAATCTCAAATCCTTTATATATTAAAGGAGAAACATTGTGATAGATAAGAAAACTTATTAGTTAAGGAAACATGTATATTTCTCATCCAAAATTACAATACTTGTAAGAGAAATAAATGAAGCGATCTTGTTTTGACAAACGCAAAACATGGTCAGGTTTTACAAAAGTTATTGATTGCAGTGAACTTTTTATTATTATTGAAACTAATATTATTTTTTCAATCGCTAGATTCTTCTCATAAGAGCGTGCTGTTTTGCTTTTTCCTCGTACTCCAATCATTAGGTGTCAGCTTATAAAATGAAAAAGAGCACAATGAGAACAAGACACTTTAGTTATGGGAGAAAGCATTTTCAAGTTCACATAACATATTCTAAAATGCAAAATTTGATTAAGATTAATCACTTCAAATTTTTTAACTAGCTAGTAATAGGCATAGTTAAAGACATTTTTTAAATATTACACAGCACATTACAAAAGTCTTTCCATTACTCTTGTCAATCTAAGGAAGCTTCTTAGGCTCGAAAAGCAAATGCAGCGACACCAGTAATCACACCAAGCTGACGAATGAGTGGCTTTCTCAAAGAAATTTGAGGATTTCTGTTTTTGATTTTGCCAGTTAGACGAAGGAAAAAAATGAAATTGACGTCCATTAACGATTATGACATTGACTGTTTCGGGGTTTGAAATAGTTTGATCAATACAAATTTTATGGTTTGTTTAGTAACACAATAAACTTGGGGTTTCATTTGACAATTTCAGTAAAGTTGATGGTTTTTATTAACTCAATTATACTACCGCAAATCTAATTTATGTAACTAAAATAATTTATTATTGATCCTGATGCATATATAATACCAAGAGTATACATACGCGTCTTGATTGATTCCACAATTCTGAATCACATGATTTTTTGCTATACCTCATAGCTTAAAGTGTGACGGAAGATCGGAGGGTTCACTCGTATGTGGCTCCTGGTTACCCTTTGTGGTTGCAACACATCTTTGACTGTGCGAGACTCTCTGCCTCTATTTGATGTAGATGTCTACTGAATTTTTGGATTTACATTGCCGTGGTTGTGAATGTGGTTGGTATATGTGGGTTTTTTGATATTTTGCTATTCCTGATTTTAAAAAATAAAGGAAAAAGAAAAAAAATATATTTCGTAACCACTAACCAGTAAGTACCACACATTTTGTATACAAAACCACTTGGTTCAAACCGACCTTTAAAGTAAAATGTCGGTTTGGTTGTGAATAATGTGAAACTCGAGACAAGAAAACAAAAATAAATTAGTGCGAGAGAGAGAGAGAGAAGGAGTTTTTGGTCCTTCCCAATTCTATCGTCTTGTTATTTTCCCGGTAACAGGGAGGAGCGGCTACGAAACCGCTCGATTTTCATCCCCAGCCTTGATCGTCGTCTAGCTACCAGTTTCCATGACTTCAGGTTTCTAATTTCAGATTGAATTTTCTAAATTGTGTTATCGAATTTATATATCTATCGGATCGATGTATGATATCGAATTTTCTGTTTTTTTTTTTTTTTGACGATTTGATAATTTGGAACTGTATCGATGATTATCTGGGTCTAATTGATATTCTCTCCTTCAAATCATCACGTAGAGGGTTATATACCTATTGGTAATTGATCTGGTAGTCTCGTGAAAGTTATTACAAATTGAGAAAATGAAAGTTTGATTTTTTAAGGAATTTATTCATTCATATACAAGTTGTATTTATGATATGTCGGAGAGTGAAGAAACTAGTGGAGGAGGAGGAGGTAAAATTGTGGTTACTTATTGATTATTTTTGATTTCACAGATGCTCTCATAGTACCATCTGAGCTTGAATCTGCTTTGAGGCTCAGGACTGTACAATACTTTATTACAAAGAGGCCTTGGCTTGGTAATCTTAATCTTTAACAAACATTGTGTAATGTGATTTTACCATCCTTTATTAGAGCTGGGTTTTCATGAGTTGCATTTTCTCTTTTTTCAGATCTCTATGGAGTCCATGTGAGGCCCGTGGCACCGTTCGGAAGTACGAGCAGTAAGCCCCATTTTGATCCAGCGTTGATTCATCGTTCCTTGCCTGATGAGCTTCTCTTTGAGGTTGGAACCTAATTTTTCCCATTGTACTTCAAATCTGTTTTGTTAACTATTGAAGTTGACTCGTGGATATGTTACTTGTAGGTATTTGCGCGGATGTTTCCTTATGACCTAGGAAGAGCAGCTTGTGTCTGCAGAAAGTGGAGGTACACGGTTCGGAACCCTGTGTTCTGGCGTAACGCCTGCTTGAAAGCTTGGCAGACTGCTGGTGTTATCGAAAATTATAGGATCTTGCAGTCTAAATATGATGGATCATGGAGGAAAATGTGGCTTCTAAGATCCAGAGTTCGTACGGATGGTAATCTTTCTCTATCCATCCTCTCACGTAACAAATTTCTAGCGCCAAGTGATTGTTGTTATATCTTTTCTTTTGTATGCCTAGACTAACATCAACTCTGATTATGTTTAATCTTTGTATCTTCTTCTCAGGTCTTTATGTGAGTAGGAATACTTACATTCGAGCTGGAATTGCCGAGTGGAAGATTACAAATCCAGTTCACATTGTAAAGTCTTTGTTTTTGTCTTAAACTTGCTCTGTTTTTCTTTTCTTCATCTGTCCCATACAGACCAATTTAATGAGTTGCCTCTTCTTTTGGAATTATTTTTGCAGGTTTGTTATTTTCGCTACATAAGATTCTACCCTTCTGGCAGGTTTCTTTACAAGGTTTGCACACTACGATCTAACTAGGTATAAGCGTTGAGCTGCTAGCTGAATCGACTCTGATCATTTTCATTGGTTTTTTATGTTATCGTCCAGAACTCTTCGCAGAAATTGAAGGATGTAGCCAAGTACATGAACTTTAAGGCTTCTAAAGCAGACTCTGTTTACAGAGGCACTTATACATTGTCAATGTCAGATGATAAGGTTGGCCGCCTCTAACTGCCTGTTGGCCCTGGAAATCATCGTCATTACATCTTCATTATCCTGAAAAACAAGTTCTTTTCGCAGATCGAAGCAGCTGTTCTGTATCCAGGGACGCGTCCTACTGTCTTAAGGATCCGTTTAAGGTATTACAATCCCGGAAAATATCATGACAACAAAACTTTCATTTTGATAGTAGCATAAGAACCTTGTTTTGCTTCGCTAACGATGTGGTACCTATGGTTATCTTTTAAGTACCGTGGCCTATCTGTTTTTACGGTGGTTGTGATGAATATTTCTATGATTGCGAAAAGAGAGCGTTAAACTGAGTAGCTTGCAGTCAATTTGATCTTGATTGTATGTGTGTGATTAGGTTAAGAGGAACGGTGATTGGAGCCAATAACCGGATGGATTTGCTGTCACTTGTGACAAGTGGTGTGAACGATGATGAAGTAAGCAGCACAGAAGAGGACATTCTTGGGGTAGTTGAAAATTGGACAGACGATGAAACTCACAATCCGGATATACCTGCCGTCTCACACAAGAGGGGTATGACCCCATTCGTCTTTGTTCCTTTCGAAGAGGTAAGTAAACCCCGAAAAAAAGCTTGCTCTATACCCTTTTCTTCCGTTTCTCACAAATCACATTTCGATTACATTGATTCGATCTGAATCTGTTTTCTTGATGTAGGTTGACCAATCGGTCTTAAACTTACCTCCGGAGAAAATGGATTACTTTGTCCCTGGCTAAAGACAAATCATCGTCTCTGTACAAAAAGAAATGTATCATAGAAATAATGTATGTTGTTGACGTTTTATTTCGTTACCATGACAACATTAGTGTTTGTTTGTTGCCGTTACAAGCGAGACATATATGGATTTTTGTTGTTTACAGAGACATAAAGGAAGCTTAAATAATGCAATGTTTATGTTATATTATTGTTATTATTCACCAGCGTACAAGCAGGACTTGATCATATGCTAGATTTGAGCAACTTGGGATCATCCTCTGAATGACGACGAACCAAATGCTTCCGAGCTGGGTTCCGAGGAAGAAACGTTTCCTGCGAAGACAAGACACTCTGTTTCATCGTTTTGAAAAACAAAAAAACAGAGGAAGAAGAAGCGATGTGTACGGAAACGTAGGAGCAGGTGGGGACGATGGAGAAGGAGTGAGAGGAGGCGTGCTCGAAAGCAGCGACGCAGAGATGCGAAGCTAAACCTAATCCTGCTTTTGAAGACGGTACGTAAGTTCGAACCAGATCCATGACCTTCCCGTTGTTCTTAATCTTGTATTCAATGAAAGCTTCGTGATCCTCCGTCTCGAATCTATGTCTCCCTTCGTTCCACACGATCTTCGGTTTCTCCGTCGCCGTCGCCATATTGTCCCATCTCTTTCTCGAGTGTGGGTTAATCTGCTTTCTAAACCGGATCGAACCGGTTTATTAACATTAATCCTATAATCTCCGTACACGTGGCAGACGATGGAGGCGCTTCTTTGTTGCTTGCTTCGTCATTGTTATTTGGCGTGAAGTAAACCGTTCAGAGAGAAAGGAAGTCAAAATTTGATTCTCTCTCTTTAGTTCGAGTGGATGGGGGACACGAAGGTGGAGACAATCTCGAGGTTAGCGCAATGGAGGATTGAAAATTTTGGACCTTGTTCTTTCAAGAAATCCGATCCTTTCAAACTTGGAATCTGGAATTGGTAATTCATTTGTTTTCTTCTTTATTTTGCTTACCCTGGGATTATTGATTCTGTTGTTTTTTGGGATATATGAAGGCATCTGTCTATAGAGAGGAATCGTTATCTATCAGTACGGCTTTTCCCAGAACTTTCTCGAGTATCCAAAGAGCAACCTCCTGTTGCTAAGTTTATTCTTCGTGTCTCTAACGTTGGCCCTAATCGAAGATCCTACATCTCTCCTGGTATGTGGGATCTTTAGAATTGAGAGTTTTGTGGGATTTTTTGGAATTTGATTGTTCAATTCGTTTTATGTAACAAAAATTATGTTTGTCATGGTTGTTCAATGCAATTAGGTGTTTCAAGAAAAAATGTGAAGCTGCTTAGAAAAATTATGAGTGAATTCTCTGGTAGTAGTGGAGTTTCATTTTCTGTCATGACTCTCAGCTTGTGGAATTTGCATGTTTGAATCATTTAGATGGGAAGATATTTTTTAATATCAGTTTGAAATTTTAAATGTTAATGATTGTAGATGATTTAGTGAATCTTATGGGATTGGTTAGAACTGAATTAGCTTTTGTGTATATGTAAGCTGAGATTCTCTGTATTTGTGGTCCAGTGTACGAAAAACTGCTGCGTACAACTGACGATTGTGTGTGGCATGTGGATTCCAGCTTCCACGGTCGATTCACCATTGATGTTGAGTTTCTTGATCTCAAAATCTGCCCTTTGAATGTAAGTTTTGAATGCAATAATGATTCTAATTTTAGCAGCAATTTTCTTCTCTCTCTGGCATTCATTTTCTATGGTTGATCAAATCAAATCTAAATCCAGGGTGGTGAAGCTTCACCTGTTTGGCCAACCGATGCGACAATGCAATCAATCTCGACTCAAACCACTCTCAAATGCTTATCCCGGATGCTAGAAGAAAGCATCCTATCTGATGTCATAATCCACACGGGCGATGGAACGCTCTCAGCTCACAAAGCGATCCTCTCGGCTAGCTCAACGGTCTTCAAAAGCATGTTCCACCACGACCTCAAGGAAAAAGAATCATCCACTATCCACATAGAAGACATGTCAAGAGAATCTTGCATGGCTCTCCTTAGTTACCTCTATGGTAACATAACCCAAGAAGAGTTCTGGAAACACAGGCTCGCCCTTCTTGGTGCTGCAAACAAATACGATATAACTGATTTGAAAGCAGCGTGCGAGGAAAGCCTAATGGAGGACATAAACTCGGGTAATGTGCTGGAGAGGCTACAAGAGGCTTGGCTTTATCAGCTGGAGAAACTGAAGAAAGGTTGTTTGATGTATCTGTTTGATTTCGGAAAGATTTATGATGTGAGAGACGAAATCAGCAGTTTCTTCAGGCAAGCTGATCGAGAACTGATGCAGGAGATGTTTCAGGAGGTTTTGTCCGTTTGGAAACCGGTTTAAAGGCAAAACAAACGAAATTTACTTACACATGCTCTTTTGAATATTTGGGTTTGATGGTGTTATGTTTATAATCTTATTGTTCCTTTTGGGTCTGTAACAACAACTAACAAGAGCACTTGATTTTGTTGTATTACTGTATACTGTATAGTATGAGCCTGTTTGCCTCTGCTTTTGGTGTATATATCATTTCCGAATTTTTTTTTTGTCCCATAGCTTTTCCTAATTGTATGTTTATAAGAATTAATTTTATTTTCACGGAAACGGATCGGATATGATATGGATATGCCAAAGCAAAAATATTCGTTCTGAAATTGAATTTTACTCAAGTTACTAAAATTTTGATTAGTGATTTTAACTATCCAGATTTATTAAAGGAAAATTTGCTAAATTAGGACAAATTGACATATATAATGTCCCAACAAACTTTTTTGTCATTTTTTTGTCTATAATACCCTTCATCAATTTAAAATAGTTAAAATAAATAGTTTTATAAATTAGAAAATTATAAAAGCGGATATAATACTTCATGTGAATATATTGTAATTATAAAAGCAGATAGAATACTCCATGTGAATATATATCATTTTTCGAAAAATCAAAGTTAAGAATTTGTAATTTTGTTCTACGTCTTCCAGAATTTGGGTTATACTCTACGATGTTTCTGCGAGTCTGAATAATGTTTGTTCTGCATTTTGTGCAATTTCTACCAAATGTAGAATTTGAGTTCTAGTACCTACTATGTATTCTACTATTTGGTAGAATAGTCTTTATACTACTTGCTCTAAAAACTACCAAATTCTGAATTCACATGCTACCATTTTCTATATTTTCTACCACGACCAGAATAAATATTCTACCATATATTATATCTTCTACGAGACGTAGCATGTGTTTTATGCCAAGTTAGTTTTAAAAATTCCCTAAATATAGAAATTAGGGATACTGAATATTCTATCATATATAGTTTTCCAAAAACAAAAATTTACAAAATATTTTTCACTTTTAATTTATAGAAGCATAAATAAGTTACAACATCTTTTAATTTTTGTTTTGATGTTTTATTTTCTATTTTTTATTTTAATTTCGTTTTAAAAATATTAGAAAAACAACTAAAACCCTTTTTAAATATTAATCAAGATTAAAAATATAACATTTTGAAACTGCAAAAATAGATGGATAAATAATTTTTTCTTCTTTTAATTTTCGTTTTAACTTTTTATTTAGTATGTTATTTTGATTTTTTTTTAAACTATTTTAAAATCAACAAAAAACCTTTTGGTAATATTAGTTAAGGTTAAAAGTGAATTTTTTTTGAAACTGTAAAAAATAGAAGCATAAATAAGTTATTTACTCTGTTAATTTTTGTTTTCTATTTTGTTTTTAAAATATTAAAAATCAACAAAACAATGTTTTTTAAATATTAATGAAAGTTAAAAATGAACTTTTTTGAAACTAAATCCTAATGGGACAAACTTATAGCTATAAAAGTGTATTGGGATATTGAATGTGTCAATTTGTCCTAATTTAGCAAATTTTCCATTAAATCAGTACTGTTAACGGAATTTATAGTCCAACAAGGCCATAATTAATTGATGATATTATTCAGTATTCAGATGAATCCGTTTCAGTTTCTATGCGGATCTCTTCGGATTCTATATGGTCTGGGCCTAAAATGGGCCCCAACCCAAGTGATGAGTTGGTTGGGTTTCCATAAGACAGCAGGATTGTCGACATCGAATGTCGGCAAAAAATAAATAAATTATGTCGACGTTGAAAATGATTTTGATGATTCAGCCTCACGACTCGATGGACATGTGTTGGTTGCATCCAAAAGGAGCTCTTATAACACGTCAAGGCATTCGTATAGTCTCGTCCGCCAAAATTGGAGATTGATAATCCACCAATTAGGGCATTCGATGGCGAGGACGGGGATTGGGAGCAACGGAGGGAAGAATGGGGCGGGTCAGTTTTTTCTAGCGACGCTGCTTCTTTGGCTCGTCTCCGTCGTGTTTGAGATTGTTTTCAATTTCCGAACGGAGCTTCTTTGGGTGATTTGTGGTGGATGCTTCTTTCAATTCGTGAATTGGGTTGTTCGTTCACGGCTCTCTCGTGACCCTCTCTTTGTTAATACCTCTGTTTCGCTTCTGCACTCCATCATCACCTCCGCTTCAGGTAATGTTTGAGCTTTTATCTTAGGGGTTTGTGCTGTGATGGTCGTTGGTATTGTGGTCGTCAATTTAGTCCATTTCTAAATGCAATTCTTTTTTCTGACTGAAATTGTTCGTACGATTGCTTCGTTTAGTGGTTTGGTTGTTGTTGTCTCTATGCCGTTTCTCTTGTAATCACTTGAATCGCCTGTGTAACTTAGTCAGAGATATATTAGATGTTTAGGCTAAACTTTCAAGGCTTTGGTTTTCTGCTTTGCAAACTTTTTACTGTACCAACAAGCATGTCTTTGACTATGGAATCAACTCTTCAACTCACAGTTTCTTTGTTGAATCTATGATCGGAATGTGGGTGGATATTTTGTTTCTAATTAAGAGAAAAAGATGGAACTAAGTCGATGGATACTTAACTATAAAAACATTGTGTGTATGTTAGAGAGGAATGGGTTTTGCCATTCATGCTGATCAATTAATCTCAGTAATCATTTCTATTTGAGACCTAGTTTACGCCCGTGAATGTATACACCTAAATTGTTTGAAAGACCATCATAGATCATACCATCTGTTTTGCCATATCTTGTTTGTGATGCACTTCTTTCTTCACCAAACCATACTGATTATGTTTTTGCATCTTTCAACACTGCACTTGTGTTACTACTACAGTGGTTTTCATTCTGCTCAATCAATGCTTAGCCAAAGGTTTAGACGACATGTTCGACCATTCAGAGTTGGTTGGTGGTACTTGGAAATGGGCATATCCAGCTTTGTGTTTCTCTTGCGGCTACTTTGCATATGACCAGTGGGACATGCTTCAGTACCGGCTATACAGCGGCTTAATACCTTCCATTCTGGTTCACCATCTCGTCCTCCTTGTTTGCTTCACATTGGCTCTTTACCGAAACGTAACCATCAACTACCTGATTCTTACTCTCATTTGTGAGGTAGATTTCCCCCGGCTTTTCTCTGTTCTTTTCTGGATCTATGCTTACATTAATTAGCTCTAGTTTCATGTATAACAATCTAGTTTGATATAAACTAAATTTTCACCTCCACAAACCAAAGTGACATTTGTTACTCCGATATGTAAACAGATGCATTCGATCTTTCTGCACGTGAGGAAGCTAAGGAGAATGGCGGGGATCCGAGACAGTAACACGGCATTGGTGAAATTGGAGTGGGTACTAAACTGGACAGCGTTTGTGTTTGCTAGATGCATTCCTCACATTCTCATCACTGTCAAACTGATCAAAGACACACACAAGTTTGGGAAAGGCGTGGAGTTACCGCTCGCTCTGTCTGGTATGGTGGGAATGAACATTCTCAATATCGGCCTCGGAATGGATTTGTTTCATGCTTTCAGAAGAGAGAGAAGCAACATAAGAAATCAAGAGAATGGCAACCATCACAACCATGAAGAATGATTAGCCAATTTAGAAGCCATTCATTGATCATCATCATCGTCAGCCGAAATACATGGTTAGTTTGTATGACTACTACTCACTCACTCACTCCCTCATCTCGTTTATATCTGAGGCTTTGCTACTAAGTTCTAATAGCTTTCAGATTTGTATTTTACTAAAGGAAAAATATTTTGTAAATGTTTATTTGTTGATTATAACAATTAGCCTTGAGCATTCGTTTTTTCTTTGCTAGGTTCAGATTTTTCGGGTTTAGGGAAACGGATCCAAATTAAAACAAAAATTTGTTTATTTGTACATTTTAGGTTGAATTCGGTTTTGGTTTGTAAATTTGTTTATTTGTAAATTTGTCCTACCGGGAGTCGAACCCAGGTCGCTGGATTCAAAGTCCAGAGTGCTAACCACTACACCATAGAACCTCAGGTGCTTTTTATGTTGCATTCACTGTTTTAGAATACAATAAAGGAAAATTGTTTTATTAGACAACCAATGACTACTCTCCAACATCGGCTACATAAATTCAGTTTTGTTGGCTTTATCTTGAAGGGTAAAGACACAACAAAAAATTCAGCCATTTTACTTGTCTATCATTGAAGCAACCATGATGCATCATCATACAAGACCATCACATTGTTGATAATGAAAAAAAAAGAAAATGAATTTCACAAGACAACTCTATGAAAAGTACATTATGTGGCAGAAACAAGATGGATGTGAATTTTTTGGTACTAACAAGTCAGAATCTCAAAACTATGCTAAGACTCCTAAACTACTAGATGTATTCCGTTTCTACTTTGAGTGAAATCCATTGCAATTTTTCTTAGAACTCCCTCGATTTGATGACATAATTAGTGACAATGTTGTTAAATAGAGTTATGTCATCTCCACGTGTGAACCGAAGAGAATATCAGAAAGCAGGAGCTAGAGTCATGCTCATTTTGTCAGTCAGAAGAGCCATTTTCCGTTGGTGGTGGATCCACCACATTTTATGGGCCAAATCCATATTAATTTAGAAATCGTTGTAGAAGTTTGAAGCCCAGTGAAATGTGTGATACATATATATCATATTTTCATAAAAACACATCTATTGATCTGAAAATGGTTTTCGAATTACAAAAACAAAATTATTTATTAGAAGGCTGGAAATATATACAGTTTGATTTTTTTTTTGGTCTCTACGCTAAAAATTTGGTCGAGATTTTCATGACATCGTCGTAGATATGTGTAAAGATCTGGTTTGTCTAGATTTTATCTAGCCGGTTAGATTCTTAGGAACCCATAAAATCTGAGGTAGTCTTTTTACACTATAGGAAGAACCACTTATCGTTCTTTGGGACTTTCTTGTACGCTTCGGTTGGCCACTTCGTTAAGCCTTTCAGGAACGTTGTATTGTAGGTGAGGTTTGTTTGATAGTTTCGGGTTTTAGTTGTTGCGTCTCTTGTTTTTGAGATTCGGGTTTCAATCGCACCAGTTATTACGCTCGTTTTGGTTTTTGGTAATATCGTTTTGACTCTCTTGTGTAGGGTTTAGTTTACCAACAGTTTATTAATATATATTCAAATGGAAGAATGTTTATGGATATATATATATATATACGTACAATTGAAGTAGTTCCAAGTATAAATTTGGATAAATGTTGTAGTTGAAATAGTTTTAAGTATACGTCATGTTCTTTAGTTCAAGACTTTGAAATTTGAATCCCACATGTTGTTGTCACTCGTGAATCATGACTAACGTCTACATATATAGACCATGCAGTATCATTTATCAGTATCGAATTATTGTCGCAAAATCTCATACTTTGTATACATAAATTATATGAAATGTTTTAAATTTAATACCCATATCGTAGTATTATACGATTCGTATAGGCTTTATCTATGTGTCTTTGTATATGCAGACCGATGGGGCTCACGTCTTGCTCAACGATCCTTGTCGTGTTCATCATATAAAATTTCCCTCAAGAAAATAAATATGGTAATTAATAAAGGATTTTTGGATTAATCTAAATGGGCTATTTTCTGAAAATTTCATTTAGTTGTGCAAAATCTTTACGTTAGGTATAAAATATAGGTGCGTGGTCCTGCTCCTAATTTTGAATACGATCATCTATAAAAACAATGGTCCCTTTTAACCCTACAACCAACGCTCTCGACAAAAGCAATCTAAATTTAGGAAATTCATGCATAAATTATGAGAAATTTCACTCATAAGTTTGAAAATGATCATAAAATTAAATCCCAATGGACCAAAGTCGGAGCATAGGTAACAGAGACAAATCATCATGATTTTACCATAATCAGCACAACTAATCGATTAAACATTCCATACTTTCTTGTTATCTTCACTATTCAATTATGTACATGGACTCCCTAGGCTTTAGCTAAGAGAACGTTGCATGTGAATCTTGATAAAAAGATTGGTTATGTTTCGATTTGAATAAAATGAAGTTAATTTCCTGACCAAAAAAGAACACGGTTTTACTAAACAACATTCAGCTAATCTGCTACTGCTAGGCATATGATTTGAATAATAATTTCATAAGAATATAAAAAAGGTTTTTTTAAAAAGGACGACAAAAGTCACAAAACAAGCAAATGTCTACTCGTCGTTAAATCAACCTAAAAATTAGGTTTTCTCTCGCATCAGTCTTACTCCATTGATAATTTCTTTGGAGTAGTCACATTGCTTTCCTACTTTTGCTTGAACATAGAAAAAACTAAAATAACTTTTTCTTTGAGTGGTCACCTCAAAAACAAAAATAAAGATCATATATCAAAATCAACATTGTCAAATGATTCAACTACTAATTTTACATTTGAACAAATCTCGTTTGAATAATAAATGAACTTGGTAAAACTTATGACAACATACCGATGTGCTAACTATCTCGATGATTTTCTAGCTAATGTTAGTAATATTTAGGGTTAAAAAATGTATCTTTCATTTGAGGATTTGGAAATATACAAAAGAGACAACTATAAGACAATGTGAATGGGGCAATGCTTTGGGGTCCTTTTTTTGTGCTCCAATGTTTCCCACTATTGTGAACAACCTAACATGGACTCTTCTTCTTGCATTATAAGTTGTACTACTCTCATTTATTTTCTTCATAAAATAAGAAAAAAGGAAAATAAGGTGAGGGCACTAAAAGTCATAGAAATAATTTCAAGAATCCCATGCAATTTATTTTAAAGCAACTCACTTTCCTAGTTTTTCTTCTCTCTCTCTTTAAACCTTTTTCTTTTCTTTTTTCTTCTTCAAAAACTTTCTCTTTTGTCATTTTGAAAATAATGATAAAAGGCTATTTTGACCCTTCTCCCATCTTTTAATGGCTTTATCAGATTCAGACCACATGCCTACAAAGAGGTATGGTGTAGGCCAAGCCTCTTGTCCCTTTACATATGCATATTTATGTATATTAGTATATATATCATTTATAAAAAAAAAACTAATCAGTTCAACAATATACTTAATGGATATTTACGTCGACTTTGAATCCATGTATTGTCATTACTTACAGAAAAAAACTTCCACATATAATTTCTTCTTTAAACAGAAGCATCAATCATTGAAGAAAACCAAACCAGATATTAAACTAAAAAATATTTTTAAAAAGAGCCAATCAATTATAAGCGAAAAAAAATCAAGTTTTACTTTTCTTGGATTTTCTTCTGGTTAAAGTCGTCACCATCCAACCCTGATTCCTTACTTTGGCACCACCACCCTCCACCTTGGATGATGCCACGTGGCAAGAAGTGGACGATCCTGATCTGAGTTTGATGACATGGAAGAGATGACCAATACGTTTGCGCCACCTAAGCGACGACTTGGCACTATTGTGCTCGACGATACTCGTAGTGCTTGTTATAGGAGATTGCTCCTTCTTATTGCATGTTCTTGAGTTTGTGTTGTTGTCTACACAAACTTTTGACACTGCATTCTTCTCCCACGACGCGTTTCCATCGTCTTCGAATTTTATCGATATAAAAGAATCTGAAAAAATTATACATTTTAATTTCAATGTTCTTGTACAATAATTAACATTTCATATATATAAATATACATATTATAATATCATGTATATATAAATACATTATTCACCAACTACAAAACAGAATACGAAAATAAATTAGCCGTAGCCCACAAATCATTTTATCGAGTAAAACAAAATTTTCAGCTGGCCGACTAAAATATAGGATTATAAAGATTATTGATATGGCTGGAAATAAAAAGGATTAATGTTTTTTACTACAAAACTTCGTAGATATCTGTAATAATCTAATGACACACACATGTTTTATGATTTAATATATTAGTAAATATTGCGTGGGAGAGAAATTGAAAATCTTCTTTTTTTGGAAAAAGGAAAATTCCGTGTATGAACAGAAAAACAAAAAGGAAAATATCCATTTGGTATTAGATCTTGTAAGATGTATGATGCATGAAGCATAACTCTTGCGAATATTCAATATTAAATATGTAAAGTTGTGTATACCTTCTTGGCTTGTTGAGACGTCAAGATCGGAGGAGGGATGGAATTTCCGGTGACGGAGATCAAGGCGACTGAGGAGAGAAGTCAAGGCGAAGATCTTAGGGAGGCTTATGATTGGTGAAGATGAAGAGTGTTTGGTTCTTAATGATGATCTCTGTTTTGAAGCTAAAACCAGAAGCCTCTCGTTCAAACAGAGAGGACACACTCCAACATATTCTTCCTTTGGATGGTAATAACAGTATGGTGAGCTATCATCTTTGTACATATCCATCTTCACTACCAAATAGAGAAGAGAAGAAGAGAGAGAAGAGAGACAGAGAGATAAGATTCGTAACGAATGAGATGGGCTTAGGTCTGAAATTGAAGCTTTGTAATATATATATATCGAATATATTTCACATTATTTCCAATTAAGTAGATAAGCCTTTTCGTTACAGGAAGAAAAAGAAAAAGACAACCCCTTTAGTTTTTTTTTTTTTTTTTTTTTTTTTTTTTTTGTGTGTCACAAAACACTATACTCCTGGATCAACCAAACACATTTGTATCTGGGAACCAATGTGGGGTAGACGTGTTCACATACGAGAAAACTTGGT
This sequence comes from Arabis hirsuta, assembly GCA_964056655.1. NCBI lineage: Eukaryota > Viridiplantae > Streptophyta > Magnoliopsida > Brassicales > Brassicaceae > Arabis > Arabis hirsuta. Next base: position 20,439,078 of record OZ053305.1, on the reverse strand, counting down.
TTCTAGTTCGAGCGGAGCGGGCCAGTATGTCGGCCTTTTCGTTGCGTTTCCTAGGGCAATACTGGAGAGTAAAATCAGGGAACCACGTTCGAAGTGTCTTGAAATCCTCCAACTCTGTTCTGAACCATGACCAACTGTCTGGGTCTAGTACCATTGCAGCTAGCTCCTGTGAGTTCGTGGCAAATATCGCACAATATCGTTTCTTCCACCGCAGACACCGGAGGGCCCATAACAAACTCTGTAGTTCGGTATGGAGTGGGGAGGTACCCCTGGTCAGCCTTCGGATTCCTAAAAGGTCAATTTGCTCCGTCTTGTAATTCCAGCGTCCAACCAATCCCGCTTGTGGGTTGTCCCTCCTTCCAAGATCCGTCAACAAAGCAAGTGAAAATGGCTCTTGGCATCCTTGGGTCCGTAGTTATTCGTGCTTCTCTGCTTACTGCCGCTTCCTCGGTTGCTACGAGCCAGGCCATCCCTTCCTTCCTATCGAGTGCTAGGATGTCAGAGGGTGACCGGTCCAAGTTCTTGAAAACTTTATCGTTTCGCGCCTTTCAGAGGTACCAGATTATCCAGGGGAAACATCTGACGTATTCCTCAAACTCTGTCCGGTCAGGGACCCTGGACAGAAAAAAATCGAAATTACACCAGAGACTCTCCGTCGAAAAAGCCGAATTGTGGTGCGGGATTTGTGACAAGCCCTTTAGTTATGATTTAATATGGCTGATTTATAATATGACATTATTTTAATTAATATCTAATCCACAATCCATTAAAATTAGTAGATTTTTTTTGGACATCATTGTTTTCTAATAATCTAGATTCAAATGAATGCATATAGTATGATATACCCGAGATTTAGATTAAGATTTTTATTTCTATTTCTTTGAAGCTAAGTCATGCATGATACATCTGTTATTCAAGAATACATCTCGAACTTAGTGGCCTTATAGATATTCGAGTTTATTTGTGTGTATTCTTTGTGTAGTAAAGTATTCATAAATTTATGATGGTCAGACATATATAATTAGAACCCATTTTCTTTTAATATCAATGAACGTTGCTTGAACAAGTAATTAATATTTTGAGATTCAGATATATTGTTTAATTTACCAATATTAGACTACGAATGTTCGGGACTTACCAGATATATATATAATCGAACAGATAACTGAAGAAGGATGATTGATTGCTTTGTGGATCTGTGGCATGTGTAACAGATCATTATTTAAAACTAGTCATTATACATATTTTAGAACGTATTGTGAACAGAGAATCCATATTTGTTTGTTAAGGAAAAAATCAATTTAGTTGTTTGGACGTGTTGGACCAGAAACATCCACTTGTACTATTCGTAATTCAAAAGAGAATGTATCCGAATATGCGGATCCCACCAAGACAAGTCATCAAAGTCATCATTCTTTGATATGTGTGAGTGGTTTTAGATGTCTCTCTCCATATTCGACAATATTCAATTCTATCTTCTCACTTTTACTTCAAGTTTTCTTTTACAGTTGATCCAATTCTTATTTAGGCTTTGAATGTTTGCAGTTGGTCTAAGAGGAATACCCAGCAAATCAATTTATTTTTCTCTAAAAATTGTAGTCCACACTTTTACGTGTAGCTTGCAGACCAAGTGTTTTGGGACATGAAAAATCTGTCTAGAAGAAAAATATTCTAAATCTCTACATTATTTTTTGTACAAAATATTTATATTATGTATTAGGAAAATTTACATTATATTATATGGTGTTAACAATATGTTAAACTAATCACTATATATATATATATATATGAATTGAAGTTTTTTCTCGCTGAGGCGATGAAACCGTCGGTTTTTTGAATTTGAATTGGCCATGTTCTTCCGGCTAATTCAGCTCTGGCATTGGCGTGAGCTCGGATTTAGATCGGCGCCTTCTCGGCACATCTCAGGTGCTGTATCTACCCTTCCCAACGACTATCCCGACAAGCTTGGAATCAAGCTTTTGGTGCGAGAGCGGGCTCCCTATCGCACTCCTACGCCCTCGTGCGCGATCCCCTCCTTGAGCGTCTTCTCACAAGATCTCTGTTGGTTCGGAGAGATACTTCAGGATTCATTTTGGGAAAGAAATCCCTGGCCCAGGAGAAATCAGGGGGACGGAAGAGTCTTTTCAATTGCGGACATTTACGATCCTGTTAGAAGAGTAATCAAGGAAATTGAGCGATTAGCGGGTCTCAATCAGTTCCCACTATCTCTGCAGAGCAGATTCGGGGGAGAGAGGCATTGGTCGGTCCTCTTATTTAATCAATTGCACAGCCTGTTGAGGAGTCCTATGCAATTCCTTGCTCTCCTCCCCTGCAAACACATCAACTGGCCTTTGTGTTGTCCTGTGCTTACGACGATGGCGTTTTTTGGGAAATTGGTGGCTACAGATCAAGAGATGAAGAGAACCAAGCCGTTGCAACTTCTCCCCATAAGCAACGCACACATACTTCAACAGTTTGAGAAGACTCTGGTGGGGCGTGTTTTGAACTTGGAAGCCCAGGAAAGTAGGGTCAAAGGCTTGATTGGTTTTTTACCTACAATTTGGAAGTGTGAGGGACGAGTTCAGGGGGTGGATATGGGGCGAGGAAGATTCCACTTCCGCTTCAAGGAGGAATCGGACCTCCAATCAGTGTTAGACAATCGCCCCTATCATTTCGATGGGTGGATGAACGCTATTGATCAGTGGGTGCCAACAGTTCGACTGGACTTCCCTTCATCAATTCTATTCTGGATTCGAATCCTGGATTTTCCAGATATGTACGGTGAAGAGAAGCAGGTAGTGAGGATTGGAGAGGATCTTGGGGAAATCCTCAACTGGTCTTTGGGGGAACCATATCCAATAATCCAGGTGATGGTTGAGTGTGAGGCACCGCTAGTTTTGTTTCTCGAAATGGTATCGGAGGAGGGTGAACTTTTCAGAATCCGATTTGAGTATTTGAAGTTGCAGAACCATTTCAGAGTTTGTTGCCGGATGACTCATGACTCTATGAGTTGCCCGGATCGAATGGGACCGATTCAGAATCATCGGGAAAGACATCGCGAACCCATCCGGCGACGTGAGGGGGATGGTGACCGTCGAGGAAGGAGAATTCCTCGAGCTGAGATTACACAGCCTGTACCAAACCAGGAATAAACTAAGTTCCCAGTGGAGAAGGTCGGGAACCACGCTTCCTCGTCTAACAGGAAACCGATCTGAAGGGACCTGTCGGCTAAATTAGGCGCCACCGTCCTGGATGCAAAGGAGAGTCGAGAGGTCAAGGTGGCTACAAAGGACTGGGTTCGGAAGGCATTCAAAACGAATGAAGCGAGGGTAGATCAGGGGATTACCGGAGGTCCGTTTCCGAACGAGGTCAGGGGGCAGAAGGGTGGGTCGGGTATCCACCATAACACATGGTATCGTAACACCGAGGAGGAGGCGAAGGCTGCGAAGCTTGTCTATGCCCAAAATGAAATTTGGGAAAAAGTGGAAGGAGGATTCCGACAGTCCAAAAAAGTGGAGTAGTTACCATTGGACGTCGAACTGGGGAGGCCGAAATCAGGGGCTGTAGTGGCCGGAAGAGGCCGCTCATCAGGGGGTGAGCGGGCATGCATGGAAAGGAAGGTGATGGAGGAGGGTTCCGTCCGGACAAGTAAGAGAATTCGAGGGCTAAACTCCCATTCGGGAGGATGGATTCATACGACGGGGGAAATGCAGAAACAGCGATCGGAGGAGTCGAGGGTACCGTCAAAGTCCGGCGTGGAGGCCCCTACCGATATCGCAAAACCATCGGATTGGGGACCTCAGTTACTGTTGAGCCTGATCTTGTTGGGCTTCAGGGGGAGAAGGGCCGAGTGAGTATCGTTGCCCGTCAAGAGCAGTGGGTGAGTAAGGAGGCCCATGGGGCGGAAGGAAGGAAGCAGAGTGAGAGGGCTCTGATTGTTAGGCCTGTTTCGCCCAAAGCCCAGGCAGAACTTTCTCTGGGCCTTAAAAGATATCCCCTCTTAAGGAGTTTGTAATGGAGGCTCACCAAAATATACAGAAAGGGACTCAAGGAAGGCCCAAATTTCAAGAAAAAAAGCCAAGGAGAATTGAACAGAGAATTGGTAAAGCTTTGGCTGCTAGGAAGAAAATTGAACACAACCCATTTCAGGGCTGTCGAATCCACAAGCACGCGTCTTTAGCGAGGGAGGATCCAGATAGGGGAGATCCCGCTTTAAATAGTGCTTTATTCCCGTCCTCCGTAAAGACGGGCCCCATTGGAGGGCAAATTTCGAGGGACTTTGGAGATCCGTTGGTTAAAGGAAAACCACGGGTAGACGCCTAGATGATCCTAAGTTGGAACTGCCAAGGGGCTGGTAGCTTCTTGACAGTTCGCAGATTGCGGGAGTTTCGTAAGAAGATTTTCCCGGGGATCCTCTTTCTTATGGAGACTAAACGCGATCGATATTTTATACAGGATTTGCAGTCAGAGTTTGGTTACGATTTTCTTTTTACTGTTGAACCTCGTGGTCTTAGTGGCGGTTTAGCACTTATGGCTAAGTCAGAGTTTCAGATTCAAGTTTTATTTTCCAATAAAAATATTCTCGATGTTTTGGCCATAATTCATGGTAATAAAGTGTTTCTATCTTTTATTTATGGAGAACCTGTTATTTCTAAGCGTGCGGATGTCTGGGAATGGTTGACACACATTAGTACTACCCGCACGGGCCCCTGGTTTATGACAGGTGACTTTAACGAAATTACGGGCCATCATGAAAAAACAGGAGGGCGTCGGAGGCCAGACAATTCTTTTTTGGAGTTTAATTTAATGTGCCTAAGTTGTGGGATGATAGATTTCCCATACTTAGGGAACTATCTATCGTGGGTCGGGTGACGAGGCAAAAATGTGATCCATTGTCACCTCGATCAAGCTATGGGAAATGAGGGTTAGTATGAGGCCTTTTCCCATACACAAATGGAATACCTTAGGTTCTGGGGCTCGGACCATCGCCCAGTGCTTACACGTATCAACTCTAGGCGTATGGTGGGGTCTCAAAAATTTTGATTTGACAAAAGGTGGATTTCCAAACCCAGTTTTGAGCAGATTGCCCAGGAGGGCTAGTATGTGACCCGAAACAGACGCATGCCAGGGGTAGGAGAACGCATCGCAAGTTGCCGCAAGGCGATTTCAAGTTGGAGGAAACAAGACATGTGTCCCACAACTGAAGCGATTGAAGAATTAAAAAGGAGACTGGAAGAAGCACAGAGTAGGGATTCGTCCCCCTTTGAGGAGATCTGTTCCCTTCAGGACCAATTACGAACGACATTGCTGGAGGAGGAAATTTTCTGGCAACAAAAGAGTAGTCCAGTTTGGTATTAGGTCGGAGACCAAATTACCAAATACTTCCAAGCCTCCACAAAACAACGAAGGGCACGTAATAAGATTACGGGTATCCTGCAAGATACTGGCGTTTGGACTGAAAAAGAAGAGGAGATTGAGGTCACGGCTCTGGACTATTTCAAAGGTATCTTCTCTTCCTCTCCTATATCTGACCTGGAGTCATCCCTGGTGCATCTGAGATGCCCAGTTATATCTGACAGCTCTGTTTTATCAGAAGTTTTGGCATATTATTGGACCTCAGGTGGTTACCATGGTATAAGAGTTTTTTGATACGAGCACCCTCGATCCGAAGTGCAATGAGGTTAATATATGCTTAATCTCTAAATCTGAAAGACCTCGGATGATGAAGGAGTTTTGCCTGATTAGTCTGTGTAATGTTAGTTATAAGATTATCTCGAAGGTGCTCTGCTACGGATCAAGAAATTCCTACCGAAGCTAATCTCGGTAACCCAGTCGGCTTTTGTGACCGGGAGACAGATTACGGACAATATTCTCCTGGCCCAGGAAGTTTTTCATGCCCTGCAGACCAATAATATTGGAAAAAGGGACGGTATGGCTATCAAGACATATATGAGCAAAGCGTATAACAGGGTGGAATGGCGTTTTCTGGTAGCTCTAATGTAGAAAATGGGTTTTGATGATAAATGGATCTCCTGGATCATGGCTTGCGTAAACTCGGTGACATACCGGGTCCTGTTAAACGGCGACCCTAAGGGAGGGATTACCCCGACCAGGGGGCTACGCCAAGGGGATCCACTATCGCCATATATGTTCATACTTTGCACGGAAGTGCTGATTGCTAACCTTCGGAGAACCGAGATCTCAGGACGCATCTCTAGAATTAGGTTAGCCCCGATGTCCCCTACGGTCTCACATCTCCTTTTTGCACATGATAATTTGTTTTTCTGCAAAGTTACGACACAGCAGTGTGATCATATTCTGGAAGTCCTCCGTATATATGGAAATGCCTCGGGACAATGTATCAATTTTGACAAGTCCGCGATCACCTTTGGCAAGGATGTCCCCGAGGATCTCCGGGAGGAACTAAAACATATACTAAATATCTCCACTGAGGGTGGAGCCAGCAAATACCTGGGTATCCCGGAACAACTACAAGGGTCTAAAGTGGAGATTTTTGCCTTTGTTCAAGAACGACTGCATCAACGCATTAACGGATGGTCCGCCAAATTCCTGTCCAGAGGAGGCAAGGAGGTTATGATAAAGTCGGTGGCACAGGCACTCCCGACATATGTGATGTCTAGTTATTTACTACCCAAGAGCTTACACCGAAAGTTGGCGAGTGCAATAGTGGACTTCTGGTGGAGGAATACTCAAAACTCAAAAGGGATGCACTGGATTGCTAGGCAAAAATTATGTCTCCCTAAACATGTAGGGGGTATTGGTTTTAAGTCTTTCGAAGAGTTCAACCAGGCTTTATTGGCCAAACAACTCTGATGACTTCACCAATATCCCAACTCCCTAGTGGCGCGAGTTCTCAAAGGGAAGTATTACCGATACTCTCACCCTTTTCAGGCCAAGAAGGCATCTCGTCCGTCTGATGGATGGCAAAATTTATGGAGTGCAAAACCCTTAATAGATTACGGTATGCAGCACACCATAGGTAACGGTACTAGAACGTGGGTTTGGACAGATAAATGGATTCCTGATAAAGTCCCCCGCCTAGCAAAGGGTGTACAACGAGGACGTCTGGGTACAACACCGAATATGAACCTGAGGGTTATCGACTTAATTGATGAAGACTCCAACACTTGGAATGTCCGAGCATTGGAACAACATATCACACCGGCGGATATCCCGATAATAATGTCCCTGATCCCATCATAGATGGGCACATCGGATGGATACTGTTGGCATTTTACTCACTCTGGTACGTATACAATACGGTCAGGGTATGAAGTTGCACGGGAAAATCTCGAAGAAGACATCCGATTTTTAACACAACTCCTGTCCCTCAACCCACTGAAGACAATGGTGTGGAAAGCGGCAACTACAAATAAGATTCGACATTTCCTATGGAAAGCTCTCTAAGGAGCGGTGGCAGTTAATGAACGCCTAGCGTATCGACACCTACAACAGGATCGGAGCTGCCCGAAGTGTGGTGATGAAGAAGAGACTATTAACCATGTCCTCTTTACGTGCTCCACGGCTAAGCAATGCTGGGCTCTATCACAAATCCCGCACAACACTTCGCCCTTCCCGTCGGACAATCTGTGGGGCAATTTTGATTATCTCTTATCCAAGGTACCTAACCGGAATGAGTTTGAAGAATATGTACGGTGCTACCCTTGGATAATATGTTATCTCTGGAAAGCACGTAATGATAAGGTGTTTAAGAACCTGGACCGATTACCCCCAGATATCATAGACCTTGCTAGGAAAGAGGCTGGGGCTTGGTTTTTAGCCAATGAAAAGGCAACAGTTGAGGTCAGCGGAACATAGTGTCCGACAGTTCCGGTATTATCAAGGACCATCTTTACTTGCTTTATTGATGGATCCTGGAAAGAGGGAGACCACACGAGTGGACTTGGCTGGACACTTCAAGTGCAAGATAGGGAGATTGATCTTCTCGGACTACGAGGGGTGAACAGGGGGTTATCCCCCTGCATACAGAGCTGCTTAGTCTGCTATGGGCCCTTCAGAGTCTGCGCCAGAAACGACGGTTTTGTACCCTGTTCGCCACGGACTCCCAAGAGTTAGTTGCAATGATACGGGACCGAGACAACTGGCCGCGGTTTAGAACCGAACTGGAGGAATACAGGGCACTCAGAGCGTGGTTCCCTGACTTTACTTTACAGTATTGCCCCAGGGAACAAAATGAAAATGCCGACATACTGGCCCGGACCGCTCGACTTCGTAATGTAGTGTTCTCTTATGTTAGCACGTGTACTCCATATTGGTTCCCAGACACAGTTGTGTTTGGTTAATCAAGAAATTATGCGTTTCGTGATAAAAAAAAAAATATATATATATATATATATTTATTTATTTTTATGTTTTTCTTGTACAAAATATTTATATTATGTATTAGAAAAATTTATATTATATTGTGTTAGCAATATGTTAAACTAATCACTATATATATATATATATATATATTTATGTTTTTCTATCAAGACAATATATCATATTCTATAATATTTGACATACATTGTATTTATTTCATTTGATTTTGACTGTGCCACTATCGATTAAAGAGATTAAGTTATGAATCGTGAAAAATAGAGCGATAGACGATCAAGTATGCAAATAGTTTAGTCCGTTTCATTCACTGCAACGATTGAATGAAATGTTATTAATACTTACAACGGATCCATATATTTTTGTGTCATAATTTAAATTTGAGATCAACAAAATAAACGATATATTAATACTTAGATAACATCATTTTCTTGGTTAGCAAAAAAAAACATCATTTTCCCATCTCGACTTCTAACTAATAAAAGGATGTATTAAAAAAAAGAAGAAAAAAAGAAGAAGAAGGTTGTATCATTTTATAGAAGCCTATAAATAAGTGATATACATAATTTTTATATTATTGTTTCAGTTTAATTGTACTTTGAAAGGATCTTTCTAACTCTTCATATATCATGTGAAATTTTCGTAAAAACTTTAATTTTCATTTGAACTTAACACTAAATGTACATACCCAATTCATCATGTCAAAATACAATTGAATTTTATTAGACTATAGATTGTAATCCGGTTTGTTCCGGTTAGACAAAATCAGAACTATATTGGTTTAGTGATGTTAAACCAACTCTATATAATTACGATGTACAACGGATTTTATCCAATAAGAATCATGTAACAGAATTTGGCTCTTTTTTCATCTTTTTCGTTTCCTCTAATATGGTATCAGAGCGAGAGCTTGAAAAACTCTTTCGATCCTCCATTTTTCCTTGATTTTTCCTTCATTCGACCTCAAATCAATCGTTGATTCTCACAATTGATCAATTTCTGTGAAAGATTCTTGGTTATTCCGCCGAGAATCGTGAATTTCACACGTTTATCTTTGATTTGAGCTTCAATTCGAGCTACAATGGCGATTGGACGCAGAGTTTCCCGTCGTATTGGCCGAGGAGCTTGATCAGCAAGACGATCTCCCATTCCTGAAGATTCATCACCAACTTCTCCGGTTAGAGTTCCGGTATCTTCTTTTGCTAATCGCGATAGCATCCATTCTCCGTTTTACATCACGAGTGGAGATAATCCTGGAGTCGCGATCATTTCTGAGGTAATCGATGGCTCTAACTATGATAATTGGAAAATTGCGATGATGATAGCTCTAGATGCTAAAAACAAGATCGCTTTTGTTGATGGTTCTCTAGTTAGACCTAGTGAATCCGATGAGAGTTTTAGGATTTGGTCTCGCTGCAATTCTATGGTCAACTCTTGGATTCTCAATTCGGTATCCAAACAAATTTACAAGAGTATCCTGCGTTTCAATGACGCATCTGAAATTTGGAGAGATTTGATGGCGAGATTTCATATCACTAATCTTCCCAGATCGTATCATTTGTCTCAACAAATTTGGTCATTGCAACAAGGCTCTCTTGATCTTTCTACTTATTATACGAAGCTGAAAACCTTATGGGATGAACTTGATGGAGCTAATTGTGTGGAAACTTGTCACAATTGTGATTGCTGCAAGGTTACATACACTAAGACTGAGCATGCTAGAGTCATTAAGTTTTTGGCGGGTTTGAATGATTCCTATGGAGTCATTAGAAGTCAGATTATCATGAAGAAGCATGTTCCTGCTATGTCTGAAGTCTATAATCTGCTTGATCAAGATCATAGTCAACACAACATTGTTCCAACTCTTAATGCTACTGCTTTTCATGTTGCGTCTGATTCAGTTTCAGTGAATGCTTCAGCTCATTATGGTTCTCAGAAATCAAACCGTCCTATCTGTGCGCATTGTGGTTATACAGGACACACTGTGGACACTTGTTACAAAATCCATGGCTATCCAGTTGGTTTTAAACACAAGCTCAAAATTGCAGAAAAGTCAGCTTATCCTGCACCTAAGCCACAACCTTCTGCTAATCCAGTGGTTGCTCAAATGGCTATCTCTACTCCTGCGGCTTCTGACACTAATCTTTCTGGCATGATCAACACACTGTCTAAGGATCAGATTGAGGGAGTTATAGCTTACTTCAACTCTCAGCTACACTCTTCTCCACATCCGGCTCCTTTCATGGCTTCTACCTGTGGTGGCACTATTACGACACTTCCTGGTATGGCTTTCTCTTCTAACACCTTATACTTTGTTGGGGTTTTGAGAGAAATAGGAAATGTCCTATCCTCTCAATCTTGGATAGTTTATAGTGGTGCTACTCACCATGTATCTCATGATCGGAGTTTATTCACCACTCTGTCTGATTCCTTGAATAAGACAGTGGCTCTACCTACTGGATTAGGTGTTGCTATTGCTGGTGTTGGCACAATCCAGCTGAATGATTCTGTTGTCCTGCATAATGTTTTATACATTCCGGATTTCAGATTAAATCTTCTAAGTATAAGTTAGTTAACTAAAGACTTGGGATTTCATGTGATATTTGACAAAGATTCATGTCTCATACAGGATCCTATCAAGGGAGTGATGATTGGTCAAGGTGATGAGATTGCTAACCTCTATATTTTGGATGCTCCTTCTCTTGTGGATTCTCCTGCTATGTCACAACCTTATCTCTGTTCTAGTATTGTTGTTGACTATAGTATATGGCACAATAGACTAGGTCATCCATCTTTGAATAAAACCGATTCTATCACAGATGTACTTGGTTTCAAGCAAAGGAATAAAGATTTTCTTTGTTCTATCTGCCCTCTTGCTAAACAAAAACATCTTTCCTTTGTTTCCACGAATACCATGGCTGAGAATGTCTTTGATCTTTTGCATATTGATACATGGGGTCCTTTCTCTGTGCCCACTGCTGAAGGTTACAGATATTTCCTCACCATTGTTGATGACCATAGCAGAGGAACTTGGGTGTATTTGATGAGGACCAAGTCTGAAGTTTTGACAGTGTTTCCTGAGTTTTTAAGCATGGTATCAACTCAGTATAAAGCTGTGGTTAAGGGAGTTCGTTCTGACAATGCTCTTGAGTTGAAATTTGAAGCTTTGTTTAAACAGAAGGGAATCAAAGCTTATCATTCTTGCCCTAAGACGCTTGAGCAGAACTCTGTTATTGATCGGAAACACCAACATATCCTCAATGTGGCTCGATCCCTTATGTTTCAAGCTCACATTCCTTTTGAGTTTTGGGGTGATTGTGTCTTGACTGCGGTTTTCTTGATCAATCGGCTTCCCACTCCTCTTCTCAAGGATAAGTCTCCTTTTCAAGTTCTGACTTCTAAATCTCCTGATTATACTGGCTTGCGCGTATTTTGTTGTCTTAGTTATTAATCTTCTTCTACCAAGAATCGCCATAAATTTCAACCTCGTTCACGCCCATGTGTGTTTTTGGGTTATCCAACAGGATACAAGGGCTATAAAATGCTTGATCTAGAGACTAATGCTATCCATATTTCCCGCAATGTTGTCTTCCATGAAGACATCTGTCCTTTTGCTTTGGGTCAGTCTTCTTCTGATCTTGACAGCTTCTGTGTTCCTGTAGTGCGTGTTTCACATCCTGCAGTTGTGGATTCTACTCTTGAGCCTCCTGTTGATGTCCCTACTGTTGCTAATTTTTCTTCCGTTTCGGCTTCTAAACGGGTCTCTCATACTCCTACCTACTTGTAGGACTACTATTGTCATATGACAGACACGCAGATTCCCTTTCCTTTGGCTGCTTACATGTCATATGATCATCTTTCAAATGAATATAAGGAATATGTTTGTGCTCTTACTAGATTGTCTGAACCAACTTCTTTCAAGGAAGCTAAATCCTTTGCTGAGTGGTTGCAGGCTATGAATGAGGAGTTGCAGGCTCTAGAGAGCACTCACACTTGGGATATCTGCTCTTTGCCTCCTGATAAACAAGCAATAGGCTGCAAATGGATTTTTAAGCTCAAGCTTTTTGCTGATGGCAGTTTGGAGCGCTATAAAGCCCGCTTGGTTGCCAAAGGTTATACTCAACAGGAGGGGGTTGATTTTATTGATACCTTTTCTCCAGTAGCCAAGATGACTACTGTCAAGACATTGTTAGCTGTTTCAGCTGCAAAGAATTGGAGTCTTACACAACTTGACATCTCCAACGCCTTCCTCAATGGTAATTTAGACGAGGAAATATATATGACTTTACTACCGGGTTATACCCCAAAGTCTGGTACGTCTCTTCTTCCAAATGCGGTTTGCAAGCTGAATAAATCCTTATATGGTCTAAGACAAGCCTCTCGGCAGTGGTTCATCAAGTTTAGCTCCACTTTGCTGTCACTTGGTTTTCAGAAATCCCATTATGATCATACCTTTTTCATTCGCCATATTGATGGCAAATACGTGGCAGTCCATGTTTATGTTGATGACATAGTCATTGCTAGTAACAATGATGCTGCTGTTTTGCAACTGAAATCTGACTTGAGCAAAGCTTTTAAGCTTCGTGATTTGGGTCCTCTGAAGTATTTTCTTGGCCTTGAAATTGCTCGGTCTAGTGCAGGCATCTCTATCTGTCAACGGAAATATGTTCTTGGTTCCTTGTTGAAGCTGGTTTGTTAGCTTGCAAGCCTTCTTCCATTCCCATGGAGCCAACCCTCAAACTTTGTCTGGATTCCGATGAACAAGTTCTTGATGATGTTCAGCTTTATCGGCATCTTGTTGGGAAGTTGATGTATCTTACCATTACTTGGCCTGATATCACTTATGCAGTGAACAAGCTTTGCCAGTTTACATCTGCTCCTAAGAACTCTCATCTTCAGGCTGCCTTTAAGGTCTTGCATTACCTCAAAGGTACTATCGGCCTTGGTTTGCTTTACTCAGAAGATTCAGATCTCTTGTTGAAGGCTTTTACAGATGCTGACTGGGCATCTTGTCCTGATACGCGTCATTCCACTTCTTTTTGTTGTCTATTTCTTGGTAATTCTCCCATCTCTTGAAATCCAAGAAGCAGCAAGTGACTTCACACTCCTCTGCTGAATCTGAATACAGAGCCATGGGCTTGGCTATTCGCGAAGGCATCTGGTTGATTGATTTGCTTAGTGAATTTCAGGTTCATCAACCTCATGCGGTTGCTTTCTATTGTGATTCTACTGCTGCAATACACATTGCTAACAATGCGGTGTTTCATGAGCGTACAAAGCACATTGAGAGGGAATGTCATATTGTTCGCGACCGGATCGTTAGTGGCTTGATCAAGACGCTCCATGTCCGTTTGGCGTCTCAACTTGCCGATGTCTTTACCAAGCTTTTGTTTCCAAGGCATTTTTACTCTCTCATTGGCAAGATGGCTTTGAAATCTATATACTTGCCATCTTGAGAGAGGGTATTAGAGTATAGATTGTAATCTGGTTTGTTCTGGTTAGATAAAATCAGAAGTAGATTGGTTTAGTGATGTTAAACCAACTCTATATAATTACGATGTACAACGGCTTTTATCCAATAAAAAACTTGTAATAGAATTTGGCACTTTCTTCATCTTCTTCGTTTCTTTCTAATAAATTTTAAAAATCAACTGATAATTAAGAGATAGCTTCATGTTTTTGATAAAAATGATTTAGTTTCTCATTTTATTTCCGAGTCAGAATTATTACGTTTTCTTCTCAATCTTTAAATGGCTCTCTCTCCATCACATGGGTAATTCTCCATTATCAAGACCATATCGCTTCATCTGCAATTCTTTCTTCTTTGGGCGAAACAAACGATCAGATTTATCTTAGGGTTTGATGAAATTTCTCCCAATTCGCTAATCATCTTGAAAATTACTCAAATTAAGTCTTCTATTTGTCTTAAAAAAAAACTTGAAATCACGTGCTTATCCAAATGGGAATAGATAATAATTAAAGTTTGAGAACTACATTGACCTAATTTATAATTTCTAAAGTTGAGGTATGAGTATGTGAACATAAAAGGGGTCCATTTTATTTGTTGGTCAACATTTTTTAGCTTTCACGTGATCATTAAAAAAAAAAAAAAGAGAGAAGAAAACAAACTTCAATCTCAAGAGCTAAAAACCCAAACACTTAAAAAGACATTGACAGGTGATATGTTTGTGTAGTGATGAGTTTCAATGTATCATCACTTTTTCAATTAGACCATCCCACTTACTTCCCACACACTATACTCACAATGATCAAAACTGTTAATGTATTTAACCTATACATACTTCTTTTTTTTTGGGGTCAAAATTTAACCAATACATACATAAATACGTGTATGCATGTGTATTTTTCAAAACCAACACGGACCAGTTTGATCGGATTGGACCTACAGTGACAAGGAAAAAAAATGGGTATCAACTAGCTTAGGGCTGGGCATATGGGTATTCAGGTCGGATACAGGTTCGGGTCCTATCGGGTACAGGTTTTGTCGGGTATAGAATTTTTATACCCATACAGGTACTTACAAATTTTCGGGTCGGGTACAGGTTCGAGTTTTTCGGGTACTGGTTCGGGTACAGGTTCGGGTCTGGTCACAAATAATTATACCAAAAAAATCTGGTACAGGTTCGGGTACAGGTTCTTTTACGTTCAATTGTACTTAAAACTATTTTTTTCTCTAAAATCTACAAAAAAATAACCTATAAACTGAAAATATTTGAATAAAACACAATACAAAACATTTAAAATACCAAATCTAAAATTTAAACTAGTTAAAAATGTGACAAAAAGTACCTAGTCCTAGGTATACGGGTATTCGGGTCAGGTACAGGTTCGAATCCTATCGGGTACATGTTCTATCGGGTGTAAAAAATTTATACCCATACAGGTAGATATAAATTTTCGAGTCGGGTACATATTCAGGTTTTTCGAGTCGGGTACAGGTTCGGATATTTGGGTACAGATTTTTTTGCCCAGCCTTAAACTAGTTTTTGTCTTGAAGTTTATATGGGTATCAACTAGCTTTTGTCTTGGAGTTTATATATAGTGAATTTTACCAAAATTGCCATAATTTTCTAAATTACTTTCCAAAATTATTACAAATCTTATGGATTTCCAAAATTATCACAAATTTATTATTTATATTAGCAAAAAAACACATTTGCTGCTCATTATTTTCCATTTAACACTTTTTCTTCCCACATATTTTTTTTCTTTTTTTAAAAAAATTGATGGCTCTTCTCTCTCTCTTTTTTATTTCTCTATTTCTTTTCTCTTATCTCTCTTATAATGGTAGATGGTCTCCGGAGACAAAACAGTGGTGGCCATAATCATCGGAAATAAAAACAGTGAAGACGAAAACAGTGAGGATAACGCAGATGGTGGTTGCGACGGAGGACAAAAACGAAGATAGTAACGGAAGACGTAAATGGAGATAGTGACGAAAGACATAAACGAAGATAGTGACGGAGGACGTAATCGGAAACGGAGACGGAGGACGGCGACGGAGACGGTGGTTGCGACAGAGGACGAAAACGGAGACAGTGATAGAGGACGTAAACAGAGACTGTAACGAAGAACGGTGGACAAATGGTGATGGTGGACAAAACCAGACACTAATGTTATAATAATATGAGAATGAATAAATTAGAAAGGCATAATAGTTATTTCAGCTACTTGAGATTTCAATTTGTAACAATTTTGGCAAGACATCATATTTATGACAATTGTTGAAAGAAATTTGCATATAGCAATTCGTGTAAAATTCCATGATATATATTTAGTGGAAATTTATCTTCATTTTTAGAAATTAATGATCTATTGGTTCGAGTCGATCCAAAAAAATTGTTAAATGTTGATATATCAACTCGTAATGGGTCTTGGGCTTAACAATCTTTGATGATATAATTTATAGATCGGTCTCAACTGGTAAAATACCTCTTCATAAACACAACGTCGTTATGCTTGAACATATATTTCAATTAGTTAGTGCGCTAAAGCCTTGTTCAATCCTCTTCTTGATATTGAGATATTCACATGGCCATATCAATTTTTAGGAAATGAAAGTAGTCCTACAAGGATATCTTTAGACACATAAAGGAACTTTTTTATATGAAAGTGAAGTGAAACAAAAACTAAAAAAGATTGAGCACAT
The DNA here is from genome assembly GCA_964056655.1 of Arabis hirsuta. Lineage (NCBI taxonomy): Eukaryota > Viridiplantae > Streptophyta > Magnoliopsida > Brassicales > Brassicaceae > Arabis > Arabis hirsuta. Next base: position 20,422,550 of record OZ053305.1, on the reverse strand, counting down.
GGGAGGAATGGAGAATCTTTGGGTAGGATTCAAGTCATGTTCCCATAATGGGATTTTATGGTATGGGTATCATATTTGTGGGTCACTTTTCTGTTTTCAATTTGAGTCTCTCTTCTTCTTTTTTAATCCTTAAAAGTTTTTTTTGTTAAGTGTTTTAAATTCAAGATTTTAGCATCACATGGGAAAAGGCAAGAAAACAAATAGGATAAGACGACAGTAGTGATCGATCGAGATCCTACGATTATGTCTTTTTTGAGCTTTGGAGATGCTGTGAGTTGCCAAGCTTACTGATTTGGATTATGGATCGTTATGTTATAATGAGAGTTAAGATTATCGAACCATTTAATAGATTCAGTTCCAATAGATCTTATATATTGATATGTATATAATATGCTGCTACAAATACAAATACGCAACATGCAGTCCATTTCTTCTCTGATTATCTTCAAGAACATTGACCGTGAAGTACACAAGACCATCACGTGTAGAAGACATACAAAGCGTTGGAGAGATTTAGTAACGACACCTAAGTTAAATTCAAATTTGTTGTAGTTTTGTTTTTAGCCTTTTTTGGTAAAGTCACTCTAGTTTTTATGTAAATGCTCACTTGCAATACCTTAACATTTCATTATCAAATTACGGTTTGGCAAATAGAAAAATATTTATTTTCTTTTCTTCTGCATTTTAAAACGAGCATTATAATTTAATCGACCTTATTTAACACCAAAATATATAAATTACGATTGATAAATCATAGAATCGCGATGAAAAGTACAAACAGAATGTATTATAGACTTATACTGAAATCATTAATCAACAAAAATTCAATTCCAAAATAACAGTTTTATATCTCTTATATATTATTTAGAAATTGATTTGTGAAAGTCTTGCTTATTTATTATTCTCATATTCACTATTTCAAAAAGAAATTAGGATAATTTTAATAATACCACTTTTAAATTGCATGTTTGCAAAGCATCTTATTGCAATTATACCATTCATTAATTGCTAAAATGACTAAGTTACCTTTCTGTTTGATGACAGAAATTTCAAAACCCTAATTTTCTTCATCTCTCGTCAATCTCGATCTGCTCTCGACAAAATTTCCAGCGATCTCTCTGCCGGAGCCGGGACAGTACGCTCGCCACCGTCACTGCCGCCGTAAACCCCACTACTACTCACAAAACACATAAACCGTAGCTCTTCTTATAGATCCTAGATCTGCTTACTTACCTCGTCTTCTTCCTCTGTGGAACCGCCATGGCTATGGAGCTTTTGAGCAGTTCCAGAAGAAAACAACCTTTTGGATCTGCGATTGCCGCGTTCTCTTCTTCATCCATGGTGCTCGATTTCTCATCTTTATGTCTCGGGATCTGATTTGGATCTCTCGGATCTGGGTTTTGAATCGTAGCGCCGACGATGCACCAACTTTGATTTTGACATTTCTCTAGAGGATGTATATATTTTGACGATTTGAGGCACGATTTTTGTAACTGGAAAACACAAAGCTTAAGTCTTTTTTTTTGGAGGTTTTGGTTTGGAGGAGAGTGGTCTATACATTGATTGTATTATTCCTTTGATGGTTTATGGGATTTGTCTAGTCACTTGGCTCTACTGCTTTTGTCTTAGTGGGTTTGTTCTTGTTGTGTGGGAATATATGTGTTCACTAATCCAATTGTAGGAAAGAGGCGGTGATGGCTTGAGAGTGGTGGTAATGGTTGGTTGTGTGGTGGCTCTTGGGGATATATAAGGAGATTGTAAAGCGGAAACAAAAGCAGAAGATGGTGGGGACACAAGAGAAGGTGAGTTGAAAGGAGAGTTTTTAATACTTGGAGATGAATATGAAGCATTGTTTGTTTCAACAAAATCTTTACCTTTCTTACTTGAAGAGCTTGTTTGTGATGATGATGATGTTCTTATTGTAAGTCCAGCTAATCACTATACTCGACTTAATTGTTGTTTGCAAAATAAGGTCGGAAGTGATGGTGTTGCTTGAGAGGCTAGGAACAACAACAAAGTCTAGATGAACAAGAAAACTCTTTTTTGTTGTGCCTGATGAGAATGTCTCTCTTTCTTCAATTTTTATATTATGAAGTGTATTTAGAAAGAGGGAAGTGTCAGCATAATTTCGCTTGTTTTGGGGGGGGGAGTTTGTATGTGTGGTAAGAGAAAAAAAAGTAGAACGATGGGTGTGTGTGTGTATAGTCTGGTCTAGTGTAATAACTATTGTTTCGACAAGATACAATCATACAAGTATTCATAAATTTTTGTAAGTTTTGTAAGGTTTTTAAAAACTTTCTATCACCCCGCAAAGATAAGAATTCAAAGAGGCATATTCTTTGTACATTATGAACAAACTTCAAGCTACAAAAAGTGTCAAAACGATACATATTAGGAGAATCAAACAGATTCAAGCTTATAAATTACGTGTTACAAAAGTTTTATAAAGTCTTTGAATAGTTTTATACGGATACTATTTATAAGGTTTTTAAAAAGTTATATACGAATACCCTATATAAGGTTTTTAAAAAGTTTATACGAATACTTAAAATCTCAACATCTAATATGTGTTTACCGAAATTGACGAACAAATGGGCGAAGTTAATAGTCTTGAAATGGTCGACCACATACAGGATCTTTGGCTTTGTTATAAACGTTTTTAAAAGATATTTTAAACGATTGGCGTGTTTATAATAATTTATAAGGTTTTTAAAAGAGATATTTGAAATGTTGTTTAATAATCCATTTGTAAGGTTTTTAAAAAATTTATAATGTTTATAAGATTATTAAATGTATTTAAAATGTTTTTTAAGATATTTAAAATGTTTATATAAAGTTTTTTAAAATTTTTGTAAGACTGTTAAAAATGTTTATAAATTTTTAAAACAATTAGTTATGTATTTGTCTTTAAAAACTGAACAATCAAAATAATATTAAAGTTTTTAAAGGGTTTATAAGGATTTTTTACAAAATTTATAAAAAAATTTAAGGTTTTGTAAGACTGTAAAAATTGTTTATAAATTTTTATATCTATTGTTCAGTTTTTAAAGGGTTTATAAAGGTTTTTACAAAGTTTATAAAAAGTTTATAAGGTTGTTTACTAAGTTTATAAGGGTTTATAAGAATTTTTTACAAAGTTTTTAAAGTGTTTTTTTACAAAGTTTATAAAAATTTTAAAAGTTTTGTAGATTGTTAAAAATGTTTATAAAAAATTTAAATAATTAATAAGAGCTATGTATCTGTCTTAAAAAAATAAACAATTGAAATAATTATTTATAAGGTTTTTAAAAGGTTTATAAGGTTTTTTTTACAAGGTTTATAAGAGTTTTTAAAATGTTTATAAAATTTTTAAAAGATTTATAAGAGTTTCTTACAAAGTTTATAAAGTTTATAAAAGATTTCGTAAGATAGTTTAAAAACTTTATAAACTGTTTAAAAATTTTATAATTTTTTTATATAAATTGTATAAGATATTTAAAATGTTATTTGTAGAGTTTATAATGGTCCGCGAATGAAGATCCCGACCATTCTCTGCGCAAATGTGGTATAAACGTACTATAAGAACTTACCATTGTCTTTAAATAAACTTATAGGACACAAGTATGTGACAAGTACAATATTATATGCATGATATGGTACACCACCAAACATATACATAGAAAGACAACTAACTGCACAAAAACCTAAAATATAGTGAGATATTTAAGTCCACACTATCCACAAACGTTAAGAACTCGTTACTCCTTAGGTGACTAGATAAACAGCTTCTTCTGAGTCCACTTTGCTTCATATTTGTTATACCCTAAATGCACAATCTATATCTGAAATTTTTTGAAACAGTTAATAAGAGTTTTGTATATATTTTTAAAAAATTGAACAATTGAAATAATAATTTATAAGGTTTATAAATTTTTTTAAACATTTATAAGGGTTTTCTACAAGGTTTATAAGAGTTTTTAAAATATTTATAAGAGATTTTTACAAAGTTTATAAGGTTTTTAAAATATTTCGTAAGACAGTTTAAAAATCTTATAAACTGTGTAAAAACTTTATAAACTATTTAAAAAACCACCCGATCCAAATTTTAGATTTTTTTTTTTTTTAAATCTATTTCAGATCCATGTTCTTCTTTAACAACAACGACGAAATCGAAAACAATGAAATCTGATCTTACGACGGCTAAATCTAGTTCGTAGAGAAAGAGATGAGACTTTTTAAAACATTTTATAAACCCTTTAAAAACTTTTAAAAACATTTTATAAGGAGTAACTTATAAATTATAAAGCTTTTAAAATATTTTATAAACTTTTTAAAAACTTTATAAAATCTTTAAATGTTTTTGTAAAACGTTATATTAACCTATAATTGTATTTATATACACTTTAGGTATAAAAGCAAATGTAGCATAATAAATACTCTCTCCGTTTCACAATACTTGTCATTCTAACCTTATTTTCTTATTTCAAATTAGTTGTCATTCTGCAATTTCAATGCATATTTATGACTAATTTTTCTATTTTTATCTTTACTTTTAAACTTATTAGTTATTTATATCAAATAAAATATTGTATTAATTAGGGGTAAAATAGATTTTTAATATATGTAAAACAATCTAAAATGACAACTATTTTAAAACAGATAAAGTATGTTACAAGTGTTATTAATACTAATCTACTTAAAACAATGACTCATGACCGCTCGTTTCCATCGCAGGTCAATAGTCACTTGCTTACACGTCCCGTGAGCCACAACGTTCACACCAGTAACTCTCTCTTCACTGATTGGTCCGTGTATATACGCTCTTATTTACAATTATATGAATATATATATATATATATATGTTTTACAATGGTATGAACAGTAAATTATGTTAGTCTAGCGGATTAGGATGCATATAAGACCATAATTATTGATGATATTTTATGGATATTATAGGATTAAAATAGATTAAAAATAATGAAAGAAGGTTAAAAGTGGTGTCAGATGGTTCTGTAAGTTGAGGTTGTAGAGACGTACCACCGGGGATACGTGGTGTCCGCTCATTGGGCCGATTCGTTTAGGGTTGTTAAAAGGAAATTTTTTTTATTTATGTTTGACTTTTTCTTCTCTCGAGAGCGACGATGATAATGGCGATTTATCGTCTTCCTCTTCTCTTCTCCTTCTCTCTTCGTTTTCATTTCCGACTTGGTTCGACGAAGAAGAAAACGAATTGAGAGAGAGCTAATTGAGAACCGCATCACCGAAAATAGCTTTGAGATCGGAATCTGATTTTGGGTTGAGGTCGGAAAGCATGGAATCAAGCTACGTGTAAAGCTCTGTTGGATTGTAGTGTACAAACTCAGTAGCGAGTTGAGAAAGATCGTCTTCTCCGTCAAGCTTTTCAAGTCTCTGAGCAACTTCCGCTTCGGTTTTGAGATCCAATTTTGAACGATCAAGTATTTTGCTTGCAAGTCTCACCGTTAGACACATAAATTTTAGATAAAACTAATTGAGTCTCAAAGACTTTTTTAATATTAAATTTAATATTAAATTCTCTAATGGGTCTTAGGTAGGGGTGGGCATTCGGTTTTGCGGTTCGGTTTCGGTTCAGTTTTTTGGTTTTTCGGTTTTAGATAAATTGAATTCATATGAATCCGAAATTGTTTTGGTTCAGTTCGGTTCGGTTTACTTTGGTTTCGGTTCGGTTTGGTATCACAATATAGAGGTCCATAATATACCAAAATCCTACTTCGGTTCGGTTTTCGGTTTTGGTTTCGATTTCGGTTTGAAACCAAAAAAACTGAATCCGAACACGTACAAATCAAATGGACAAGCAAAAATGAATCAAAAGAGCATCATATTCAAAGAGTTTTGAGTCTAAATTCCATAATGAAAGATAAAAGAAAACACAAAATGAAATAAAAAGTCAATAACCATCCAAAAGCTTAAAATGAAACAAAAGTTCACATACTTTGTTCTTTTTTCAAAGTTTCTTTCCATCACAATCCATCACAATCCTTCAACTTCAAGACTAGCTTTTGTGCCTCACAATCCTAACTCTACAAGTGGAACATAAAGTAAAATATAAAGATGAAGTTCATGTATATAACTGAAACTAAACGAATGAAAGTATTGAAGATATATTACCCCTTTGTAGCTTGTCTTGCAACTCAATGTCTGCAATCAAGTCTTTAATGGTGATTGCTCCTTTTTCAGTGAGTTTTACCTCGCATTTCAACCACTGCTCTATGCACATCAAAGCCTCTATTGAACTATGTGTAAGAGCACTTCTGAAAGGGTCTAGGATACGGCGAGAAGTACTAAAAGCACTCTCTGAAGCAACATAAGAGACTTGCATAGCAAGTATATCTTTAGCCATCTCGGATAAGACCGGAAACTTTGGAGCATTGACTCTCCACCAACTAAGAACATCAAACTCTATACCCATTGGCAGCACTGGATTTTCTACTGATTCTGTCAAATAAAGGCGTAACTCGTTACTCGCTTCTTGAACTCCCTTTGCTTTGACACACTCCTTATAAACTTTATCCATTCTTTCATAACCACAAAAATCATCATCAATATCTGCTGCAATTTGATCTTGTTGGCTACTTTGAGACTGAGATGTCTGAGAAGAACCCCCTGTAGAATGAGATTGACTGCTTGTAGCACATTTTTGCCAAAAGAGAAGGCCATATTGTTTAAACATTCCTTCCACTAGCATCTTCACAGACTGAAGAAGAATCCTTCCAATTACACTATCCTTACCATAAATGTAACGCCCGTGAACCTAAAAGTAGATTTTTGGTGGGTATCGATCGACACAGGGTGGTGTGTCGATCGACACGTGTGTTTTGGACTTAGGAGAAGTCGGGTTTTGGGCGTTATGTCGATCGACACGGGCGGTGTATGTCGATCGACACGGGTTAAAAATCAGACTGTCTGGTTCGATTTAATTATCCGGTTTGGTGGGCTGGTTTAAGGAACCCTAGGGTTCGATATTTAAGCGTGAACAGTCGCGTTGGCAATTTTTGGGAGATTTCTTGAGAAGGATTGTTCTTGAGGGTGTTAGAACGAGAAGGGGATTGTTGCTGGCTTGATTTCGGTTCTGGAGGGACGAATCAGAGGCTGTTCTTCGCGTTCTTCGTCGTTTCAAACCATTATCGAGGTGAGTGCGTGACTGTAGGCTTACATAGTGTAAGGAATGGATAGAATGCGATTGCTTGGTGGATTTTGTGTGTTTTGTGATCGAAATTGTGCAGGAGACTCGATGAATCGCGACGGATTCGAGCCATGAGAGGATAGGCTCGATTCTGGGTTCTGCGATGTCGTGTCGATCGACACCTGGGTGTGTGTCGATCGACACGGGGCATCCTGTCGATCGAGACCATGGTGGTGTGTCGATCGACACTGAGGGGTCTGTCGATCGACACCTAAAGGTTGTGTCGATCGACACAGAGTTCCTGTTGGTTCGTGTTTTGCTTGTTTCGTGAATGCTTGTGTATGCTCATCCTGGTATTGTATTTATTGTTTATGCTTATGTATAAATAGCCTGTAGACGGGATGACCGCGTCACTGAGTATTTGTGATAATACTCACGCAACTCTTTTTGCCATGTGTTGTAGGTAAAGAGAAATTGTGATCGTGGAATCGTGGCGAGGAAGAAGAGATGATTTAGGGTCTTGCTTTGTGTTGTTGTTTGATGGAATTGCTAGGTTGTTAGTAATTCTAGGACCCTTAGTCATTGATATTGGTTGATTGGTTGATATTTAATAAAGTATGAGATTTGTTAAATTGGAATATGTCGTTTAATTGTTTATTGATTTTCGCATGTTGTGTTGGTCTATTGAGGATTATTATCTGTGATGATAATAATCTGAACGGAATTTTTTTTTTGAATTTTTGGGTCGGGTCGTTTCAGTTTGGTATCAGAGCCTTATGGTTCTAGGGCGGGTGCAATTGATTGATTGTGTGATAATTGATTGATTGCTGTGTGGGTTTGGGGACGTAGATCATCTCTTCCGAGCCTTCAATGAGATTCCACGGTAAGTGTTGTATGATTTCTGTTTTTGTTCTAGTACTTAGTAATCTGCTGGGAGTGCAGAGTTATGGCTAGAGGTGCTAGAGGCACAGGTCGTAGGGGCCGTGGTGGCCGTGGTGGTCGTGGTGGGCGTGGGCGAGGACTTCAGAGTGAGTCAGATACCGTGAGTGTGGCCCAGGAGACCACGCAGGAGCAGGTGGCAGACTCGCAGGCGTTTCAGGAGGGGTCTGTGGGTGTGACTTCTATGAGTGCCAGTGTGAGGGCTGGTGGGGCCAGTGTGAGTCCCGAGGTAGCTGTTGGTGCGGGGGGCCTGGGTGGGGGTGCTCCCATAGGTGTGGCCCAAGACCGAGATGATCGTTTGGCGGGTTTGCTGCAGTTGATTCTGGAACGGTTACCAGGTGGGGTACCGGCTCCGGGTCAGGCTCTGGGAGTTCAGCCAGGTGGGGCTGGTGTGCAGCCAGTGGTGGCTGGGGTTCAGCCGGTAGTGGCTGGTGTGCAGCCGGGTGTGGCGGTTGCGGAGGAGCTTCCATCCTACCTGAGGATGATGGAGCAGATGCAGAGGATTGGCACCGGGTTTTTCTCGGGTGGTGCCAAGCCTGAGGATGCCGATGAGTGGCGGCGGAGATTGGAGCATAACTTTCGCTCGATCAGGTGTCCAGAGGGATACAGGGTGGACCTAGCGGTTCACTATTTGGATGGTGACACGCATCTCTGGTGGAGAGGCGTCGAGACTAGGCGGGTACAGGCCGAGATGGCTTGGGAGGATTTCTTGGCTGAGTTCAATGCCAAGTATTTCCCGCAGGAGGCGATGGACAAGATGGAGTCGAGGTTTCTGAATCTGACTCAGGGGGATCGGACTGTGAGGGAGTTCGATCTGGAGTTCAGCTGACTCCTGGTGTGTGCTGGTAAGGGCATGGAGGGCGAGCAGGCCCAGGTGAGGAGGTTCCTCGGGGGACTTCGAGCTGATCTGGGTACTCGCTGCAGGGCGAGTAAGTTTGCCACGAGGGCGGAGCTGGTGGAGACTGCGGCTGCGATTGAGGAGGACCTCAGGGAGCAGGTGGTGGTGGTTAGTCCACCGGTGCAGCAGCAACAGCAGTAGTCGAGGAGATCCCAGCAGCAGACGGGATCGGGCAGGGGTGGCAAGCCTGTTCAGGGTCAGAAGAAGAAGTGGGAGAGCACTTCCGGGGCCAGTCAGGGTGGACAGGGTGGTTCAGGATGCTACGGGTGTGGTAGCATGGGCCACAAGGTGGCGGACTGTCCGATGAGGAGAGAGACACGAGCAGCGCAGGTGTGCTTTCACTGCAGAGAGCCGGGGCACATTAAGCCCAAGTGTCCGAAGCTGTAGCAGATGACGGTGGTGGCAGTGCAGCCGTTGGCGGTGCAGCCTTTGGCTCAGATTGCAGCGGTGCTGTGGGTTTTCACGTCGGCAGAGGCGGGCGGCTCTAGCGCCAGACCGATCACAGGTATATTTTCAGACTTGTCTTTTAAATTTTTGGGTCAATTCTTGTGGTGATTGAATTTAGTCTGTTAGGAAATTATGTGTCTACGCTAGAGTGTCGGGTCTTAAGCACATGAGATTTGTGCAGGGACCTTAGTTGTGGGCGGATGTGAGTCCCACGTGTTGTTCGATTCGGGAGCTACGAATAGCTTCATTACTCCGGAGTGTGCGGAGGGCAGCGGGATCCGGAGCGATTCCGGAGAGCAGCCGGGAGTAGTTAAGGTTGTTGGAGGCAGGACGTTGGCTACTTTCGGGCGAGCTCGAGGTGTGGACGTTCTGGTGGCAGGAGAGTTAATGCCAGCAGACCTGGTTATTAGTCCGGTGGAGCTGTACGATGTCATCCTGGGGATGGATTGGTTGGATCGGTACAGGGTCCATCTGGATTGTCATCGAGGACGTGTAGTGTTTGAGTGGGAGGCTGGGAGGTTGGTGTTTCAGGGGGTGAGACCGACTTCCGGAAGTCTTATGATTTCAGCGATACAGGCCGAGCAGTTGATTTAGAAAGGCTGTAAGGCGTATCTGGCGGCGATTGTGATGCCAGAGACTGTTGGAGAGGTTGCAGTAGGGGATATCCAGGTCGTTCGGGATTTTCAGGATGTGTTTCAGTCGTTGTTGGGATTGCCACCATCGCGGTCGGATCCATTTACGATTGAGTTGGAACCCGGGACAGCTCCGATATCTAAGGCACCTTACCGTATGACTCCAGCAGAGATGGCAGAGCTGAAGAAGCAGCTGGATGATCTGTTGGGGAAGGGTTTCATCTGGCCTAGTGTTTCACCATGGGGAACACCGGTGTTGTTTGTGAAGAAGAAGGATGGGAGTTTCCGGTTGTGTATCGACTATCGGGGACTTAACCGAGTCACTGTGAAGAACAGGTATCCTCTGCCGCGCATTGATGAGTTGTTGGATTAGTTGCGAGGGGCTACTTGGTTCTCCAAGATTGATTTGGCTTTGGGATACCATCAGATTCCGATCGATGAGGCAGATGTTCAGAAGACAGCGTTCAGGACAAGGTACGGGCACTATAAGTTTGTGGTGATGCCGTTCGGGTTGACGAATGCGCCAGCAGCGTTCATGCGGTTGATGAACGGAGTGTTCCAAGAGTTTCTGGATGTGTTCGTGATCATCTTCATTGATGACATTCTGGTGTATTCGAAGACTCCGGAAGAGCACGAGGTGCATCTGATGTTGGTTCTGGAGAAGCTGCGGGAGCAGAAGCTGTAAGCGAAGCTGAGTAAGTGCAGTTTCTGGCAGCGAGAGATGAGCTTTCTTGGCCACGTTGTGTCTGCAGAGGGAGTGTCTGTGGATCCGGCTAAGATAGAGGCTATAAGAGGTTGGTCTAGACCGAGGAGCGCCACCAAGATCAGGAGTTTTCTTGGGTTGGCAGATTATTACCGGAGGTTCGTCAAGGGATTTGCGAGCATGGCACAGTCGATGACGAAGCTAACAGGGAAGGATGTTCCTTTTGTGTGGTCTTCAGCTTGCGAGGAGAGTTTCGGGAAGCTGAAGGAGATGCTGACCAGTACACCGATATTAGCGTTACCCGAGCCGGCCGAGCCTTATGTGGTGTATACAGACGCTTCAGGAGTTAGTTTGGGTTATGTACTGATGCAGCAGGGCAAGGTGATTGCGTATGCTTCGAGGCAGTTGAGGAAGCATGAGTGTAATTACCCTACCCATGATTTGGAGTTGGCTGCAGTTATCTTTGTACTTAAGATCTGGAGGTCTTATCTGTATGGCGGGAAGGTGCAGATATTCACAGACCACAAGAGTCTGAAGTATTTCTTCACTCAGCCGGAGCTGAACCAGAGACAGAGGCGCTGGATGGAGTTAGTTGCAGACTATGACCTGGAGATTGGGTACCATCCGGGTAAGGCTAATCTGATTGCAGATGCGTTGAGTCGGAAGAGGGTAGCTTTAGATCAGGAGCGCGATATGGAGGCTCTGGTGAGCGAGATCAGTACGTTGAGGTTATGTGTGATCTCACAGGAGCCGTTGGGGTTAGAGGCAGCTAACCAGGCAGATTTGTTGACCAGGATTCGGGTTGCTCAGGAGAAGGATCAGGGTTTGATTGATGCTTCTAAGGCAACCGGTTCAGAGTATGTGGTCTCAGCGAGTGGGAGGATACTGGTGAACGGGCGGGTTTGTGTACCCAAGGATGAGGACCTGCGGCGGGTGATCCTGAGGGAGGCTCATTCGAGCATGTTATCGATTCATCCTGGAGCAACCAAGATGTACCGTGACTTGAAGCGGTATTATCACTGGGTCGGGATGAAGAGGGATGTAGCTAGCTGGGTTGCAGCGTGCAACGTGTGTCAGCTGGTGAAGGCTGAGCATCAGGTCCCGAGCGGATTATTGCAGAGTTTGCCTATCCCTGAGTGGAAGTGGGATATGATTACGATGGATTTCGTGACGGGATTGCCAGTGTCGCGGACCTATGATGCGATATGGGTTATCGTGGATCGTCTGACGAAGTCGGCACATTTTCTGGCCATCAAGAAGACTGATGGAGCAGCAGTCTTGGCTAGGAAGTATGTGCGGGAGATAGTAAGGCTGCACGGGGTGCCAGCGAGTATTGTGTCAGACAAAGATCCGAGATTTACCTCAGAGTTCTGGAGGGCGTTTCAGGCTGAGATGGGCACTAAGGTGCATATGAGCACATCGTATCATCCTCAGACGGATGGGCAGTCTGAGAGGACGATTCAGACCTTGGTGGATCTATTGAGGATGTGTGTGCTTGATTATGGTGGTCATTGGGTGGATCATCTGAACCTGGTTGAGTTTGCGTATAACAATAGTTACCAGGCGAGTATTGGGATGGCTCCGTATGAGGCTCTGTATGTTTGGGAAAGAAGCATGTTTGGTGCAGACTTTGTCCAGGAGACGACGGAGAAGATCCGTGTCTTGAGGCTGAACATGAGAGAGGCTCAGGATCGGCAGAAGAGTTACGCCGATAGGAGACAGAAAGAGCTGGAGTTTGAGCTGGGAGATATGGTGTATCTCAAGGCAGCTATGTTGAGGGGTCCTAAAAGATCCATTTCAGAGAATAAGCTGAGTCTGTGGTTTATGGGTCCGTTCAGAGTGGTGGACGAGTCGGACCGGTGGCTTATAGACTGGAGTTACCTCAGAGTATGATGGCTTTTCACAAAGTCTTCCATGTTTCGATGCTGCGTAAGTGTCTACATGAGTCTGAGGAGGTGTTGGCTAGGATCCCGGAGGATCTTCAGCCTAACATAACGTTGGCGGCGAGGCCTGTAAGAATTCTGGAGAAAAGAGTCAAGGTGCTGCGTCGGAAGAGTATACCGTTGGTGAGAGTCGTGTGGGACTGTGACGGTATTGAGGAGGAGACTTGGGAACCAGAAGCGTCGATGCGGAGGAAGTTCTCGAAGTGGTTCGAGAAGCAAGGGGTCGCTTGAGTTCTTTTTCTGGTTTCCAGAGTCTGTATTAGCATGTTGCTATGTTTGAGATATTTGTATTTCGTTGTGGATGTAACGAGTATACATTTTGAGATTTAATAAGATGAGTTTGCCTTATTAAATGTGTGTTATAAGTTGTGAGTTCTTATGGTATGACGGGTGATGTCATGGGTTGTAGTGACTGGTAGGTCATGAGGAGGTCTAGCGGTAGAAGTTCTATGCGAGTTAGAGCTTGCCTATCGGCTAGGATGGCTAGGAATAGAAGTTTTACGCGGCTTAGAGATCGTTCATGTTCCAGGAGTGGCTGAAAATGAGACTGTACATGTTCCAGGAGTGGCTGGAAATGTAAGCTCTACGCACGTTAGAACTTGTCTATTTCCTAGGGAGAGTCTGGAAAAGAGGGTTATGTGAGTTAGAATCGCCTTTTCCAGGGACTCTGTGAGACACCCTGGTGATTAGGTTGTTTTGGCTGACCACGAGAGGTGTTTCTGGTCGACAGGTGCTTATGATGCACATTCCAGAGTATTGCTCCAGGGAACGGGTGGGTTCCTGTATACTGAGGGATAGTGGATCTCTCCAGAGGACTGGTGGGTTCTCTGCATATACTCGAGAGTTGGTGGTTCTCTCTGGGGGACGGGTGGGTTCCCTACATATACGTTGAGGGATAGTGGGTCTCTCCAGGGGACGGGTGGGTCTCCTACACACTGTCGCTCAAGGGGTGACGATCCTGCGAGCATATGTGTAGTGTATATCTTTATGAGTTATGAGTATGAGTTAGGAGCAGTAGCGTCTGAGCGTGGTCGTGAGTATGAGACTGGATGAGCTTCGGGGATCGGGAGTGGATAGTATGAGCCTAGTAGAACTCGAGGATCAGGTGGGATCATGAGTGGTGCTGGCTGAGGGCCAGGGTGTGTTGTGGACGTCGAGTCTGGGGTTATTACTGGAGTCTGGATTCGGTTCGGACAATCCTGGTAGCATATGTTACGCCGATGGTCGTACGTGTTCTTGTTTGATTGTTGGACGGTCAATCGGGCAGCCCTAATCCGGACCATGGGGCGTGTATCGTTGGTGTTCCGGGTGAATCTGGTCGAATTTTAGGCGAGAGTGTTAGCCTTAGCAGGACGGGTTGTGGGAGTCGAGTGTGATCTTGAAGGATACTGGCCGGGTGCGGGTCAGGTGGGTTGAGACCGTAGTATGGCGGTGTCGCGTGATTCGAGGTCGAATCCGTGTTAGTGGGGGAGAATTGTAACGCCCGTGAACCTAAAAATGGATTTTTGGTGGTTATCGATCGCACAGGGTGGTGTGTCGATCGACACGTGTGTTTTGGACTTAGGAGAAGTCGGGTTTTGGGCGTTATGTCGATCGACACGGGTGGTGTATGTCGATCGACACGGGTTAAAAATCAGACTGTCTGGTTCGATTTAATTGTCCGGTTTGGTGGGCTGGTTTAAGGAACCCTAGGGTTTGATATTTAAACGTGAACAATCGTGTTGGTGGTTTTTTTGGCCGAAAATCAGAGAGAAACCAGAGGGTTTTGAGAGAGAGATCAGAATCAAAGGTTTTGGGGCGATTTTTGGGAGATTTCTTGAGAATGATTGTTCTTGAGGGTGTTAGAACGAGAAGAGGGTTGTTGCTGGGTTGATTTCGGTTCTGGAGGGACGAATCAGAGGCTGTTCTTCGCGTTCTTCGTCGTTTCAAACCATTATCGAGGTGAGTGCGTGACTGTAGGCTTACATAGTGTAAGGAATGGATAGAATGCGATTGCTTGGTGGATTTTGTGTGTTTTGTGATCGAAATTGTGCAGGAGACTCGATGAATCGCGACGGATTCGAGCCATGAGAGGATAGACTCGATTCTGGGTTTTGCGATGTCGTGTCGATCGACACCTGGGTGTGTGTCGATCGACACGGGGCATCCTGTCGATCGACACCATGGTGGTGTGTCGATTGACACTGAGGGGTCTGTCGATCGACACCTAAAGGTTGTGTCGATCGACACAGAGTTCATGTTGGTTCGTGTTTTGCTTGTTTCGTGAATGCTTGTGTATGCTCATCCTGGTATTGTATTTATTGTTTATGCTTATGTATAAATAGCCTGTAGACGGGATGACCGCGTCACTGAGTATTTGTGATAATACTCACGCAACTCTTTTTGCCATGTGTTGCAGGTAAAGAGAAATTGTGATCGTGGAATCGTGGCGAGGAAGAAGAGATGATTTAGGGTCTCGCTTTGTGTTGTTGTTTGATGGAATTGCTAGGTTGTTAGTAATTCTAGGACCCTTAGTCATTGATATTGGTTGATTGGTTGATATTTAATAAAGTGTGGGATTTGTTAAATTGGAATATGTCGTTTAATTGTTTATTGATTTCTGCATGTTGTGTTGGCCTATTGAGGATTATTATCTGTGATGATAATAATCTGAACGGAAATTTTTTTTTTGAATTTTTGGGTCGGGTCGTTTCAATAAAGATGATCAAAACACATCTCCGCAAATTCCATTTTGTTCCTTGGATCAAGTACACTAGCAACAATGAGAAGCATATTCACTTCACTCAAACCACCCCAATACTTTTCAAACTTAGCTACCATCATGTTGGCACTTTCCTCTAACTCTAAGTCTGGCTGTTGGCTCAATCTAATCAAGTTCCTCTGTATGGTAACAATCTCATTGTAACATAGGTGAGCATTCACCTTCGTAGACGCTGAAACAATTAACGTGGAGTGATAAAAGACGACGAGAAAACTGACTAACATGTCTACCTCATCCCAATCTTTTTTAAGTGGTGGTCCAATCCTTTGTTCTCCATTTCGTCCCCCTCTAAGAAAGTAATCAGTATACCTTCTGTCTTCAAGTTCCATCTTATCGAGGCTTACTCTAAACTTAAGAGCTCTTACGAACATTAGATACGTAGAATTCCATCTTGTGCTACATCCAATGGTAAACTTCCTCGAGTAATAACCTTTCCAGAATCAAGCTTATCTTCAAAAGCCTTCATTCTCTTGTAGAACCCCTGAGGTACAAAACACTATTACGAACACTACACACACTCTTATCTGCCTCCTGTAGACCATTTTTGACATTTAAGTTGATGATGTGAGCAGCACATCTCAAATGCAAGTTTTCACCATTCAGAATCAATCGGAGATTATGAAGCCTTTGGTGGAGTTAATGGCAGATTTCGAATCGAATATGGTGGATAAATCGAGTTATGGGATGAATCTGTTAATGTCGGTGCTGGAATCGAAATTGGCGATGGTGGAGGAAGGAGGAGTCCTGGTGCTTGTGGAGATCGGAACACAGAGCCATGAAAAGATTTCAAGATAAAAGAGATTTGATAAGTCTCTTGGAAATAAGGGTATTTTGGAAATAATATTTAATTAGAGTGGCATTTTTGTAAACATTTTAAAACAATGAAATTTTTACAAAGCGCAGTTGGAATGTGAAATTTTTTAAAAATTTTCAAAAAAATATAATATAACTTAAAAAATTGTAACATGATTTATTTTATTTTTACTGAAATTTATAATAAAGATCTATCACAATTTTTAAAAGAGATTTTATCCAAATTCATACCTAGCTAACTAAAGTAATTTATATATTTTATAATAAATTCAAAATTTATTTTATATCCGCGAGTATTGAGTCACCTAGTTTATATAAAAAAAAAAAAGCAGTTGCATAAATTTCACAAAAAATAGAGGTTTGGTTTATTAATGAAAGCCATTTAAAAGCCGTTTGGTTCGGTTTAGACGCAATCCGGTCGGTTCCCGCTTTATTTGGATTGAACCGAATCGATATTAATCAAATGGAATTAAAATATAATATTATTAATTTTTGCTGCTCGTCAATGCCTCGACTCCAGAGTCTCTCTCTCTTTCACTCTTCTTCTTCGACGCCTCTTGTTTAGCATACAGACTTTCACTCCGTTTGTGCATTCTTGAATCGCATCTTGTTAGGTTTTCAGATCTTATGATTTTCCCGATCGATTGCGTTGTGCTTTTGGCCGATTTCAATATCCGATTTGAGCATATTCATTGTTTGGATGGACTCATGTATTCACTAGAACCTCAGGAATCTGGAGAATTTAGACATACATTAATAGTTTCTGTTCCAATTTTGGTAAATTATAAACATTGCTTAATCACGTTCATAGAGTAATCACTGATATTGGGATTAATGTTTCTTCCTTGTTGTTGAGCTAATGATGGATATTATCATTGTGTTTTGCTTCTCTTTTAGCATTCTCTCGTTTCAAGAAGTTGGCCTATTGATGGAGAAACCGATTGTAGAAGACGAAAGAAGCGAGATTGTTGTGTCAAGAGCCTCCTCCTCCTGTATGCAATGGAGTCAGTGGCAATTACTCGATTCCATTTTACCAACAGGAGGATTTGCTCATTCTTTTGGTCTCGAAGCAGCGATTCAGACTCGGTTAGTTTCTTCCCCAGAAGAGCTTGAAACTCATATCGTTCATGTGTTGGATAACACAGCTAGCTTATTGCTTCCTTTTGTCTACTCTGCTCTCAAATCTCCTGATATAGAGACATGGCACAAACTCGATCAATTACTTAATGCTACTTTAACTAACCAAGTCTCTTCAAAGGCATCGATTTCACAAGGATCAGCATTGTTTCGTGTGGCTGCTTCAGTTTTCACTGAGATCCCAAATTTGAAAATTATTAGAGACGCCTCTCTGGGTTCCAAAAAAGTATGTTTCCATCATGCCCCGATATTCGGACTTATATGTGGCCTACTCGGAATGGATCCTAAAACTTCACAGAGAGCTTACCTGTTTGTAACGCTAAGAGATGTTGTCTCGGCTGCAACGAGATTGAACTTGGTGGGACCGATGGGTGCTTCAGTGATGCAGCATCGCATTGCCATTGTGGCTGAAACAGTTTTAGAGAAATGGATGGATCGTGAAGCAAGTGAAGCGTGTCAGACATCTCCTTTGCTAGATGTTGTGCAAGGTTGCCACAATTACTTGTTTTCCAGAATGTTTTGCTCTTGATCAAGAAGCATGCATCTATGTTTTTGTTTTTGTTTTTATTTGAGACCTCTGTAGCTCAATTGTCCTCATGACTGGCTTTTACGGTGCTCCAAAACATAGCGTGTGATCGCAATAGTAAAATTAAGGGATTGATCTGGCTTATTTGCTAACTTGCAACTGTAGATATACTCATGAGTCATGAGTTTGATTGATGTCTACTAGTGATGCATAAGGCCTCTGATTTTTTGTTCAATCTAGCAATTTTTTCAAATACATAATTTGCATTTGTGTTGCATAATATTCTTGTTGAAACTGAAATTGAGATCACATGTGAACGAGATCTTGCCAAAATGGCATATGGGTATCTTCGAGTTAGAATTTGCAATACGAACGATTAGTTATTGTTTTTTTTAATAGCAATAATTTGTTTGGACAACTAAAACACAACCAAGTTAAAAACTTGTTTCGATGCATACATCCCAAAAGTGATAAACAATCAAACAAATTAATGTTAAAAAAAAAATTGCTAAAAATTGATATAATTTGTTTTACGATATAAATCACCAAACCTAACCCAATATTACTCACCAAATCAACTTGTTCACAATCATTTAGCTTTTGTGATCATTCAAAACATACGCTATGACAACTCAAGTTTTGAAGAAAACATGCAGTGTTTTCATGATTGTAACTATGTTTGTGATCACGTTTTCGGCACAAATCTCTCATTCAATCAGTTTATAAATGTGTGTCAAGCATTGCATCCATAATCTATGCATGAAAGAGGCAAACAAACCAAGTCCGACCAATTGTGAAGAAGCTAGCACATCTTTTTGCAACAAACAACTAACCAATCAAGAAGAATATTTTCGTCCACCAAAAAATAAAAATGGTGAGATAACCAACAAGATTTGTAGAACATTTTCTAAGCTGTGCAGTAATTTTTACTTTCGAATTACGAAAACTTACATATTTTTTTCTTCTATATAATAAATATATATGTGTATGTGTATGTGTTGAATTTATCTCATGATATAAATACGTTCTTCTTTTCTTTTCTGCATTTTAAAACACATGTCTATGTCAACAAAACATTAGCACTAATGATTATTTTAATATAACCGAACTAGAAAATCCATAAAAATATTCCACCATTATCGAGTCGTGCCCTCAAGTCCTACAAAGGATAGTTTACAAACATAATTCCAAAATCCATCACAAAATAAAAACGTTTGGGGTGCATACTTTGGATGCAGCATTGCCAATTTGTTCAAAATCCCACTCTTTGAAAGCCAATAACCAAAATAACAACGTTTAGGTATTGGTTAAATTTTTTTTTTTCTAAGAATGTATATATTCATTTAAAATGAAAAGTTATGTTTTAAAAATTGAGATACAAATTGCTTAACCTATTTTAATTGATCATATGCCAAAAAAACAACATGGAAGCAAATTTCTGAGAGTGTTGCTAGTTTGATCCTATTTGAAAAATATCATTTACGTATTAAACATAGTATTATCAATGGTTTTTAAACATTAGGCAAAACTATGGATTAAAGATCCAGAACTTTCAAAGTTATATAAGAAAAGAAAAACCCTAAACCCACTTGAAAATCAGAGGAAGAGAAAATTTGGATTACCATGCGGTTGGTTTTGTACCAATCGCCGATGAGGACAGTGTAATCGTCGGCGGGAGAAGGGAAGGGGACAAGAACCAAGGCACGATAGAGCATGACAAATGTCTGTGATACTCCAATCTGTGTCTACCCCTATCTATCATACTACTATATTGTCTAGCGTACTCCCTTATGAGATACTCCTCACGATGATACAACTATAAAATATGGTACAACTCGGTAGTAGTATTTGTTACAACTAGAAAAACATGGTACAACTATAT
Source organism: Arabis hirsuta (assembly GCA_964056655.1). Classification (NCBI taxonomy): domain Eukaryota; kingdom Viridiplantae; phylum Streptophyta; class Magnoliopsida; order Brassicales; family Brassicaceae; genus Arabis; species Arabis hirsuta. The sequence continues at coordinate 20,402,728 of OZ053305.1, read as the reverse complement.
GTTATTTGGTACAAATGTAAATACATGGTACAACTAGATATTATTTGGTACAACTGTAAAAATATGGTACAACTGTATAAACATGGTACAACTAGATATTATTTGGTACAACTAAAAATAAATAAATACATAATACAACTAGAGCTTATCATACATTGACTTAGTCAATAGGAGCTTCTAAGACATTCATCATCGCGTTAGCTTTCATTCAAAAGTTCATTTGAAAATAGTTTGAGGTCATTCCAACGGTGCGATTGAACGTTATAAAAATTTTAGTGAAGACATGTCCGTCTGCTGTGAATTTGCATCTATTCAGACTTCGTTAGTTTCTTCCGATGAAGATCTTGAGACCCATATCGTTTTTGTTGGATAACACAACTAGCTTATTGCTTCTTTTTGTCTACTCTGCTCTTAAATCTCCTAATATAGAGACATGGCACAAACTCGATCAATTACTTGATGCTACTTTAACAAACTAAGTCTCTTCCAAGGCATCGATTTCACAACGATTAGCATTGTTTCGCGTGGCTACTTCAGTTTTTACTGAAATCCAAAATTTGAAAATGATTAGAGACAACTATGGGTTCCAAAAAACTATGTTTTCACCACTCTTTGGAATGGATCTTAAAACTTCACAAAGAGCTTACCTGTCGGTAATGCTGAGAGATGTTGTCTCGGCTGCAATGAGATTGAACTTGGTGGACCGATTGTTGCTTCAGTAATGCAGCATCGCATTGCCATTGTGGCTGAAACAGTTTTAGAGAAATGGATGGATCGTGAAGCGTGTCAAACATCTCTTTTGCTAGATGTTGTGCAAGGTTGCCACTGTTTCTTGTTTTCTGGAATGTTTTGCTCATGATCAAGAGGCATGCATTGTGTTTTCTTTTAGACCTATCTAGCTCAATTGTCCTCATGACTGGCCTTTATGGTGCTCCAAAACATAGAGTAAGATCACAATCGTTAAATTAAAGGTTTGATCTGGTTTATTTGCTAACTTGTAAATATAGATATACCCATGAGTCGTGAGTTTGACTGATGTCTACTAGTGATGCATTTTTCTGATTTTTGGTTCAATCTACTAGTGAGTAGAGTCAGATACATAAATCAATCAATTTTTTTCAAATACATAATTTCATTTGCATTTGTGTTGCAGAATATTCTTGCTGAAACTGAGATTGAGAGTACATGTGATCGAGATCTTGCCAAAATGGCATATGGGTATCTTCAAGTTAGAATTTGCAATACGAACGATTAATTATTGGTTTTTTAAAGCAATAATTTGTTTGGACAACCACAACACAGCTAAGTTACAAAACTTGTTTCGATGTATACATCCCAAGAAAGAGAATCAATCAAACAAATTAATGTTAAAAAAAACAATTGCTAAAAATGGATATCTTTAGTTTTACTATATAAATAACCAAACCTAGCCCAATATTACTCACCAATCAACTTGTTCACAATCGTAACAGCAAAAACTAAAATTGTAATCGAGACTTATTTAGCATTTGTGATCATTCAAAACATACGCTATGGCAACTCAAGTTTTGAAGAAAACATGCAGTGTTTTCATGATTGTAGCTATGTTTATGATGACGTTTTCGGCACAAATCTCTCATTCAATCAATTTAGAAATGTGTGTCAAGCATTGCACCCATAATCAATGCATCAAAGAGGCAAACAAACCAAGTCCGGGCGATTGTGAAGAAGCTTGCACATTTTTTTGCAACAAACAACTAACCAATCAAGAAAAACTTTTCCATGCACCACAAAATAAAAATGGTGAGATGACCAGCAAAATTTGTAGAAAGTTTCCTAAGTTCTGCAGTATTTTTTAGTTTCGAATTACGAAAATTTATATAATTTTTTCTTTTCTACATAACTAATATATAATAAATATGTATGTATATGTGTATGTGTTTAATTTATCTCATGATATAAATGTACTTCTTTTCTTTTCTGTATTTTAAAACACAAGTCTATGTCAACAAAACATTAGCACTAATGATCATTTTAATATAACCTAGAAAATCCATAAAAATAATATAAACTACAATTGGTAAATAATTATAAAATCAAAAAAATGTATAAATATAATGGCGGAACCATTAAACAACTGCAAAACTGACCAACAATTTATCCCAAAAAATAATCACGATTCCGACCATACCCAATAACATTAAATTACAAAAAAAAATCAAATTCCTAATGAAATAAAAATCTTTGAATATGTATTGGATCATGATTATTTATTGGGATGCTTATTGAAATAACCCCAAATTTGAGGTCAATTGCAAATATAACCTTTTCTTTCTCTCTCCCTAAAATTTTATCAAACCAACCTTAAGATTTAACTTATTTACGAAACTGCCATTATATTTGAATTATTTTTTTTCTTTTTAAAAATCAGACATTCAAAACTATCAAATAAACACTCAAATATATCAATTTATTTACAAAAATGCCATTATCATCAATATTTCAAACCACCATGAACAACCAAAATCAAGCTGTAAATGCTTCTCCAACGGTTTTTTCGTGGATTAGAGCTTCATTGGTGAGTTCATAACTTCTTCCTCACCCATTTCCTCTCCAATTTCATCCAAAAAACTCACTAAATTTGGTTTTCAAATTTTTTTCTCTCATAATCTATCGATTTTCAATGGTTTTTGCATAAACGATGGTTGGGCTTCTTTGTTAAGAGTCATATTAGAAGTTTTAGATGCTTGACGGAGCTGAAAACTGAACTCTACGGCGGAAACGGAGCTAAAATTGTGTTTTTCGATCTGGTAGACTACACCAGAAGTCTACTAGTCAATGAAAGGTTAGATTTGCAATTGACTTTTTTAAAAAATATTCAAAGTAGACTGCTCATGAAGTCTACTTGTTTTCCTTTGACAAGAAAAAAAAATACTAGTAGTCGCACATGAAGTCTACTTGAAAATGGGTTAGTTTTGCATTTGACCAAAACTTTGACTTTATAGAGTAGATTTCTCCAATAGACTTCTCCAATAGACTGCAAATAGAGTCTACTACAAGGTTATTTCTGGCATTGACCAGATTGTTGACTTTTTTAGTAGACTGCATCAGAAATCTGTTATGTACGGACGGGTTAGTTTTTTGTTTGACCAAAATCTCAAACATTGACCAAGAAAAACATTTATCAGTGACTTCTTATGTAGTCTACTACTTTTTAAATAAACCAGTAGACTTCTTAAATAAATCAGTAGACTTCTTAAATAAGTAGTAGACTGCAAAAGAAGTCTACTGATAAATGTTTGATCAAACACAAAACTAACCTTTTTCCAGAGTGGACTTCTAGAGAAGTCTACTCGAAAAGTCAACTATTAGGTCAATTGCAAATGTAACTTGACCTTTTGAGTAGACTTCAAAATGGAGTCTACAGATTTCAGTAGACTTCTCTTGCAGTCTACTAGTAGACTTCTCTAGAGAAATCTACTAGTAGACTGCAAGAGAAGTCTACTGAAAAATTCAAACTTTGGTCAATTGCAAAAATAACTTTTTTATTTAGTAGACTTCATAGAGAAGTCTACTGAAAAAGTCAAATTCTGGTCAAATACAAAAATAACCTAATAGAGTACTAGTGAACTCTACTAGCGTTTGTCTTAATTGCAAAAATAACCCATTATGTAGACTTCTCTATGAAGTCTACCAGTAGACTTCACAGAGAAGTCTACCAGTAGACTTCACAGAGAAGTCTACAGATTTAATTTTTTTATAAATGCATTTAAAGCTTATTTATAATGAATTTTTTAGATTTTTTTTCTCTCAAATGTGTGTTATCTAATGTGTTTCTTTGTGTGTAAATTTGATATATTTAGGTGCAATATTTATTGTATAAATAAATTTTCTTGTTTTAATAGTACTTAAGTATTATTGGTAGACTTCATAGAGAAGTTTACAGATTTAATTTTTTATAAATGCATTTAAAACGTATTTATAATGAATTTTTTAGATTTTTTTTTTCACATGTGTGTTATCTCATGTGTTTCCTTGTGTGTGAGTTTGATATATTTAGGTGCAACATTTATTGTATAAATTAATTTTCTTGTTTTAGTAGTACAGAAAAATCTACTAGCAGACTTCACAGAGAAATCTACCAGCAGACTTCAGAGAAATCTACCAGCAGACTTCAGAGAAATCTACCAGCAGACTTCAGAGAGAAGTCTACCAGCGGACATCAGAGAAGTCTACCAGCGGACATCAGAGAAGTCTACCAGCAGACTTCAGAGAGAAGTCTACCAGCAGAAAGAAGTCTACCAGCAGATTTCACAGAGAAGTCTACCAGCAGAGAGAAGTCTACCAGCAGACTTCTCTTTTGTTGGTAGACTTCACACAAAAGTCTACAGATTTAATTTTTTTATAAATGTATTTAAAATTTATTTATAATGATTTTTTTAGATTTTTTTCTCTCACATGTGTGTTATCTAATTTTTTTTTTTGTGTGAATTTGATATAGTTAAGTGCAATATTTATTGTTTAAAACAATTTTCTTGTTTTAGTAGTGCTTAAGTATTGTTGATAGACTTCTCCCAGTAGACTTCACAGAGAAGTCTACAGATTTAATTTTTTTATAAATGCATTTAAAACTTATTTATATTGAATTTTTTAGATTTTCTTTCTCTCAAATGTGTGTTATCTAATGTGTTTCCTTGTGTGTAAATTTGATATATTTAGGTGCAAAATTTATTGCATAAATCAATTTTCGTGTTTTAGTAGTACTTAAGTATTGTTGGTAGAATTCATAGAGAAGTCTACAGATTTAATTTTTTTATAAATGCATTTAAAACGTATTTATAATGAATTTTTTAGATTTTTTTTTTCACATGTGTGTTATCTAATGTGTTTCCTTGTGTGTTAATTTGATATATTTAGGTGCAATATTTATTGTATAAATTAATTTTCTTGTTTTAGTAGTACAGAAAAATCTACCAACAGACTTCACAGAGAAGTCTACCAGCAAACTTCAGAGAAGTCTACCAGCAGACTTCAGAGAGAAGTCTACCAGCAGACTTCAGAGAGAAGTCTACTAGCAGAGAGAAGTCTACCAGCAGACTTCACAGAGAAGTCTACCAGCAGAAAGAAGTCTACCAGCAGACTTCTCTTTTGTTGGTAGACTTCTCTGTGAAGTCTACCAGTAGACTTCACAGAGAAATCTACAGATTTAATTTTTTTATAAATGCATTTAAAATTTATTTATAATGAATTTTTTAGATTTTTTTTTTTTCACATGTGTGTTATCTAATGTTTTTCCTTGTATGTGAATTTGATATATTTAGGTGCAATATTTATTGTATAAATCAATTTTCTTGTTTTAGTAGTGCTTAAGTGTTGTTGGTAGACTTCTCTAGCTGAAGACACAATGTTCAACACATGAGATTCTTGGAACTGCAAACTCGTTTCAACAAACACAATGTTCAAGCGTTGTCATGTTTGTTCAAGAGCTGTCCAATGCTAAACATACTTCTTATCAAAATCATTAACGATTTAGTTTCCTCTGTAGAGACTCTCTGAGAAGACAAATGATAAGGTCACAGCTAATGGGATTCTCTATGGCTTTTTCCAAAGCTAAAATCTCATTCCATTAAACGTTTCTGCATAATTTCAGTTTCAGGACTCGAGTCAAATTAGTTATTACAGTTTTGTTGTATTGAAATCTTATGCTTATTCAGAGCTATTATTTATCTTCCATCTTCAAGAGTTATGGTAAGCTCATTTTGGGAGCAAGTTTCTGGTTTGTAAACAAGTAATTACTGTGCATAAACAAGTTTAATGTCTCAGATCCCTTACATAGCCCAAAAGGCACAACTACGCCAAAACTAAAATCATCTTTGATATGTCTCTCACTATCACATACACTATACCTAAATAGCAACAAAGAAACAAAGGACAAAGAAGAAGAAGAAGAAGAAGAAGAAGAAGAAGAAGAAGAAGAAGAAGAAGAAGAAGAAGAAGAAGAAGAAGAAGAAGAAGAAGAAGAAGAAGAAGAAGAAGAAGAAGAAGAAGAAGAAGAAGAAGAAGAAGAAGAAGAAGAAGAAGAAGAAGAAGAAGAAGAAGAAGAAGAAGAAGAAGAAGAAGAAGAAGAAGAAGAAGAAGAAGAAGAAGAAGAAGAAGAAGAAGAAGAAGAAGAAGAAGAAGAAGTCTTAGGTTCTTTCTCTTTATCCGATAGTCTTAGGTTCTTTCTCTTTATCCGATTTCTCCATCTCACTACTTCCCATTATCATATTCACCAACAAGTTCAAAGCTTCACATAAGAGAAGCTTAACTCGAGACTAGAACAAGTCTTGCTTATAACAACCTGAAACAAAACACAAAAACCATGAGCTGCATAGTATAAATCAAAGTCACAAACACACAGAAAAGTTTCAACTGTTCATAAAAGTCATTTCACAGAGCTCTGCTTTATATACATGTAGGAGGTTTTGGTAATAGAATATTCCCTTAGAAAATAGATAAGATTGGTACCAGATTAGCCAAACCATGGAGTGGCCCAGCCAAACCATTCAATGCAGCTGCAAATGCAAGGTATGGATCTGCAATTGCACTCCCAACCTAAATGAATAAATGCCATAGAGATTCAAATCATTGGGAGTAGTAACATACATCAATCCGCAAAATCTAAAAGCAGAACATGATCATCAAGAACAAATTATAAATACTTGATGGAAAGATCATGTAGCTATACATACGAGGTGACCAGCATGAGTACTAACATTTCCACCTTCATGATAACTAAAAACAAAAACCAGTAGGAAAGAAAACTTTTGATCATGCTATATAAATTATGTAAAAGTTGGTAAGAAGACATAATATACAAGAAGAAAACTTTAACTTAATGATTATGCTTAATGAAACATATTTAAAAGAAGAGAAGCAACACAAAACTGTGAATGGTGACATAAAGTCACCATAATCCAAAGTATTATCCAATGGAATGATGCTACCATCCTTGAACATCCTACAATGTTAAAGTAGAATGTAAATTTAAGAATAGTAGTAAGGAAGAAAAATATCCAAACATTTACAAGTCCAGAAGCTAAGAACATTGTAAAGGGCTTAAAGATCTAACCCATTTTTTCTTCTTCTTTCTCCGATTCGAATCTGAGTGCTCCAAAAAGAGTCGTTGACCGAGAAAACCTAAAAGAAGGAATAGAGAGGGAACGCTAAAATCAAACTATATAATTATTGGTTTACTTAACCGAACAATCAATTTTATTGATGAGGACAAGAAATCGATCTGGTGACGCCATGCGAACCATGTCTCAGGGAAGCCATGAAGTAACAGAACCAAAGGCCCTTCTTCGTCTCCTTTCTCAGCTACGTTTAACCAAATCCCATTGCTCTTGATCTTCTTCTCTCTCACTGAGGGTACTGCGCGAAGAGGAATCTCACGTACTGGAACAAATTGAAGAAATGAAGCGCGTACGACACGACTGAGATCACGCGCTCCGTCGCCGGTGTTGGGGTGTAGGATGCGCGGGTCGTCACAGAGGCTGCGTGTTTGGGTGAGGGGTGGATCGAGACGGTGGATCTGGGGAAGAAGAGGGCGAGTTGTCTTGCTCTTGGAGCCACGAGGGTTTGGTGGAGAGAGACAGAGGTAGAGAGGGTTGTAATTTTTTTTTCATCTAAACAAAATTTTTGAGGTTGTTTGGTTAAAAATTTTTTTAATTTCTAAAATGTTTTTAAAAAATTCCAATTTGCCTCCATATGTTTAGTAGACTTCTAAATGCAGTCTTCTAAATGCAGTTTTAATTTGTTTAGTAGATTTCTCCAGAAGTCTACTGGAGAAATTTATAGAGAAGTCTACTGAGAAGTCTACTAGAGAAATTTATAGAGAAGTCTACAAGAGAAGTCTAGTGGAGAAATCTACTGGAAAAGTCTACTGGAGAAATTTATAGAGAAGTCTACAAGAGAAGTCTACTAGATAAATTTATTGAGAAATCTACAAGAGAAGTCTACTCGAGAAGTCTACTGGAGAAGTCTACTGGAGAAATCTACTGGAGAAATTTATAGAGAAGTCTACCGGAGAAGTCTACTGGAGAAATTTATAGAGAAGTCTACTTCACTTAAATCAATTTTTTTCAATGATTATTCGAGATCCTATACCAAAACTTATTCCAAACATTCAAAACGTATAATATATTCACAAGTTAACACTTTTATGCAAATTTGACATTTTAAAAATAAAAATGGTAAACCCTAATTTTAACCCTAAGTGTAAAAATATGTCTGCAACTATGATGTACCTTATTTGGTAACTCTTTGTTTAGTATAGTATGTATTTTCCTTCATAACCTAATTTGTCTAAATATGTTTAATTTTGTTTAATTTTATGTTTTACACCTCACAATTGTTTATAGTAGGGTCATCAATCAAAAAATTTTATCAAATTTTTTTTTGTTAATTTATAAATTTAAATTTAAAATATAATTATATAGTAGACTGCTTTAGTAGTCTACTAAACCACAAAAGTAGTCTTCATAACCTAATTTATCTAAGTAGGTTGAAATATGTATAATTTTGTGAAATTTTATTTTTTATACTTCAGAATTGTTTATAGTAAGGTCATCAATCAAAATTTTTTATCAAAATATTTTTTGTTAATTTATAAATTTAAATTTAAAATATAATTATATAGTAGACTGCTTTGGTAGTCTACTAAACCCCCTCCAGTAGACTTCTCATGGAGTCTACCAGTAGACTTCCTGACAGAAGTCTACTGATAGACTTCTACAATACTCAGTAGACTTCTCTAGGTTAAAACAGTCACTACTCTTTTAGGTTATTTTTCTCAAACATGAGATATGTGAGTTACACTTGTATTTCAAATCAATTTATGGGTCATTTTTTGTAACTCTGCCTTATTTATTTGGTAACACTCTAAATTTTATGACATTTAAGACCAAATTAACATAACCAACCGACAATTCAGATAAGCTCGATTAACTACACGGGTGAGCTAGCTAGTCGGATTGAGAATACCACTATATCATGTATTCAACTAGACCTATGCTCAGCTTAGTTTACCTACACACAACAAAGTTATCGAAATGATGGTTGAACTTATGAGAGAGAAAGTTTACGTCATGAGTCCGGGGCCTTGTGGTCGAGTGGTAAGAAGATGAGTTTGTGGCGATCCACCTACTGCACGAAACTAAAACACACTGTCTGAAAGAGATTACAAAAACTGACGCTTGGCTGTCAGGCGCAACCCTTTGACTTGGTTTCCTTGTCGAGTCAATTCATTCTTCCAGTTCTGCAAGACTAGTTATGTCGCAGAGCTGCGGTTTTCCTTTTTTGTTTTTTGTTTTTCGCATAAAAGCTTTTGCTCTAATAGAAAGCGCATACAAGCTAGCACTGACAAGTAAGTACGAGGCAGCTCAGGTAAGGTTCGGGAGCCGAGCCCCTGCACAGGGGCTTAGGTCAATCCGTTGCTTCTAGTTCTCATAGTTTAATCTATCTCTTCCTTCTCCTCCGGGGACTTTGTCTCCAGCAATCCACCACTCTAAAGGTAGTTGAGACGATGACGGGGGTTTAGAATATATTGTCCTCAATCTAATCCATTTCTTGGACACATTTGATTGAAGGTTTGCCCTTAGTGACTGCTCTACCATCGATGGTCAGGCATTAGTTAGCTAGATGCTTCTTTCCTGAAATCATCTATTTTGAAGATGGAGAAGGACAAGCGGAAGACAAAAGCTTGAATACAAAAAGATAAGATCTTAACTAAATGCTTTAGATTATAAAAGTTGCGCCTAATGCTTAACTAACTATTAGCTACTATATTAGATAAAGAGTGACTCTTTACTCATCTGAGGAGTTGACTTCTTGACCGATAGGGGAATATAGTCCATTTGTTCCTTATCAGGATCTTACGAAACTAAAGATCTCAAAATTAGTCTTTACCAACTAAAAAATATTCAATTTTTTTGGAAGACAAAAAACGTGATCGCCTAGCACTCAATCTAATCGAAGAATATTCCCATTGATATCAACAAGTGAAGGATTAGAACTTGATAAAATGCCTTACCCGGGCTAGGGGTTCCTCCAGGTCACATAACCGATGTTTGAGTGTGATTTGCACCTCTTCCATTCAAATAGTGGACCAACCATTGCCAGACAGACTTAGTAGATGAAACGAGTCAAGCTATGATGTTCCCAATGATGTACAAATTCCATTTCGCGTACTCGTGTTGAAGATAAAACCAGTTGTTGATGATACTTTCTTCTCGGTTTCTTCTTCTCCTTCGTCCATAACCCGAGCTCGGAGAAGGAAGAGAAAAGAGGGCCCTGGTGCTTGATAATATTCCATTCCTTGAAAGCCAGTAAATACTATTGGCCCGTGCGACTGCTCGTATTACGTCTAAAATGTCTACGAAATCTTTCAGCTCATTTGCACACCCGGGGAGCGGGTTTATATGTGGACTGCACCTCTCCCAAGGATTAGTCTATGAAAAAGTGGCTTGTGGCTAGATCTCTATGTTTGTGTTTGTAACGAGTGTGTATGAGTATAAAATAAAGAACAAATAGAATTTTTTCACGAGGTTCAGTTTTCCTACATCCATGGGACCTAGTCCAGAATCAATCCATTAGAAAAGGCCGCAATCTACAATTGCTATATGGCATCCACCACTCTTTTCCACATGGACAAACTATGAAGACATGTAACAAGCACGCATGCTTGACTACCAACTAGCAGCACCGGTGCAACATCGTCTTCTCCATGGCTGCAATCTTCATAGATAACCACCACAACCATGGTGGGACGATGCCACACACACATGTGTGCCTCTCACAATAAATCTCCAAGCGCGTCACTCTTTTTTATCTAACGCCTTTTGTCTTTTATACTACCACCACGAAACCTTCACGTTTCATATTATATGGGCTTTTAATCTCTCTCATAATGGGCTTTCTCATTTAATAAGAGCCCAATCTCAGTTTGTTCCACGTTTTGGAACAGTTATGTATGTGTTCCCGCAACTCGTATTCTCATGCTCCAGAAATCTCTTTTTTAGTTTAGACCCTTCCATAGGTTTGAAATTTACCCTAAATTATTAAAAAAAATAATTTTTTACGCCATGCTCCAAAACAATTATCATCAAGCCACATACGTGTGAGCGCACATATACAAGTACAATCATTTATAATTCAGGTTTTCTTTTTCTAAATAAACTTAAAACCGTATATACTTTAAGAGACATTCATATTTTCTTATTGAAAAGAGACTTTTGTAACAATATGTGGTTTACAAATCGAATGGCATTTAAGTATGTGTGTTTGTGCAAGGTAAGAATTTCAATATTTATAACTAGTTATTGTTTATTTAGACTATTTACTTGTTACGAAGGCCAAAACAATATACATAACTAAATTTTTCACAAACATATGATTTATTAACTCCAAAGCAAGGTATAAACAAGAAACAGAACAACCTCTTAGTTTAAAAATTACTTTTGTATTTACGAATCGTGTGTTTGTCGTTGTGATTTTCTTTTTGAACGAATCTATGATATCTCTTGTTGAAAGTAAGCTCCTAGTGATGCTAATTTTCTGAAATGGAATGAAAAGAAGAGATAACACTGACTAGTTTACATGTCTATATAGTCGATTTCTATGGTTACATACTTTTGTATGCGGTGTAGTCAATTTTCTTTTTTAGTTTTTCGAATTACTACATTTTATTCTTCCAATAATATGGTTTACTTTTTTTTATTTTACTAGATGAATACCCGCGCATACGCGCAGAATTGTCACGTTAAATATTTCATATATAATTTGATATTTATCTACAAATTACAGATTCATAATTTTATAAAATAATGTTTAATTGGTCATTTATGTATTTGTTCAATGAAATCATACCTATAAACATTTTCATCAAAGTGAATGATCATATCATTTTGATTTTGTTGCAACATATGGTTGAGTAAAATCTTCGTTGCTTTGCTTTTAAATCCAAGCTGTAAACGTTGTTTGAGTGTCTAGAATCATTGGTAGATGAATATATTACTACAAATTTCTAAGGTTTTAATTGATGTCCATCTTTTCTTCAAACATTTGTAAACAAAGATACTGATTGATGATATAAATGATGATTTTAGCCGGTAAAAAAAATGATGTACAATATCTTATGACCAATTATGTAGAACTTCAAATAAAATTTACTTACCATCTTCTACCATGCTTCAGAAACTCATTACTCCAAGTACTCTTTCTTAGGCATTCACTTCAAGTGGTGTATCATAAAAAGTAATCCTCCCAATTCCTCTCAGTTCAGCCCAAAAGAAGTTCCAGTTAGGGCCATTCTATTTTTCTTAGGGCATTTATTTCGAATTTTCTTTTCTGATGAACAGTGTTATGTAATTCAATTTCTTCTCGAAGCATGTTCGTGTTCAAGTCGCTACGGTTGCGTCAGCGACAAAGCAAACTAACTCTATGGTGAAGATAAAAGTAACTGAAACAGTTATTAAAAGTGGCCGCAGGTTTTGTCCGCGACGTCTTTCATGGCCGCTACAAATTCCGGCGGCAGCTTACGTGTGCAACGAGAGCATAATACGAGACGCAGCGACACAAGTTTACCTCCGCCACCACTGTCATTAAACTTGTCTTGGACTGTCTCTGATGCAGACGCAGCGACTTGGAGAAGAACGTGGCATCTATCTCACTCTTAGCACACATAAGCCCTACCGAAACTATTCTTTTCGGCTCCTCATCCATATACTTCCTATTTAGTCTTTGATCCACAAGTTCGCCAAACCTTTTATCGTAAGCCAAAGGTAGGAAGTTCCTGTTTTGTTGTTTGGTTTAGCTTTTCTATAGGTTTCTTACTGGTAACCAGCTCACTAAAACATCATCGAAACTATACACATCTCCCAAGTACTCATACACAATGAGTCATTCTTGTCCTACACATTAACCTCGTAGGCTCAATAGATTCGTGCGTCAAATACACGGGCAAGAATTTGAACTTGTACAGCAAAATATATCTCTCCTCTGCTACTTCATGCCTTTAATCTCTTGACTGTAATCTACAAACAACAACAAACAAACACTCATTACAAATGAATCAAGGAGACCAAATCTGGACATTGTCTACTAACATAAACCAAGTTATATGAACTAAATTGATACAATGCGCCCCTGCTAGAATATGGTTCTATATATCAAGCAAGTTTAAAAATCATTACTTGAGAACTATCCCATAGTTGACCCCAATACACACTCCCAAATTGACTGTTACCGAGTTTGTTATCGTAACTAAAACTGTTTGTTGCTACATGAAGTTCCTTTAGTGGAAAAATCCTCCATGATGGCTCACTCTTCCCCTTCTTTTTCCTGTGTAAATTTGTGACATCAAACAAATAATCATAAGTTTCTGTTTTTTAACGTTCTTCAAAGCTGAAAATTTAAACTAATCCAACAGTAGTTTCGAAATTTCCAACAAAAGAACAAACTTTAACACTAAAGAACATATATATTTGAATATAAGAAGGTTCATGAATTTCAAGCATCAAAAACTCGAAAATCTGAAAACCCAAATTAAGAAATAAATAGTATAGCTGGTAAAACGAAGAACACATAAACCAAAAAATCCACTAACAAATTACTATAAAACATTACTAACCCATCAAATCGTTTTCCACAACACAAAGCAACTAAAAATTGCATCTTTGAACAAAGCCACAAACAAAAATCTCTTAGTTTTCAGCTGCTTTCGTTTCTAGACTCAGAAAGAAAAGAGAGAGAAAGGTGACACCTCTATTCCTGGAAAAATGTAACATGGAAGAAAAGGAAAACAAAAACTTTAGTCCCTTTCAAGAAGAAGAGAACAACTTCCTTAAAATCTTCATTCACTACTAATCCCCCTTTGAATTTAGTTCTCTTTACCTGTCTGCAATATGTTGATACGCCTTTTATGCGGGAGTGTGATCTTTGTTTCCCTCTTTCAGATACATTTAACCAAAAGTTAATCTACTGGAAATATCCGATTAAACCATTAAAACTTGAGTAGAACACGAAAGGAAGAAACAACGAAGAAGAATAAACATCTATTACAAAGAACATCTCACAGGCTTGGTAAGTTGAGAAAGGATATAACGGTTTCCGGCAAATATAGCGAGAGAGAAGTAACGGCGGCGAAGCTATGACAACGGAAGACGGAAGAACTTTCTATACCTTTAGTTGTGATGAATGGATTCCATGTCAATATGCCGCGAAGAGAGAAGAAGTGGAAAGAAGAAGAGGAGACGCGTTTTTGTTCGATAGTCTTTTCTTCATATTTTGGAGTAAAAAAAAGAAGAGGGCGACGTGTCGATGAAAGAAGCCAGCCACGTGTTAGACTCTTTTTATATTATAGATTTACTATTTCTTTTTTAATAAAAAAAGAAAATTTTAAACTAATAATAACATGTGTCATAACTTAAAATGAGAAATTTGCTAAATTGACTCAGTTTGAAATTGGAAATGTTCCAATAATCTTTATACTCAAATCTATTTGTCCCAATAACCTTTGCATTTTCTAAATTCCAATTTTATCTTTCAATATTAGTAAAATTTTTTTTATAAAGTATTTTTTGATTATATTTAATTATTTTACGAAATTAAGGTAATTAATATTTATCTATTGTTCTTCGTTAATCGTTCATTAAATCTCTATTTTCTGCGTTTTCTTGTGAAAATCCGTTTCCGAATTCTTCTCAGATTATCAAGGAGGAAGGGAAATTTTTGAAGTGTTGTTTGGGTGTGTTGAATCGGAATTTTGGGTTGTTTATGTGTTTGTGTATGTATGTGTTTGTGTATGTGTTGTATGTGTTTGAGCATATAGGAGATAATTACAAACCTATATTCATATCCGTCATGATTTTACTATATATGTTGTATATCTCCTATTTGACAACTTATTATGAAGGAATAGACTAAGATAAAAGTTTATGTAAGCTTCAAGGGAAATCAATACAAAGCCAAGGAAGTTTATGTAAGCTTCATGGGAAATCATTGATCTAAAAATAAAATTATTCTCTTCAACGACTTGAACCTACAATTATGCACAACTCTATGATAGACAGTGCTGTCGGTACTCCTTGGGATCTCTTGTGAACGATGTTCTTGAGCTAGGGTTTCTCCAAATTTTCTGTTTACTGATTTTTCTCTACCGCCGAATGACATTGTTGAGAAGTAGCTAAAACTTTCATATTCATCAAGTTGTATAAGAGAGTGTTGTCTTGTGTTTCTTACACATTCTAACCAATGTTTTGAAAAGATTTTTGAGTTTTTTCAGGTTAAAAGATGTTTGGATGGAGTTTAAGGCAAAAGAACAAGGAATTAAAGCAAAGAAGCATAAAATAGTCAAACATTTAGTACTCGTTTAATAACTATCCACCAATGGATCGACATGAAATTTGGACACAAAATAGAGCATCGCATTATCTTTCATTTGGAAGTTTCATTTGGAATTAGTTTGAGGTCATTCCAACGGTGCGATTGAAAGTTGTGAAAGTGTTAGTGAAGACATGTCTGGTTGCTGTCCACTTGCAGCTATTCAGACTCCGTTAGTTTCTTCTGCTCAAGATCTTGAGACCCATATCGTTCATTTGCTGGTACCACAACTAGCTTATTGCTTTCTTTTTTCTACTCTGCTTTCAAATCTCTTGATATATAGAGACATAGCACAATCTCGATCAATTACTTAACGCTACTTTAACAAACCAAGTCTCTTCAAGGGCATCGATTTCACAAGGATCGACGTTGTTTCGCATGGCTGCTTTTGTTTTCAGTGAAATCCCATGTTTGAAAATGATGAGAGACACTTCTCTAGGTTCCAAAAAAGTATGTTTCCACCACCTCCCGATATTCAGACTTATATGTGGCCTACTCGGAATGGATTCTAAAACTTCACAGAGAGCTTACCTGTTTGTAACGTTGAGAGATGTTGTCTCGGGTGCAACGAGATTGAACTTGGTGGGACCAATGGGTGCTTCAGTGACGTACCATCGCATTGCCATTGTCTCCGAAACAGTTTTAGAGAAATGGATGGATTGTGAAGCTAGTGAAGCGTGTCAAACATCTCTTTTGCTAGATGTTGTGCAAGGTTGCCACAGTTACTTTTTTTCAGAATGTTTTGCTCTTGATCAAAAAGCACGCATCTGTGTTTTCTTTTTTTACCCATGTAGCTCAATTGTCCTCATGACTGGCCTTTATGGTGCTCCAAAACATAGTGTAAGATCATAATCGTAAAATTAAGGGCTTGATCTGGCTTATTTGCTAACTTGCAACTATAGATATACCCATGATTCGTGAGTTTGATTGATGTCTACTAGTGATGCATTTCTCTGATTTTTGGTTCAATCTACTAGTGAGTAGAGCCAGATACATAAATCAATACATAATTTCATTTGCATTTGTGTTGCAGAATATTCTTGTTGAAACTGAGATTGAGATTACATGTGATCGAGATCTTACCAAAATGGCATATGGGTATCTTCAAGTTAGAATTTGCAATACGAACGATTAATTATTATTTTTTTAAGCAATAATTTGTTTGGACAACCACAACACAACTAAGTTACAAAACTTGTTTCGATGTATACATCCCAAGAAAGAGAATCAATCAAACAAATTAATGTTAAAAAAAACAATTGCTAAAAATGGATATCTTTAGTTTTACTATATAAATAACCAAACCTAACCCAATATTACTCACCAATCAACTTGTTCACAATCGTAACAGCAAAAACTAAAATTGTAATCGAGACTTATTTAGCATTTGTGATCATTCAAAACATAGGCTATGGCAACTCAAGTTTTGAAGAAAACATGCAGTGTTTTCATGATTGTAGCTATTTTTATGATGACGTTTTCGGCACAAATCTCTCATTCAATCAATTTAGAAACGTGTGTCAAGCATTGCATCCATAATCAATGCATCAAAGAGGCAAACAAACCAAGTCCGACCGATTGTGAAGAAGCTTGCACATTTTTTTGCAACAAACAACTAATCAATCAAGAAAAACTTTTCCATGCACCACAAAATAAAAATGGTGAGATGACCAGCAAGATTTGTAGAAATTTTCCTAAGTTCTGCAGTATTTTTTAGTTTCGAATTACGAAAACTTACATAAATATTTTCTTTTCTACATAACTAATATATAATAAGTATGTATGTGTATGTGTATGTGTTTAATTTATCTCATGATATAAATGTACTTCTTTTCTTTTCTTCATTTTAAAACACATGTCTATGTCAACAAAACATTAGCACTAATGATCATTTTAATATAATCGAACTAGAAAATCCATAAAACTAATATAAACTACAATTGGTAAATAATGATAAAATCACGAAAATGTATGAATATAATGGCGGAACCATTAAACAACTGCAAAACTGACCAACAATTTATCCCAAAAAAATCACGATTCTGTAAAATATTTACATTGGTTAAATCATAATATATTAATATCTATGTAGAGTATTAATTTAAAAGCTTTTCGATTTAGTTGCAATCCACTGTATATATCCACGGTATGTAGAGTATTAATTTAAAAGCTCATAATATATTTACGTTTATGTAGAGTATAAATATCCCACAATCATAACAAATCATATTTAAAAACAACCACAGTATTAGTACTTCTCACTCCACTCATAACAATGCTGTGTGGCGGCCACTTGCCTTGCCACAAAGAAGAGCGTTCTTAGGGATCAAGTATTCATCTCTAAGAGAAGTAGAATTTGTATAAACACGCAAGTAAAACTGTTGTCCTAAGTATTCTAGAATTCAAGAGAACGGAAGACACAAATAATAAGAATAACTTTCTTATTAGCTTTAGGAAAATTAGCTCAAAACCTAAAGTTCTCCAATCTCTCAAACTTTCTAAGTTATACCACACATTAGTATCTCCTTATATAGAGATTGATTACACAAATTTCTTTTTCTCTAGTGATATGCTCAAATTTGCCCTGAGCTACTCTCTCAAATTAAGAGATCGATGTAGTGCTTAGGGGTCGAATCCACAGGGAATCGAATAACACAACCAATTCGTGAGTTCAAATTTTGCTAAGTAAATATGTGTGAATGAATAAAAACAGTAGGCAAACGAATAAATGATTATCAAGGTTTTAGAATTCAATTTAGACAAAGGTTAGGCCTTGGGTAATTCGTAGGTATGATTTGAAATTCGATCGTGTCGATCGACACACAGGTTTGTGTCGATCGACACGGATATATTTAAACCGTAAGATTTTATTAAGAACCGTTCTAGAACATAAACACGAATGTAAAATCAATCAACTTTCGTTGCAGAGACTATCTATGATTATATTCCTAAATCCCAAATTTCTTTGCGAACCTAGAGAATTAAATCAAGCTTTATAGTTCAAGTTTAATTGCTCACAAAATTCCTAAACCAAATTTCTTTGCGAATAAGTAATTTTGCTCATCTAAAATTATTTCAGGTTATCAATAATACTTTCGCATCTATTAAACAACCTATGATATCTAATTTTAGTTGATCAATCCTAAAATCAGAGTTATACCAATCTAGATGAAGAACATAGAGATAAATCCTAACATGGTTTCAATCCATTCAATTTCTCATCAAACCCTAGAATTACCCTAAACCTAACAAGCAGACTACTCAGACATGGATGATGTAAACATAATCAATGAATAAATAGTTTGCATAAAAGAGATAAGATAAAAGATACAGAGAGTTCGAATTGACAGAGTCTGGAAGTATGCAATCTTCTAAGCTCCTCAAATCTCCTCTCTTAAGTTCTAAAGTTAAAAACTGGATAAAAACATAAAACCTTAAGCATAAACTATAAATATTGTTCAGAATTCGGATTGGGCTTCTTTTGTAAATTTCTGGGCTTCGTGGGCTTAAAAGGAAAATACTTCTCTTCTCGTCATATATGACCATGTCGATCGACACACAAATCCGTGTCGATCGACACGGTCGTATAAAATCGACTTCGACTTCATCACTTCAGCTCTTCTTTCCCCGATGCTCCAAAATGTTCCAAAAGCTTCCAATAAAACTCCAATCGTCCAATAATCTACAAAGACCCAAAAAGACTCGAAAAATACCAAAAGACTCTATGAAAATGACTTATATCATGGTAAAAAATGGGTAAAAACCATGATATATCAACTCCCCCAGACTTAGCATTTGCTTGCCCTCAAGCAAAACATACACTAAGAATGTGAAAGAGGTTTGAAAACATAGAAACTTACCTTCCCTTGGGGTACTGAACCGATCCCTTTCAGCTAGTAATCCACATAATGCAATACCGACTCAAAATCAGACCACTATGTACTTCTCCATAGACATTCGCAGCCTTCCGAATTCATCCCCGACTACTCAACATAACCCGTCAGTTATCATTGCAAGATCTCGTCCCAGATCTTGACGCCAAAAGCCTTCTAGACTCATTTCCATCCTATACCATGACTAGTGAATCCATATAACTTTCGGTACCCTTTCTCCCCCAGACTTATTTAATTCAAATTTTTTTTTTTTCAATGAATAAATTGTTGAAACTCGAAAGCAGTGCTTTCACTACTGTTGTTCCTTGTGAGGAGACAGGGTCGTGAGATCGCTCGTCCTCTACATCCGTTCTAAGGGACTCAGACTGCTGCTTTTGAGCTCTGGGTGATCACCTCTTGAGTACTGATTCACTGGAATTGTATTTCCTCATCTGATACTCAAGAACTATCATATCACCCCATTCTTCATCATTTTTTTTTTTTATAAATTAGGGAGAGGGGTACCATTATTTTCAACAGGAATTTGCACTATTCATGTATGAATGAGGAATCAAGTTTTATGAAAATCAATTACCGAGGAGACCGTACAATTAGCTCTAACCTGGCGGATTATGCTGGAAGTAACGGACGTCTCTAGTTAACTGGTCAGCTTAGGATTTCCCATTAGTCTGACTCTGAAATCGATCCTGGAAGAGTGGTCACACGACTGAAAAGAACAATCCACTAAACCAAAAGAAGGATCATTGTTTCCAACTGACTATTTTGATTCAATAAAAACGTTTTGGACTGACTCTCAAAAACGAACAAAAAATTAGTAACTACCTCCCCCAGACTTAAATAACACTGTCCCCAGTGTTATCAAGCTGAGTTCGGCATAAAAAATCAAAAGGATAACGAACTTGGGAAGAGAAAACGAAATTTTACCAAATGTTTTCCCCATGTCGATCGACATGGATAAGCGTATCGATCGACACAGGTTTCCGAACCCGGATCATGAGTTGTGCGGAATTGGAGATAAAATGTTGAACCGTGTCGATCGACACGGGCTCTGGTATGAAGGTTTCTACCTCCTGAGCAAACTGAACTGTCTTCTTTCCTATTAGAAGATTGTGTACAGTATCCAGCTTAGCCTTAACCTCTGCGATTTGGCTTCCATCCATGTTACCTCCTAGCTTCTTCCTTTCGAAATCTGTATTCTTGGTGCTAATCCATGATCATGATATAACTCCTAAATACAATCTCCTAATCCTAATCTCATTAGGCTTGCTTATATTTCAAGCTTACTCCAACATTCTCCCCTTTTAGTTTGAACTCTTCTTTTGCTAAGTCTCGAACTCCCATCAGCTCTTTTATCTCTTTGAATCGGTTTCTTCCCAATGCCTTTGTAAGGATGTCAGCTTTCTGCTCAGTTCCAGGAACGTGTTCCACCTCAATCTGCTCGTTCTCTACACACTCTCGGATGAAATGGTACCTCCTCTGAATGTGCTTGCTTCTGCCGTGAAACACTGGGTTCTTGGTGAGAGCTATTGCTGATTTATTATCAATGCGGATAATCACTTTCTCACTTTGAACTCTGGTGACTTCACTAAGTAAGTCTTGAAGCCAGATCGCTTGCTTTGCTGCTTCAGTTCCTGCCATGAACTCGGCTTCACAAGAAGAGAGAGCTACTACATCCTGTTTCTGCGGACACCAAGTGATAGGACCTTCACCAAGATAGAAGATGTGTCCCGTTGTGCTTCTTCTATCATCTGGATCAATGTTATGGTTGCTGTCGCTGTAACCAATCAGTCTCGGAATTCTGTTGCACCTTCCAAACGTGAGTCCAAGAGAAGTGGTTCCTTTAAGGAACCTCAAGCACTGTTTTATCGCAGCTCCATGCGACTCTCTGGGACTGTGCATGTAACGGCTTAAGACTCCTACACAGTACGAGAGGTCAGGTCTTATGTGAATGAGATATCGAAGGCACCCCACTTTCTTTCTGAAACTCGTTGCATCAATCTCTTGCTCGTTTTCTACTTTTGACAGTTGAAGTCCTAGTTCCATCGGCATATGAACAGGATTGCAGTCCATCATCCTTGTTTCTTCCAAGATCTTAAGAGCATATCTCCTCTGAGTTAGCACGATTCCACCGTCATGCTGAAGTACTTCTATTCCAAGATAATAGGTGAGCTTGCTGAGGTCACTCATCTCCAATTTAGAAGCCATCTCCTCCTTAAATTTGTTAATGACTGTCATGTCTGATCCTATGACAAATAAATCATCAACATAAACTGCTATAACAAGAGTGTGATCGTGTATTTCCTTTCGAAACACTGACGGCTCCTTGGAACATTTAATGAACTGTAACTCCTCCAGGGTCTGATTTAACTTATTGTTCCAAGCTTTTGGCGCTTGTCTCAAGCCATACAAAGCCTTGTTCAATCTATAAACCTTTCCTTCTTCTCCTTTCTTTTCAAATCCTTTCGGCTGCAAAACATACACAGTCTCTCTCATCTCACCATGAAGAAAAGCTGTTTTAACATCTAGGTGATGAATTTCCCATCCATTTGAGGCTACGATGTTTATGAGAAGCCTTATAGTTTCCAAACGTGTCACAGGAGCAAACACTTCTTCAAAGTCTACTCCAAATTGCTGCACATACCCTTTAGCGACGATCCTTGCTTTGTATTTGTTAATGCTACCATCAGAGTTGCGTTTCAGTTTAAAGACCCACTTTAGTCCAATTGCTTTTGCTCCAACAGGTAAGTCAACTAGATTCCATGTGTTTAACTTCTCGATGGAATTGATTTCATCATTGCAGGCGTTAGTCCACTCTTTAAACTGTTTTGCTTCTTCGAAGTTTCTAGGCTCGTTGTTTAGGCATAGAAGAAGTATCTCACCTTCTTCCTCGGCGAGCAAGACATAATCCTCCAGGTATTTTGGTTGTGTAACCTGTCTTTCACTTTTTCTCAGAACCGGTGGTGATGTTTCCACTGTTGCTTCCTCTTCTTCTTGTTCTGATATCTCGGGAAGATCTCCATCTGCTGTATCTTGTTCAATGTTGCTCTGTTCGTTGGTGTTGCCATTCAAAGTATCTGTTTTGTCATCCTGATTTCTAATACCACGATTCCCAAAAACACCAAGAAATATGTTAAAACTTTCGTCTCCATCTTGTCCAGGTTGATCCTTCTTCCGATTCCAGCCTTTAGTCTCATCAAAAACAACATCTCGGCTAACAGTGATTATCTTTGTCTGAAGATCAAGTAATCGGTAAACCTTTGACCCTGGTTCTGTTCCCAAATGAACAAGCATCCTTGATCTGTCATCAAGCTTCTTTAGCAGCGGTTAATCAACTTTTGGATAACCAATGCAGCCAAAAATACGTAGATGATCAATGCTTGGTCTCTGTCCTTTGAACGCTTCATATGGATTTTTGTCTATGAGTGTTCTAGTGGCAATTCGATTCAATAGGTAGGTTGAATGCCTTACTGCTTTACCCCAGAGATAGTTTGGACTGGCATGTGTTTTATAATGCTCCTTGTCATCTCCATCATTGTTCTATTTCGTCGTTCTACCACTCCATTCTGTTGTGGAGTGTATGGAGCAGTGAGGTGTCTCTGAATCCCGACATTATCACATAACATTTTGAACTCATGAGAGACAAACTCTCCTCCTCTGTCCATTCTAAAGGTTTTGATGCGAGCTGCGGAATCTTGTTCAACTCGGTTTTTGAAGATTTTGAACTTGTTAAAGGCATCACTCTTTTCTTTCAAGAGAATCGTCCACATGTATCGTGAGTGATCATCTATAAGGACAAAGATATAACGGTTTCCAGCGACTGTACAAAGTGTTATGGGACCACAAAGATCACCGTGTATCAACTCCAGAACAGCAGTTGCTCTGTAAGAGGTAGCTTGTGAGAATGTTCTTCTCGTTTTTTTTCCTAGTAAACATGAACTGCATATCTCTTTTCCAAAACTAACATATGGAAGTCCTTTGACAAGCTCTCTTTATTCCATAGACCTAATAATGTCTGAATTAATGTGTCCAAAGCGAGCATGCCATCGACTTGATTCACTAATTTCAGTTAAGTTAAGGCAAGCATTGTTCTGAATTCCCATACGTACCTTGTACAATCTGTTTTTTGATCTTGCAGCTTTTGCAAGTAATCTTCCTTGTGAGTCTCTCATCGTAAGGAATCCTCCTAGCAATCTTATATCACATCCTGATTCTGTAGCTTATCCCAAGCTGATTATATTGCTCTTTAGATCCGGACTGTAGTAGACATCGGTCATTATTCGTGGCTCGCCGTTCATATCAATCAAAGAGATTGACCCTTTTCCTCTAATGTCGATTCTGGAATCATCTCCAAATCTTACTTTCCCAGTGATAGACTCATCTATCTTCTCAAAATACCTCCGATCACCTATCATATGATTACTGGCTCCATTGTCGAGGTACCAGATGTTATCCTCTCCCGTGTTTGTTTCGAACTTGCTTGGTATACAACGTTTTTCATTTAGAAAAACAACTTCATGCATCATAAGTTCCTCTGCATCCTGAGTATCTCCATCGTCTGCTTTTTGAAGCTTAAGTAATCAATCTGGACAGTTTTGAGCAAAGTGACCTAGTTTGTCACAACGAAAACATGTAATTCTCGAGGTGTCTCTT
The DNA here is from genome assembly GCA_964056655.1 of Arabis hirsuta. Taxonomy (NCBI): domain Eukaryota; kingdom Viridiplantae; phylum Streptophyta; class Magnoliopsida; order Brassicales; family Brassicaceae; genus Arabis; species Arabis hirsuta. The sequence continues at coordinate 20,378,786 of OZ053305.1, read as the reverse complement.
CCTCCATTATAGCGTCCTCGACCTCTTCATCTGGTGTAGGAACGACCTCCTTGACCTGTCCCTCTGTATCCATAACCACCATTGTAGTCTTTGTTTGTTTGATTCTCCAAATTTGCGTACATAAGCTTAGTTTGGTCTCCCTGAGTATCGTCTTCTTCGCAGATTCTCTCTTCGTATGCTTTGAGACGACCTATGATGTCTTCAAAGGTGGTAGTTTTAAGGTCAAGTACTTGCTCTAGAGAAGCCACGATAGTTATGTACTTCCTTCGAGGAAGACAATTGAGAAACTTCTTAACCAACTTAGAGTCATCAATAATCGCTCCGAGTGCAGCTGATTTTGACGCTAGTTTAGAAACTTTTCCTGAGAATTCATCAATTTTCTCAGTTTCTTTCATCTTAAGACGATCGAACTCTGCCGTGAGTGTCTGTAACTTGCTTTTTTTACTCGATCAGCACCCACGTATCTCATTTTAATTGCATCCCAGACTTTCTTCGCCGACTCTAACTCCGACACTTGCAAAACAAGTGTTTCTGGTATCGATTGAAACAAGAGAGCCATCGCCATATTGTTTTTTTCTCCATCATGCTCCTCTGTCTCAGACTCAATTACATCCCATACTTTATGAACCTTGAGAGCGACCTTCATCCTCATCGCCCATACGGTATAGTTTGTCGTGGTTAGCATAGTGCAGATGATAGAGGAAGAGCCTCCTCTTTCTTTCTGTTTGACTGCAACGATCGCACTGTCCGTCATCTCTGCTTAGGATCGTGTACCTCTCTGATACCAAATCTAGAATTCAAGAGAACGGAAGACACAAATAATAAGAATAACTCTCTTATTAGCTTTAGGAAAATTAGCTCAAAACCTAAAGTTCTCCAATCTCTCAAACTCTCCAAGTTATACCACACATTGGTATCTCCTGAGATTGATTACACAAATTTCTTTTTCTCTAGAAAGGATAACTCCCTTATTGTATTTAGATAACTCCTAAATACAATCTCCTAATCCTAATCTTATTAGGCTTGCTTGTATTTCAAGCTTACTCAAGTATTGTCTATTTGTCTTTCCAACAACTCTGATCTCATGTTCCACATTCCTACGTTGTCCAGCGCTACGTATATCGCAGTCCAAGATTTTGGATACACCTATACGACAAATTTTACACAAACTCACACTTAGTTTTTATGTGATCAAAATCTAAAGCTTTAGAGGACTCTCACGTGAACAGTGCAATATGTGATTGCGTCGTTTAGATTATAGCTTTTTATACTGGCATTCTTCCACTTCCCAATTCCATCTGATAGTAAATCCAAATCCACACAATATCAATCATTTCGATCTTTATAAGGACTCTTTCTAGGTTAGAGGATGTTACCATTTGCTTATTCTATTGATATGTTCAGGGGAACCAAGAGAAAACATATGGATAGTAACCGTCAAGGTGTCCAATGCGTTTTCACTTGGACAGTTGGACTACAAAAAATTGTTATCGTAATATGCATACAGATTGTAAATATTATATAACATACCTTGGGCACATGGAGCTCGTCCGTTTTCACCTCATAGATATTCTTGAGGCATAAGGATGATACTAACTATAACATCTGCAATGTTTCACATTCAAGTTTTGTAAGAATTATGACTGATATTTGCTATTGTTCAGAGCTTAATCAATAAAAAAAAAACAAAAAACAGTTCTTTCCCTTGTTTCAAACTCAAAATATTTTGGGATCAGTTGAGTAGATGATTCCTGATCCACGTATGCTAGACCATAGAAGTAAGGATATGCCAATGACTGTGCACACACATGTGTATATATAAATATTTTCTTACCTGAATATTGAAACTGATCTTACTTGTGAATACCAAGAATATTTAGTCTAGAGAAGCTTCACCTTCGCGCCTCGAACAAAGGCTCTCTTGCACTTCTTTTGTCACGTGTCACTGTTGCAAAACACAAATCTGGTTTCTCGTGAAAGCCCTATATATGCATCCTCTCACAACAATATAATCGATAAATCAGACCTAAATCCAAGTATTGAAATTTACTAATCAGGTTCTTATAATACACCGATGATTATTTAATGTTACATGAGAACCGCCATGGTCATTGTAAACGGCAGATTAAATCTTTTTGTAGACGATTGCTCGAGCAAGGATATATGACGAAACTTGAAGAAATCAGGGATTTGTTTAGACAGAATCTTCCATATCTGGTTGTTTTCAAAAATCGACTTATCACAAACGGAAGTTACTATCGTAAACGAAAATCAAACAAAAAAAAAACACCGGAGATAGATATTACACAATCTCAAAAAATCAAGAACTATACATGTAGATCAACACCAAGAAAACAACAACGAATTAAAACAAACATCAAACAGTTAAACTCGTAAAAATAACATTAAAGATATACACCGGTCATATAAAGTAAGATACGAAGAACACAATTTACCGAATAAAAAACTAAGAACAAAAATCGATGGAACCAACCTGTTGTTATAAACTTTGATATTAATATTATTGAAACGATGCTACTGCACTAAAAAAACAAAGTAAAGCGGCTTGATCAAGATTATAAAGTGCTGACCATTGTTAATAGATTTAACACGATTTATCAAATTAAAACATGGAATCAAATCTGTACGCATTAAATCTCAAAACCTATAACGTCTAACCTCGTTGAAGAACCGAACTCGTATAGATACCTACAAAAACAAAACAAAACCCCAATAAAATATAGAATCGTCAGGGAACAAAAAAAAAAAACTAATAAAAAACCTATAAAAAGAGGAGAATTTAAATTATGAGAAAGAGAAGAATAAAGTCGATGTATTGAGTTTCTAAATTCTGCCAATAATCAACCAATATATAGGGTTATGCCAATATGACTTATTTTATATACATATCATTCTTTTATTTTTTCATAACTAGAGGATATCCAGGGTTATGCCCGAGTTTGTTAATTATATATTTTTGTTGTTGTTTTGTTGTCATAAAATGATGTTCTAAAGATGATTTTGTAGTAGTTTGTGATTTTATGTATTTGAAAATAATTATATTTTATTTGATATAAAAAATATATAATTAATGATAGGTTGATTTTTATTATATTTTCATTTAATTTGTTTCAAATTTAGAACAATTTACTTTTGGGTGACATATTATTTCTATTTTTCTTTAGCTAAATTATCACTAAATTTTAAAAAATAAGTTTCATATAATTTTTTGTAACATATTTAAGCATATTTTTAGTTTCCTAAAGAATCTTTAATTTGATACTGTGTGTAGGGGTCAGATTTCACCCCTGTGAGATCGATATAGCGACGAGGTCAATCTAGGCCCAAAATGACATTAAGCCCATAAGCAAAATGGGCTTAATGGGATAATGGATCTAAATTAGATTTATTGCTTAATGGGCCGAGCCCATTTTATTAGCTGGCCCATTTTAGATATTTCACTATATATAGCTCATTGTACTCACCCAAAAAGGGGATCGAAACATTCTACAGAAAACATCTTTTGTAACAGCTTTCTAAACAGCTAATAAAACTCTCTTGAGATCTTATCATTTGGTGGCTTATCGCATAGCTTTGCAAACCCTAAAAACATCACTTAGATATTAATTGGGGAGAATCTACCCTCCACAATTTGGAGCAGACTGTGGGGAACTTGTGAAGCTTTTCAAAAGACCACCGCGCCGAGATCAGGAGAGATGATTCTCGAGGGAGACAACAGCGAAAACAACCCTCAACAACTCGCCATGGACGGATCTGCAACCAAGGACTCCGAAACAAACGCGAACGCACCCAAAGTCATTACCGATCCTGCAACCAACGCGAACGCGCCCGGAGGAAACAACACTGCAGGGGACAAGCCCGCAGAAAAACCCTCATAGCTCACCACAGAGATCACGCAGATAAAGGGAATGTTTGAAGAAATCCTTAGGAAAACAAGGGAACAGGAAAACTTCAACAATACAATGAAAAACTGGATCGATTCCTTAACCGCGGCAAGCCACGAAAAAGCGATGAGGTTTACACCCCAAGTCGTGGACCGTATTGCCCCGACAGCGCTCAACTTCTCCACGCCTTCAGAAGCTCAAAGAATCCGTCGACGTCATCCGCTCGATCTAAACGCTGACTCGACTCCCGGAAGCGGAGGACGAGACATCAACAAAGGCAAAGCGATAGCTGGCGGCTCGGCATCGACAGTAGACCCCACACAGCCTAGCGGTTCGGCATCGGCCGGCAAAACAGCACTACATGGCGGTTCGGCATCAGCAGGCAAGCCTGCGTCAGTGGTCGATCTTGAGGATGACGCCGAAGAGGATGACTCCGACGAGCCCAACGAACCAGGGCAGAAAGCTGTAGGACAAACCTATTACCTAGAAGACGAGCAGTAAGCCTTTGAGCTCACCGAAGAAGAAAAACGTCTCTGCTGGGAGAGACAGCAAACCGCCGAAGAGGACAAACGTCTCCACTGGGAGAGATGGCAAGCCGCTAAAACCCGCAGAGTTGCACCACAAATGCAGCAGGACGAGTTGGACGAGCTCCGTGCCTCTATGTACCGAACTAATATGGATCTAAAGGCGATGCACTCACAAATACATCAAACGACCAGCACGGCGCCGGAGATTGATCGAGTGCTTGAAGAAGCACAACGTACGCCTTTCAAGGCTCGCATCTCAAAAGCAAGATTGTTCGACCCTGGAAAGATTAAAGTCCCAGCCTATGAAGGGAGTTCTAAACCAACGGATCACATCACCGCTTTCACTATAGCAATGGAACGAGCCAACTTCAGAGAAGATGAAAGGGATATTGGTCAATGCCATCTGTTCGTAGAACACCTCAAAGGGCCAACCCTCCAATGGTTTGCTGGGCTCGAGAGTAACTCCATTGGTAGTTTCAGCCAGTTATCAGCGGTCTTCCTCAAACAATATGCTATCTTCATAGAGCGAAGAACTCTGGGAGCCGACCTATGGACGATGACGCAGGGGCCTGTGGAATCCCTCTGCAACTTTGTCGAGCGGTTCAAGACCATCCTTTCAAAGGTAAAAGGCATTGACGACTCATCGACCCTCGAGGCCTTGAAGAAATCACTATGGTACGAGTCAGACTTTTGGAAAGAAATAATCGTGAACGAGCCGGCAACAATCCAAGACGCTCTCCATCGAGGAACTAGGTTCGCAAAGAGTGAGGAGGAAATGAAATTATTGGCAGAAAAACACGGAAAGACAAAACAGCCTATAGCTCCCCCCCAGAATTAGAACTAACAAGGCAACAAGAAGAAAAACCAAACGCCTGGATTTGTGGAGCACGAAAGAGGATTTAGGGGTGCACATAATTATCAAGTGGATTCTCCTGGTTACGGCTGAGAATGAGGCTGAGGTCGCGGAAGAGACACAATGAGCAATACCTGGATCAGAGGTCAAGACTCTTACGACGAAGCGACTTACTGCGACCATCATCGCGTCCACGGGCATTCAATTGCTAATTGCAGGACTCTCGGTCGAATGCTTGCCGTAAAGCTGGCGGCTGGCCAGCTTAAGGGGCACTTCAGCCTCAAAGACTTTGAGATGGAAACTAAGGACAAGTCAAGCGACGATACCCCAAAGCAAAGAAGAAAAAATGATGACGAATCGCCACCGCACAAACCAAGACAGCGAATACACTAAGTTACTTCAATGAACTACGGGGCGACTTGATCCCTTAAAACGGTACGTAGGTAGCTCGTCTTCGGATGAGCTCAGTTGCCCCCCTCCTTAAAAAGAAGGGGAATGGGTATGTATACTCGTATACTTCCCTCTTTGTACACGGCTTGCCGTATTGAATAAATCAAAAGCCAAGTGTTTACTTGCAAACTTATCAAAAGCCAAGTGTTTACTTGCAAACTTATCAAAAGCCAAGTGTTCACTTGCAAACTTATCAAAAATCAATTATCAGAAACCAAATTTTCACTTGCATATTCATCCAAAGTCTTCTCTGAAACAAACTTCTTCTCCTTTTTAACTCGCTGATGTTGGCCACAGTGATGAACTCTCTACATCCCCAGCGGATAAAGTGTGCTATATAAATTTGGTGTTCATTGATGGAGTGGACTTGTTCACGGGAACATATCCGTAAACCATAATGTTCAACTCAGAAACCCAGCACACAACAAATCGCTGATCTAAATTCGGTGTTCATTGCTGGAGCAGACTTGTTCACGGGAATATATCCGTAAACCAGAATGTTTAACTCAGAAATCTAGCACACAACAAATCGCTGGTCTAAATTCGGTGTTCATTGCTGGAGCGGACGTGTTCACGGGAACATATCCGTAAACCAAAATGTTCATCTCAAAAACCCAACAACTTAATCGTTGGTCATTATGCAATAACGTGTTCATTCTCAGAGCGGGTGTGTCGACGGAGGCTCGCCCGTAAACCAAGAAGTTCATCAGAAAACCCAGCTAACCTATCGTTGGTCCTAACTCTAATATAGTTGAACTTTGGAAACGAACAATTCAACGACAGCATGCCTCAAAACCAGAACAACCATCATCCCAACTCAAATCGCTATCTCAAATAATGCAAGACAAAAATGACGGTGAACAAAAGAATAAACAACCTCCAAGCTGAATCAAATACTAAGTCTAAAATCAAAAGTACAACAAAGTGTTGAAAAAAAAATGACTAAGTCGCGGTCTCGTCAACAATCTCGATGGCATGCTCAGAAGGAATCGCTGCCACAGAGTTTGACAAATCATCATCGCTTGACGAATTAGAAGAACTCGAATCCGAGTCAGCCTCCTCTTCATCGGCATCAGCGTCCAACTCCTCAACTCGATTATCAGTCGCGATAACCGGTAAATCCTTAAGGATCCCTTCAATTTCGTGCACATGTTTAGCAAACACCTCGTCTGCAAGTGATAGGTCTACCTCCTGCTTCTCAAGTTCAACGAGCTCTTCGCCAAGATCAGGCGCCTTTTCACTCTGAAGCAACTTTACGAACTCAATGTTACTCCGGACTTCAGCAATATCAATTATGTCAATCCTTGGTTGGCTATTGATCGCTCTAATCTTCTCCGTACCACGGAAGTTTGGCAGCAACATCTAAGCGGGTGGTAAGGTCAGAGACTTTCTTCTGAAAAAGCTTCCTCTCGGATTCAGACTCTGTAAACGTTTCATCCATCTCGCGACGCCTATCCTCGATTTCCTTCATAGTAGCTTCGAGAGTAACAACGCGATCCTCCGCATCCCTTTTCTGCCTCTTGTGATCGTCACAAGCATTCTGAACGTTAGCAAGCTGACGAGTCAGTGAGCGAGCAGTCACCTCGTAGTCAATCGCGACTTTATTAAGCGAAGAAAGGAACTGCCAAACAGAGAAACGAATCAAGCAAAACAAGTTAGAAAATCAAAAAGAAGGAAAAAAGAAATCGTTATCCCAAAAGAGTAGCCGCGAAGTCTTACTGTCATGCAGTCGAGGGCCATGCTTAAGTAAGAACTCTTCTTCGACATTTGTTCTGGAGGGGGAAACTCAGTGCCTGGAAAGACGATCTTGGATAGGTGCGACGCCGCCAGCTCGGCACTGCCAAAAGATCTTTTCGAACCGGAAGGAAAGAATGAGTCCGTCGCCACGTGATCACGTCGAGGAGTCGATGCGCGCCTTGATCTGCTTGGGCCTTCTCTGCCAGCAATATCTTTTTCCCTGTCTTCTCGGGAACGCTTACGACTTGCCCCAGCATCATCATCCCTTCCCTGCGCATCATCATGACGCCTATACGAAAGTTCAGATCGACGATCAGTGATGACGACATCATTTCGCTCCAACGCTGGACGACATTGCCAGGGTGCAAGGGTTCCAGCAGTGCTTGCTCTTGGAACTGACACCCTCGCATTATATCCTCTTCTGGCCTCGGCATCTCTCCTCTCACGAGCAGAGGATTTCCTCACATGTCCGGCATCTCTGGCAAAGAAATCTGCGAAGTAACTCCGAAGCGACAAGCACGAGTTTCTATGACTCTGCGTAAAGAAAAGTCTTTTTTCCAGCTACACTTCTCAGCAGCAAGTATATCGCGAAGAACGAATAAGTCACTCGGCAACCTCTCAATGCGACTCAAAACTGCAAAAACAATAACAAGAGAAAACGGTTAGAATCGCGAACCTCCGTATGTAGGCAAGCAAAGAAACGGTGACTTTAAAAACCATCAAGGAATGGTAAGCTAAACACAAGAGCGCGGTAGTGTCTGCTACCGCGAGTCCCCCATCTCTTTCGAAGCATGTCTAGATGATCGCAACCAACAGTTGCTTCATTGATTTTCACAAAGAAAAACTTTTCCAACCAAAAACGATCTATGTTGGGAAAATCCACGACGACTTGGAGATCCGATTTGCCCTTAAGGAAATAAAGGAGTTTGTCCTTGGAGCTAGTTTTTCTAACCTCCAGAAAACTCAAGAGATGGTCAACTCCGACTTCGTAGCCACACTCATAGCTGCGTACCATAATCCCGACCAAGTGGTGCATTCTGCTAGGCGTGATCTGAGCAACAGCAAGGTTGGTCCTCTATAAGAAGTCAAGAATAGCGCCACGGATCGGGAACCATCGGAAGCACGCATAAAAGTATGCTTCATACAGAGTGAAGTAGCCCTCTGGAGGATGATCTGCCCGTGCATCTGAGCAAGGAACAACTAGCTTGATTCCGTCGGGAAAACCAAAGTAAGCATTGAGAGAATCCAAAGATTTCGGAGTTGACATGGTGGATCCAGGCATATCGGTTTCTCTTCGCTTTGCTATTGGCTTCTTGGCAGCCGGACGAGCAACAATCTTATCGGTAACCTCATCAACCACGACTAGAGCGCCAGAGTAGACCGGTCTCGATGAACTACCAGTGTCAGATGCTGGCGAAAGAACCATTCTCCTTGCGAGAAGGAAGGGATCAGCGACCATCTCTCCGGAATCGTCTAAGTTTGAAATAGCCTCCGTAGTGTCCTTCGCGCGCGAACCGTCAAGCTGCGAGTCTGTGGAATCAGAAACCATCCTCCTAAATTCACCTCTCCGCTGTACCAAAGATCAATGATCCGAATCAATTTCGCTCCATAAAGCCAGCTTTGCTACCAAGTCCTTGAACCACTGAGTCGCAAAAAAAAAAAAGGCCGAGTCAACTCAGTGCGTCAACTTGCCAGATCTCGATCCACCGTTTGTCTCCGCCGATCTCGCCTCGCCGCACCTCGCCGTAACCTCTCCATTAACGAACATCGCCGATCTCGTCGAGAAGCAAGCCAGATCTCGCCTCGCCGCACATCTCCCTCTCTCTTTGCTGCCGATTTCTCTCTCTCCTCGCTGTCGCCGCACACCTCTCTCTCCTTGCCGCGCTCTTGTGTTCTCTCTCTTCTCCACTGCGTAGCACCACCACGAAACCTCCGTTGAAGACCACGGATCTTGATCGTGTCGCTGGACCATCGCGAACCGATGGCGGCAGGGGCCTCGTAGCGGAGACGTTGTCGCTGAAGAACATCCTCCTCCTCTCGATGGTGATGACGACGGCGACGGGTGGAGAGAGATGACGGAAGAAGAGGAAACCGGAGGAAGGAGATGACGGCAGAAGAGGCAGATCGGAGGAAGGAGATCGAATTAAAAAAAAAACCTAAAAAAAAATTAAAAAAATAACAATAAAATAAAGAGGCAGAAAGGAGAAGATTGTTTACCTTGCGCTTAGGGAAAAAGTGAATTGGTGGAAAATAACTCCAGGGAAGCAAACTTATTTATACCTGGAGAATTTCCCAAAATCACTTTGTTTTTGGAAAAATTCCTGAAATTTTCCAGCAGGTCTCAAAGCCCATTAACGCAACAAGACCATCAACCTCCTCAGTCTCCTAAGACAATGAAAAAGAAAACAAGCCTAGGAAAACACGCAGACATCAGCTCGACGCAGAATAACAAGAACTTCCCGAGTTCGAGACAAGACGTCCACGTCTGGCAACTTCGCGGTCCAACATATCGATCTCAGACTCCAGAAACTTTTACCTTGGCATCATCATAACTCGATACTACCAAGCTGGGTGGCTAACTGGAAGGGTTAGATTTCACCCCTGTGAGATCGATATAGCGACGAGGTCAATCTAGGCCCAAAATGACATTAAGCCCATAAGCAAACTGGGTTTAATGGGATAATGGGCCTAAATTAGATTTATTGCTTAATGAGCCAAACCCATTTTATTAGCTGGCCCATTTTAGATATTTCACTATATATAGCTCATTGTACTCACCCAAAAAGGGGATCGAAACATTCTACAGAAAACATCTCTTGTAACAGCTTTCTAAATAGCTAATAAAACTCTCTTGAGATCTTATCGTTTGGTGGCTTATCGCATAGCTTTGCAAACCCTAAAACATCACTTAGATATTAATTGGGGAGAATCTACCCTCCACACTGTGTATGTAACTATATATATAAAATGACAAAACAAACCTCTTAACAGAGGATACAAAATAGAGTGTGAAAACCACCCAAAACACGACAACCATGGATGAGTACTTAACTCAATTTTGAGCCTCAAATCCAAACTTGACTGTGGAGTCTCAATAAAGCTTATGAGATCTGTTATACTGTAAAGACCATTACCTAGCAACCAATAATAACATTTGAATTTGAGAATCATACAACGTTAAGTTTTTATATATCGCGTAAAGACTCTATCTTTGCATGACATTTCAGTCACTTTGCATCAAGATTACATGGACTACAAAGGTTGAGTAACCTGTGACCATCAGCTCTTTATCTCATCGAGTCGATCCACATGAGCGGCTAATTATATAGAAGTCATCTCCCTCTTACAACTTTTTCTTTGTTTTCAAATATCTGCTTATACTTTGTCACTTTCATCTATGTTTCCGAGCATCCCTCCTACTTTTAAGCCTCAAAAGCAACGCCTATCAACAATATGAACTTGATAGGTCATGCTGATCACTTGCTCGACCCACTTAATTCTTTTATGTTATCCACGCCGACTCCAAAATAAAGAACAGTGGAACCTTAATGTTGAACTAACTTCATTGAAAGGAAAGCGAATCCCCTACGAAAGCAACAATGAAAAGATATGAACGAAATTTAAAGATACTAATCCTGAGAAAGAAAAGCAAACAAACAGTCAATTAACTTCACCTTGTTTGGCAAGTGGAAACAACAACGTGCTTGTTCCTGTCAATGGAGACGATAGAACATTGGAGTGTCTTAAACAATAAACATGCTTATCTCCGGTTAAATATTTTATTTCCATTCTCTTCCTCCCACCAAATCTCTGCTAACCAGAAATAACCTTAGGAAAATGAAACTACAAAATCAAAACAGAGACAACACTTGAATATTCCTAGAACTACACAAGATAATTGCAACAATATGCTTATCCAATGCCACTTATAAAATTTAGTTATTGTTCATTTGTTTGATCAAAATCCACTAAGTAACCCATAGTATACATTAACACCAAACACAAATCACCATAGTCAGCATAAATATATGTAAATCAATATTGTAGCAGAGATGTGATTGAGAGTGTCTATACCGTAGGCAGAGCGGTAAGATCCTGTTGATTCTTTATGAGGATATCTCTGTTAACTATCTTCGTTTTCCTTTAAATAACAGATTAAAATAACTTGAACAGTGCCAAACAAAAAGTATATATTTAGACCTCCAACAAAATCATGGAATTTAGTAAAGATAAAATTGTTTGCCTAAAAAAAAAGTAAAGACAAAACTTGTTGCAGCAAGATAAAACCATCTTACTATCATATTTGAATGAAAGGGTAAATAATGTGTTTTTCTTTCTTTTTAGATAGCTTGGAATTGAATAGTACCTTCGTGTTTTGCATGCTCTTCATTGAGGAAGAATTGAAAGCCTATTTTCGATGAATGAGGTAAGATAGAACAACATATGGGATTACCTGAAGCAAGAAAGAACAAAAGTTCTAAAAAAAACATATTACATTGGTATCACAATTCGTAAAAACCATTTTGATTCCAAAAGTCTTCTATTGATTTTAAGCTTTTGTAATTGGAGTGTTTGATAGGAAGGTAGCTGATTTTAGGCTCACTGATTTTAATATTCGTATAAACAAAGAGTTTGGTTAACTTACAACATAGTAAGTAGGAGACGAATCATATAAGTGGGTTTAAGCTTGAAACGGATCATATAGAGAACCGAAAGAGTAGGAACCAAATTCGCTGAATCAAGAACTGTGTGAAGATTAAATACCATCACAAAATTATAATACAACCACATAGGCAAAGATCACCAATAGAGATGCTTTTAGAAGTCTCATCTTGGGTTCTAGTCCCTTTGCCTCGTTTTGCCTTCCCCTTCTCAGTTGGCTTCCATTCTTCGACATGAAAACATATATAACATAAGGAAAAAAATGGAAGTCATAAACACCCATAGCATGTTATATATTGCTCCGACTTGAACAAACATTTATGTTTTTCAATGGCTTAAATACATAGATTATAAAGATTGCCAATTAAATGAAACCACATGGTAATCTATGAAGGATTAGGTTGTAACCAATTAATCGTTATTCGATTCCAAGAAACTAGAAAACATATAGAGAATGAGTAAAGCTTACGGAAATAGGAAAACGTATCGCATATGGTAAGAGTCATGTTTTCTTACACAACTCCTCTCCGTGATTCATGTTTTCTTACACAGCTCCTCTATGTTATTTCCTTATCCTCAAAAACAACACATGAAAGAACCCATTAATCCTTGCAAAATCTTTGATAACAAAACGGAGAAGTGTATTCAGAATTTGTGTCATAATAAAGCTTATTCACAATAGAGAGATGGTTATGATGACCAGACTTTATCTTGTTTGCCAAAAAAACAAAATCAAACTAAAAAGTATGTAAGAGACTGATTCTGTAATGTTTCTCAGATTCAAAGAACAAAATGAGAGAACTAAACCCTTAATAGTTAAAGAGAGTTCATTGCAAGATAGAGAGAAAGCAATGAGAGGAGAAATTAAGAAAGCAAAAAAAGAGTCCCGAAGATGTAGTCAACAGAGAAAATCAACAGTGAGAAATTTATAAAGCAAGAGAGAAAAAAGTATATAATCAAAAATTTCTGGACCAGAACAATTGTATCCAAATATACAGTGAAACTAATAAAAAGCAATCCGTGACTAATCAAAGGGTCATATTTTCTGAACCTATCGGTATGCTCATATTTTGCTTACCTCCATTGAACATAATGGAAGACTCCTTTAAATTGAACTCTTTCTTACGTCTATGATAATGATGAGATCAAATGAAAAAAGAATCAAATGATGAAATCATGAGAAATAACATGTCTGAGCGTTGGTCGCATCGGAGAGAACGTCTCTGGTGTACTGTTATCATGGTCTTCATCGGCAAAGGTGAAGGGAGAAAATCGAGATCGCATGTAACGCCTGTGAACCAAAAAGTGGATTTTGGTTGGGTGTCAATCGACATAGGGTGTGTGTGTCGATCGATACGTGTGTTTTTGACTTATGAGAAGTCGTGTTCTGGAAGTTGTGTCGATCGACACAGGTGGTGTGTGTCGATCGACACGGGTTAAAATTGAACTGACAGGTTCGGTTTTTGATCACGCGGTTTGGCGATCGATTTAGGGAACCCTAGGGTTCAATATATAAAGGAGATTAGACTTGTTGGGCCGCGTTTTTCAGAAGAAAACATAGAGGAAATCAGAATCAGAGAGAATTGTGAGAGTTTTGGTGATTTCTTGAGAGGGATTAATCGTTGAGGCTTGTGAGCGAGCAGGATCGTTGCTATGGTTGATTTCGGGTTGGTGAGGACAAAATCAGAGGCGTTTGTGGTTGTTCTTCATGTTCTTCGTCGTTCTTCCTCTTTTCAATCATTTTTGAGGTGAGTGCGTGACTGTAGGTTTATCTGGGTAAAGGAATAGATGGAATATGATTGTTTGCTGTTGTTTGGATTGGATTTCGTGTGTTTTTGTGGATGAAAACGTGTAGGAGATCGATGGATCATGTTAGAGTTCGAGCCATGAGAGGATAGACTCGTTCTCTGTTCTGCGATGTCGTGTCGATCGACACAATTGCTTTGTGTCGATCGACACCATTGCTTTGTGTCGATCGACACCATGGTGGTGTGTCGATCGACACATGTGCAGTATTTCGATCGACACATGTGCAGTATGTCAATCGACACCTAGTGGTTGTGCTGATCGACACAGTGCTCCTGGTATTGTATCTCTTGCTTATGCATGTGTGTATAACCTGTAGACGGGATGACCGCCTCGCTGAGTATTTGTGATGATACTCACGCAACTCTTTTTGCCATGTGTTGCAGGTAAAGAGAAATTGTGATCGTGGAATCATGGCCAGGAAGAGGAGATGATCTAGTGTGTCGGTTTTGTGGTCCTGAGTTAGAATTGCTAGGATGTAGTAATTCTGGAACCACTGTTTTATTGTTATTCGAACGGAATTGATTGGATTGTTTATTGGTTATTGGAATTTGATTATTGAATTGCACTGGCTAATGGTTTCAATAAAATATGGGATTTATTGAATGTTGTTATTGGATATTAATCGTATTGTTTTCCGCAGTTTGTGTTATTGACTCGTTGAGGATCATTATTTGTGATAATAATAATCCGGAAGAGAATTTTTTAAAAAAATTACGGGTTGAGTTGTTTCATTTTGGTATCAGAGCTCTTATGGTTCTAGGACGGGTGCAATTGATTAATTATGTGAGTTAATTAATTGATTATTGTGTGGGTTTAGAGTCCTAGATAATCTTCTCTGAGCCTTTAATGAGATTTCACGTTAAGTGTTGTTTGACGTTTCTTTTTTCTAGTAAGCTTAGTGTTCTGCTGGGTAGGGCAGAGTGAGATGGCTAGAGGTACTAGAGGCAGAGGTCATGGAGGTCGTGGAGGAGGCCGAGGTTATTGTGGTGGGCGTAGGAGCGGGCGTGGACTCAAGAGGGAGTCTGATACCGCGAGTGTGGCCCAGGAGACCACGCGGGAGCAGGTGGCTGATTTGTAGGCGTATCAGGAAGGGTCCGTGGGTGTGGCCACTATGAGTGCCAGTGTGAGGACTGGTGGGACGGGTATAGGTCCCGGTGCAGCGGGCCGAGGTAGGGGTAGTGCTGCAGGTGGAGCCCAGGATCAAGATGATCGTTTGGCGAATCTGCTACAGTTGATCTTGGAGCGGTTGCCAGGTTGGACGCCGGCTCAGGGTCAGGCTTTGGTTTGCAGCCAGATGTGGCTGGTGTTCAACCGGGGTTGGCTGGTGTTCACCCAATGGCTGGCGTTCAGCCGGAAGTGGCTGGTGTTCAGCCAGGGTTGGCTGGTTTTCAGCCGGTAGTGGCTGGTTTTCAGCCGGGAGAGGCAAGCGTGCAGCCGTGTGTGGCTGGTGTGCAGCTGGGTGTGGCGGTTGCAGAGGAGCTCCCATCTTACCTTAGGATGATGGAGCAGATGTAGAGGATTGGCACCGGGTTTTTTTGGGTGGTGCCAAGCCTGAAGAGGCAGATCTGTGGAGAAGTAGATTAGAGCGTAATTTCCAACCTCTCAGGTGTCAAGAGGGATACCGAGTTGATCTGGCAGTGCATTATCTGGAGGGTGATGCGCATCTCTGGTGGGAGGTGTTGAGGCCAGGAGGATGCAGGCCGAGATGGCCTGGGAGGATATCTTGGCAGAGTTTAATGCCAGGTAGTTCCTGCATGAGGAGGTGGATCGGTGGGAGTCGAGGTTTTTGGACTCGGCTCAGGGGGACCGGTCGGTGAGGGAGTTCGACGTGGAGTTCAGTCGACTTTTGGTGTATGCGGGTAGAGGCATGGAGGACGAGCAGGCCCAAGTGAAGAGATTCCTTAGGGAGCGGATTTGAGGACTCGCTATAGAGCGAGCAGGTTTGCCACGAGGCAGAAGAGGAAGTGAGAGAGCACTTCAGGGTTTAGTCAGGGTTGCTTCGGATGTGGGAACATGGATCACCGAGTAGCGAGCTGTTCGAAGAGGACTGAGGCTCGGGATACGTGGGTCGAGGCCTGGAATACGCGGGTGCGCTTTCACTGCAGAGAGCCGGGGCATATCAAGCCCAAGTGTCCTAGACTGTAGCAGATGGTAGTGGCGGTAGTGCAGCCAGTGGTTCAGATTGTAGCGGCACCGCGGGTGTTCATTTCGGTGGAGGCGGGTGGTTCTAGCGCCAGACCGATCACGGATAATTTTAGAACTTGACTTGTTAAATTCTAATGTGATTGAATTTAGTCTGTTTTGGAATTTGTGAGTCTGTGCTAAAAAGTTAGGGTTCTTAGGTACATGAAAGTCGTGGAGGGACCTTAGTAGTGGGCAGTTGTGAGTCCCACGTTTTGTTTGATTCTGGAGCTAAGAATAGCTTCGTTACTCTGGAGTGTGCGCAGGGCAGCGGTATCTGGAGCGATTCTAGTGAGCAGTCGGGAGTAGTTAAGATTGGTAGGGGCAAGTAGTTAGCTACTTTCGGGCGGGCTTGTAGTGTGGATGTTCTGGTGGAGGGAGGCTCGATGCCAGCTGATTTGATTATTAGTCCGGTGGAGCTGTACGATGTCATCCTGGGTTGGATCGGTGCAGTGTCCATCTGGATTATCATCGGGGACGAGGTACGAGCATTATAAGTTCGTGGTGATGCCTTTTGGGTTGACGAATGCGCCAGCAGCATTCATGAGGTTGATGAACCGTGTGTTCCAGGAGTATCTGGATGTGTTTGTGATCATCTTCATTGATGATATTCTGGTATATTCGAGGAGTCTTGAAGAGCATGGGGTGCATCTGAGATTGGTTATGGAGAAGCTGCGGAAACAGAAGCTGTACGCAAAGTTGAGTAAGTGCATTTTCTGGCAGCGAGAGATGAGCTTTCTTGGCCATGTGGTGTCTGCAGAGGGAGTTTATGTGGATCCGGTTAAGATTGAGGCTATCAGAGGTTGGCCTAGACCGAGGAGTGCCACCGAGATCCGGAGTTTTCTTGGGTTGGCGGGTTATTATCGGAGGTTCGTCAAGGGGTTTGCGAGTATGGCGCAGTTGATGACAAAGCTGACGGGGAAGGATGTCCCTTTTGTGTGGTCTTCAGCTTGCGAGGAGAGTTTCGGAAAGCTGAAGGAGATGTTGACGAGTACACCTGTGTTGGTGTTACCCGAGCCGGGTGAGCATTATGTGGTGTATACAGATGCTTCAGGAGTTGGTATGGGATGTGTACTGATGCAGCAGGGAAAGGTTATTGTGTATGCTTCGAGGCAGTTGAGGAAGCACGAGTGAAATTACCCCACCCATGATTTGGAGTTGGCTGCGGTGATTTTTGCCCTTAAGATTTGGAGGTCTTATCAATATGGCGAAAAGGTGAAGGTGTTCACAGACCACAAGAGTCTGAAGTACTTCTTCACTCAGCCAGAACTGAACCAGAAACAGAGGCGCTGGATGGAGTTAGTTGCGGACTATGACCTAGAGATTGGGTACCATCTGGGTAAGGCTAATCTGGTTGCAGATGCGTTGAGTCAGAAGAGGGTTGCTTTGGCTCAGGAGCAGGATATGGAGGCTCTGGTGAGCGAGATCAGCACATTGCGGTTGTGTGTTATATCACATGAGCCGTTGGGTTTAGAGGCAGCTAACCAGGCGTATTTGTTGAGCAGGATTCGAGTTGCTCAGGAGAAGGATCATGGATTGATTGATGCTTCTAGAGCGGCATGTTCATAGTATTTGGTCTCAACGAATGGGACGATACTGGTGAACGGGCGGGTTTCTGTACCCAAAGATGAGGATTTGAGGCAGGAGATCCTGACAGAGGTTCACTCGAGCATGTTATTGATTCATCCGGGAGCGACCAAGATGTATCATGATCTGAAGCGGTATTATCACTGGATTGGGATGAAGAGGGATGTAACTAACTGGATTGCAGTGTGCAACGTGTGTCAGCTGGTGAAGGCTTAGCATCAGGTTCTGAGTGGTATGTTGCAGAGTTTGCCTATTCTGGAGTGGAAGTGGAATATGATTACCATGGATTTTGTGACGGGATTGCCAGTGTCACGGACCTATAACTTCTAAGCATTGCTCTTTTAAAGTTGGGTAAATAGATCGATATTATAAGATTTCGACATCGAAACCCTAAGAAAAGAGAAGGTGGAACGATGCTTTTATTTTCTTGCAATTTGTAAAGGATGGAAAACCCTAAGACCACAACAATTTTTTTGAGATCTATTCTCCTTGACAATTTTTTATGTTTAAAAGAAATGAATCAGGCTATATCTCTCTCCTGGATCTGATTCTACATATGAAAAAAGAAAGGTGATAAGTTAACTCTTATGTAATGTGGGGATTGTTTTCCACATTATGCATGCAAATACAATATAATTGGTTTTTATGCAAATATGTTATTAGTTAAAATAAAGTATTCAAAATACACTGAATTAAAATATTTTTTATTTGTTTTTGTTAATCTTAAAAATCTATGAAGATTACAATACAAGAATAATTCTTGGGTTCATTCCTAAGGGTGAACTCTTGTATTCACCCCCTCTAGTTTTAGCCAATCATTGTGCCATTTAACAATTAAAAGGAAATTAAATATTAAACAAATTAAGAAGATAAAATAATTTGGGGTTTAAGATTTAGTATTTGGGGTTAGAGTTTATTATTTGGGGTTAGGGTTTATTATTTAAAATTTGTGGTTTAGGGTTTACGGTTTGATATTTGGGGTTTAGGGTTTAAAATCCTAAATCCAACTACTAAATCTTAAACCCCAATTACGAAACCTTAAACTCCAAATAATAAACCCTAAATCCTAAATACTAAACTCTAAACCCTAAATAATAAACCCTAAACCCCAAATCCTAAACCCTAAACCCCAAATAATAAACCCTAACCCCAAATACTAATGAAACAATCCAACCTATAAATTTAAAAAAAATTTCCTTCCGAAAAACTATTATCATGGTTTATTTCTTACACTCCTTAATTTGGTTGAAGACCTTATGTTTGCTGTTTCTACTTCAAGTTCAGTCCGGTTCTTTTGTTGGTTACTCTAGTGTTTGGAAGCTTTTTTTTAAATTTATGGTTAAATGAAGAATATTATTTAAATGAAGTTTTAAGGTAATTCATTATAAAAAAAAAAAAAAAACAAGTTTTACGGTGACAAAGAGGTCATCAGTCTAACTTACGCTGTCAAGCTGAAAAACGATTATTTAACCATGGTTCATGGTTAAAATCTAACCATGGTTAGGTTAGTTATAAAACTCATTACTCTCTCCGTTTCAAAATAATTGTCATTCTGGAGCTTTTCACACAAATTAAAAAAACATATTAAAAATCTGTTTTACCCCTAATTAATATTATATTTTATTTGACATGAGTAATTAATAAGCTGAAAAATAGGGATACAAATAGGAAAATTAGTCATAAATGTGCATTGAAATTGCAGAATGACAAGTAATATGAAACAAAAAATTAAGGCTAGAATGACAACTATTTTGAAACGGAGGGAGTATTAATTATCATAATAAGTTAAAAAGACCTCTGACTCACACCAAAACCCCTAACAGATTTTCTCTCACGATTCTAATTTTTGTTCTTTTTTTCTGAATCTTTTGGTTTCAAGTTCATTTTTGTTCTCCTGCAAGTTTTGATCGCCATGGATGATGATGAGGGTCGTGAGAAATGGAAAGAGCGTGGTCGAGTAACCTTTCGTTGTTTGGTGGCAGTTTGGCTCCATTCTATCACCATAATATGCAGAACACAAGCTGGGTTTGATGATGATCATCGTTCGTCAGATCCAAGATGGCATTTTCTTTGGCATCTGACTTCAACTTGTACGCGGAATTGTTCTCTTTGATGGTGGTTTTTAGATTCATTTTTACTCCGGTGGTTGTGGAAAGGATGCGAAAGGTACGAAAAGAGTCCGATGTATACCTTGTGCTCGGTTTTATCTGCTTATTGATCTCGCTCTGTTTCTTGGCTTTTCTTCGCTGGTTCTGTGTCCAGAAACTTGTTGAATCTGTGTACGTCGTTTAATCAAATCATCGCCGGTTTAAACAATCTTTCTGCTTTTGTTTTTGTTTCTTTGGGTTTGAAGTTTATACATGACTTTTTGATTTGGGAGTGTTAGGCTATATGGAAATATTCAGATTATGTGTATCAAAGATATATTATTGAGATACGCTTGTACATTTATATATAGGTAATCTCTATGTCAATATACGCTCACGGAGCATTATCATTATCTTACATGGTATCAGAGCAAAAACCCTAGCCACCACCTTCCCAAGGGATCCTCGGTTCATCCCCACATAGGCCTGTCGCACAAGCTCACTATGCTCATACGATGCCATCAACCGGTCATTCAAATCAGTTCTTACCAACTGCTCTAACTCATGCGTTTAATACAATGACGCTCCAAGAACCACACGATCCACATTGGTACATGGATTCAGGCGCTTCTAACCACATTGCAGCCGGTTCAGGTAGTCTCCGTCCTATTTTTAATTCGAGCATTATTCCTTCTATTATTGTTGGAAATGGATCTTCTCTCCCTGTTACATCTAGAGGAACGGGTACAATAACCTCTCCTTCTCGTTCTTTTCAGCTAAATGATGTCCTTGTGTGCCCTTCCATTGTCAAAAACTTAGTCTCCGTTCGAAAATTTGTTACTGATAATGCTTGTTCTATTGAGTTTGACCCATTTGGTTTTTGTATTAAGGACCTCCTCACTCGGACGAAGCTCCTCCGCTGCAATAGTCCAGGTCCTCTATATTCGGTCACACCTTATCACTCAAAGACACATCCACAAGCTCTCACAGTCTCGACACCTCCCATCTCTACTTGGCATCGTCGTTTTGGTCATCCTAATAATTCTACTCTACAACGTCTTCTTTCTTCTCTTTCGATTTCTTGCAATAAACTTGACTTGACAACATTGTGTCAAGCTTGTCAAGTGGGCAAACACATTCGTCAACCTTTCTTTGAATCTAAGTCTTTTGTTTCACAACCTTTTGAAATTATTCATTCTGATATTTGGACTTCTCCTATTTCAAGTATTAGTGGCATAAAATATTACCTACTATTTCTTGATCACTTCTCTCATTATGCTTGGGTTTATCCGCTTCATCGAAAAAGTGACACTTTTGGAAAATACTTACATTTTTCAAGATATGTGCAGACCCACTTTCATTGTAAAATTAAGTCTCTCCAATGTGACAATGGCGGGGAATTTGACAACCGATCTCTCCGGGAACAACTCGCCATAGATGGAACCACAATCAGATTCTCTTGCCCATATACATCCCAACAAAATGGACGAGCCGAACGTATGTTGCGCACTATCAACAATCTTGTGCGCACACTTCTGTTTCAAGCTACACTACCACCAACATTCTGGGTCGAGGCTCTTCACACGGCAGTGCACATACTCAATCTCCTCCCATCATCGGCGATCAACAACCAAATACCATACACCATGCTTTTCAACAACGATGCCGCGTACACTCATCTCAGAACGTTTGGATGCCTTTGCTATCCGAATCTTCTCCCAACATCAGCGCACAAGCTTGCTCCTCGTTCCACGCCATGTGTTTTCTTGGGATACCCGTCTGACCATCGGGGCTATCGGTGTATGGAGTTGTCCACCCGAAAGATCATTCTGTCTCGCCATGTCACTTTCGATGAAGCTATATTCCCGTTCTCCACCTTCTCATCTCCTCTCTCTCCACCTCAGATTTTACCTCTTGATCTTGAAACACCCCCAATCTCTCTCCCTCTTCCTCCTAATCCATCTCCTATACCTCAACCTTCTGTTCACGTGCCACTAGCTCCTTCTCATGAGAATGAGCAGCCTCCACCTGTCGTGAGAAGGAGCAAACACGTTGCCCCTCCACAAACCAATCAACCTATGACTACCCGTAGCAAAAACGGTATCTTTAAACCACAAACACGGTTGTGTCTTCACACTGATATCATTTCTCCTCTTCCTTCCTCTCATGTTGCAGCGGCAAAGGATCCATTTTGGAACAATTCTATGAATATGGAACATGATGCTCTTATTAAACGTGGGACGTGGATTCTTGTTCCACGACCCGAGGCTACTAACATTGTTCGTTCTATGTGGTTATTCAGGCATAAATTTAACGCGGATGGAAGCTTAAATCGGTACAAATCAAGACTTGTGGCGAATGGAAATTCTCAACAACCGGGCATTGATTGCGATGAAACCTTTAGTCCCGTCGTCAAGCCAGCAACCATTCGTACCGTCTTACATGTGGCTATTGCCAAGAATTGGCCACTTCATCAACTCGACGTAAAAAATGCGTTTCTCCACGGTGATCTTCAAGAGACCGTTTACATGCATCAACCACCAGGTTTTATCGACAAATCCAAACCGAATCACGTTTGTCTCTTAAAGCGCTCTCTCTACGGTCTTAAGCAAGCACCAAGAGCTTGGAATACACGGTTCGCATCCTTTGCTCATACCATTGGCTTTGTTCAAAGTGCATCTGATCAGTCCTTGTTTGTGCTCTCTCGGGGTACTGACCTTGCTTACCTACTCCTCTATGTCGACGATATAGTGCTTACAGGCTCCACTTCTTCTCTCGTCAATCGTATCATCACCAAGTTGAGCTCTGAGTTTGAAATGTCTGATTCGGGTCCTCTTCATCATTTCTTGGGCATTTCTGTCACTCGAGACGAACATGGACTCTTTCTCCACCAGCAAAACTACGCTGCCGATATTTTACATCGTGCCAAGATGGTTGATTGTAACCCATGTCTTACTCCATGTGATACCAAGTCCAAACTTGAAGCCGACAAAGGTCCTCCGGTTTCCGATCCCACACTCTATCGTAGCCTTGCTGGTGCGTTACAATATCTCACTTTTACAAGACCGGATATCTCTTTTGCTGTTCAACAAGTGTGCTTGTTCATGCATGACCCTCGTGAGCCGCACTTCAACGCTTTGAAACGCATACTTCGTTACTTGAAAGGCACTATTTCTCATGGTATTCGTTTTAACCGCTCGTCTCATATGGATCTTGTGGCTTACTCAGACGCTGATTGGGCAGGATGTCCTTCCACTCGTCGTTCTACATCTGGTTATTGTGTTTACCTCGGTGACAACTTAATTTCTTGGTCGTCGAAACGTCAAATGACCGTTTCTCGTTCGAGTGCAGAGGCTGAATATCGTGGAGTTGCTAATGCTGTTGCCGAGGCCACATGGCTGCGTACTCTTCTTCTCGAGATGAAGTTGCCACTCCGTCGAGCTACTATTGTCTACTGTGACAATGTCTCTGCTATATACCTTTCCTCTAATCCTATTCAACACCAACGGACCAAACACGTTGAGATTGACATTCATTTTGTTAGGGAACGGGTTGCCATTGGTCAAGTCAAAGTTCTCCATGTCCCTTCCGCTCGACAGTTTGCTGACATCTTCACAAAGGGACTCCCGTCTCCACTTTTTCTTGACTTTCGGAACAGTCTAAGCGTGCTCAAGCCCGACGCTTCGACTGCGGGGGAGTGTTAGGCTATATGGAAATATTCAGATTATGTGTATCAAAGATATATTATTGAGATACGCTTGTACATTTATATATAGGTAATCTCTATGTCAATATACGCTCACGGAGCATTATCATTATCTTACATGGTATCAGAGCAAAAACCCTAGCCACCAAGCTAGTGCTCGATCTCTGTCTCCGTGTAGACTTATTTGGATGATGTTGCATATTTTAGAGTAACCGTTTCTCTCGCATTGACTCGCACATTGTTTTGTTTGTGCCAAATCGATGCCCACCAATTGCATCCAAAATGATGTATTAACTTGAAGAACAACAATCATACCAGAAGATGCTCCATATAGATGCAAAATGTCATAGTGGCATGAAAAAAGTGGAAAATGACTTAAGATCACAAGAATTGATGTAAAATAAAAAGATGAGAAGACTTGATATCACAATCAAGAAAAAAAACGTTGAATCACTATCTTTGTTCTCTTTCCAATTATTAGCAAACAATTTTTTTTGTTATGTAAGCATAATAAAGAAGTTTTTCTTGCCTACTCCGGTTAAAAAGGCGATAAACCCATTACCCGGTTAAAGTTTCACAAGTTGAAAGCTTTTTTTATATATTAAAATTTTTTTATAAAAAGTGATTAGAAAAACTGTAATATTATTTTCAAATAAGTAATAGTATCTCAAAGTCCAGTTCAGTAATAATCGAATTTTATAAAAGGTATCTCACAAAGTCGACCCACTCGCTTTGAAACTTGTCAGTCTAACTAACGCCGTTAAGGAAAAAAAAAAGTTATTATCCGTGGACCGTAGTGTCAAACGGGCCGGCCCGTGTCCATCTGGCCCATTTTGCAATTGGCCTTTTATTTTTAAGATCGCCAGCAAGTTAGCCAGTCAAAGATGGCCCTAAAATTTAGGTAGCCTAAGGAAAAAAAAATTGGAGTTTTCTAAATAAATTTTTAAAAACAATACCAAATATTAAATTTTAAAACTTTAGAGGTATATTATTACAAAAATAGATTAAACTGGGGTTTTTTTAATATTAATTAAATAAGAAATTTTGGGGGCTGGAGGCCAATGTTTCATCTGGCAGATCCAATGGTCGAGCTAGAACCACAGTCCGTGAATGTTATATCCAAGCCTGTCCTACAATGTCCATCGGGTTAGCAGATCGGTCCGCAGACCGTGATGAATCATATAATCTTAAAATAGACATTAACACATACATTTTTATCTTCTATGACAAACCTCGATCAAAAGAAATAAAAAAAAATTACAAAATAATCAAAGTGTTTAACTGATATTGAAAATAAAATAATCCAAGTGTTTAAATGAAAATGGAAACAAAGTAATCAAAGTGTTTAACTGATCGAGAAAACAATAGTATTTCAAACTGAAAAATCATCCTTTATATATTAAAGCAAAAATATTCTTGCATCATTTTGCTTAGGTGTCAAGCTCTTAAATTTTTTAAATATTAATAAAATCTTATCATTAATTCCTAATATACTACTATGGAAACACTCCTCATAACACAGTGGGTGATTGGTTCGGCTGTAACTGTAGATTAATTGCTGTAGAATTTTTGCTGTAAATATTTTGGCTGTAGCTGTACATTTTTTAGACTGCAGATTTTTTTACTTTACATATAAAGATGTAGCTGTAACTATATTAAAATAAAAACACGATTGGTAACTATAAGATATGTACTGTAGTTTTAATTAAATTAATTTATATAAATAAAAATTGTTATAATTTAGAAATTTTATGCTGATTTCAACATAATAAATAATAAACTTATGAATCATTTATAATAAGTAACATCATTAAAAAAATCCAACAATCTTAAAATTAAAACAAAGTTTAAAATTTCATGAGTTCTTTCAATTAGGTATTTCTCTTGCTTATCTCTTGATTTTCCATTTTCTTAATGTCGATAATTCTATTTACATGTTGAGTTGATCTAATATGTATGTGTTTTTTATAATCACAACTTTTAAAGCCCAAAATAGGGCTATACGTTTTTGACTAGTTACAGCAAAAGAAAGTTACATCATGATTGGTAAGAAAAATAAAAAATCTGTAGTTTTAAGAAATAAAGCTACGACCTGATTGGTAAGGATAGGATGATTTTTGGAAAAATAAAACTGTAGGATGGACCTAAATACCAACCAATCATCCACACAATCCCTATATAACCAAACATCTTTATTTTAATTTACTTTAAACAAGAATAAGATAATAAGAAGATATTACGATCTTCACTTTTGGAATCTTCAATCAAAAAAAATATATTCAAATATTATCATAACTACTATAACAATCTCTATTATATATATATATATATATATATTGAGGTTTTATATATGACCAACTAGATTTTATACCCACGCTACGCGTGGATTTGTTTTATCGATATGTTTAATATAAATTTGTACTTGCTAATTTTTAAATTAACAGACATTGTCATATACGGATTCAAAAGTATAATGGTAAGAAATTAAATAATTAATCTACCATAAATACTAATTTGTATCGGTAAAGAGAATTATATATAATGTTTACCATAAATATATAATGTTTAGATCTTGTTATGACATATCCTTAAACAAAGTATTCATAAATCTAAATTTCAAAAAAGGTTGATGTTATATGTAAGTCACTCATGACGGATGATGTTTTCTCTGTGGTTGATGTCAGCCATGTCATTGTGTTTCGTGTCACTATATTCATACACTGCAATTGATGTAGATGTTTATGCTATGTTTTTTCGATCAATGTCATGGTATCCACTGTAACGCCCGTGAACCAAAAGTGAATTTTTGGTGGGTGTCAATCGACACAGGGTGTGTGTGTTGATCGACACGTGAGTTTTTGGACTCGTGAGAAGTCGGGTTGGACGTTGTGTCGATCGACACAGGGGTTGTGTGTTGATCGACAGGAGTTAAAATCAGACCGACGGTTTCGGTTTCTGATTGCCGGTTTGGTGGGCCGGTTTAGGGAATCCTAGGGTTCAGATAAAAGGCGGAAACAGGGGTGTTTGGCCGCATTACAGAGAATCAGAGAGAGGAAGAGGTTTGAGAGAGAGAGAGAGACTTTGTTCTTGAGAGGATTTGTGTGTTGGAACAGCTTCTGTTCGAGAGTTTGAGAGGGCAAACGGCTAGGCTATTCAAGATGGATTGGGGTGAAACTTGGTGGGTAAGTTTTCCGATCTCTGCTCTTGATATTGGCGAAAACGGTTCGTCATTTCGTTGATTATGCCTAGAGTTATGGCTGTTTGAACTCGATGGGTCTGTGCAGATTAGTTTTCTGCGATCAGTCGGCTTCGGGGTTGATTTACGATCGAACCAGAAGGATTCTGGAGGCGATCTGCATACCGACGCGTAGCTGTGTCTGTCTAGTTTCCAGAACAGTCGTCCGTTTTGGTTTTGGACCAGTGGTTCGTCGTTCACAAGTCTTTTTGTAACCGTTGGTTCCATTCTCATTTTGATTCTTCGAGGTGAGTGCGTGATCGTGGGTTTGTGTGGGCATAGGGATTGATGGAATGCGTTTGCTTGGTGTTTCGTGTGTTTGTGGTTGGAATTGTGCAGGTGACTCGACGAATCGCGACAGATTCGAGCCACGAGAGGATAGGCTCGTTTCTGGGTTGTCGTGTCGATCGACACCAGGGTGGTGTCTCGATCGACACGGGCAGAGTCATATCGATTGACACCAGGGTGGCGTGTCGATCGACACAGGACAGAGTCATATCGATCGAAACCTAGTGGTTGTGTCGATCGACACAGGGTCCCTGTACTTGTTCGTGTTGGTTGTTCTTGTTGTTTGCTTGTGTGCTCATCCTGGTATTGTATTGATTGTTATGTCTATACTTAAATAACCCGTAGACGGGATGACCGCGTCGATGAGTATTTGTGATAATACTCACGCAACTCTTTTTGCCATGTGTTGCAGGTAAAGAGAAAATGTGATCTTGGAATCATGGCCAGGAAGGAGAGATGATCTAGGGTCTCGTATGGCTGTGTGCTGTTGTAGAATTACTAGGTTGCTAGTGAATTCTGAGTTGTAGTTAATTGGTTTATTGGTTATTGGTTATTGTTTGGATTGTTGAATTGAACCGGTTAGATTTAATAAGTATGGGATTATTGAATTGATTGAATTGGTCTAATTGTTTTATGTTTTCCGCATGTTGTATTAGCCCAATTAAGGATTATTATCTGTGATGATAATAATCTGAAGGGAAAAATTTTAAATTTTGGGTCGGGTCGTTTCATCCACCATTGACGTATTCTTGGAGAGCTTTCCCACTACCATTAACGTCTTTTCGGATAGTTTCTTCACCAACATTGATTTTTTTTGGATGTGTGTAACTGTGATAGTTTGGCGGGCATCATTGAAGTTATAGGGTATAAGTGTCATTTAAAACTTAAAAGTGCGGCCTACAACACCTAACAAACATTGCGGTCATGAACTTTGAATCTCATATCAGCTAGTTTTGCTGCATCACGGTCAAAGATTATGAAAGTTGCGACGTTGTCTTTGTCACAAACTGATAAATCAACTCAATACCTAATTATATATTTTTTAATTTTTCTTTCTTATTTTTGTTTCTATTTATTTTTGTTTCTAATTATTTAGTATGTTTTCGTTTTCATATATGTTTTAGTATTCGTACCAACAAATTGTAAATTGCTTATTTGACCAATACATATGTCAATTAGATAGTTTAGTGTGACTGATCGTGTTTTACATCAAAAAGAACAGTTAATATTTAAAGAAAATAAACAATAAAAAAATAGAAATTGTTGGAGATAATTAGCATATGAAGTATTTGACCCAAAAACCAAAAAATGAGGTTACGAAATATTTTCATAATATTTTTTAATTAGTCAAACGTTGACATGAAAAAACTAAAATGGCAAGATATTTGATTGTTATTATTACCATAAGAAGATTAATACAAATAGTGATAAGTTTTACTCAATAATATTTTATTGAATGTTTTATAAATATTAATTTGATTAAAATATTATACAAATGATATAAGTGAAAATTTTAATTAAACATAATTATTTTGGATTTCATATGATTTTACCAAAAACCTATTTTCTTCCTATTGTGTTTTATGTTTTCTATATCGTTTCAAAATATTGTACAAAACAAAAGTTTATGATTTGGCTACTTACAAAAATATTTTCTACGATATATATTTTTATTGACATAAAGTGATAAAAAACATTTTTCTATAGGACACTGAACTCACCTTTATTTTGTTTGAGTTAGGGTTTTTGCAATTCTCCCAAAACTCTTTAGCTACCTCTTAACCACAACCATCCACATACCATTATTCACATTATTAGCGATAATTTTTACTATATTATATAAGATTTATTAATTTCAATATATTTTGTTCCCTTCTAAGAGTATATCTTCAGTCTTTTCTTATAGATATGTACTATTCTAAGAAAACTTAAGTTGATTGTATGGCAATGAAATCACATGAACAATATCATTATTTAATCTCCAAAATCCACACACACACATAAACTCTTTTCCCTCGCTCTATCTAAAATAATTGAAACCTTACAATTAAGAAATTTAACTAAAACTATTATCCTAGAATTAATAATCTTTCCTAATTTCATTCTAAGGTAAATTTTTTTTTAATGTTAAAAATAAACTAATATTCAATTTTCTTTTTAATGTTATTATTCTAAATGCTTCTGTGGACCAATAGAATTGTGTGTTTATATCTCACGTGGAAACTTTTAGCTTCAAATAGCATGAAATTTTATATAGTATAAAAAGAACAAAATTAAGAATTTGAAATTTATAAGATCCCAATATACAAAATTAGAGATAGACAAATTGATTCAAATCGATTTTCTTATTCAGACTTGATGTCAAAAACACATACTTAAGACAGATAACATCAATTGATTTAAATAATTTGACAACCTAAAATTATAGACTAAACAAAAAAATAAAACAACAACGCCAAACTCCTTTACCAAAACCAGAGCAGTATTTATAAAGGAAAAAACGTAAATCTAATGGATTTTGTTATTTCTCACGCCATATCATGTCAAGAAACAATGAAAGCTCTTCATCATAGAAGCCCGATGATGTTGCTTCATTATTCTTATACGTTTGCATGAATCAATAAACATCCTAGAAATATTCAAAAAGAAATGTAAACAAATATTTCTAAAGGCATATTTGTAATAAATAAATTATTTAAAAATATAAAATTAACTAATACTCATGCTAATCTTCACATAAGCCATGACATCACTGATGAACGTTGTGGAGGTTGTTCCACAGCCTCCACTTTCGCCGGAAGCTTTCTCTGTTCCTTTGGATACATCTCCAGTGATAAATCTTTGACCCGACACAGCATTCTTTCGAAAGATCAAACGATTGTCCATCTGACAATTGATGCCCTGAAATTTAGTAAAAATACGTAAATTTTAATTTCAATCATATTATTTAATGTATTTTTATATTTTACTTATCTATGAAATATCGAACACTAACGGATGCAATACAATCGCCATTTTGTTTTAAAAAAAAATCAAAACCTTTTGAGAAATATACAGTGAAACAATCAGTGAGCTTCTTCATTAGAATCATATCTTTCTTGTGTTTCTACAACATAGATGATAACAAATTTACTATTAACAATATAAACAAAATCAATTGAATAAGAGTATACTATTTTGCATTTACCATTGTTGATATTCTATCATGCGATAACTCGTGTTCTAGAGATCTCGACATCGTGATTTTTTTATATGTGAAGGACATTGGTCTTTGAAAAATTCTACTGCAAAAAAAAGGAATAATTTTGTAAATTTACATGTTTTTAATCATCTTTTAATAGTTTTTGCTTTTGATATTGGTTAGATGCTTTCTTCTTCATCATAATCTAAAACAAAAGAAAACACAATTACAAAGTCAAGATTAAAATTGCAGTAATTTTTTAAATAATTAATCATGAACATAACATATCATATACAATAAAACAAATCACACTTAAAAAAAATCAAAAAAACTATTCAAACATAAATATTGAGAAAAACTATTCATGAGCTAAACTAAAATATAGGCGATGAAGACAATAAAAGTGTATGACTCTGTATATCATCGAACCTTGATAGCAAAGATCCTCACCATAACAAAGATGAAACCTACAACAAGACGAATGGAAAAAATACATTAGGACCGATAAGATAAAAACAATAAACGAAAAAGAGCATATATTGTAGACTCTAGAACTCGTATATATATATATATATAAGAAATTAACTATTTTGTATTTTTTTCTTACAACAATTTTCTTATCTATAGTATATACAAATTAAAAGAAAAATCAAAACAAATTTTTAAAAAAACGGAAATTATCTTAAATAATGAGTTTGTCAAATAAGGAAATTGTGTATTAGTCTTTTATTAACAAAAAAATAAAATTAATAATGAGTTTGTGAAATAAAGAAATTGTGTCTTAGTCTTTTATTAACAAAAAATAAAATTAATAATGAGTTTGTGAAATAAAGAAATTGTGTCTTAGTCTTTTATTAACAACAAAAGTAAAATTGACATAATTTTTAATGTTAACTTGGCATAATATTATTGGTTGATTTAAATCATATGTAGACGGCTTTAGGAGCTTATAGCTTCAACTTTTATATAGTATAGACTAGATTTTATACCCACGCGCGTGGGTTTGTTTTATCGATAGGTTTTATATAAATTTGTACTTGCTAATTTTTAAATTAGCAGACATTGTCATATACGGATGCAAAAGTATAATGATAAAAAAATAAAAAAAATCGTAGAGAATTGAATAATTAATCTATCATAAATACTAATTTGTATCGGTAAAGAGACTTATATATAATGTTTACCATAAATAAATAATTTTTAGATCTTGTTATGGCATATCCTTAAACAAAGTATTCATAAATCTAAATTTCAAAAAGGTTGATGTTGTATGTAAGTCACTCGTGAAGGATGATGTTTTCTATGTGGTTGATGTCAGCCATGTCATCGTGTTCTGTGTCACTATATTCATACACTGCAATTGATCTAGATGTTTATGCTATGTTTTTTCGATCAATGTCATGGTCTCTACCATTGACGTATTCTTGGAGAGCTTTGCCACTACTATTGACGCCTTCTCAGATAGTTTCGTCACCAACATTGATTTTTTCTTGGATGTGTGTAATTGTGATAGTTTGGTGGGCATCATTAAAGTTATAGGGTATAAGTGTCATCTAAACTTAAAAGTGCGGCCTACATCTAACAAACATTGTGGTCATGAACTTTGAATCTCATATCAATTAGTTTTGATGCATCACGGTCAAAGATTATGAAAGTTGCGACGTTGTCTTTGTCACAAACTGATAAATCAACTCGATACCTAATTATCTATATTTTTAATTTTTGTTTCTATTTATTTTTGTTTCTAATTATTTAGTGTGTTTTCGTTTTCATATATGTTTTAGTATTATTGTAAAATTGCTTATTTGACCAATACATATGTCAATTAGATACTTTAGTGTGATTGATCGTGTTTTACATTAAAAAGAACAGTCAATATATTTAAAGAAAATAAATAAATAATAAAAAAGTAGAAGTTGTTGGAGATAATGAGCTTATGAAATTAGGTTTAATATATTTTCAGGTTTCATAATATTTTTTAATTAGTCAAACATTAACATAAACGGATGAAAAAAATAAAATAACAAGATACTTGATTGTTATTATTACCATAAGAAGATTAATACAAACAGTGATAAGTATTACTCAATAATATTTTATTGAATGTTTTTATAAATATTAATTTGATTAAAATATAATACAACAAATGATAGAAGAAAATTTTTTAATTAAACATAATTATTTTGGATTTCATATGATTTTACCAAAAGTCTATTTTCTTTTTATTGTGTTTTATATTTTCTATATCGTTTCAAAATATTGTACAAAATAAAATTTTATGATTTGGCTACGTACAAAAGTCTTTTCTACGATATTTATATTTATTGGCATAAAGTGATAAAAAAACATTTTTATATAGGATACTGAAATCATCTTTATTTTGTTCGAGTTAGGATTTTTGCAATTCTCCCAAAAATCTTTAGCTACATCTTAACCACAACCATCCACATACCATTATTCACATTATTAGCGATATTTTTTTACTATATTATATAAAATTTATTAATTTCAATACATTTTTCCCTTCTACGAGTATATCTTTAGTTTTTTTCTTATAGATATGTATTATTATAAGAAAACTTAGGTTATGCCAATGAAATCACATGAACAATATCATCATCTAATCTCCAAAATCCACATATACACATGAACTCTTTTTCCCTTGCTCCATCTAAAATAAATGAAACTTTACAATTAAGAAATTTAACTAAAACTATTATCCTAGAATTAATAAATTTTCCTAATTTCATTCTAAGCTAAATTTTTGTTATTGTTAAAAGGAAACTAATACACAATTTTCTTTTTAATGTTATTATTCTAAATGCTTTGTGGACTAATAGAATTGTGTGTTTATATCCCATGTGGACACTTTTAGCTTCAAATAGAATGAAATTTTATATAGTATAAAAATAACTTTTGAAAAGAAGAAAATTAAGAATTTAAAATTTATAAGATCCCAATATACAAAATTAGAGATAGACAAATTGATTCAAATTTATTTTCTTATTCAAACTTGATGTCAAAAGCACATACTTAAGATAGATAACATCAATTGATTTAAATAATTTGACAACCTAAAATTATAGACTGAACAAAAAAACAAAAAAATAACACCAAACTCCTTGACCAAAACCAGAGCAGTATTTATAAAGAAAAAAGTGTAAACCTAATGGATTCTGCTATTTCTCATGCCATATCATGTCAAGAAACAATGAAAGCTCTTTATCATAGAAGCCCGATGATGGTGCTTCATTATTCTTATACGTTTGCATGAAATATTCGAAAAGAAACGTAAACAAATATTTCTAAAGGCATATTTGTAATAAATAAATTATTTAAAAATATAAAATTAACTAATACTCATGTTGACCTTCACGTAAGCCATGACATCACTGATAAACGTTGTGGAGGCTTCGTCGGAAGCTTTCTCCGTTCCTTTAGGTACATCTCCAGTGATAAATCTTTGACCCGACACAACATTTTTTCGAAAGATCAAACGATTTTCCATCTGAAAATTGATGCCCTAAAATTTAGTAAAAATATGTAAATTTTAATTTCAATCATAATATTTAATGTATTTTTATATTTTACTTAGCTATAAAATATTGAACACTAACGGATGCAATACAATCGTCGTTTTGTTTTAAAAAAATCAAAACCTTTTGAGAAATATACAATGAGAAAATCAGTGAGCTTCTTTATTAGAGTCATATCGTTCTTATGTTTCTACAACATAGATGATAACAAATTTACTATTAAAAATATAAACAAAATCAATTGAATAAGAGTATACTATTTTGCATTTACCATTGTTGATATTCTATCATGCGATAACTCGTGTTCTAGAGATCTCGACATCGTGATTTTTTTATATGTGAAGGACATTGGTTTTTGAAAAATTCTACTGTAAAAAGAAGAATAATTTTGTAAATTTACATGTTTTTAATCATCCTTTTAATAGTTTTTGTTTTTGATATTGGTTAGAGGTTTTTTTTTTCTTCGTAATCTAAAACAAAAGAAGACACAACCACAAAGTTAGGTTTAAAATTGCAGTAATTTTTTAAAATAATTAATCATGAACATAACATATCATATACAATAAAACAAATCACACTAAAAAAATCAAAAAAACTATTCAAACATAAATATTGAGAAAAACTATTCATGAGCTAAACTAAAATATAGGCGATGAAGACAATAAAAGTGTATGACTCTGTATATCATCGAACCTTGATAGCAAAGATCCTCACCATAACAAAGATGAAACCTACAGCAAGACGAATGGAGAAAAATACATTAGGACCGATGAGATAAAAACAATAAATGAAAAAGAGCATATATTGTAGACTCTAGAATTCATATATATATATATAAAAAAAAAATTAACTATTTTGTATTTTTTCTTACAATAATTTCCTTATCTATATTATATACAAATTAAAAGAAAAATCAAAACAAATTTTAAAAAAACGGAAATTATCTTAAATAATGATTTTGTGAAATAAGAAAATTGTGTCTTAGTCTTTTATTAACAAAAAAATAAAATTAATAATGAGTTTGTGAAATAAAGAAATTGTGTCTTAGTCTTTTATTAACAACAAAAGTAAAATTAACATAATTTTTAATGTTGATTTGGCATGCTAATATAGGTTGAATTAAATCGTAGGTGGACGGCCTCAAAAGCTTATAGCTTCAACTTTTACCTATGCTACGCGTGGCTTTGTTTTATCGAAAAATTTAATATAAATTTGGATTTTCTAAATTTATAATTAGCAGATATTGACATATACGGATGCAAAATATAATGGTAAGAAAATGAAGCAGTCATAGAGAATTAGATCATTAATTTAAGAATTTGTATCGGTAATTTGTATTTGTTCAGTCCACATTTTATTGAAGTTAGTTGGCAGGCATATCTAGATTCTCTGTTTTTTTCATCCACGCTATAAACATTCTCCTCTCAAAGTATTCCCTAGACAAAAATGGACTGAGATCATTTGTAATTTTATGTGTTTAAAATCAATTGATGATTTTATAAAGACCTGGTTACAAAAAATGACCCTAAAATTGATTTAAAATACAAATGTAACCCATATATCCTATGTTTGAGAAAAATAACCCAAATGGGTAGTGAAATTACAACTACGTCCTTTATGACCAAAAAATAAAACGGAGGCATAATGACTGTTTTAACCTACAGAAGTCTGCTGAGTAATATAGAAGTCTACTGGTAGACTTCTGTCAGGAAATCAATGCGTAGACTCCATGAGAAGTCTACTGGAGGGGGTTTAGTAGACTACCAAAGCAGTCTACTATATAAATATATTTTAAATTTAGATTTATAAATTAACAAAAAATCTTTTGTTAAATTTTTTTGATTGATGACCTTACTATTAACAATTGTGAAGTATGAAAAATAAAATTTCACAAAATTAAACATACTTAAACCTACTTAGACAAAGAAGGTTGTGAAAACTATTTTTGTGGTTTAGTAGACTACTACAGCAGTCTACTATATAATTATATTTAAAATTTAAATTTATAAATTAACAAAAAATATTTTGATAAAAAGTTTTGATTGATGACCCTACTATAAATAATTGTGATGTGTGAAAAATAAAATTTCACAAAATTAAACATATTTAGACAAATTAGGTTATGAATGAAATACATATTATACTAAACAAAGGGTTACCAAATAAGGTACATCATAGGTTGCAAACATGTTTTTACACTTAGGGTTAAAGTTAGGGTTTATCATTTTTATATTTAAAATGTCAAATTTGCATAAAAGTGTTAACTTTTGAGTGAATATATTATACGTTTTGAAAGTTTTGGTAAAGGGTTTCGAATAATCATTGAAAATAATCGATTTATGTGAAGTAGACTTACTTTAGAGGATGTGTATTTGTTTGCATCATCGAAGCCCAGTAGGTTTGTGAGACGATGTGTTTTTGTTTGCATCTCTCAGAATGTTTAGTAATCAAAGGTTTCCAAATCGAAGGTCTTCACTATGTTTCTGTGCTTTTATTTTCTTATACGATGTTTGGTTTTGGATACAGCAGACTTCTCTAGTAGACTTCTCTAGTAGACTTCTGCAGTAGACTTCTGCAGTAGACTTCTCCAGTAGACTTCTTCAGTAGACTTTCCCGTAGACTCCTCTAGTGGATTTCTCCAGTAGACTTCTCCAGTAGATTTAAATCTGCATTTAGAAGTCTACTAAACATGTGGAGGCAAATTTGAATTTTTTAAAAAACATTTTAAAATTTTGAATTTCTTAAACATTCATCAAATCGTGTAGTTAAGCTGAACCAAATTGAACCAATTTTTTACCCATCCAAATTAACCGAACTTAACCAATGTATTTACCCTACCTATAAAACCACAAAAATGCGGTTTAGTTGAAAAAAAATTTACAACCTAAAGTTACAACCTTTCATCTCCAAACAAGAGATCTACCACCTTCCGTCTCCATCATCATCGTCGGTTACACTTCATGCCTTCTTTTCATTCCATCAACTCTTTTTGATTTTACTATCTCTTACTCGCTATTTCTTTATCTGATTCGAGAATCTAACCTTTTTTTTTCAGTCTTCTTTGCCGATCTGCCGCCGCCGAAAAGTACAAATTCGGTTTAACTTCATAGAAATACAGTGGATTTCGCTAGCAGACTTCTTCAGACGATGGATATGGATGCGATGATGGATATGGATGGAAGAAGTTTCCCGTCAAGGCTTTATTCCAAAGGAGATGAGCCTGAACCGGGTAAAAACATACACTACTATGCTGGAAATACACAGTTGTTTGAATCTCTACAGAGCGTCTTAAGGAAAGATGAGTGGGACGAGCTTTTATTCTCTCCATTGGGTGTGGTGCTACGGTTCCATGCTCTCAAGTTTGGCTGGTCATCGAGGATGGTTCATTATATACTAACTGTTCAGCTAGAGTGCAAGAAACCCCATGAGATATGGAGCCTGATTGGTAACAAGCCGTTGAGGTTTTCACTGCTTGAGTTTGAGGAGATTACCGGTCTGAATTGCCGCGATGTTCCGAATTTAGATAACCCAGATGTAGAGGCCACTGAAGAAACGCGGCAATTTTGGACCCTTCTGGGAGTTGATGTCGACAGGGGTCCAACTGTGAACGAGTTAATAGAAACTTGTGGTTTACGTGCAGAGTGGACACGGTTGGACCGCATTAGGTTGGGATATCTATGCATATACGCCGGTTACATTGAAGCTAAAAAGGAGACAACACCCATCAATGTTAACCTTGCTAGGCTTGTGATGGATATCACTGCCTTCCAGAACTACCCATGGGGTAGGGTTGCATTGAAGTTACTCATCAAGTCAGTCAAGGAGAAAGACTTGGCAAAGTTATCGTATACAGTGGAAGGCTTCGTACATGTTCTCCAAATATGGATGTACTATTCTCTACCGGATTATGCAGTCCAATATGGTGGTCCCTTTCCACATAAACCTACTCCACCTCTACTGGCTTTCAAGGAATCCAGAGGCAAGAGATATATGAAAGAGAACATGTACAAACAGGTCTTTGTAGACTTCTCCTTCTCTTCGTAGACTTCTCCTTCTCCAGTAGACTTCTCTACTATACTTCTCTTCTCCAGTAGACTTCTCCAGTAGACTTCTATTGTAGACTTCTCCAGTAGACTTCTCTACTAGACTTTTCTTAT
The DNA here is from genome assembly GCA_964056655.1 of Arabis hirsuta. NCBI lineage: Eukaryota > Viridiplantae > Streptophyta > Magnoliopsida > Brassicales > Brassicaceae > Arabis > Arabis hirsuta. Next base: position 20,340,885 of record OZ053305.1, on the reverse strand, counting down.
CCAGTAGACTTCTCTGGTTAATCGGTCTACGTTTTATATGTCTATTTTGTAGGTGAATGTCCTAAGCTGTGTGATGAAGGATGAGTATGAAGATATGTTCCCAAGGTGGGATGATGATGTTTACGACCAGAAGATAGTTAACATAATCTCAGCTATTTCTGAACCAGGCTGGAGATGGACCCATGATCACTGGCAAGTGACGGGTGTGATTGATTCCACTAATGTTAATGATACAAGAAAGCAGGGTGTGAAGTCAAGGGTGAAGCCTGGTGTGAAAAAGGAAAGCAGCATGAGCCTTAGCCTTGTTAGCTTACCGGAGAAAAGGAGTTGAGAAGAATTTGAGTCTGGTTACACAGCGGAACTACCATCATTGGTGCAGAGCATACAAGCACACTTTGATCAGCATTTTAAGGACTTGTCAGAGAAGGTTGATGCTGGTTTTAAACGCTGTGAAAACAATATCAAACTCCTTGGTGATAAGGTCAACAATATTGAGAAACGCTTGGAACGCATTGAGGCTGGAAAAGAGGGAAAAGAAGAGGCTGTGAAGACTGGAAAGGAAGAGCAAACCAAATCCAACCAAATTGCCCCAGCTCTTCATGTGGGGGTCTCCAATGAACCGGCTGCTGATGAGAACAAGACTGTTCCTGATATTGGGGTTAGTGCGTAATCTTGTTTATATTCTGTAATCTCTTTTGACATTTTAACATTTCTTGCCTTTTTTGTTTGAATGATATATTCTATTTGGTATATGATTCGACTTTGATCCTCTACTTGCAGAGTAAAATGTTTAACAAGGAAACATTTCAAGATGGCCAGAGTGCGAGTGTCACTGGTGTGGATCCGAGTGTTATGATACCACCTCCTAAAAAACCACAACCGAATTTACCGCTTCAGAAAGCTAAACAAGAGGAGCAGAAGGCCAAGGAAACACTTAAGGATGATGGTCAGAGTGCGAGTGTCACTTGTGTGGATAAGAGCCTTATCATTCTGCCTCCTCAGAATCTACCTGCGCATTATGCTAAGATTGCGAAATCTAAACAAGAGGAGAAGAAGCAGGCGGTTTTGAAACGAGCAAGGAGTGATAGGCTGAGGAAGCCGGGCATGGCAAATAAGTCACCTTACGAAAACAAACTTGTTAATTCAAAGGTAGGAAAAGGATATGATCCTTTTGCTACCATTGATGAACAAATGACGAGGAGACTTGATGTGTGGCTGAAGCAACAACCGTAAGTATAAAAAAGACCTTAACTCATTGTTTAAGTTTGTCAATTGCTAAAATTTCCTTGCTAAACAGGGATTATGGCGAAGAGATCATTCCGTTCACTAATGTTGGTGGTTTTGGACTCTTCGAACGCTGCAACAATGGCTAAGAGACACGGTAAACCTTCTCTTATCTTCTCTCCAGTAGACTTTTCTTGTATACTTCTCTTCTCAAGTAGACTTCTCGTAGACTTCTCTTGTAGACTTCTCTTCTCAAGTAGACTTCTCTTGTAGACTTCTCCAGTAGACTTCTCTATGAAGTCTTCTTCAGTAGACTTCTCTAGTAGACTTCTCCAGTAGACTTCTGTTGTAGACTTCTCCAGTAGACTTCTATTATGTTTTTGATGTTTAACCTTGATTCTTTTGGTTGTTTTGTCGCAGCACCTGGATGCTACGTTGAATATGCTGAGAAAACGGTACAAGGAACATCCAGAGTGGTTTAGGAGTGACAAAATTTGCATCCTCGACTGTACTCTAGGCAACATATGGTCTACTCGGTACAATGACTTTAAAAACTCAAAACCCAATCCTGACGAGAGTGGGAAAACACTACCAGGTGGGGCGTGGGATTACTATGCAGGTCTACTCTCCCAGTATGCAAAAGTACAGAAGGTGTGGGGGACTGAAGTGCAGGATATTTATTTACCTTTAATTGTCAAAGAAGATCATTGGGTGGCTTTGTGGATATCACTCCCACAGAGACACATTGTGGTGTGGGACTCTGTAGTAACCCATACAACGCTCGCGCAACTCAAAGACTTGGTCGAGCCCATTGCCGTTACCTTATCTAATGCATACAGCATGTGCAGTAGAAAATAGACCCAAGTGGCCATTCACCAAATTCACGCATGAAAGGTGGCCAGCATCCAAAGTACCACAAAACAAGAAAGTTGGGGATTGTGGAGTGAATTGTCTGAAGTACATTGAATGCCATGCTCTCGGCGTTCCATTTAGTGCGAGTGTATTGTCTGATGCGAAGATAAAGCGTATTAGGGAAAACCTTGCGGCTGATATATTCGCCGAGACTGAATTTCGTGGGGCAGACGACGGTACATATACTGGATTGGATGTTTATGACTAATATAGGACGTCACAAAACTCATCCTTATTTTTTGGCTACTATGGCGGGATGTGATATGTACAAACTAATGTACATTAACGTAATTTGATATGTTATTAACTTCTCTCTAAAAACTTCTCTTGTAGACTTAAATAGTAGACATTTGTTTCTGTATTGATCAGAATCTTGTAGACTTCTTTGGGAGACTTCTCTCTGTAGTAGACATCTGCTTCTGTACATTAATCTTCTCGTGTACGCTTCACTTGTAGACTTCTCTCGTAGACTTCTCCCGTAGACTTCTCTAGTAGACTTCTCTGGTAGACTTTTCTTGTAGATATCTGCTTATAAAGAGCAATCTTCTCGTGTACGCTTCTCCAGTAGACTTCTCTAGTAGACTTCACCGGTAGACTTCTCTAGTAGACTTCACCGGTAGACTTCTCTTCTGTACATGAATCTTCTCGTGTACGCTTCTCTTGTAGACTTCTCCGGTAGACTTCTCCAGTAGACTTCACCGGTAGACATCTGCTTCTGTACATTAATGTTCTCGTGTACACTTCTCTTGTAGACTTCTCTAGTAGACTTCTCCGGTAGACTTCTCTAGTAGACTTCTCCGGTAGACTTCTCTTGTAGACATCTGCTTCTGTACATCAATCTTCTCTTGTAGACTTCTCTTGTAGACTTCTCCGGTAGACTTCTTGAAACGACCCGACCCAAAAATTTAAAAAATTTCTAATTAAAAACCCGGATTATCATTATCACAAACGATAATCCTCAACGGTCCAATCAAACATGCGGAATACATAACAATTAACTCAACTCAACAACACAATAATTTTAACGAATCCCATACTTCATTAAATTACTAACCAATTCAATCCAACAACCAATATCCAATAACACTAACACAGGGTTCCAGAATTTACTAGCAACCTAGCAATTCTATAACAACACTAAATTGAGACCCTAAATCATCTCTTCTTCCTGGCCACGATTCCACGATCACATTTTCTCTTTACCTGCAACACATGGCAAAAAGAGTTGCGTGAGTATTATCACAAATACTCAGCGACGCGGTCATCCCGTCTACAGACTAAATAAACATAGGCATAAACAAGAGATACAATACCAGGATGAACAATCAACAATGCATCACACATCAACCAAGTGGAAAGTAGCACGTATAATATATCAAACTGACGGCAATCAAAAATTCGTGTCGATCGACACTCTCCTTGTATCGATTGACACGGTATGCGTCGATCGACACCACATCTTGTGTCGATCGACACGGAACCCAGAAACACAGAAACCCAGAAAAATTGCACCCAATCCCCATGGATCGATTCCCTATCACATATAACGATTTCCTGCACGAAATTCATCAACCAACAACACACAAAC